>OY728138.1:1412453432-1413703432 GCA_963277665.1 Viscum album
TCATTCAAACAGTGTAGTTTGGATTGGGAATTGATGTGGAAGTGGCTACTTAAAAATTTATAGGTCTCAGTGTTGGGTAATACCATTAAAATGGGAGGGTGTGGAGTGAGTTGTCTTGATCAACACATTGAATATTGAATTGATATATATTTTGATTAAAATTGATAATTCCACTATGAAACCCCGAGAACAATGGTTTTCTTCTACTAACTTCATTGTGTCTTTTCATTCTTTTCATTATGTTTTATATTTATAATATATTTATGTATTTATATTATATTTATATTTTATGAATTTAAATTCCCCTTCACCATATATATATTTTATACGTTAGTTTTATATTAGTTAAATAATAATAGTGACAATAGAAAGATAGTGTATGGATGTGTCCTCCTTGTGATCGACCATAGTGTGTGCCAATATGGTGCATTCATAGGATAGTATGAAATTAATTGAATACTTAAGCGACTAAAATCCCTTACACCAATATGAAATTATCATTATTTACATTTTATCCCATAGTGGTGTGGAATATGTCCTTGTGTGGCCTCTGTTTTCATTATTCCAAAAGTTTTTGTGAAAGAGGTCCCTATATTGCCTGGAAAACATATAGTTGTAGTCTATTTACACGATCTAGGTAATGGTCAATATTTTTCTTATATAATGTTCATGGAAGTGATTGTTTTCAAATCAGAGGGTATTAGGTATCACTTGTGACTGATCCTCTTGCTTTAATTCTTCCATGGGTTTTTTTTGTGATTACTTCAAGGAATTAAATTTATTTTTTCATAAAACACTAACAAATAAAGTATTGTTATTGTTATTCTTAATAAGTTTTTATCTAATATTTTTATTATATAATTTGATTTAGAAATTTAGAATAAAATTCCTATAGTATAAACTCAAACATTTTCACTTTTTGAGATCTCATTTAAAAAATACAATTTATATTGAATTTATATTTTTATTAAATAGGAAATTTTATTTCTTAATAGCGTATTTTAATTAAATTATTTTTTAACAAAAAGTTTTATTGCGTACATAATTTGAACACTCATTTGAGATACTCAATCCAACCAACAATTTGTATCATAATAAATGATTAGTTAACCTTTGGAACTGAGATTAGAAAAAATTAGAGTTAACCTTCGGGAAAAGTCTAAGGATAAGTCATAGTATTGAAAAATATCCTATAATTTGGTCAATGGATGGGTTATGAGGTTTCCAAACTAAATATTTCTTTGTCTATATAAGGTAATTTATTTTGGATCTGAAATAGTTGTTGCAAGGGGTTATAAGTCCAAAAGGATTGAGTTGGGATTCCACATAATCATCAACTGGTGCATAAAAACTGACCTTAATGCACACATGGTTTGATATTTCTGGAAGTTATGTTTTGTAATTCACAATTTCATTATTAACTGCCAAAAAGGATATAGATAGATAATGACAAGGAATTACCAAGGTAAAACCTATGTTCTCATATATTTTAATGAAGGATTCTTTATTTTGACATTATATCAATGGATTATAATTATTATTTGGTTTCCAACTAGGATTAAAATTTCTAACATATTTCATTTTATGTTTTAGTTGTTGGTTGGAAGATAAAGGAACCATGCTCATACTGAATGTCATGTATAATTAAAGGAATTTTCTTCTATGAAACCATATATTAGGGGACTTATAATAAAAAATACAAATATTATATGTTCATAGTGTTATCAAGCTATAAATAATGCAGAACATACGAATGAGAAAATGTGGGGGGGAAATTAAGATGAGTCCTTCCTGAGGCAATGTCCTCTTTCTTTTTAGTGATTTGTCTAATCCCCTAACTATAGAGTAAAGGATTAGTACCATTGAAGGTATGTTTTCTATGCTATATAATTCAAATCCTAAAAAATAATTTTGGTTGATAATAATTTAGAATGATAAGATTATAAGATGTGGACTGTTTCTAGTAACCTTTGGGAATAAGAATAAATTACCTCTATCGCGTGTGAAATGTTTATGATTGTGTTTTTAAATAATTAATTTCTTCTTATTCATTATAGAAAAATGGAGAAAAAATTAATTTTACTGAATTATAAGCATAATGAGTTTGTTGAAACCTATGAGGAAAATTATATAGGACTTTTGTGGTACACATATGTTATTATCAACCAGCTTAATAGTAATGTTGATCGATGATTTGGTTCCCTAAAATCAAGACTCTAAAGAAATTTATCTATAAAAAACAATGATATCTAGGAAAAAATACTTCAATGTGCACTGAAGTTAAAAATGGAAATTATATATTCCAATAATTCACATGGTTTTGATATGAAATGGAATATTGGGACTCATTAAAACTTGAATAAATCCTACATTGGAAAGATGTCATAGCTATATACATGCCTAAAATGTTGGAACAAAAATGAAGGGAATTTCTTGAATGGAATTGGTTTGTGCATTAAATATGACAGGGAGGGTCATAAAGCCTATGAATTCCAAAAGAAAATAATTTTTTGAGTTTAAAAAATAAAATAGAATAATACGCCCAATACTTCACCACCTACCCTCCAATGATTCAAATGCAATGATTACAGTAATTATGATAACTAGTGCTCAAATCAGAAGGTTAATGAAAATGATCAATGTCAGAAACTAGTTTTCTATGATACAAAAAAAACTCATGTGATCCCTATTTATGATGAGGGGTATGATAACAACGTGGTGAATGGTATTTTTAACATCCACTGCAGAATTGTATGTGTCTTACTTTACTATATATATAGAAATAATTTTATATTATAAGAATATTATAATGGTATTAAAATGACACACCAATGAATTGATTTTTTATTATAAGTGAAACCCCCTGCTGGTATGATGATAAAATACTACATCAATGATTCTTATCGGTTTGATGTTTTTTAGAATGTGCTTACAAAAAATCATACAATTGCACATTTTGTTAAATTTTTATTATCTTAGGAATGGATTAGATATATCTATATAAATACCAAATCAATTTTAATGAAAGAGAAGCTTAATTTTATATTCTTAACAAACGTGTGATCAGATATTAGTTTTGATAATATATATGAACTTCTGATGGAGATCTAATCCACTGTATGGGTCTTGATTCCTATGAATTTTTTTTCATCTTAAATGGTTAGGGAGAAAATAAACATTGATGGTATTTCTATTGTGAGGGACTTTATTGAAGTATTTCCAAAACATTTCCCTATTATTACACCCAATCAAGAACATTAGATATCTATAGAACTCATAACTTGGGATATGCTTATATAAAAGACTTGATATTGAGTGGACCAAATTAGGTTGTATTAATTAAAGATGAAACTCTTAATGAATCATGAAGAGTGATTCATTCAATCATGTTTGTCACCATGGGGTTACACTGTTATTTTTGTTTTGAAGAAATTTGTATCAATGATAATATGTATTGATCATCTGGAATTTAACAATGACAAAAACAGTAATGAGTATCCTCTACCTATTGTTTTTTATTGTTTGATCTACTATGTTGACCTCAATTGTTTTAGAAGATTGACCTTAATTATCGATATCATCTATTGAATCTAAATAATGATTATATATGCATGAAAACATTCCCTAGAAGGTATAGACGCTATGAATATATATTTATGTCATTTGGCCTAACTAATTCCCTTTCTATCTTCACGGATTTAATGAATATAGTATTTATATATTACCTATATCAGTTTGTGAAAGTAATTATAGAAGATATTTTTATCTATTAAAATAGAATATAAGAGAATTAATATCACTTCATAATTGTACTAGAGACAAGAATGGATAAAAAACTATATGAAAATTTTATAAATTGAGATTTTTTTTAAAAAGGATTCATTTTTTGTATAATATAATCTCAATAAAAGGTATATCTATGGATCCATCAATGACTAGGGCTATTTAAATTTGTACCATACCAACCACTATGAATGAGATATGTAATTTTCTTTGTTTGGCTTGATATTATAGATCTTTTGAAAATAAAGATCAAGTATGTCCAATCCACTAAACATGATAACATGGAAGGTGGATAAGTTCCTTTGGATATATGAATGTGAATAGAAATTCAATGAACTAATGATAAGATTAGTCACCATACATTTTCATACATTACCCTTTAGTGGATAAGGGTTTTTAATCTATAGTTTCACATCAGATACCAAAATAAGATGAATTATCTTCCAAAATTTTATGGTGATAGATCATGCCTCTCGTCAATTCCGGGTCCATGGGAAAAATTACCCAACTCTTGGTTTTGAGTTACCTGTGTTGATATTTTCAATAAAGATGTAGATTCATTAACTTTATAATGTAATGTGTGATATATATATTAATAAAACATGTTTAATGTATATATTTAAAATTTTGAAGTCGAATATGTACCAAATATGATGGTTAGAGGTGGTTAAAGATTATGACTGCTCAATATATTACCCCCCAATGGAGCTGATCAAGATGATTGATGCATTGACTCAAAATGATCATACTATCTTATCCTTGATAATGATCGCAAAAGATACCATATTTCTATATTTTCAAAGGATATATCTAGAAATCTTTAAGGAAGGGGGGAACTATAATCTTTCTCATATGGGTGTTCAATAATCGATCAAATTGATGATTAAAGAGGTAAAGAAGGCTATTTTAGAGATTTAAAAATAGGATAGAAATATTCTTGAACATAACAATCAACATAATGAAAAAATAAGTTTTAGAAACCATTTATGTGTTCCATAGTTACGCATTTTTAAGAATTATATTTTAGAGGAATTTCATAGTTATTTAATATCAATTCATCATTGCTGTAAAATGATGTATTGATATTTGAAAGATTATTTATTGTGGAATTAAAAAGACGAGAGATACTATAGAGGTTTTGTCTTACTGATTTGTATGTGAGAAATATAGGTATGAGGGGAAAATCACTTATGGGGATGTTACAACCATTTTATATAGAAGATTAGAACTGGGAAAACATCATCATTTATTTTTTCATCGAACTCCCCAGAACATCTAAAGGGAATAATGATATATGGGTTGTAGTCAGGTGACTTATAAATTCTACACACATAATTACTATTGAAAATATTTCCCTCTAGATCTTCAATCCAAGATATACATTAAAGAAGTGGTAAATGTGCATGATGTTCCACATTACAATATATTAGATCGGGATTCAAGGATCACCTTGATGTGCTTGGAAATTCACCAACCAGCACTTGATGTTGAGTTGTGTTTTAATACAACATATCATCCTTAGATATATGGTCAGTATAAGAGAACCATTAAAACCCAAAGGGAATTCAGGAGATCTTGTTATTTGTATTTCAAATTGTATTTGGATAAAAACCCTCATCTAGTTTAACTCTTTTATAATAATAACTCTTACTTGAGTATTCAAATGGATCCTTATGATGTTAACATTATAAAGAAATGTAGAACATGAATGATATGGGATAATTCTAGATAAATAAATGTATTAAAACAAAATATGGTTAATTAATAACCATATAATGTTATTTCCATTCATAAACACATTAGATAATCACAAAGTTGGTAGAATATTTATATAGATATTATTTGATATGATCTTGAAATTGATGTTGGTGAGAATGTGATTCTATAAATTTCTCCATGGGAGATGAATATGAGATTTATAAATAATATAAAGCTAATACTCAGGCATATTCTCCCTTTTTTATATTTTTTATCTTTTATGGATGGTTTCTAATCAATTGTAACTTCAATTGAACCACTCTTAAGTCTTCCATGACTTCCATGTATCTCTCCTAAGGAATTACATACTTGATTTTTCACATGTACATGACATAGTGGTCATACCAATAAATAATGTTATATCCTATTAAGAGATATATTTTATGATTTCGGAATATATATATAAAGTTCTATAAAATAAGACCACTCACTTATTCGATGCTCTGTAATGAAACTACCAACTTATAGATGTTATATGCGAAATTGAGGATATAATGAGCCAGATATATCCATGTTTTCATATAACTAATGGAAAATTTTAGAATGATAAATTCATATTAAGGGGGTATAATTAATCAACAGATGTTATTATTAATTTTTTCATATAAATTTAATTTCTTCGATATGCTACCACATAATTTAACAAACTATGATATAATATTAATTTATTTATTTAAACATGATCATTATATCCTAGCCATTAAAATTAAAAGAATGAATAATTTTTTTTTAAAAAAAAAATATGTATAATGGTTTTATATAATGTATTAATATTTATAAAAATATCTTCATTTTTTTAAAGTCTTATTTCCTTGAAATTAAATTCTTCTCAAAAACTATATTGTTATATTTTTGGAATCAAATTGAAAAATAATATTTTCATATTGTAGAAAATTTATTTACAAAATAATATTTATTTTTAAAATATATATGTCAAAATTATCATTGAGTCAATTTTAGGGAGTTTTGTTTTGGAAAGTTTAATTTTTCAATGATTAGTAAAAATATACCTATTTTTAATAAAAAATGCATATTCATTTAATGAATTTAAAAGATCCATTTTATTTTAAAAAGTATAACAAATTTATATTATTTAAATTATAAATATATTAATATATTTATTTTCAATAAAATAAATGTTATATTTAATTTTGATATCAAAACAATTCTACACTAACGATATATTTTTATTTTGAAAACCACTTTTTCATCACATCTATGAGATTTATTTTAAATTAAATTATTCCTCTAATGTTAATTGAATTTTAAAAAATGGATTCCACATTTTATATCATCATAATTAATATCATATAGTAGGTATAACATAATTTTTTCATATTGAATAGTAAAAATAGTAAAAATTAATTACCACGGTTAATGTTTTCATGAGTTTATCAGGGGTTAAGATAGAAATATAATATTTAAAATGATATAAAAACATGGTGAATTTCTATTTCATTCCATTTTTATACCATATTACATATTAGTTTTCATAATTAATCATTTTTTATCCTTTTCAAATGATTAAAATGTGGGATCATCTTTTCATTTTTGAACATTCAAAGCATGACTCCTCCTCCACATATTAATGGGATCCCCCTATACTCTCCTCTTTATATTTAAAATGTTTTATAGATAATCCAATACCTTAAAAATCATATTCATTACATCCTCCACACATCATAGAGGGCTTAGTTTGATTAAGAATCCCTCATAAGAAGGATTCGTGTACAAACCGAAGGAGGTTTTCGAAAGAAGTGAAATTCCAAGCATATACGATGAAAGTCGATACTTGGGATATCATATTTTTACTATCACGTTTATTTTGGAGAAACATATTATATATCCACCACACATTTATTTTGTGGGGTGTATATACTACCCCATTTTAAGTTATTTCATCAATGTCGTTATTTTAAATATATTTAGCGTAATATTTGGTGGTATTATTTAATGGAGCTTATGATTAAATTGTTTACAAAGTGGTAATGGATTATAATCTCACTTTTATTTTTGGTTAGACCCAAGCTATATTATCCAAATATATCTTTTCCTATGTATATAATTACCATGAATTTATTTTATCATACTTCTTATGATATTTAGAGAGATCTATAAATCCATCCAAGTTCATTATCTCATGGGGATTATGATTCAAAAGTCACCAAAGTGGTAAATGATTTATGTTTATATATCATTATTTATCAAGATTGTCTATTATTGAAGTAAAAAGGTTAAAATATTATGATCTATTTCTCATGAAAGTCATTATTTTTTTCCTATGGTTATTTTTGGAGAAGAAATGTTTTTTCATTTAATTCTCCTCCCTATAAGAACTAAAGATATCATAAGAATGTTTTTGATTAAAAAATATTATTTCTCTCTTGAGTACAAATTATTTTCTCAACCATGTCCGTATTTTTTAAAAATATAATGAAACTTTTCACCATTTCCAAATGACTTTTTGAAGAAATTAATTACTATTTTCTACTTTTTCAAAAATTATTTAAATGGAAAATTATTATTATCTTCTAAATGTGGTATTTTTTATAATTACCAAAAATGTGAAATGAATATTTGTTTTAATGTGTAAAACATGAACATATTTTCCTATATCATAACCACATAATTACAATAATTTTCACATACATGTTTTTTGGGTTCATTTCAAATAATATTTTTATTTAATATTTTAAAATTTTTATATTTTAATGGATTAATTTTAAAAGTAAATGTTTATTTCCCTAAATAATGATTTAATAAATTTTTTTATGGAATTTATATTCATTAATGCCAAAAACATTTGGGGTTGTTTTTGTTTCATTGGGGATATAATTGAATGGTATCATTCTTATTCTTTCTTTGGATGGTTTATTCTTATGTGTATGATTTTGAGCTGATTATGAAATAAATTTGTTTTCCTATGGGATATGATTTGATTGATTGATGAAATGTTTGTGAAACCTTCTTTATATTCATGAGTTCTGATATGAGAATATAATCAATGTTTAATGATTTAATGTCACACAAATGTATGGATTATGATATGGTAGAGCCAATATCTCCATTGAATGAATAGGGTATATATTTTTATCTCATGAGATAGTTATGGGATACAAAATGATGTTATTGATTAGATATTGGAAATAAGTTGACATGATTTATACCTAACAGGATAAAATTCAATGTGCTTGATCTACTATTGGAAATATGTGATGAATTATGATCCTTTTTGTTGTGTGAATTGGATAGCAATTCTCGATTTACTATGATTTGATGGTCTTGGTAGTTAACCATAACATATGAAACGAACTCTATATAAATGATGGCTCCACACTTATATGACATGATGTTATGGTTCGTGATTTTTTATAATTATTTCATGCTATTAAAATGCATGTATTTGAAATGATAATGATTTATACTAAGAATCGTGTATATGATATTTGAATTATTGGGTATGAATATTTATGTCATGTTTTTGATCTTGTATCATTATTATTCTCGTATTCCTTCTTATGATAATTGATTGATATCTCTCATGGTTACTTTTCATTGAGTATCTGATATCGTCTTTTTTTCCATTTCCCTAGGTTATAAATAATGGTTAATGTAGGTTATGTCTATGAAGTGTAATAAATTTGAATATCTTTATGGGAGATTTTGAAGATCATTAAAGAAATATAAATAATGTGAATCAAGTATCAAAATTTACTAAACCTTTATAATCCTCATATTTGTATTTTTTAAATTTATTGAATACTAAATTAAGAAATATGTAATACTTTTGAATGAAATTCCTGGATCACTACCGATTTAAACCATAGAAATAAATTTAACAAAAGGGATGGTTCATATAAAAAACTCTATACAAATTTTTCTTAAATATCCATTGATTCAAAATCACGAATGATAAAAATCCATGACCACTTATTGTAACATGAGACTGGAGTTGGATGTGAACTACCCATGGACCCTTGTACACATACTTATTAAATTATAATGATCCGACTCCAGACTAAAAATATCCATAGAGACAAATTCCATTGATAATAATTTATAATGTACCAACCTATGTCACCATGTGACATCACTTCTGTTAACCTATAAAAGGCTCAAAGAATGTTCTCAGTCACCAACACCAAGATACAAGCACATGGGTATCAAAATATAAATAAATGTAAATTATTTATCCCTGAAATCACCAATGAATTCCTCATTATACTATCAAATATATATTAATTCATAATAGAGTAACATAGGGTGTTTTAAAAATAAAAACTATACATAGATATATGAAATAATAATTCTCCAAAAAATATTGTAAACTACAATCCAAGGGTCAATATTTGTGTTTCCATTGGTCACCACCATCCAAAATCACATCCTTGTATGGCCCGAAGGCATTTTTGTATTGTTTTTTGATAACCCCCCTTTCAAGGGATGTGGGGGAACCCTTACAATGCCCGTAGGCTCAGATATTAAATGACCTGTTGGTCTTAGGAAGTATACAAACTACTCTGGGAACTCATCCTCCAAGCTTCTTCATCGGGATATCAGCTCTCCACCTTCGCATGGTTGTTCAGCTAGGCTTCCCGTTCCAGCACAGGCTAGGCACAATTGTAGTACCATACCCTCTCTTTCTAACAAATCCTCTTTTCATCTGCTCTGGTGAATGAGCATGCTCTGAATCCCCATCTGGAGTCTTCTCCTTGTAGAGTCTGTCTGATCATTAAAGCACCATTTCAGGTTGCTCGAAGGCCTTGAGGTGGCCCGAAATCCTTTCTAGACCGAAGGCCTTCTGTGGCCTTAAGGACTTAATGGTCCCGAGGGTAAAACCAATTGCCTGAAATCCCAAACGGATGAATAGTCTTGGCTGCTATAGTACTGAACTGTGACTGCTACAATACTTCTATTGTGCCAGCTACAGTACCTTCTATAGTTCCTGCTACAATAACTTGAAATATCTCTCCACCCAATTTTGAGCTCGGGTCTCTTGGATTCATTTTCCGAGTCCTCACCAACTATGATGAGGCTCTTTTGTCATCCCAAACCACATGAAAATGACCCTAACTAGGAGGATCCACCAAGCTACATAAAACCCTTCCCTTTACTTCAGTCCTGAAAAAAGGTCTACATACACACTATGGTATATATAAGTTGTGAGGAAACACCCCTTAAGATAGAATCATGAATAAAAATAATTTATTTCACCATAAAACCATTGGTTCTAGTGTTAAAACAAAAATAGTTATATTAATAAGTTCATGTGGGTTATTGTTTCACAAAACTACCCTTTGATATTTATTTTAAATAAAAAATAACATGCCAAGATATAAAAACATGGAAATAAATAATTATTTATTAAATAAGTGGAAATTACCCTGAAATACATGTGTAAAAAATGGTATCAAAAATCACAAGAATATTGGTAATGCTTATTAATGAGTCACAAATAGGATTCAAGACTGCGTCTGTGATACCCAAAACTCCAGTGAACTCTAGCTGGTAGAGGGAATCCTACGAATCTATTTTTAAAAGCGTCTCTAGGACTTATCCATTTAAAAAAGTAGTCATTTAAGATTAATAGAAACCAAGATCAATATTTCACAGTATCTTTTCGGTATTCCACCAAATATTAAATAGTCATAAAGTTTATTTTTTATGAAAACTACAAATAAATCACATTTATCACCACCAATGATCGAGTAAAATTGATAAATTTTAATTTATCCCTTAAAAATATAAAAAATCATTTTTATATTAAAAATTTAAATTATTTCAAAAGAACATTAAAGTATGCCATTTGAAACAATCCATTATATAGAGACACCTAAGTCACCATGGGAGGAAACATTGATGCCTATAAATTTGATGATTGGAAATAAGATGATATGGTCCTCACAATTCTATATATATAATAAAAATCATCAAACACACATCAAACAATAAATATAACACAATAACATCCAAAATAGATTCCAATGGATCAATGGGAAAAGAGATCAATGAAAAATCATGATAAAAGAGGAGAAATCGAGAAGAAAACTCAACATACCTAGAAGATATCCACCAAAATATACCGAGGATCACAAATGAATAAGTGAGGGAGTACTCTAGAGAATCATGAAGGTAATTTTATTTTTCTAATGAGTGATTAGGGGGAGATAAGAGTTAAAAACAACCTAAGGAATCACCATAATTTTACATTTTATTAATTTCAATGTGGTCACAATTTTATTCCACAGTTAGAAAAAATGCATGGTTGTCACTATTCATTGAAATGCATGTTAAATAGTTTTTTGCTGATAGTTTCACTATTAAAAAATTCATGCATAAATCATAAAAATAGAAACTAGAACCAATACATCCATATCTCATGGTTACCATCCATCCAACATTTACTTTTTATTATTATTTCAAGGTTGGAAAAGTCCTACACAAAACAAACCTATGGAGGTCTAAAGTACTGGAGACCCAATGTATCTTCCCTAAAAAAGTTACCACATGCCTATGGAAGAGACCACTATCCGGAAAACAAAAAATTATGATCACCATTAGTAATCATTGAAGCCAGGAATTAAACCACCATGTTCTCCTCAAGCCAAGTGTGACTAAGAATCACATGTGTGTAAAACAGATGTTTTAACTTACAAATGATATAGAAAATGGTCATGGTTAACACATTATTATTACTAACTATGTGATTAAACTATCATCGATGCCTATTTCACTTGAACCATAAATCTTTCAAACTCTAACTACTGATAACTGATATAAACTAAAAAGATATACACAAAAGCCAAAAATAAGCATACCCATTACCCATAGAGAATCACATGTATCTTATTATTTTAATAATAATAAAATATTAATTATTAATTATTTTCAACATATTAATTTATAGATTTTAAAAAAAATTACAAGAAAAGTATAATTTTTTGAAATAATAATTTTAAAATAAATTCCACTAACAAAAATCTATTTTTAGGGAATATTATTTTATGCTAAAATATTATGTGTGGGATAAAATTATCAATTTTTATTATTTTTAAGATATCTAATATTTTATTATAAAACAAATAATTTTTAAATTGATTTCAAATCCATAAAAAAAAGAATTTTACCAAAATAATGGTTAATTAAATGAAAAGTTAAAAACATTTTTTAGTAGGAGTTAATATATTACTTTTGGACTATAAGGCTGAAAAGTGGTTTCATATATTTAAAACAGTACCTTCAAAATTATTTAATTTACTTTATATATTAATAAATTTTAATTAATATGTTTTATAAAATTATATGACTCTATTGTATAGTGATAATGCTATAAAAGCCAATTTTTTGAATATATAGTATTTTCTCTATTCATATAAAAATCATTTATCTCAAAAAACGTCTAATAATAATACAAAGTCTCTTATGATATGAATGTTTTTGAAATTATGTTTTTATCAAATAATAATTCTATAATATTAAAATTTAGTTTTTCATAAAAAATACCAAAATATAGAGAGGACTATTTTTATTGAAAATTGCCCTATTACACATTAAGTGTTCATAGAATTATTTGATACCCTTAAGAACCCGCATTTTATCTAAAGAAAAAAACTTTTTATTTAAATTAATTTCTGCATTTCAATCTTTATAGGTGTTCCCAGTGGGATTAGGGAGTAACCATGGGTGTTCAAGGATTCTACAGGACAGGAGCCCCTGTTTTTGGAGATGACATCTGGGATTCCTGGTTAGTAAAAACCATGAAGCCCAATGCACATAGATAGATTAAACCATACGTGGTGTCTTATAAAAAAAATAGGGCTTAAGGTTTTCCAAAACTATGTGATCTAGGGCACATGGACTTCTAATGGCTAATGATATTTCAATAGAGTAGAAACACACACTCAACACGTGATTTTCCTAACCATGCACCATGTTCATGTAAGGGTGTATTGAGATAGTGTAGGGTGTACAGTTGGTGCATGTTTTAGTTAACTATACGACCAAAACATGAGGGCAAGTTTTTAAATGGTAAATGAAAATTTTACCCCTAATTAATTTAAATGTTAAACCCTCATCTTATATTATATTTTTCTCCATTGATCATCCTTTCGTCCTCTATTGTGATATCATGAACCCTTCAACTTAGGATTTATGATAATTATTTAACTTGGGGACTGAATCATGTACCATTTATATGGACCCTACCTTAAACATTAAATTTTATATGACCATTTTCCATTCCAAGTCTGGGAGATAGAGATACAATTTCATCAATTTATCATACTTGCAATGAAAATAATATAAAACACAAACTCCAACTACAATTTAGTAAAGCGAAAATAATGATGTCCTAATTTTGACTCCAAAGTGATATATGAAAATAATTTTTAAACAATAGATGAGAATTACATTTCCTATAAAAGTTTATTTAAAATATTTTATAAATACATTTAAATATATTCATTGAAAATACATTTAAAACTATCCTTGGAAGATATTATTTCAAATCGAATAATCTTTGAAAATACATTATCATTTATAAAATTTTTACATTCGAAAACCACTTTATACATATTATAGCATTTTTTCTGAAAATAGTAAGTAATATTTTAAAAATAAAGCACTATTCTAGGGTCACATGAATCAATGAAGGCTATCTAAGCCTACCCACTTAGTGAAGTATGAGTTCACTTCTCAATTCCATTCCATATATAAAACATTCAAGTGCCATAGTTTCTGAAAATAGTCAAGCTTGCTTTACTTATATATAAATTCATTGGAGTTTTTAATTTTCAAAACATATCTCTTCATTAAAATACACATTCTCATTTATAAATACTATTAAATATGTATATATATATGAATATAAATATTCATTTCACAACACTTGTGGGTTTGTTTACAACCAAAACCCCTTACATAAACATTTTCATAGATTTTCCTTATGATCAATCCTTCTATCAAGAGATACCTTTTTTATTCATATAAATAAATTATATTTTTAAAATAATCATACTAATTAATTCTGTTCCGCACATAAAATTTTTGAAGAAATAGTTTTAAAAAATATACTTCCAATGATATCTATGTACATTTTAGTTTTGAAATTAAACATTAAAATTTAAATTAAAACATGAAATTATTATAAATTCAATTGGTGTTGATGTAATGCATGCATGCATGGCCATGTTTATATGAAGATTCAAGATCCACAATGTTAATATAATGTGACGAGTTGTTATGTGTAGTTTTTATAATAATGGAGATAAAAATATAAAGATAGTAATAACCATTTTATTAATATATATATATTTATATATATTTACATACACATGATAATGAATTTATAATAATCTACATTACAAAATGAATTAACATTTGAGAAAAACATCGATATATGAGAATATCCATTAGTAGAATTAATTATGAAATTAAAGTAAAACATAAATAAAATATATATTTATACATGTTGAATAATGGTTTTGGAATCACACATAGAATTAGTATCTCATTATTACACATTAAATAAATTTTGATAAACCAAAATATACACACATTAAAATAAAACATAAATTTAATAAATTGTTAAATAATGAAACATGTCATAACCAGAATAAAATCTACACCATAAACTATATAATCTCTCTTACATTGTTAGTTCCAAAATATAGTAAGAAAAAAATGCATATTATTTATTAATTTTAAACCAGTATATATATATCAATCCAAACATATTTGAAATAAATTCATCCATTATAGAGTTTAAAAATCATGTTCCAAATTCTGAAAATAAATTTGTATGCACTCTTACATGATCACGTAATAAAATAAATTTTTAACACCCATACTCATTTGAAAATAAATAATTATAATCTAAACAAATATAAACACAAACCCACCATTACAAAATTATTTAAATAAGTAAAATAAATACTGAATCCCTTAATTGAATAGTAGTCCATGTACTGCATGATATTTTCTATACACCCTTTTCCACTTCTGATCTAGAAAGGATGGTTTTCTAGTTTTTAAAATTTCCATTTCCACACAGGTTGATGTATTTTATTTCCATTCACTTAGTCTTTCACACATCCCAAAGGAGACCCCATACCATAAGAAAATAAGGCACACACAGGCTTGATCTACAAGCTTTGTGGATAACAAAAATTTAAAATAAATACAATACTATCAATCCAAATGACATTTTTGGACTAAATTAATTAAAAAATAGAAAAAATAATACACATCACACTGATATATGGCATAGGATAGGGAATTGAAAGTTGAAGATAACACCAAACTTGTAAAAAGGTAAAAGGAAGCTACCAGCTAATCTTAAGATATTCAGACCTACAAAAAACCCAACACAATGATCTGGAATGTTTAATAAAACCCCAACCTTCTCAGACATAGATTGACACCCACAATGCTCTAGGTGAACCCTTCTCCATAGTCGGCACACCCTTGGCCTCTCCTGGAAAATCAACATGACCTCCCACGGATGTCGATAACTCCGAGTGTGAACCCTTATTGACCCTAATCATCTCGAGTCTCAATTTAGAGATCTTAGGCCTAGCGGTACCACCACTTTCATGGCCTGGAGGCCTTGTGACTCAACCCTAGTCCATCCCCCCCAAACATGGATTCTAGTTATATTTGTTTTTTAATAAATTTTTTATTTATTTATTTTTAATTATTTTTCGCATTTTTTATAATGTCGTGTATTCTTATTAATATTTTTTCTTACACATTTGTAATCCACTTTTATGAAGTTATGATAACATTTTTTTAATATATTATTATATTTCATCATTCTAAAACATCATATATGCAACTCATTTTTTAAAGAACCCAAGTAGAGTAAACACTTTTTATAAATATATATGAATATAAAATTCATTTTGTAACACACATATTTGGTGTGTTTTCTATAAATATACATATTCCTTTATGAAAATAATACTAATAATTTTCATATAAAAAATAAGATGTCATATATGAATTTATATATACATATATAAATATTATTATATCCATACCTGAATATATTTATAATTTAAAATATTCTATTAAATTAATTATATTTTACAATATTAATTAAATAAATTGTTTAAATTTATTATATTATTTTTAAAAAATCAAATCAATTTTTTTCCCTTATAATATTAATCTAAAATAAATATGAATATTAGAATTAATAATAAGTATTATAATTAACTTAGTATCAACTAAATTAAAACCCCAAATTCCAATTATTATTTTTAAATTAAATCATCTTAGAAAATATTATTAATAAATCAATTTAATATAATATTTTTATATTAAAACTATGTTTATAATTTTTGGGATGTTACATTATTCCCTCATCAAATAAATTATGTCCTCAAAATTTTTTTGGACTAAAAATATTTCTAAATTTTTGTCTTCATAATTTAGAAAAACACTAGGGTCGTTAAACATCTAGACTCAAAAACATATAATCTCCATTGTTTTATAGAAAAATATTCTAATACCAATTATAAGGAATATAAATTAAACATTACATAAGAGATGACCTTTTTATTGTCCATGTTCTGGAGAGATAGATATAATTTATTACATTTATCAAATTTGCAACAAAAAAAACAAAACAAAATCCAACTATGTTTCAGTAGCGTGAAAACGATTATGTCCTACATTGGATTCCAAAGTTACTATTAAAAATAATTTTAAAAAAAGAGATGAGCATTAAATTTCCCAGTCACGGGTTTTAAAAACCTTTATAAATTATCTTGAATGATATTCATTGAAAATATATTTAAAATTTTCCTTTTGAAGATATTATTTGAAAGCCCTTACACTTTGAAAAATTTATTTCATTTGGATAATACTTATATTTAAAAACTGCTTTAAACATATTCCAGTGTTTTTATGAAAACAATATGCATGATTTTGAAAAAAAAAACATTGTTCTGAGGTCACATGAATCGCTGAAGGCTGTTTGGGCCAACCCACTTAGAGAAGGCTGGGTTCACTCCCCAATTCCATTCCATATTTACAACATTCAAGCGCCAGATTTTATGAATAAATTCAATCTTCCTTTATATATATATATATATTCAATAGGGTTTTAAATTTTGAAAACATGTCACTATATTTAAATAACCACTCCAACTTATAGTTACATATATGTATGTATATAGGTGTATATATATATAAATATGAATATGAACATTCATTCTATAACACTTGTGGGTTTGGTTGCAACAAAAACCCCAACCATAAACATTTTTATAGACTATCCATGTGTTCAATCCATCTATCGTGTGATTCATTTTTTATTCATATAAATAATTAATCTTCTTAAAATAATCATTATAATTATTTATGTTTCGAAAATAAAATTTTTTTAACGAAAAATTTAAAAAAGCTCAATTCCATTGATATCTATGTTCTTTTTAGTTTTTTAATTATACCATAAAATTTAAATTAAAACATTTACTTCTTATAAAATCAATTAGTTTTGATGTAATGCATACATTAATGGGAATTTTTATATTTAGATATGATATCTATAATGTTAATATAACATGATGACATGTTGGGCACACTTTTTATAATCATGACAATAATATTAAAAACATAACATTAACGATTTCATATATATATATATATATTTAAACACGAATTATATTGAATTAATAATAATCAACATCGAAGAATGAATTCGTTTTTGAGAAGCACATTGATATATGATAATATCCCTTATGAGACGTAATTCTGAAATAAAATTAAAACATAAATTAAATACATATGTATATATTCTGAATAAAGGATTTTTAATAATACAGAGAATTGGTATCCCATTATTCCACTATAAAGAAAATCTGAAAAAAAATATACACCCTTTATAATAAAACATAAGGTGCATAACATGATAAATAAATACACAGCTCATAACCTGAATTAAATCTGTACCATAAGCTGTATAATCCCTCTTAAATTATTATTTATACAATATAGTTTTTAAAAATACATATTCAGTCATATATTTATACTAGTATATATCTGTGTGTGTGTGTGTGTGTTTGTGAGTAAAAATCCTTATATATTGGAAGAAAATTCATCCTTTATAGTGTTTAAAAATAAAGTACCACATTCTAAAAATATATATTACTATACTCTTACATAATCAAATATGAAAATAAATTGTTTACACCCATATTCATTTGAAAATAAAGAACTATAATCTGGACATAAAAAAACACAAATACAGCCTAAAAAATAATATAAATAATAAAAATAAATACTAAACAACAAAATTGAATAACAATCCATAATTTGCAAGACTTCTGTTGCACACCCTTTTCCTCTCCTGAACTTGAAAAGGTGGTTTGCCCGTTTTTTAAATTTTCATTTCCATATAGGTTCATGGATTTTATATCCATTCACATAATTATTCACATATCAAAAAAGAGACTCCATTCCAGAAGAAAAATGACAAACACAGGCTTGCTCTACAAGATATGTACATAAAAACAATACAAAAAATAAAGGCAACCGGACCAACCCAAATGGCATATGTAAACTAAATTTTTTCAAAAGAAAAAAAAATTACACAACACACTCAAAAATATTATAAGACAGAAAATAATAAATCAAATCTAACACCAAATAGGTAAAGAGGTAAAATGATGCTACTAGCTAATATATAGAGATTCAGACCTAAAAACACCTACCATAAAGATCTAAAACCTGAAACGAAAACCTAACCTACTCAGACACAGATCAAAACCTCTTTTGCTTAAGGTGCACCCTTCTTTCTAGTCGGCCCACCCTTAACCTCTATCAGTGACTCGACTCAACCTTCAGTGTATGAGGATAACACCTAGAGTTAACCCTCGTCAAACTTCATCTACTCGAGTCTCGATTTAGAGTTCTCTAGCCCAGTGGTACCACAACCTGTGGGACCTGGAGGCCTGACAACAAGACCCCAGCACTCCCCCTAAATAAGGATTCTATATATCTTAACTTTTTATCCATTTTTAACTCATTTTGTATTTATTTTATTTTCCTATATATTTATGAAGTCACAATTTTTTATTATTTTTTGTTATACATTTTTATTCTTATTTTAGGAAGTTATTATTATTGTTTACAAATATATTATTATATTTCATTTTTTAAATACATAATATATGAAAATTATTTCATAAAGAAACCTTGTAGTGTATTGATTATTTTTATAAATATATATATACAAATAATTCGTTTTTAACACACATATGTCGTGGGTTATATATATATATACATATATATATATATATATTCCTTTAAGATAATAATAATAATAATAATAATAATTTTCATAACACAAATAATATTTCATATACATATTTATATATACATATACTAAAATTATTATATTCATACATTAATTTAATTAAATAAAAATAATTAAATATCATAATTATAATTAAATAAAAATAGATATATTAATATATTATTTTAGACAAATCAAAACAATGTTTTTCCATATAATGTTAATTTAAAATAAATTTTATAATTATAATTAATTAAAAGTGTTATAGTAAACTTATAATCAATTTAATTAAAACACCTAATTTCTATTGTGATTTAAAAAAAATTAATCTGAGAAAATACTATTAAAAATTCCATTTAATATAATACTCTAACAGTAAACTATGTTTATAATTTTAGGGTTATTACACCATTCATCTCTTTGGATATCCACTAGTGAGTCCTTCAATTGTTAGGCCCCTTCGACTGTTTTCCTTGATATTGGTGACATTATTTTTGTATAGGATCTTATGCCCTATTTTCTTATGTTCTTCCGTTAATCCATTTTCTCCACATTTAGATTGAATTACAGGGTGAGGCTGGATGAGTGTTCTAGTACATGCATGAGGTATGTGGTATATAAATTTTCCCTAATAGTCTAGTTGGTATATATAAGAAGAATGAAAACTGTATTCCGTTGTCTTGAATGTGACTATGAATGGATTAATGAATTTGTTGCTGAAATTGATTGTGAATGGTAAATGATTTGGGTGTAATGGTAATGTATGGTTTGTGGTATGGCACCCACCAAACACATGGATGGCCTGGACATTTCCATTCCTTGGATCCTATTTTATTATCTTATTTGGATTCCATGAAAATTTATAAATGGTGGATTGAATTACCTGATTTACATGATATGTAAAGATTCCTTATTCATTTAGATATGATGACTTATTAGGATACCTTGTAAATTTCTACTCCTTGTATCTGATTCATTTATTTTATTTGTATGCCTTATAAAGATAAACTCATTGGATACTGGTTACATGGTTTTCTTGGATCCCTAAAACATTTTTACACCAATGATCAAATTTAACTAGTTTACTTGAAATTTTTACTTTCCATGGACATTTCTACACCTTGGATCTGATTTACCTGACACATTACGATGCTTTGGAAATTTCTACTCCTTGGTTCATGTTTAATTATTTTACTAATCATACTTGAATTCGATGGAAAGTTATACTCCTTGGACCCCGTCGTGTGTAGTCTCGATACATGATTACATGGTGTGGGCCGTTATTGATTCTTACAATGCTTTATAGATAGCCCTTATGATTTAGTTTCCCGATCTTAGTGATATTTGATAGAATGGACAGTGAAATTTCTATGTCTATTACTTGTAATCATATTATATCTCCACACTACTTTATCTAATATGCACAAGAAGGAATTGTTACAGAAACTAATAGTTTTGAACTATAGAGTTTTATCTCACACCCTGGTTAGGAAACAATTGGGAACCTATCTTGACTTCTTGGATGTAGTTCAAGACAAGGTCAATCACCTTCTTGGTGATTCTTGATTAATTGTGCATTGTATAAGCGGGTCATAAGAACAGAATATATCTCATGATGTCATCTAGGGATAGTTTCTTTATGTATTTTCTATACTTTTGAAACATTTATTTTAAATGATACCTCCTTCCATGTACTTCATGGATATTGTATGAAATTCCATGAATATATTTTTTATATGAAACTATTGAATGACATAACGTGGTTATTTATATTATTGAGGTTTATTCATTTGATGGTCCATCATTTGATATTCTTTCTCAATTGATTGATCTGATTATACAATTGTACTACACTATACTTACGGGGATATAGTATCCCCACTATTCCACCATGGACCATCTCTGGCTATTGGAAGTCTCTAGAATATGGGGAGATATACTTGAGGAAATTTTTCCAAAATGTTTCTATTTCTATTGATTGAGAATTTAATGACACGTATTTTCTTGTTTTCTTAGAAATTAATAGGGAAAATTTTAGACAAGGTGCTCAGACATCGTGTGATTCTGAGGCCCGATGTACAAAGAATAATTATATGAAAAATGTTATGTTTTTAATAGAAGGAGCACATAGATTTCTTGGAAAAGTGGAATTTATTTTAAATGGGTTCCCAGATCTAAAATACGCAGGCACCGTTGAGCTCAAAATGGAAGCTTTACCCTAGGTGTGACCTAACATTGGTTGGTGCAGGTCGTCTAAAGGAAAATTCACGAAGGACGTAACAATAAATAAATTAAATAAATAAAATTATTTTATTTTAAAATCTTAATAACTAATTAATGGTGAATTGGATTGGAAATCTAAGACCACAATTGAGTTTATAATATGGTTTTTCAAATGTGAGGCCTATCATCGGCTGTCGTAGGTCGGCTGAGAAAAATAGTTTTTCGACATTTTAATGAATAAAATAAATTCTAAGTTTATTTTATTTTAATGTTATTTAAACACTGTGATGTAATTCCCCAACCCAAGTTACCCAGAGTCATTTAATTATTACATAACATTGGCATGATCACAAAATATCAAGTCTTGAAAGGCCGATTAGTTTAATAGCCTTGGAATCGCTAGATACATTCATAAAGTTTACATTACATTATAAAGTAAAAAAACTACAACAACATCTTGTCTCGACACTCATATCCCCTTATACTATCCCTTCAAGACATTCATAAAATACTTATTCACATCCTGGGGAAAATAAAACATAGAAAGGGGTGAGCTCAAATGCCCAGTAAGGATATCAAAATAGAAGAAACTTTCATAAATAAACATAAACATTTAATGTAGTGTATAACTAAAACAAAAGCCTTTTATATTTGAACATCAACATAATATGGCAGAAATAAAATGAAATAATTCCATTTAATTGTTCACATGGATATTCTACTAGTCGAATAATCACATGCAATATCAATAACCACATTCACAATGATGGAATGCATAATTCCAAACTATCATAACCACATAGTCAAGGCTTTGTGCCAAGACTACAAATAAGATTTTGTCAAGGCCTTGTGCCAAGACACTAGTTTTTCTCATGAGACCTACCGATGCATCTAGGATCTATAGCGAGCTCCACCTGTCACTTACAAAGTCCAACACATTCCTCATATGAAAAGGTTTAAACATATCATAAACATTTATATTAAAACTAGCATACGAAGGGTCAATAATTTAACCATAAACCATGAATGGTATAAAAATAGCACATCCACAGTCAAAAATATCACAAATCCTTAAATAAAATATGGTAGTTTTGTATCATAATAAATCAACTTCAAATAAACTTAAAATCCCTCAAAGGATATTGACAAATAAGAAATCAAAACCCTTTTTAGATAAATATCTGTCTCTATTTTGAAATCATTTAAGAGTCACATAATTATAATATAAAATATTTAATTGTAAAATATTCTTATAATATTTTAAGGGAAGATTCGATGAGTTTATAAAGGTACAAAATAGTCGCACCCACCGTATAAGTTAAAACAGATATTCTTACCATAATTCTGTCGAAAAGGTTAAAAATGACCTTGTTAGGAAAATGACAGAAAGGTTCCTTTATAAAAATCTTATAAAAATTCAAACAAGGGTATAAATGAATTTAAACCATATTATATAAAATATTAATAATTATTTGGAATACATTTTTAAGAAACATGGATGTGGATGATATAGAGGTCCCTGTAGATAATTAAGTATAAACAACCTCGGATAATGAAGAGATTGTGAAATAAACCCTTACCATGTAATTTTTCTTGGTCGAGCGTAGGTTAACCTCCTGTATAATGGTGAAATAATTCTTATTAAATTATACATGAATTATATACATTATTATGATATCATATATGATTTTTTAACATTGCTTTGTTAATAATATCTTAGTATTATCCTTGTTTCGGGTGTTAACTTACTCGTTTTCTTCTATATGTTTTGGTACATGAGATGTGTTTGTTATGGATAATCTATATCTTATTCATATATAGAATGATATCAAGTCCTTAAAAATTATTTTCAATCATCAAATGAAAATTATTCTTGAATAGATACGATGTGAAATAAATCTCATCGCGTTCGTGGAGACGGTAGTCCGTACGTACGCACGAGCGACAATATCATTCTTTTGATATTAAAATAATATATAATTGTACGGTATATCATATAATAAGAATCATTATCAAGTTATATTTATTATTTACATCAATTACACATCATTATCATACCCATCTAAATAATAATGTTTTGAATAACAATTACACCACGACGTAGAGACGGTAAGCCATACGTACGCACATATGGTGACATGTCATTCAAAGGATGGATACAATAATGAATATGGTTGTACCATGTTTATAATAACATCACAGTATATAGAATATACTAGAGTTATTATTTTATAATGTAAATAACAATGAATTAAGAAGTTGAAGAAAGGGGTGAGCTCAAACGCTTAGTAAGGGTAAGAAATACAACAGAAGATAACATAAATATTAATCACGGTGAATAATTGAAAACACATGCCTTTACCAATAAAAAACATGAATAGTTTTATGGAAGGAATATGAATTGAGTAAATAATGCCATAATAAAACATAAAATTTGGTATTATACTAGTCAAATGACCACATGAACCATCAATATTATTTTCATAATGAGGGAATGTATAATTCAAGACATTCTGAAACATTTTGTCAAGGCCTCGACCAAGACGTCTAAAAATGATTAAGGCCTCGGCTAAAACCACAAATCAAATTGGGAAAGGGCCTCATCCAATTCCATGTTTAGTTGTCTAATGAGACCTAAAGATGCATCGAGGAGATATAGTGGGCTCCACCCATCACTTACTATGTCCAAAACATTCCTCATATGAAAAGGTTTAAACATATCATAAACATTTGTATTAAAACTAGCATACGAAATGTCAATACTTTAACCATAAACCATGAATGGTATAAAAATAGCACATCCACAGTCAAACATATCACAAAATCTTCAATACAATATGGATGTGTGGTATCATAATAAATCAACTTCAAATATACTTAAAATCCATCAAGGATGTTGACATAGATGAAATCAAAACCCTTTTTAGAGAAATATCTCTTTCTATTTTGAAATAATTTAAGAGTCACATAATAATAAAATAAAACATTTACTTTGAAAATATTCTTATATTCTTGTAAGGGAAGCTTCGACGAGTTTATAATGGTAGAAGATAGTTTCACCCTCCGTATAAGTTAAAAAAGACATTCTTGCCTTAATTCTGTCGAAAAGGTTAAAAAGGACCTTATTTGGAAAATGACAGAAATATTACTTTATAAACATCCTATAAAAATTCAAACAAGGTTATAAATGACTTTAATTCATAGTCTGAAAAATAGAAAGAATGATTAGAAATACATTTTTATGAAACATGGATGTGGGTGATAAAGAGGTCCTAGTAGATAATTATGTATAAACAACCTCTGATAATGAAGAGACTGTGAAATAAACCCTTACCTTATACGTTTCCTTGGTCAAGGGTAGGTTAACCTCCTATATAATGGTGATATAATTGTTATTAAATTATACAAGAATCATATACATTATTATTATATCATATATTATCTTTTAATTTTTTTTTAATAATTTCATAGTATTATCGTTGTTTTGGGTGTTAATGTACTCATTTTCTTTTATATGTTTTGATACATAAGCCATGTTTGTTATGGATATGTTGTATATTATTCATATAAAGAATGATATCAAGTTCTTTATCATTATTTTTAATCATAAAATGAAAATTATTCTTGAATGGATACGATGGGGAATAAATCTAATCGCGTTCGTGGAGACAATAGTCCGTACGTAGGCACGAGCGACAATATCATTATTTTGATATTAAAATAATATATAATTGGTGGTATATAATATATAAAGAATAATTATCAGGTTATATTTATTATTTAACTCAATTAAACATCATTATCATACCCAACCAAATAATAATTTTCTGAATAACAATTACACCATGACGTAGAGACGGTAAGCCGTACGTACGCACGTATGGTGACATGTCATTCAAAGGATGGATAGAATACTGAATATGGTTGTACCATATTTATAATAACATCATAATATATATAGGATACTGGATTCATTATTTTAGAATGTAAATAACAAATAAAGAATAAGTTAAATAATAAAGGAACTTGAAAGAGGGTGGTGAAAACATTACCTCTTCTTTGGGTTCTTCCTTTTGATTTGATCAAAAGGGCTTCTTATCTTGGATTTCTGATAAAAATAAGCCCTCTAGGTGGAAGTGAGGGAAGTTGAGAAAATATTTGGGTAGGGTTTGGCCGAGAAAAATGGATTTTAAGGTGTTAATTAGAGAGAAGGGGGAGTTCCCATTTATAAGAGGGGTGAGGGGCACCTTAGGAAAATCTAGGAATATTATTTTATAATAAATTAATATTTAGTTTATATTGTCTTAAAGGTGTATTATTTAAAGTTTATGGTGGGAATAGGTCAAAAACCACTCAATAAATAGGTTTTATACAGGTTTGGGTCACTATATTAACATTATTTTTTTTATTTAACTCTTAGTTAAATAGTTTTACATTTACCATGTGTCTTTGTATTTTTATATTATATAGTCAATAAACATACTATATGCTTCCAAGAGACCCCCAAGTGGTCCATTAATAATAAAACTATCATTATATATGTCCTTTGTCTGATCCTTATATTTCTATGAATATAATATCAATTAATAATTTAATATTTGTTTTAAAAACTAATTAATGTAAATTTTTACAATATTTAATAATTGATTTTTGTAGAAGTTTTAAAAACATTAATAATTCGAAAAAAATTCATTTAAGAAATACTAGAATGTCATATTAACCAATAAAATTCGTGTATGGCATCAAAACATTCAAAACTATATTTATTTTAACATTTATAATACAAATTACTTGATTATTTCATTAATAAGGAAAATACTGCATCATTATTGTGTCATAATTAAATTTAATTATTAAATGTCTAAAAATTATAAATAAAATCCCATTATATAATAAATCTTATTAGATTTTTAATGAATATTTATATTCCAAAATATAACCTATATAACCATATGTAAAAATTTTTTGGCTAAAAGATATTTTCTTATGTCATTTTTGAATTTACTTTAACTTAATTAATAAAAAGTGCCATTATCACTTACAAGTGGATACATGGGGTCCCAAAATCGACCCGAAGATGCACATGGTCAGAAATGTGTCAACCAATAGGGTTAGAACATGTTTTAGTGTAATTTATTATTATTATAATATTATGTTTTACCCTTATTTACCGGATTTACCCTTTAACCATGGTAAATAAAATATTTACCGAAGTAATTATTCAAAATGTTTTAAAAAAGTTACCTATTTACACAATTTTGACCTCCTGATTATAAATATGGAATCCATTATTCTAAATTCAAAACACATAAGTGGTCGAAATTTATTTAAAATTAATTCTAGTTGTTAAAACAAAAAGCGTGTTTTTAAGAGATAATAACTTTCAAAAGATTGGCACTTGCTTATGTACAGTTTAAATGTGAAATTATATCCAATGGCAAAAATTGGATTAAATTATAATAATAAAATATAATTATACTCTAAAATCAATCAAATTCATAATTTATCACTATTAATTATTTTGATTAAAAAAGTTGATTCTAATTAAAATTTAGTAATTTTTACTTTTCATCAAAATATGAAAATTATCCAAAAAGTACCAAAAATTCACCCTACGCTAATTTTGATATTCTGACTCCAAAAATGATTTCCATTTTAAAATATAAAATGTATTAAATTTCAAAATGTGGAAATTACTATTCATAATGACTAGTTTGATTGGTTGTGGTGTGTGTATGAACTTGAAGTTGCATACAACACACGCTACTGCATTATTCAAAGAGAATCGTACTGTTGAAAATTGGGGTGCTACAAGTGATGCTATTTATTTTAAATTAAGTTCTATTAAGGGACCTATGGTTAGACTCATAACCCTAGAAATTCCCTAGAGGCTCTTCGGTGAATCCTTAGAGAATTCTCTTGGTAGGGACAACAAACATCGTGATCATAGATCGTTCTTAACATATCACCAACGACAATAAATTCGTGGTAGTAAACCATCCATATCCTAAGTAGTGGGTTTTATTTTTAATTTTTTCACCATTCATTATTTATATTATTAACATGGTAAATCCACAAACATAATGATACACAGTTTAATCATTATTGTGGGATGGCTTATTTTTGTGGAATTATCAGGATGTTAATTTGTCCGCATTGTTTATCCTAATAATGAGAAAAAATCAAGGATAACATGAACAAATACAAAGCTTTCATCTTTGGGAGTTCTTGTGATTCCAATCCCCCATTTTTAGAATTATTTTTTGTTGGGTATTCATGATCATGGATGGAAATACCGGGAGTCACTGAACATGATCGAATCCCGAATTAGAGGGAAGATGAAACAGAGGCTGGATTAGTGTAGCGTAGGACACTAGGATCTTAGAGGTGTTTTTATTGGAGATTGGAGCACTATAAGAAGAATGAATGATCACAGATAGAAGGGATCTGATGGTTGGTTTAGGCCGCATCGTCCAGTGGATCAACATGTATGGTTGTGTGATGCTTTCGGAGGACGAGTGACACATTTGGGTGGCCGTGTGACGAGGTGGGGTGGCCCTGTGATGCGGTGTGGTGGCTACCTGATGTGGAATTGTTGTTTCATGATGTGGAAGGGTGGCCATGTGATGCAACCGGGTGGCTGCATGACATGGAAGGGTGGTTGTGTGACGTGGCGGGGTGGACGCATGACACAGCGGGGTGGTCCTGTGGACTAGCATAGGTCACCGTAAGAAACAACAAGAGCTATACCATCCCAAAACTCAAACATGGTTGGGAAAATGTGCTAGCCCAGCATGACAGGCTGGATGGGAAAGGTGTGTCGGGCCCAGCCAGAGTAGGATGAGCCGAGTGGCCCGGGTCGACCTGGTAGCTCAGGTCAGACCTGGCAGTTTGGGTCGGACCGCACGGGTCGGGACAGACATGGGTCAGACCCCACCATGAATGACAGAGCTATTGTGGAACCATAGCAGTCGGGGCATGGTCAACCTCATGGGGTGGTCCCCGGACTAGTGATCTCATGCTAAAATTTTCAACCTATCATAACTTTCAAACCGGATGTCCATTTTATGAGTTATCTATGACATTCGGACCCTTACGATGAGGCGGTCATTTATAGATATCCTAATTAGGTTTTTTTATCTTTATGATTACGAACTAATTACTTAGAGAGTTTTTTATCCCAGAACAAGCATGATTTGTGAAATCATTTATGTGGCTGGAAATGTCATGGAGACTATGTGTTTTATGGAGACTGTGTGTCTTATAAAGATTGTGTTTCTTGTAAAGTCTACATGTCTTATAGAGACTATGCATCTTTTAAGTCTATTTTTCTTATTAAATTAAGTTTATCTTGATGTTCTTGATATAGTTTTTGTATAAATATATCTGTGTCTAGATGACTATTCCCTTTTTTATGTTATTACATTATTTTATTCCTTTGTGGTATTCCTTGGTGGAATTCCCTCTTGGTATTTCCATTATTGTAATTACTTCATTTAATTTCCTTTATGGTATTCCTTGGTAGTACTTCTTTGTTGTAATTCCATTTTTGTATCTCCTTTTTTGAATTCCTTTTTGGTTTCATGGTTTTATACTAACTATTGTTTTACTCACCCTTACACGGGATTTTCCCGCTTGTGTCATGTCTTGTGGAGATGATAGACTCTTTGGTGGTGTTCCAAGAACACAAGGACAAAGAAGATCCTTGTATGACTATATATGTTGAGGCGTGTTCCCACAGCTTTTCCGTAAACAATCCAATAACATCTTAACTTATAGGTCAGACTTGTGGCTATAGACTCTTTTCTTTTGGTGGGCTTGTTTTGGGACTATTTACATTCCATTACATGCACAGTTGTACTCTAGTTGGGGGATATAGTGGTTTTGATGCATTTTTTACTTAGTTCTTTTATATTTCAGTATTTGTGGATTGGATATGTATGAGTGTGTACAAGTATGTTTGAAAATTCCTCCCATTTACGGAATATGCCTACATGGTGCTAGTCACAAGCCCCTGACCTGTTATAGGCGGGCATGGGGTATTCCCTGCACTGGCCCTTATGGGACATGTTAAGAAAGAACTAGGTATAGTACATCACAATGTGGTATCAGAGGAGTTTATTTTCATTTTAAATTTCATTTAGGAAAATTAATAAGAGATTATTAATGATTCAATGTTTTAAGGAGATGTTATTGGGAGTAGCTACAACATATATCATAAAAATCCTAATTACCTAGGAATGGGACTTGATATTATAGTTTGTTAACAATATAGATTATTTTATTCCACTATTGGGTGACATATAAGGTGTTTGATGTTCTGTATGATTACTTGTTTTTTCCATTGGATTGGTATGAGAAGGTAATATTTCATCATGCATAATCATAGGAACTTATGGGTTTATATGTCATCTATTATGTCATGACATGCTTATATTATTGCACATCTTTCATAGAACATTTTTAATTCCTTATTTATATTTCCATGAATTTTTTTAAAATTACATGAAGGGACTTCACAAATATATGGTTGGGATTAAATGGATGTCATAATTTAATTTACAAGGCATACGGGACCTTATAAATTGAATGTTGTGGTCCACATAGTTCAACCATTTAATGTGAATTGATATATAATTGAGAATAATTTTATATGCAATTGAATTATAAAATGAATTGGTCACTATAAAATAATGTTGAAAATATAAATTTAAAGGGTTTTTCTTCTATAAATAGTAACTGAAAGTATGTATACCAAGAACTTAGACTTATATTAGATAACATTACCTAAAAGTGACCATATTAGTGGGAAGTAATTAGTATCACTTTCTTATCTATGACAAGTACATCACCCAGACCTCGCTTTATGAGCCTGTATAAGGGTGTGGAATGTGTTTAAGAAGGATTATTCTTATCCTGATTTTATATATGTGATTTTTTCCTCATCAAATCATGTTGGAAGAGTGTTCATTGACATTTTAGGTATATTTATCCCTAACTCCCACTTGTTGTGTGCCTAGAGGGTGATAAAGACCATGATTCGGAGGTGGTGGGACCTAAGCCACCCATATAAAATATAGTAGAGCCACTTGATTCAAGTCCTATTATACCTTATATGGGTGTTTTTTCCTAGTTTTGAATGGTATTCCTACAATTCTTGAAGATTGTTCAGGGAGAATCGTGACATGCCCCAACTATGGGAGAGTTGACACATGAGTTTCAATAGTATCATCTACCCACGTTTTCAAGGGATGGAGGACCATAATCTATATAGTCATGGATGAAGGCCATGCTATCAATTTTCAAGCAAATTAAGACACATCTTGAGAGGAGAGTCAATCTCGCTACATATATGGTTTTGGATTCAACCATGATATGGTGACATGTGAAAACTCAGATGGATCGTCATAGAGATATGGCTTGAAGGTATTTTCATAGATTCTTCTATGATTATTTTTATCCCAAGATGTCAAAGGTCAATAGATCTAGAAATATTTTGAAATTTGTGAAGTGTGACCTCTCAGTCAGGGACTATTCATTATATTTTATAGATCCCCAGTGTTTCACACCATTTCTATTTGGTTATGTGTTATTGAAATATATGTGATTTGAGGATGGACATAGGTGTGACATCAGATGTCATGTGTATGTTTTTTGGATTATTTCCATATCAGAAATAAAAATTTAGTGTTGATTAGTGAGCATAACTTGAGGGAGGATGGTGGTTATGTGTAAGGTAGATCAGCTTCTTGACCTAGTGTCGCCATATCCGGTGGTATAAAGATATGCTTAAGGTCACTAATGATGGGAATATTGATCATATAATGGGTGATTGTTGTTATATTCTCTATCATCACTGTGGAAGACACAGAGACATCGGGATACACTATGATAGATGGAGGATTGAGTGTTAAGCCTATGATAATATGTTTCATCTATAATAGTCTTATAAGAACTTTCCTATTACAGTTAGTGAATAGATTATTTACCAACTCTATATTCAATAGAAGGTTCATAAAATTCTAGTTAGGTATGGAGTTGGAGTGTGATTGGCCGATCTCGATAAGGTGGTGATAATGTCATAGGTATCCATTCACTAGATTAATAGTTACCAATGAGTTATCCTATTCATGGTAGTTAGGCTATATCTTAGGACACCAATTATGCTAGATCTATACAGTGTAGTCAATACCTAATGATAATTGTCATAGAACTTCTATGATTAGTTGTACTATTCTAGTATCCCCTATGTTATTATCTACCTCTTTTCAATACAAGTGATTATAATTAAATAATATTTTTATCTTTTGTGGATACAATTGAGCTCTATGTTTAGTTTTCTAGTGGAATGGGGACACTTGATACTCCATTGGTGATTCTATTTGAGAGTGTATGTTCTTGTAGGCAGTGACCCCTTGCTATAGGTGGGTGTCGCTATGTATGGGACCTATTTTTTCCTATAAATGATAGGGCTTGACATAATCATAAAGACACACTAGACAGTCCCCTATAAATAATATTTTAATAGATATCACTAAATGATGACTTTCAAATTACCATAGGGTAGGGGCTTTTATTTGGAATGCTGAATTGGATATCCAAGAATTTCGATATGGACTTGAGCATTGTGGTCTTAACAAGATGACATCCCATATTTCATGGTTATATTTGGATGATCAAGGATCATATTAGGAATACTTCCATATTGTGGTTGATTAGTTAAGTGAAATTTATCTAGATTCCATTTCAGGATTACCACCTAAGAGAGTGAGGTGTATTTCTCTATAGATCTAGTTCTTGGAGTGCATTGGAATCCATTCCTATGTATAGGATGACTACTACTGAGTTAAAGGAGGTCAAGATGTAGATACTGGACATATAAAAAAGGGTCTTATATTACCCAATACTTCTACATGCAGTTCACCAGTCATTTTCTACATGAATGTTGATGGAACCGTTCGTTTATGTGAAGATAAATAAAAATTGAATTATTTAATGGTTATGAACCAGTAACCCTTGCCTTGTATAGGTGTTATCTTCATCCCACTCATAGTAGATAGGGTTTTATAGAATATTGATTTACAATTATGATTAATATAATGTTCATGTTCAACCATTATACATACATCATACAACTTTTCATACCATGAATGGTGAATACGAGTATATGGTTATGTTGTTTCGTCTCATGAATACTCTAGAAGTTTTCATGGAACTGATAAATTGTGGTTTCCATCCACATATTGATTCTTTTATTGTGGTATTTTCTAAAAATATCATGGTGTATTCTCACACTCGACATGACCATACCAGAAATCATTAGATAGTATTAGATAAACTGAGTGATCATCCGTTATATGCTTTGATCACAAAGTTCCACTCTTGTATTGATATGATTCACTTCATGGGTCAAACTATCTCAGAGAAAAGATTATCAATTGACCCAGAGAAGGTGATATCTTTAGATTCCTAGGTTCATCCCTAGAATTTATTTGATATAAGGAGTATTAGAAGGTAATATTATTATTATATGTTCTTTATACAAGAAAACTCATTCTTAAAAACACCTATTATATGCTCGAATAATGATGGTGTAATGTTCTCATTCCTTGTAGCATCTGAGAAATCCTTTCGGGACATGAAAGGGATATTTACATTTGTACTACTCCTTATTATTCCAAAACCATGAAGCAATATAGTATATTTTGATGCATTAGGTATTGGTCTAGGAGTAGGTCAATGTAGGAAAAGTCCTTTGTGGAATACAAGACTCGTTAGTTGAGGGCACTAGAGGAGAAATACTCGATACATGATCTCAAGATTGCCTATATTGTTAATTATGTGCACTATTGGACCCATTACTTAATATAAGAGAGTGTGGTGGTGTACACAGACCACCAAATCCCTGAGTACATATTTAGGTAGTGTGACATTAAACATAAGAAATGAAGGTGGGTTGAATATATATTGTCTTTTGATTTCAAAATTTCTTCTATGCCTAGGAAGGAAAATGGTTTTGTTGATTCTCTGAGTAGGAGGGCTCAGACACAAGCAGCTCTAGAGGCTAGAATCAAGTGGACAATTATGGACTTATTGTTTGAAGTGAACTTGGAGGTGTAGTATAGTCACATTAGATATTTTCATCTCCTCATAGGTAGTGACTTATACTCTTATGTATAGTGTGAGGATGAGACAACTATAAAAATCTAAGGTCTTGTCCTATAGGGGAGTGTAGAAGGGGAGGACCCACCGCCTCATTGGATCATTAGTTAGGATAAAATTATACATATACAGGGGAATGTATGGGTTCTAGTAGACATCCATAAAGATTATATTTGATAATTTCATGCCTCATCATGGGATGTACATCCTGGCATCAAAAAGATATATCAAGACATAGTCCATCAATACTGGCTGATGGGGATGAAGAGGGAAATAGTTTGTTTGTTACTTAGTGTTCCAATTTTCAGTATGTGAAGGTAGAGACACAACATTCAATGGGAAGTTTATAGCCATTAACTATTCTTGAGTGGAAATGGGATTACATAACCACATATTTTGTGATGAGACTACCTAATTCACCTTAGATATGTTGAAAAATTCTGACCAATGTTTTCCTATTCAAGATAATATTTTTATGGAAGAACATGGGAGGCTCAACATTCTTGAGATCATATGTATTAACGGTGTCTCTAGATCTATCATATCGAATAGATATGATCATTTAATAATTTGGTTCTTGAAGGGGATTCAGAGGGAAATGGGATTATAGGTAATACTGATTACAACCTATCACCCACAGACTGGTTGACAATCAAAGCATACGATAGGGGGTTTGGAAGACATTATAATAACATATGTCCCTACTTTCAAAGTTTCATGGAATAAACGCTTACATATCATCCTATTTTCTTATAATAATATATATGATGATACCATTCAAAGGGATATTTATGAGGTCCTATAAGATAGGCCATTCTGTTCACCCCTGTATTGGTTAGAGGATAGAGAAGCAGTATTACTGGGTCCTTATATTGTTCATCAGTATTTAGAGAAATTTAAGCTTATTAGGAATAGGATGTATATTATATTGTCTAGATATAATTCATATGCCTATCATAACCATTGATCTCTAGAGTTATAAGTGGGGAGTCATGTTTTATTTCATCTATCGACTACGATGGGGTAAAGATAGATTCAAAAAAGGGATGTTTTCCATAGTTATGTTTGGAAATTTTAGATTATAGTGATAATTGGTCTGATAGATTATTATTCATATCAACCTCATAGGTATCATGCCATAGATGATTTCATCCACATATATCAATTTCATTGATATCATTCCCATCTATTAAAAAAACCCAATGGGGAATCAGTTATAGATGGAGGAGTCCATTGAAGAGAATCCCTTCCACATTGTTGGTCATGGAAAAAAACATTCTCCGAAGATAGTTAGTTTCTCTGGTACAAGTTTCATAGTTTCACAACTATAAACATGATGAATATTTGGAGAGAGCAGTTGACATATGTTCCCAGTGGATGGATTTATTCTCATATAAAGATTGCCCACCATTTGACGGTAATTCATGAACAAATATTTTTAATGGGGGTGACCATAATAACCTGACTTTTCTATGAGGTATGAAACCTTTTAATTTATAGTAATTAATTCAGTTTTTGTGGGAGTGACTAGTGGGTTCAAGGAGGAAATGAGGGTGTCTGATCCTTGTATGGAAGCTAGATCATGGGTATTGGGAGAAGAAAACTGGGATGTTTGGCTTTCAGAAATCATATAACATAATTAACATGATATGATTTAACGGTACAAAGTGTTTGAGTGCATATAAAATGGAATCCAGTTATCCCTAAGAGTACAACATAGGACACTTGTCCATGTAATTTATACATAAATTTTAATAGAGGATAAATTCATGGTTATAACATGGTTTGTTTAACCATGAACCATGACCATTCAATGGGGGTATTGAGATTGTGTTGGTAACACGGTTGGTGGACAGTTTGGAAAAAACTAAACAAGACTGTTCAAACTAGTTTTTAATGGTTAAATGAAAATTATTACCCAAATTCAATTATATGTTAACCCCATTTTTCCATTATCTTTTCTCTAGTTTATATCACATCCTCCTTCCTTTTGATCTCATTAAGACTTCAACCTAGTGTTTGTGGTGATTCCTTCATCCTATGTTGGAATCAAGAAATTTTTTTCTCGTGGGATAAACACCAATGATACTGTCCTTCCTATGGATCCTTTCACTATTTTCATTTCTATCATAAATTCCATTTTTTGTATTCTCTTATTATTTATCTTCAAGGTGTTCAAATTTTGTTAATTTTTTTGTATCTAGATTTAATGTCATGTTGATATTGAGGGAGTGTTCTTCTATAGGTAATAAGGTAAGTGGTCTATAACTTTTCCCCAAAATTATAGATGTTTATTTCTTGTTTCAATTATGCCACATGACAGAATTTCAAGGATATAATTCCACAATTAAATAGAGAAACCCTTTGTTGGATTCCTCATGTGTTAATAATGTTTTAATGATCACAAATCTCATTACTCTTAATTAATCTTGATCTTCAGTGCACATGTTTCTAATTCTCTTCAAGCTCAAAAATAGGTGCACATCATGTTTTTATAATAACAAAGCTTATGGATGTTAAGTACTCTCTTTATTATTTACAAGTCCTATGCATGATCACAATTCTCTCACATATTATCTGTAATGATTAACCTTAACCCATATTATTCATATCACTGTCTTAGTCCAAATACAGATATTTGTCTAGGTATGGAGACACCGTGAAGGACTCACCGTGACCCAGACATCATGAAGGACCCACCGTGACCAGACACCATGAGCACTCACCATGACCAGACACCTTGACCAGACACCATGAAGCACTCACCGTGACCAGACACCATGACCAGTCACCGTGACCAGACACCGTGACCAGACACCGTGATCAGACACCATGAAGAAGACACCGTTTCCATGATCCCTATAACACCATTTCTTAAGCTTTTGTCAATATTATTTTAAATGATGCTAACGGTTATATTTGTTTTTTTTAATGCAATTAATGTTATTTAATGTTAGTTTTTGGCATGTCAGGAAACCGTATCTCATACCTATGAAAAGGAAATCATTCCTACTGCCAGAACTCGTGGAATATAAGGAAGATTGAGATGCAGTACATGTGTATGAAAATAAGCAACAACGAAACCAGAAGAGAAGAGGTGTGCAAGTGTGAAGATACAACACGAAGAACTTACGTACACTCAAGTGCACTGTACTGAACAAGAATGGGATTGAAAGACCTTCAAAGAAATCTCATGAATGCAATCCAACACCACTTAAGAAGACACGATGAATCAAGAGATCATCCTCACTCTTGTTGAACACAATCTAAACAACGACACTCTGTTTTTCAACAGAAAAACCAGAGAATGACTCCGAAGCATTCCTGCTAAATCCAATGAGTCCAGAGCTACATTGATAATCACTAAGGCTTTTCTAAACACTCATCTATCTTCTCTATGTGATTTTTTTATTAACTTTCGAGCAGTGTGGTGTACTATGTATATCTTTACACACATTGTCTTATGCACTGAACTGGAGGATATCAAAATCCTTACTCAAATTATCTTAACCGTTGTTTACCAACATCAACTAGGGAAGAGGTCCTTGTGTGACCTGGTGTTTGTTTTGTTTCCCACAAAGAATAGTGGTAGAGGTCCCTGCGTGGCCTGGACGGTTTTGTAAAACTGTTGTTAACCCCGATCCAGGGTGTGGATCATATTTATATATATTTGAGAGGACTAAGACTCGGCTTAAGACTGAACCTCTTGTTATATCTGTTGTGTATCTTTTATTTAAGTTTAATGTATACAAAATATATCATATTTATTCCTCTACTATTACTTTGAAATAAAAAATTATTTTGAAGCTACTTTGATAGTTAAATTAGAATGTGTTTAAACTTATTTTAAATCAGTAGATTAGTTTCAAAAGATAGTTTGATATTGTGGTTAAACTAACTGAGACCTAATAAATCTTTGAGATCCTAAGTGAACATTTACAATCTGTATAAATTCACTACAGTTTATCTTATTTTATAAATCGGTGGATTTTAACTAGATAATATTTTAACAAAAATTTAATTGGAACTCAATTCACCCCCCCTTCTTGAGGGTCCACTCCGACCAACATTTGGTATCAAAGGCTTAGTTTTTTTTGTTCAAATATTTTTTAAATAATCTGTTTTTCAACTATGATTTTAGTTTCATCATTTAAGATCTTAAATTTTTGTTAGTTCTAAATTTTTATCTCTTTAAATTATCTTTCTAAAAACTAGTTATGGATTATATAATAGATGGTGTTGCTACAAACTTTCCACCTTTCTTCAATGGTTCCAACAATGCTCAGTGGAAACTTAAAATGAAAATTCATTTAGAAAGCACAGTTTTTGATATTTGGACTGCCATAGAATCAGAATATAAACTTCCCACTACTGGTAGATCCACATGGGATGAACCTACAAAGACTGCTTACAATAATAATTGTAAAGTCATGAATGCCATGTACTGTGCTTTAGGAGATAAAGAGTTTAACAGAATTTCTGCTCGTAAAACTGGTTTTGAAATTTGGGATACCTTGGGTGTTTCTCATGAAGGAACAACCAATGTTAATGAAATGATATTAAATACTTATACTATTAAATATGATTATTTTAAAATGAAAACTGGTGAACCTATTTCTGACATGTATCTCAGTTTTAATGAGATAGTCAATACAATGAATTCACTTGGAAAATCTGTTCCAGAAAAGGAACAAATTATGTGAATCTTGAGAAGTTTACCAGACCGATGGAGAGGCACATCTGTTTCAATCAAAGAGTCATGTGACATTGCTGCTCTACCTGTCAAAGAACTCATTTGTAAGCTTATGATGTATGAGTGAGAACTCAAGGTGAATAAAGATGAATATGATGAACATAAGAGGAAATCAGTGGCATTAAAGACTACTGCTTCAAAGAGCAATGACAAAGATAATGCTCAACTACCTACTAACAGTTCAACCAGTGAAAATTTAGACTCTGATAGTGGTGCTGAAATGGCTCAGATAGCCAAAATGTTTAAGAAATTTTTTAGGAAGAAGAAATTCATCAGAAAATCAAATTACAAAGGAAAGTATAACAATATGGTATATTGGAAGAAGGATTAGAAAATGCTAGATAAAAGTGATGAAGTTGTCTGTTATGAGTGCAAAAGAAAAGTACATATTAAAGCAGACTTCCCAAATCTCAAATTCAAGAAGAAATATGATTACAAGGAAAGTAAGTACAAAAAGGCTATGAAGGCTACATGGAGCGCTTCTGAGGATAGCTCTAGTGAATATGATTCTTCTGAGACTGAAACCAGAAATATGGAAGACATGTGCTTCATGGAAAACACATCTGAAGTAACCCTAGATACTACTGCTTTAAATTCATGTTATTCTAAAGATAGTTTAGAATCTGATTCTGATTCTGAAAACATGTCTAGTGACGAATTTTTTTAATATTGTAATATGCTGGAAGAGACATGCAATGAACTTAAGGATAAATACAAATCATTAAAGAAACAGCACGCTCTCACTACTACTTGTAAAACTGAACATACTATTGAAAAAGAGAAAAATGCTCAACTGTTAAAAGAGAACACTGAACTGAAAATGTCTAATCAGCAACTCAGAAAGGATTTAGAGAAATTAAAAAATGGAAAGGATAAACTAACTCAAATTCTAGGAAAGCAAGTTGCACCAAAATACACAATAGTAATAGACTACAAACCTAGAAAAAGATAGCTTACTAAGAATAGATTTATTCCTAAATCTGGACAGAATGCTGCTAATTCTAGTTCTAGAGATTTATATGTTTCAACTAGTTATATTCATAGTTATGGATCTAATAAGGTTTGTCTTTCAATGTCTGTTGATTAAACAAATTTGATAAGACCCATAAGACAAATTTGGGTACCAAAATCTTTGATTGCTAACCTGTCTAGACCCAAGAAGATCTGGGTACCAAAATCATTTCCTATATAAATTTGTTTTGTAGGAAACATTCTTAAAGAGATCCTATAGTAAGACCTGGTACGTGGACATTGGATGTTCAAGACATATGTCGGGAGACTTCTCATGCTTTAAAAGCTTAGTCAGAATTGATGGAGGTTTTGTCACCTTTGGTGATAATTCTAAAGGAAAATCATCGGCTCAGGCTAGATTGGTAACACTGACTCAGTATTAATTTCTAAAGTTTTATTTTTTGATAGACTTAAATATAATCTGTTAAGTATTTCATAGTTATGTGATGATGGTTTTAATGTTAAATTTTAAAATGATTCTTGCAATGTTTTTAATTATAAAAATGCTTTAGTATTTTCTGCCCTGCAGAATGAAAATGTTTATGCTGTTGATTTATATTCTTTAGCCATGCAAAATATTACTTGTTTAAATGCTTTTCATAAAGAGTCTTGGCTTTGGTCCGGAAGATTAGGACACTGCAATATTCACTCACTTAGAAAACTTACTAGGAAGAACTTAGTTAGAGACCTACCCAAGCATGAGTTTCCAAATGACAAAGTTTGTAATCCCTGTCAAAAAGGAAAGCAACACAAAATCTCTTTCAAACCAAAGAAAGAAGATTGAACTTCTCAACCTCTCAAGTTGGTTCACATGGATTTGTTTGGACCATCTAGAGTTTCTAGCTTAAATGGGAAGCACTATGTCTATGTCTTAGTAGATGACTTTTCTAGATATAATTGGGTATATTTTCTAGCTCACAAAAGTGAAGCTTGTTCTTAATTTGTTAAATACTCCAAATATGTAAAAAATCTTAGTGGACATAAGATTAAAACTCTAAGAAGTGATCATGGCCATGAGCTTGAGAATCATGAATCTGAATCCTATTGCTCACACAATGGCTATAGTCACAATTTCTATGCCCCTAGGACCCCTCAACAAAATGGTGTAGTAGAAAGAAGGAATAGAACCCTGCAAGAAATTTCTAGAACTATGCTTATTGAGTATGACCTACCTATTTATTTTTGGGCTAAAGCTGTAAATACAGCTTGTTATATTATCAATAGAGTCTTAATCAAACCTGTTCTTAAGAGGACCCCTTATGAGTTGTGGAACCATAGGAAACCTAAGGTTAACTACTTCAAAGTATTTGGCTGCAAAGTCTTTATTATTAATACCAAAGATAATCTTGACAAGTTTTCATCCAAGAGTGATGAAGGAATTTTCCTAGGTTATTCTATCTCTAGTAAAGCCTATAGAGTTTTCAATAAGAGAACCAAGTGTGTGGAAGAATCTGTTCACATCAAGTTTGATGAAACTGATCCACATGAGCCTAAAATCACTCTTGAAAATCTTGAAAAAGATTTATCTGTTCTGGACCTTAATGATGAATCAAATAAACCTGCTATAAAGCCAACCAGTTCTGGAAATTTTCCAGAACCTAATTCTGTTGATTCCCAACCTGTTGATGTACCTAGAATTTCTAGTCCTACCTTTACTAGATCAACTAGAATTCTTAAGAATCATCCTTTAGATGTTGTTGTAGGAAATCTTGATAGAGGGACACACACTAGAGATTCTCTTAGAAATCAGGTTGAACACCAAGCCTTCTTGTCACAGCTTGAACCTAAAAACATTGATGATTCTATTAATGATGAATTTGGGTATTTCCTATGCAAGAAGAACTCAATCAGTTTGAAAGAAATAAAGTTTGGAATCTTGTTGAAAGACCTATAGACACTTTCACCATAGGCACAAAATGGGTGTTTAGAAATAAAGTAGATGAATCCGGAAACATAGTTACAAATAAAGCTAGACTAGTTTCACAAGGCTATAGTCAAGAAGAAGTTATTGACTATGAGGAGACTTTTGCTCCAGTAGCCAGATTAGAAGCTATTAGGATTTTACTTTCATATGCTGCACATCTAAATTTCAAACTATATCAAATGGATGTCAAGAGTGAATTCATAAATGGATATATTACTGAGGATGTTTTTGGTGAACAACCACCTGGTTTTTGAATCCCTCATTTTCCAAATCATATTTTCAATATATCAAAAGCTTTATATGGTTTAAAGCAAGCTCCAAGAGCTTGGTATGATAGATTAAGCACTTTTTAATTTCTAAAGGTTTTACAAAAGGAATAGCTGATCCGACTCTGTTTATAAAACGAATTTCTAAAGATGTTTTAGTTGTACAAATTTATGTAGATGATATTATTTTTGGATCTTCAAAAACAACATTATGTACTGATTTTTCTAAAATGATACAAAATGAATTTGAAATGAGTTTAATGGGTGAACTTAAATTCTTTCTTGGTTTTCAAATATTTTGAAATGATGACGTAATTATTTTAACTCAAATTAAATATACTATACATATTTTAAAGCGTTTTGGATTGGATAGCAAAAAATGTAGTGACACTCCCATGAGTGCCACCTGTAAGATGGATCTTGAGGAAAATGGTAAATCTGGTTATCAAACCACTTATAGAGGAATGATTGGAAGTCTACATTACCTGACTTCTAGTCATCCTGATATTATGTTTAGTGTGTGTATGTGTGCTCATTTTCAATCAAACCCTAAAGAGTCACATTTAAATGTTGTAAAAAGAATTTTCAAATACCTCAAGCATACTCCCAATTTAGGACTGTTCTATCCCAAAGGACAATCATTTGAATTAGTTAGTTATTCTGATGCTGACATTGCTGGATGTAAGCTAGATAGAAAAAGCACCTCTGGAACATGTCATCTTTTAGGCAAGTCACTAGTATCGTGGTGTAGTAAGAAACAAAATTATGTTGCATTATCAACTGTAGAATCTAAATACATAGCTGCTGTAAGTTGTTGTGCATAAATTTTGTGGATGAAACACACATTACTAGACTATGGATATCAATTCAAACATGTATCAATAAATTGTGACAACACAAGTGCTATTAATATTTCTATGAATCTTGTTTCTCATTCTAGGACAAAACATATTGATGTAAGACATCAATTTTTGAGGGATCATTATCAAAAAGGTGATATCACTTTGGAATTCATTGGTACTGAATATCAACTTGCTGATATATTCACTAAACCCTTAAATTTTGAAGGATTAGACTACATCATACATGATCTTGGTATGATTAATCATAAATGAATATCTTACTTATTTTAATGTTTAATACTTTACTGTACATTACTTTACGGTTTCATACTTACTAATTCTAAGCTTTTGTTTTGTGCTCACGGTCTGAAAACTCAATGTCTCACCATGACTATATAAAATGCTCACTATCTTACTGTGATGACTACAAACTGTCTCACCGTGATGACTATAAACTTTCTCACCATGATGACTAGTTTTCTGTCTCACTGAGAGAATTATGGTTATTTTTTTAACCTGTATCATGGTAATTTTTATTTCACCACCATTTTATTTCCCTCGTTTATGTTTTTATGACGTTTGAGATTCCCAAATGATAAAACATAATGGTTTCATTCGATTCCTTACCCAAACTCTCTCATGAACCTTCTCTTCCCTCTCGCATGAACCTTTAGTGAATGCCAGGGATGAAGTGTCCATCCTCACCCTCGTCTGAGAAGCGTCGCTCTAAGAAATTAAAGAGGATACTGAGGATAGATCCTGAAGGACCTCTAAACTCAAACCTAGTAAGTCGTATAGTTGCACCTGAAAAAGAGGTTTCCCCTGAATGGATGATGTCTAGAAGATCTTTTGTTTTGAATGTTTTAAGAGAACAAGGATGGATTGAATGGTTCACTGGACAGAATAGACTGATTTACCCAAGGCTTGTATCTCAGTTCTATCAGTATGTGAAGTTTTCTTTTATGTTTGGAGAAAGCATTTTGGTGACCAGCTGGATTGATGGTCAGAAGTGCTCTTTCTCTTCAATGATGTGGGCTGCAAGCCTAAGAATTCCACATGAAGTAGTGTGTGAAGATTACCAGAGAGACCCTCCTCCAACATCCAACATCATTGACCTAGAAACCGCTTTGGAAAATATTACTGGAAATGGAACCAAGCGAAGGGCCGTAGTTGCTGAACTGGATGGGGAGACACGACTTCTCTTCAAGTTTGTTCATAATTTGATTAGTCTAAGAAAAAGAGATTTTGCAGTGATAAAGTATCAGGATGTGTTCCTGATTCACCTTTTGAAGAATGGCCATAAGATCAATCTGTGTAAGTATGTTATCAACCATATCTGTGAGCTGATCAAAGTAACATCCAAATCCACCTCCCTGTTTTATTCAAGGATGATTTCAGCCATGTTAGTTTCAAAAGGGATGGTTGGACCGAATGAAGAAAAATTAGAGGACCTTTATTTCTGCCTATCCATGCCTATCATCCGAAGGATGATGATTAACTGGAATCCCTAGAAAAAGCAATGGGTTGAGGATAGTGATCAACTGTATAAAAAGTTTAATCCTGTTGACTATCCAAGAAGGCCTAAGAACCTAGCTGATCCTAGTTTGGAACCAGATGAAGTGGCTGAGTATTCAAAAGAAGAAGAACAAGAAGATGTAATAGCTGAAGTTCCACCTGGAGAAGAATCTGTAATACCTCCAATGGAAACAGTTCCTGTTGGAGAGGAAAGGGTTGTTGTCTCTGCTGTTATCCCTGCTGAAATACCTCAAGGAGAGGAAGTTGTTGTTGAAATGGAAAGGACTAAAGACCCTTCAGTTGTTCTTCATGAGGAAGAAGCTCATCCCAATGCTACACGGAAATTGGTTTTTACTGGTTCAGAACAGCAATCAACCTTTGAGGCATATTTTGTTGAAGAGACTCTTTCTGTTGAGAAAAAAGCAAGTTTGTAATCTTATCCAGTGGAACAATCGGTTCCCAAGATTATTCCATCTGCTGAAGAAAGAATGGAAATTTCCATTCAGCTGGCAAGGCAAGAGTTTGCTGAAGAGATTAGGGATGATCCTGTGGATCTGGTCCATGTTCTTCAACATCAAGAATCTGAAATGGAAGCACAAGTTGAGGGGGAGGAAACTCAAAATCTTGATATTATGGAAGCTGGATCTAGTGAAGCATCACAAACTTCTGTCACTTACTCTATGAACTCTCGATATGTGTTCCCAAGCTTTTATGATGTGAATGAGTCACAACAAGTGACTGCAACAGGAAAGGATCTTTTTCTCTGTTTCAACTGATGTCTTTAGCTCTTTCAGAACCAGAACCAAAGCCCGAACCTCAATCTGTATTAGAATCTGAGTCTGAAGATGACTCTGACCCTCAACCAAAATCTGATCCTCTACCTTTACCTACATCCCGAGCTTCACTCCTTTGTAACCAATGATGATATGATGGTTTTTGGAGAGACTTTACTAGCTGGATTTTAGAAAAATTTCTCCACTCAACCTTGCCCAGTGACTTAGTTAAGTCAAGAAGATGCATCAATTCTCCTGGAAAATATTATCTTTCATATTCAACTAAGGATGATCCGAGAAATTCAAGAAGTTAGAATAGATAATAAGCTGTTGAGTGCTGATGTTGCAAATCTGAAAAGTATGGTAGAAAGTCTGCAGAATGAGTTATCTTTGAGATCAGAGCCTGCTCCTATTTCTGCCCCTGCACCTGCTGTTGTTTCTCCTGAGTCTTCTGATTCCCTACTTGCTAGGGAGATTGTGTATCATGTTCATCCATACCTACAATATTTTGATGAAAATATTGTAAAAAGGCACAACATGATGCTGGAACGCATGAAAGAGCTTGTGGATACTCTTAATAAGCTTACAGATGAATAGACTGGATGTTTGCAAAAAGTTCTGAAACAGCTCAAAGTTCTAACCAAAGCTGTCAAGGCTTCACCTGCTTCTGGTCAGACCTCCACACCTTCTTTGGATGATTCTATACTGAGATCCATAATTATGGAAGAATTTCAGAATGCCTTCAGTTGCTTGGATCTATCTTCTTTGTCAGAAGTGATTAAGAATAGTGATAGAGCATTGGACTAGGTTAGTATTCATTCTAAGATATCCAATGATTCTCAACAAGAGATCTCCAAGAAAGTAGATTTATATCTTTCCCGGATTTTCACTAAAAGTGATATGATAGATCACCTTAGATATCTTGTGGAAAATCTGGGAATCCCTCCGGTGACTCAAGCTTTTAAAGATCAAGTTCAAAAACTTTCATAGTTCACCAGATTGTTGGACAGATTTCTAGAGAATAAGGATGATTTTGAAAAGGCTATGCAGTATGGTGGTGAAATCATTACTGATTTCATCAATCTTTTGAATTCGTATCTTCATGTGCACAGTACTGTTGTAGTTACTACAACTATTGCACCCCTTAGACCTAGACTACCTGCCTTAGCCTCAACTTCCATGATAGTTAGCCAAGCCCTTTCTCAGATCCGGCCAGTAATTCTTGACCAACCTAAGCCTAGATCTTCTACTGCTCCTACTTTGGATCCATCTGTTTTTGAATGTCTACCCTTACCCTTGTTGTCTACCACATCTATGCCTTCTTATACTTCAGCACCATCTCCTACTGCTGATATAGGCAAGGAAAAAATGGATCCCTAAAGAGTCTAGCGACTGTTCTTCTTTTTGATGGGATGTCATTTCTGGTTTACAGTTTGTAATTCTCATGTAATTTGTATTCTGAACCCTTTGTTTAATGACAACTGCCGAGATTCATTTCCTTCTCACTGCTTTTTGATAATCCCAAAAGGGGGAGAAAAACTACAGGTATCAGCTCTATAATACTATAAATGGTGGAGAAAAACTTCAAGTATTTGTTCTATAATGTTTTTTCTATGCTAGTATCTTTAATATTACATGTCTTTTATCTTCTGCCTATATATGATTTGTGATCATCAAAAAGGGGGATATTGTTGGACTCCTCATGTGTTAATCATGTTTTAATGATCACAAATCCCATTACTATTAATTAATCTTGATCTTTAGTGCACATCTTGCTAATGCTCTTCAAACTCAACAATAGGTGCACATCATGTTTTTTATAATAATAAACCTTATGGATGTTAATTACTCTCTTTATTATTTACAAGTCCTATGCATGATCACAATTCTATCATATATTATCTCTAATGATTAAACTTAACCCATATTCTGCATATCACTGTCTTAGTCTAAATACAGATATTCGTCTCAGTATGGAGACACCGTGAAGGACTCACCGTGACCCAGACACCGTGAAGGACTCACCGTGACCAGACATCGTGACCACTCACCGTGAACAGACACTGTGACCAGACACCATGACCAGACACCGTGAAGCACTCACCGTGACTAGACACCATGACCACTCACCGTGACCAGACACCGTGACCAGACACCGTGATCAGACACCGCGGAGAAGACACCATTTCCATGATCACTGTGACACCGTTTCTTAAACTTTTGTCAATATTATTTTAAATGATGCTAACGGTCATATTTGTTGTTTTTAATGAAATTAATGTTATTTAATGTTAGTTGTTGGCATGTCAGGAAACTGTATCTCGTACCTATGAAAAGGAAATCATTCCTACTACCAGATCTCGTGGAATTTAAGGAAGATTGAGATGCAGTACACGTGTAAGAAAATAAGCAACAACGAAACAAGAAGAGAAGCGGTGTGAACGTGTGAAGATACAACACGAAGAAATTACGTAAACTCAAGTGCACTATGCTGAACAAGAAGGAGATTTCAGGACCTTCAAAGAACTCTCATGAATTCAATCCAACACCACTGAAGAACACACGACGAATCAAGAGATCATCCTCACTCCATTAGAACACAAGCTGAACTACGACACTCTGTTTTTCAACAGAAAAACCAGAGAAGGGTTCCGAAGCATTCCTGCTGAATCCAATGAGTCCAAAGCTACATTGATATTCACTAGAGCTTTTCTAAACTCTCATCTATTTTCTATACGTGATTTATTTATTAACTTTCGAGCAGTGTGGTGTACTCTGTATATATTTACACACACTGTCTCTTGCAATGAACTGGAGGATATCAAAATCCTCACTCAAATTCTCTTAACCTTTGTTTACCCACGTCAACTATGGAATAGGTCCCTGTGTGACTTGGTATTTGTTTAGTTTCCCACAAAGAACAGTGGTAGAGGTCCCTGCGTGGCCTGGACGGTTTTGTAAAACTGTTGTTAACCCCGATCCAGGGTGTGGATCAAATTTATATATATTTGAGAGGACTAAGTCTCAGCTTGAGACTGAACCTATTTTTATATCTATTGTTAGTATTTTATTTAAGTTTAATGTATATGACATATATCATATTTATTGCGCTTCTATTACATTGAAATACAAAATTATTTTGAAGCTACTTTGATAGTGAAATTAGCATGTGTTTACACTTATTATAAATCAGTAGATTAGTTTCAAAAGTTAGTTTGATCTTGTGGTTAAACTAACTGAGACCTAATCAATCTTTGAGAAGCTAAGTGAACATTTACAATCTGTATAAATTCACTACAGTTTAACTTATTTTATAAATCAGGGGATTTTAACTAGACAATATTTTAACAGAAATTTTAATTGGAACTCAATTCACCCCCCTCTTGAGTGTCCACTCCGACCAACACCCTTGACATAAATAATAAATTCATAGTACATGCAATGAAAATTTAATATCAGGATAGAGGTAGTTGTAATATACATGAACTGCCCATGGGTTGGGCTCTTCACTTGACCTTGATTATTCCACCCTTGGGTTCATTGAGTTTGATATGAAAAAATTAGAATTGAATAATGTAATTAAAAGAATTTTTAATGATTTTAAGCACCTTAAAAAAACAATTTAATTTTTATATGAAAGGTTTCAATATAGTAATCCTTTGGATTTATTATTGTTATGATGTGATTATGAAATAAATTTAAAAAATGTTTAATGAAATGTTTTATGAACAGTGAAGGATTTGGCTATAATGATAATTAGGGGTTCTCAGTATGGTATTGATTACCCACATGGATGCCTTATACATTTCCACTCTATAGATGCTATTTAATTATCCTACTTGGATGTGAGGGAAATTTCTACTCATTGAATATGATTACATTATTTACTTGATATAATAAGATTACATGGAAATTTCAACTCCCCGAAAATGAAGACTTATTAAGATTCCTTGGACATATCTTTTCCTTGGATCTAGTTCACATAGATCATTTGGAATCCTTATAAATTTATAAGACTTTTATTCTAGTTAAATTGATTTCTATGATTAGATATAAATTTATACTCCAGGGTTTTATTTTTTCTAGTTTACATATAATTCTTAGATTCGTTGGACATTTCTACTCCTTGGATATGATTTTCTTAACCCATTAGGATGCATTGAACATTTGTACTCATTGGATCCTATTTATGTGTTTTACTTAGCTAACTCAGTTTACTCTTGGAAATTTATAATTCTTGAACCCTGGACCATTTATGTATGATACATGATAACATGAAACAGGCATTGTCGATGCATCCTGTGACTTAAAAATATCCCTTTTGATTTATTTATATGCTCATAGTGGACATGATATGATGTACATTATCACTTCTTATTTTTTTAAAAATTTTACTCCTATTATATCTGCACACTAATTCATTTTATATGCATAGTGTGGATCTTTTATAGACACCAATGGTGGTAGACTACCAATTATTATATCACACCTTGTTGGGGTAGTCATTGGGTACCCGGATAGATAGCATGAAAGTAGGTAGGGATAGGGGAAACACACACATTGTGATGGTTGACTGGCTATCCATCGGAGTAGAAAATCACAAGACTAGGAATGGCTCATGATGCCATCAGGGGATTGTTTATTTATGGTATTTTGGTACTTTTGATACATATATTGTACCATATTCCTGATACAATGTAATTTGTGTGTTTTGTATTGGATTTCATGATCATAATTTGAACAAAATTGTATTGGATTATATTAATTTGTGATTTATATGATGTATGTTTATTCTATTTTTGTTCAGTTATTTGATATACTCCCACAATTTATTTATTTGATTATACCATTATGATGCACTCTTATTATGGAGGTATAGTTTCTCCAGAACCCCAACATGGACCATTACTATTAGTTGGTAGCCTCTAGGATATGAGGATAAGCGCTTGAGGCCATGTGTCCAATCAGGTTCTGTTACTGTTGAGTGAACATGGTTTGGAATGTCACAAAACTAATTTCCATTCCATAGAATGATAATATATTAGTTTATATGTTGAAATATTATATATTTTCATTTAAAATTAGATGAATTAATAAATTAGATAAAATATATAATTATTTTAAAAATTATTTTTGGAAATAATAATTAAATAACAATTATTATTTATCCGTGGAATCAATTTTTAATTGAATATTATCTTCTTATTTATAAGTTTTATTATTATAATTATGGTTTTCATAATAATATATCTATTAGGATATGAATGTTTATAGTTTAGTGGTTTAAATAATAGATGTTGTCAAAGATAATTGTTATTTAAAGAAAAAATTATACAATAATATATTTTTTTGTTACATTATCAATCCCAAAAATAAATTGTGTTTTCTCAATTTAAATTATTCATATATTTTGAAATATTGTGAGGGTATTCTTAATATATTCATCATTTTGGATATAAACTCAAATACTACATCTACCTTACTCTTTTAGTACATATAACATTAAATATATTTCCTTAAATAATGTTAATCATTTATACAATCATATAAGCATTCATACATGATAATCATATTTTCTTCGTAACATAACATTCCAAAAACCATTTCAATCTCTAAGACATTAAACCATAATAATATTAAATATTCCGTCAAAAATTAACTTTTGCTTTAACCCTCAAAAGTATAAAGTAAAAAAATAGTTAATATATGTTATAATCCCAAGAAATTAACCCAAACATGTCAAGGATTTATTATTAATTAAATAAATAATCAATTCCAAGGCTATCAGTAATATCTAACATACTTTTCATTAAATAAAACAACCATTTATTACCTGAACATAGTTATATATCAAAACTACATCTTATCTATACCTTTACTATGTTTTCTTCAATTTTTATATAAAAAATATAACATTTACATAAAATCAAATCCCAAGGTTTTTGATACCATTTAATATAAGATTCTACAGAATTAATGAAAAACTACTGAATAACAATATTTTTATGGCACAAAAAATCCCCCAAAAATTTAAAATATACCAACATATCATCGATTAATATCACTCAATAATGAAAATATTTAATCGTACCAAAAATGATTTTGTGGTGTGATATCAACATCACTATCTTAGGTATGACTATGAAAATATCCTTTGGAATTATAACATGCATATACAATGATTTCCAACCATTAATTTATAATCCAATATTAAGTTACATGAAATTGAATTTTGAAGATAAATAGCATTATTATATTTAAATTATTGTTCTTTTTTCAAATTATTAATATTACCAAAAAGTTGTTATAATATAAAAATTATAGATATTAAAATATTAATCAAAAGTTATATTCCACTTTAACAGCTTCAAATTTGACGTATGATCATTCTGATTGAACTTATGACTCATTCTGTTCAATCCTTGTTTATCCATGATAATTTTTTTATTCATTTATCTAACCTAATTAGATAACATTGTACTCAAATAAATTATAATGTTTTATTAAATAGTATATTAATTGAAAAATTTATATCCACCGATATTGTCAAACCTAGTGTGTGTGTCTGTGTACGTGTGTGTGTGTGTGTCTAGGCCTCTATATCATGCACCATGTGAAAATGAGTTATTTCCCAACTCTGATTTTCATGGTTATTACCCATAATAAAATTAATGTAAGATCCTACATCCACATGTTATATCATGAACCATTTAATTAAATTACCCATAATAAAATTATTGTAAAATCAATGTAAAATTAATGTAAGATCCTTCATGGTTATATCATGAACCATTTAATATATACTTTACCAAAACATTATTATTTTATCATATACTTATAATTATACCTTATAATTGTCTCTATGATATTCACTAATTTTTCTTATCTTTATTCCAAAATTAATCTATAATAACTAAGATAACCTAAATGGTTATATATAACTTTAAAATAATTTTCAACATAACCTTATCGAAACATAAATTATCTTTAAGTAACAACCTAAAATATAAAGTTATCAAAACAATTCAATTGATACCATCTAAGGGACCCTAGACCCACAATCTCAGATCATGTGTTGAAAATTGTTTCCTTGAGAAAAGAAAAACCCAATTTTTCTCTTTCCAAACAGACCAGCTTTCCAAAGGTAGGTGCTCGTTAGGGTTTTGACCTTTGATGATTATGAACTCTCATTGTTGAGGGGATTAGAGGTTGGGCTCATTACACCTTTTTGAGGAAAATTATTACCAACAATGTGAAACTCTTATAGATTTAATATTAGTAAATGAAAACTATATTATTTCCCAAGTATGATTTGTGTGACCCATTTATTAGCAATCAAAAGATTATATAATTGGAATTTATAATCATATGTATCAATATAAGGATATTCGTTAATGGATATATATATATATATCAAAAAATCTCTATCAATGATATAACCTGATATACTACTTAAATATTCTTTAGTATTTATTATGGTGATGCGAGTTTTTTATCTATTCAGTGGGGAACTCTGGAGTTTATGGTCATTTAGGTAGAATGAGGTTATTAGGGTGTTTGTCATCATCTAGGGAGACTAGAGTTGTTTTTTTATTGGGGTCAATCCCATTAATGGGATTTCTATGTATCCTCAATAAAGTAATCAAACAATTGTTGTTTGATTCCGCATGACCAGGCACATCAAATATTTTTAGGTCATGTGATAAGGACCAACCCATATAATTTAACATAATGTGGAATGTAAGTCTAGAAATATGGTTCCTAGTGAATTTTTTGTGTGGGATTTATACCGACGTGGCATTGCGAAACCTCGAAGTGAGATGGATACCTAGGTTAAATAAAACCCTATTGGGAATGTGACCATGAAAGAAATTTTTTGATTTAGGTGTTCTAGGTTTGAACGTTAGGGAACCATCCTACCTATCCAATTTGGATGAGAAATAAAATACCATGTAGTTAAGTATGTATTACCATTTAATTATATTATGTTAGGGCTTATTCCAGAAGAGAATTACCTTGTAAAAAGGAACCATGAGGGATGTTTTAACTCATGGTAGTTTGGGGACTTAACACGGGGCTTACACCGAAAGAGGATGCCTGGATTAATGCAATTATGATCGGAAATTACTCTTGAGGAGTATAATCATTATTCTTGGTCCCTAATTCATCTACCAAAGTATCCAGATTGGATTCTAACCTGGAATCAGAGATCTTCTAATTCATTCCCTTGTACGGATCATGCATATGTCACAATCACCATTGACCCCAAATCCCACATGAGTCATGATCAGTATGAGAAACAAGAGAATTTTAAAGATATGATATTCAACACACTTTTACTTCTCTTATAGTGGAAGAAGCAGAGAAGGATTGTAGAAGAGCTTGGGGTTATGATACTTCCCTATATTCACATCACCTTAAAAAAGGAATGAAGGTGAAGGAAGTGGTGGTATATAGGAGCAAAACTAAAACCTCCTACGTGAAAGGATATAGGATTACTCTAAGAGGTATTCCCTAAAATAAATTCCATAGTTAGATGAGGATCAAATTTCATGTTGAATGGAAAATAATGTGTAATCCTCACCCCCTTAATTGGGAACTGGATGATTTGGATATTAGAGACAAAAGGGAAGGACATAGTCCAAAAAATAATCCTTCATACTAGTATTTCATTAACATTGTATCTGGGGTAAGGTTCCTTGGGACCATATATATACAAAACCAAAAACACCTGAGGATCCTGACCATCTGGTAGGAATATTATAGGAATCCTCTGACCATATAAAACCAATTCCAAATTGGAGACAAGTTGATGTTCCTTTTCTCCTGGTTTTTTAGAAAATTAAGTCCTATTGGAGGTTTCTAATTTGGTCATTGCAAACAAGGAACCCAATGTAGAGGAGGCCCCAAAATGGGTGGCCTAGAAATTGTAATAAAGGGTGACTCACATAGGTCCTTGGTATAGGTTTTCTAAACTGGTCTACCACACAATTCTTCCATACAGGGCCTTGTATGAAATGAATTTTTTTCACGTAGGGTGTATACTTCTGCATGAAGTAGATATAACTTGAGAAATGGGATAAGAGGGAAACAAAACTATGGTGATCCTTTATCATCATCACCCTAGGTCTCCTCCTGTATTTGGGAAAGGGTCTCACACAGGTCTATAACGAGTGAGGGGTACCTCATAAAGGTGGTTTATCCATAGGTAAGAGTGGTCCTCATGCATATTCTTAGGTTTTCAAACACTAAAGTTAATTTGATATTTTAGATTCCCTTTAAATCACTCTTATCTCGTGTTGTGAAGAGCTACCTGATAAATTCCGAGGTATCTAAGAATAGGTTCTTTGCGATGATATCTATGAGGGTTATTTATATTTTTATTGTTTTTAAATGAGGTGGACAAGGTTCTTTTTTATAGGCTAATATGGGAACTTTGGAAAATAAGGTTATAGTATAGGTCCCTTGTGTAGGTTCCCATAGCAGGGGTCCCACGTAGAGGGGATGCAACTTCATGGTTGTATAGGTGGTGTGTGCAACTGCAAGACATATTTATAATGTGTGATGGGGGGATACACTTTCTAGGCTACACAGGTGGTGTGCGCATGCTGTATGTGTGCATGTCCACATAGTTGAACCACTTTGGAGAACCTTCTTCTTTAAATTTTGGGGTCTTCACCCCACACCTCTAGTCAAGATTTCTGTCGGGATTCATTTCGGGCCCTTCTATTCGGTCCCTTTGTGTTGGGAAAAAATCCCTCAAAGTAATATAGTAGTATTCTTGGGTTGATTTTATTTGTTGACAAATCATGTTTCCATGATAATTTTTGGAGATCCAAATAGATTGATGACAAGGTACATTGATAAAGATCCTTGATAAAGGAATTAATGCTCTGGAGGCGATACGAAATATATATATACTAGATGGCATTGTTTCACAATGTTTTCCAAATGTTTGTGTCCAAATTCTGGAGAATATAGAAAACAAATTGGATGACTATGTTTCAAGAAATATTAATGGGGATTAATAACTTTTTATGCATGTAACGATTATAGATCATAACACAAAAATATGGAAAATGGAAGAATCCCGTGAAATATTGGATTTTGTGAGAAAGATGGTTTTCCCATGCCTATAAATTAAATATGAAGTTATAAGCGCCAAAGTGTATTACATGCCTAATGTGACATAAAATATGGTTTTACATGATCAATAATGACATTATGCGCATACAAGAATATTCTTTAGGATCTTATACTCGGTGTTGGTAGGGCCTATAAATAAATGGCTACCCCCTCATTTCAAAAGATCAACCCTTAGAGAAAATTAGGGCTCTGAATCATGTAATAACTGTGTGTAATGAGAGTTTCGTGTAATAAGAGGGTTGTGCATAAGAATAGTTTTGTGTGTAAATAATAAATGATGTGTTCAAGTTAGTTTTCTGCAACAAAATAAAATGTTGTGTGCAAGGCCCTCAATGGTTACATGAAGATTTCAGTTGTTAGTAGTACTGTGGTAAATGGTTACTCCACAAGTGGATTAAGTTATAACATATTAATACACTAAAAGTTGTGTAAAACATGTAGATTCAAGAAATAATAGAGGATATTCTCAATAAGTAGTGAGAACACTTCAGTTGAGAGAGAAGTGAACTTTCAAATTGTGATTGTTAGTAAACCAGGAAGGATTGTGATTCCACTCCAAACATTGTAAAAAGCAATATGAATTTAGTGTATTTGGTACATTTTCACATTATCATTTTATTTTCCATGGATGTATCCTAATGAGGGTGAACCAATTAAAATTTATGTTACCCATTCATTCATTAATTTCTAATCATACATTGCTACATGAAAAACATTGAATCATATTTTCTTTAACAATGAAACAACATTTTAAGGGGATTATGTTTTAATAGGTTATATCTGGATTCACCCCCTGACTCCCATGGTATTTAAAATTGTTGGGATAATAATTGACCTTAGAGCAAATGGTTATTTTTAGTTTTTCTCTCATGTAGTTTGTTAGTCACAAAGGGGTTATGATCTTCATTGGACACAATTTTCAATTATTGAAGAATCGGAGGCATCACAATTTCTGATCGTTAAGTATGGATGAGTGTAAAGTTGAAACACATGATGTTTCAGCCAATGTGGATAGTGGTTGTTTTTTAGAATATGATAGAATGGAATTAGATGTTGACAATGGAGGAATCAATACATTAGTTGGAGCCTTATATAATGCAATATATACAAAGGTAATGTCATGTAAGTCTACTCATGCCATATGGGAGAAGATTATTAATATCTATGAAGGTGATTCAAAAGTTAGAGAAGTGAAATTACAAGTTATCTAGAAAATTTTTTAGGAAAAGAGAATGTACCCCAATGAATCTATTAACATATTTTTTGATATGGTGAATGTTGTTGGGGAATTCATGCATGGTCTTGGAGGAATTATTAAATATGTAAATATCATCAACTGTATATTGATTAGACTTCCACCTTGGTTTATTCAAAGAATTTTTCTATTAGTGGTTAAATAACCAAATGAGATGACATTGGAGAGCTTAAATAATACTCTTGTCACACATGAGATGAAAAATGAGGAAATTGTGAAATTCTAAAAGGGAATTCCAAAGAGGTGGAATTAAATGCCATAAAGAATCTCACCATTGTTGATTGTTATGATAATGAAGAGACATACGTGTTGATGTAATTACTTTCTTCAAATCTACAAAGAGAAAAAAATAATGTTCAAAGGGAATCTTCCACTGTCATGATTTTGATGTGGAATGCATGGTCATCTTGAAGAAAAGTTCCCCTAATAAGTTGAACTATGATTATAAGGATGTTGTTGAAATTCCAGTTAATAATTATTCATCCTATTTGAAATGTAAGAAATAGTTCCATGGAAGTTTCTTCAAAAATAAGGGCCTTCTTTAACAAGAAATTATATTTCAGATGAATCTAAGGATGAAGAGGTTGAGAGCTTAAAATATCATGGAATTAATTCTATGATGGATGCTTTAGGTAAATACCAAAATATGGTACAAAGTAACATTGATGAAGAATATATCTAAGGAATGGTTGATATACATGTTGAATTGGAAGCCTCACTAGTAGAGGTAGATGTTTGGAGATCGAAAATGAATAAATCCAATAAGATGTTCAAGATTACAATCAATATATGAAGTATCATAATTAAGATAATTCTATGATGATGGAAGAAATTCATAATCTTAGGTTTTAATTGTTATAGGACTCTGAAATAGTTAGTGGGAATAAATTCAATTTTGAAGAACAAAAAAGGGTGATTGGTGTTTTGAATAACACAATTAATAAACAAATAAATCATATTGAATAACATGAAGAAGATTTCAAAGGCCTACATAAAAAATTTGAGGATAAAAAATCATGATTCCCTGTATGCTATTAGGAATGTAGATCATACAGGTGATAAAAAAATCAAAAGTGGATCACAGAGGTCAATAAGTAAAGAAGAAACTGTCAAGTTCAACGGATTAGGGTTTTGACCCAAGGGAAAACACTTTGATGAATTATATCATATTGTAGTTATCTGCTCCATGATTGAAGATTAATTTGGGTAAAAAATGAATAAGAATATTAAAATAACCCGAGGGACAACTAGTGGTATATAAGTTACATGATGAAATGTACCATGTGTTAGGTGTTATTGCTGTCGAAAGATGGGACACTCATTAAATGTGTGCTCCATAGACAATATATACAAAAGGGTGAAAGAACAACATTAGAATGAAAAAATAGATCAACAATATTTAATATCATTCAAGGGTCATTTTTTATTGTAGTTGATTAGACACATGACTCAATATTATACATCAAACTTGTAGATAAATGTTACAAATCAGAACTAAAAAGATTGCATGCATAAAATCAATGAATTAGCTTGTGAGATGAAAATGAAAAATTGATTTATAAACCAGCAAGGTGATTATGGTATATCATACATTGAATAAGACAAATTTTATTAATCTATATAGACTATGAATTCAAAAACATGGTTCATAAATGAAATATGTGAGAAGGAAGTGGTTATATGAATTTCCCTTAAAGCATCATATTGTTTGGGTGTATAGATTCTCAGAAGTGGATGAACATAAGATATTAAATGAAATAAATATCTTATTATAGGTATAAAATATTATAAGGAAAGAGTTTTAAAATTTTAAAATAATAAAGGCATGAAGATCATTGGATCATAGAAATATTTTTTTTTTGGGAAAATAAGGGAGATGTACTAGTGGCATAGTTGTAGATGGTTTTAATCACAACATTCATAGTATTTGTAAACTATTTGACTCAAGGAATGATATAAGATTTACTAAGAATATGTTTATAGTGATAGGAATATATATTTAAGTCAATATATATATAAAAATAATAATGTGAAATCTCTATATTATAAGTGGAGAAGAAGATATGTGTTTTTATCAATTGAGAAAAAATTGGGTGTGGCATACAAGACTTATTTATCTATTTCAACCATACCTAGAAGATCTGGTAAAATTTTAAGAAACTAGAGACCTCCCTAAGATATAACATGATCATTCTCATATTTACGATGTTTTTCAAAAAGGTAAGATCATGAGAAATATGTACAAGGAAAAGGAACAAGAGTCAGCCAAAATGCTTGAATTGGTGCATGAAAATTAATGTGGACCTATCTCACAAAGACCCATAGATGGTAATAGGTATTACGTTCCTTTAATTGTTGATTTTTTATTATGGAATGTTTATTATACTTTTCCCTTAATATTGATGTGTTCAGTTGAATAAAAAAATCAGAGGGAATCAGAAAGGATTCTTGGACAAAAAATTATTTAGTTTCATACTGATAATGGTACAAAATTTACTAAGAGCCAAGTGGATGGTTATCTCCAAAAAACATAGAATAAGGAATCATGTTTTGTTACTGAGAAATCCTCAATAAAATGGTGTTGTTGAGAGGAGAAATCATGTTATCAATAACATGGAAAAAACTATGTTATTGAAAAATACATACCAGAGAAATTTTGGAATGTAGTAGTCTTAACAAAACTCTATATATCTGATAGGGATATGTTATTTATAATGGAAGAAAAGTCTCAGCAAGATATGTGGTATATAAATAATCCACCATTGAAATACTTTTGAATCTTTTTATGTAAGTGATGTATTCATACTAAAGAGAATCATGGGAAATTTGAGTCACTTGGAGATGAGGGGATATTACTTGTATACTCATGAAAAAAACATATAAATGATTCAATATGAGGTTGTGAAAGGTATTATAATGAAATAATTTCACTATAGTAGAAAATGAACATAATCATCAATAACATAGTGAATTGATTTCTAATTATTGTGATGAAGAGGTAAGAAACATATGGAGAACTGAAGTGGAACATGTTGATTTAAAAGAAGATACTAAGGACGAAAAGAAAGAAGTAAAATCTTCTTTTTCATTGAAGGAAAACAGTCCACATAATATTAAATGTATAAATATCACTGCTGATTTGGAAAAACTAGTTAAAACAAGAAAAATGATTTCATTACAGCAAGAATCCTTCTTATCTAATGAAGAGTGTAAAAATTTTAATAGATGATATGGAGATGAAAAATAGGGTCATGCTATGAATGATGAGATAGAAAAAATGAGAAAGATAAAATGTGGGAGATTGTTTCAAGACTTGTAGATAAGAATATCATTGGTAAAAAATGGGTCTTTCGCAACAAGATGAATGAATATAGCACAATGATTTGTTAAAAATAACTACTGTGTAAAGGGTACTTCTTGATAGAAGATATCAATGATGAGGAAACATTTTCACCTCTTTCAAGGATAGAAAAAAATCATATTATTATATTCCATTTTTTTGAAAAATTAGTTGAATTTTTTTCCTATAGAATGAAAATATTTATTTCAGAATGGGGTTCTAAAGAAGAAGATTATATTGGTAATCCATATGGTTTTCCCATTCCTAAATATGAGAACTTGGTTTTTTTAGAAAAGTATGTGTATGGGTTTATGCAAGTAATAAGAGAATGGTATTTAATAATAGATAGATTTTTTAAGATTAGTAGTTTTTTATATGGTGTTGTTTATTAAAATCTCTATTTCAACAATGATAGTAATTAAAGGATGATGGTTCTGGTATATATCAATGACATAATATATAGTTGACAAGATGAAGCATAGTGTAGACAGTTTTCCGAATTCATGAAAAGTGAGTTTGAAATGTTAATGATTAGTGAACTGACATTTTTCCTAGGTTTATAAGTCACATAAAAAAATAATGGCATGTTAATGTTTTAATATAAATATTCCACGGAGTTTTTAAGATGATTTGGAATTGATAATCACAAGGAGATAACGACTCCGGTGGGTACCCAGATGAAAATATCATGGGTTGATGATGGAAATGTAGTTAATATCATAGCATATTGGAAAAAATTGGTATATTATTGTTATTATCAATAAAAAAGAACTGATATTGTTTTTTAAAAATTCCACGAAATAAGGTATCAATGAAATACCAAGGAAATACAGTTGATTTAAGTGAAAATGATAAATTGATATATCAAGGGAAAAATATATTTTAGTTTTCTGTATAATCGAAAATAATAGCAAGAGTTATTCGGATATACATAAAAAAATTAGGCTAGATCAGTAGATGATATAAAATCAAAATCTAGTGGTTCATTCTATCATAATAGATTGTGTATTTATTAGGTAACCATAAAAAACAATTTCTTTTAATTGAGAACCGAAGAAGCTGAATATATAACATCTACTCAATAGTGCAAGAATTTATTATTTATTATGTAGTGGATTGATGATATGAGAGTTGAATTGAGCTATTTTTTTAGAATACATTGTGATAATTCAAGTGCTATATATCATAGAAAAAATAAAGTCCATCACTCATGGACAAAACACATTGAGATCAAATATCACTTTATCAAGGAAAAGGTAGAGCATGGGCTTGTGATTTTGGAGTACATTCCTAGAGAAATACAGGTTTCATACATTTAGACAAAGGCCTTACACAATGAAATTTTTTTAAAGAATTAACTGACACTAAGAGTTTATTTGAATCCCCACACGTCAAAAAAGTGTATATGTGGGACCCCCTCTCTCCATGTTACGATGTATTTTTTTTCTAAATTTCTAATATATACATTTTAAATTATTGAATACCAAAAATTAGTGACCTTAGGGTTTATTGAAAAAGGTGAGAAGTTGTGGATATTATATGGGAGAAAATGTTATCATTAAGATAGATGGAAAAGATAGAAAGGGGGAGAAATTATGGCTATTAAAAAGGAGAAAATTTCTTATTCCACACATGGGGAGAAGATGATAGGGGGACCTATGATGTAGGGGGGTAATTAGAACTCAGCATGGCCCTCATTAATCATTCTAATGAATTGATAACAGATCATAGTTTTGACATCTTTAAGAATTCCAAATCATGGACATCAGAGCTTCTCTTGGACATATTTAACCATTCCAAGGCATGAGAACCCATGTAGTAATGTAGGGGGAGTTCTAAATCTGATGTGGCTAAAAGTGATCGATCAAAGGGTATATATCATGATAGATGAATTTGGTAATGAAATAAGTTGACTAGTTTTATAATGAAGTTTTTCATTGATGAGATTTGCATGCTAATATTGTTTCTCATGCCGAAAATACTCATTTTTTTCTTAAAGTATGAATTAGGTAAATATTTTATCACTATATGTAATGTACAAAGTAAATTCTGGTAGAATATTATAGAATCTTTAATGAATTATTATAATTATAATAGTTTTCAACAAACTCAAAGGGGATATTATTGGGAAAAAATCCCTCATGGTAACGTTGTAGTGTTTTAGGGTTGACTGTGTTTGTTGAAAAAGTGTGTTTCTATGATTAATTAGTTATATATTGAGATATTTATAACAATATATGTTTAAATTGATACAATACATAGGAATATATTCTCTAAATGTGGTGGAAAATTATCATATACAAGGTGGTGTCGTTTCATAGTGTATGCCTTGTTTTTGGCTCCAAAATCTAGATAATAGAGAAACATATTTTTAATGCAAGTTGTTCTCAATATTTATGGGTATTAATAATGTTTCATGAAATTAAAGATTCAATTTCTACACATAAAAATATGTAAAAGGAAAGAATCAAATGAAAGATTGGGTTTTGTGTGAATGGTAGTTTGTGCGCACCTGATAAATAAAGATGATGTGATCGGTGAGAAGGAGGATTACATTCTCAATTAGACATATAATATGGTGTTATGTTCTTAGAAAAGATCTTACATGTGAATAGGAATACATTTCAAGAGCTTATTCATAGGGTCACCAAGGCCTATAAATAGATGGCTACCCCCTCATTTCTAATGCTCTGTCCTTAGTGAAAATCAGGGCTCTGAATCTTGTATGTGTTTTGCACAAATGGAGTTGTGTTTAAGAAGAGAGTTTCATGTAAGAAATCATATGCTCACAAAACCTAAAATTTTTATGCATGTTGGTTTTCCATGAAAAATGAAAAATGTTTCTTGTAATGTGATAAACATTCATAAAAGGAACTCACATGTTGCATGAAAGATTGTAGTTGCCCAATATTATTATGGTAAATGAGTATTTATCTGGTGGATGGTAGTGAAACATAATGATATAATAAATGAGGTGTAAAAAATATTGATTCATGAAATCAAAGGAGGATATAATAAGTTTTTACAAATAGAACTTCAGCTGATAGGGATGAGATCTTTCAAATTCTGATTGGTTTTAAAATAAGACGGACATTGTGTCTACATTGAACATTGTAAAAATTAGTGTTCTTTTATTGAATTTGGTACATTGTCACACTATCGTTGTATTATCCTTGTATATATCCCAGTAAGGGTGAACTAAAAAAAATTGCGTGTCTCATGCATGCTTTAATTTCAGTACAAACATTAATGCAGGAAAGATAAATAAGAGCATTTTTTACAACAAAAAATGATTTTATGGGGATGTTTTATAATATTTCATACCCTAGTTCAACCCCCTATCAGGGTATTTAACCTAGTTGGAATGACACTTCACTACCGTCACTAGCCCCCAAGATAAATGGACACTCACACCATGAACATTTTGGGGCTGCTGTAGGACATTTTACATCATGGCACATGTAAATCCTTTATTCTACTACATCCATAATAAAGATATATTTCTTCTCAAACTCGTCATTTTGTGTATGATTGTGGTTCATGTCATGAATTACATGGAAAAGTGCATGGAACACTTTTAATGGTTTCATGAAAATCACCCCGCCCACCTTAGATTTATATTCAATTGGAACCAAACGAATGTGGTTCTAAGGTAACTATAAATAAAATTGAAACATTCTAAAATAATGATTTGGGATTAGTTTATGCATCATGTCTGGAAGGATGATCTAATTTTTTTTCTTAAGACCGGGGGATAACAAGCATAGTTCGAATATTTCTAGGATCATATAGAAAACGGTACAAACATTGTGTCTTTTTTTTCATGCCCCAAATTATTTTCTAATTCCAATATGAAATAGACATAGTGGGTGAGACTATGCATTTCTATAGGCCTCACTTTGTGAGAATGCATCCTTAAAAGTTTTAATGCCTATTTCTTTTCAATACACAAATTTTCCAAAATCATGAAAGGCACATGTCCAGTGATATGAGTCTCAGTTGTTTTCCTATGTTCCCTTTGTGGGATTTCAATATGGTGAGTACTATGTCTCTTTAAATGGGTAATTTAATGACTTCTGGTCCGGTCTAATAATGCTGCTGATTTTGGTTGAATAGATTTTACTATAATGCTTTAAAATGATGGCTCAAACAAGGATTGTGGGCCTATAATGTTCTTACATTCTTCAGATGTCCAATGGTAAATACTAATTTATGATTTCATAGTTCTTGAATCTAAAAACATATTAGGGAATAGAAGAGTTCTCCCCTATGTAGGCTTTTTCAACAATCTAGGAAATCCATTTTTTGTGATATTTTATGCAATTCCTACAATAGCATAGACTGAATAGTAAATTAATTGTACCATTAGGCTGAAAATCCTGATATGTGGAAAACTTATGCAAGGAAAAAAAGGTAAAAACATCATATTTATGAAAAATTGTTCCTTGTAATTCTGAAATTCAACTTCTTATTGTTGAAGTTTAAGATTCTGGTATCGACCACAATATGTGTGTTTCACAAATGTAGGTGTATGAGAAAGAATGAAAACATTTATTTGTATGGGTGATGAATAGTAAAGTACTCCGGCATTAATTTGACTCTAGAGAAGTAGGGTATACTTTATGAAATCAATGTTAGATAGGGAGGCCCCTTTCTGAAAAATCTAAAAGCATCAGGTTGTTTTCCCCCAAGGATCAACATATTTAGTAGAGGACCTAAGGGGTCTCCCTGATTGTGATTTACAATTTAAATTCATGCATTAGGGAAATGATACTATGAAGTTTAAATTCATTCAGTAATGACATTATGGGGGATATAATTTTAGATCATTAAATCATTCATTGAAAGGATGAAGGGTCTCCCGATCTTGTGGGTTTTATTTTAAATGTGCTACTATATTTGCGTGTAAGACAAGAAAATTATAAAGTGTAACATAGGTATATCTATAATCTAATAAAGATATGGTGAAATGGATTATGGTACTAGAGGATTTTTATTTCAAGGAAGATGTTTCCATGGTTTCACAAACCCATTTTATATTCTATTTTATGAAAAACCAACTATGTCATGCACTATATATTCAAACTATGTAATTCTTTGGATGATAGACCCGTTATTTGAGAAAAATATTCATGGAAAACTAGAAAATATATAATATAGTCAGACATAAAATTCCTCATTAATTCTTACATTTTACCACAAAAAATATGATGGATGTTTTCAGTGGTTCTGATTTCCCTATACATAGTGTATGGATTGTGGAAGGGGAGTACCTGAATACAATACATGTATATCAAGTCAAACATTACAAAGAATTGGGGGAATATTTTCTCTATGTAATTCTAAATGAAACCCAAGAAGTATGGAGTCTTTAGCTTCAGGTCATATGACTATGATAATGTAATCATGGAAACCATAAGTGATATGTCTTCTTATTGGACCAAGGTCATTCATGAATAATTTATATATGTGGGAGGAAATTGAATAGCAAAGTCATGGCCATTTTTTAATGGGAGAAAGGACACGGAAAAATATGGAATATATGACAATTGAATTTTATTTGTGGGTTCTAGAATATTATCATCAAAGAATATGGGGATATAAGAGGATTATCCCAAGGGGTGATGTTATCGTTGATTGAAAACCCCATTTTATGGGATGTTTTATGAATGGCCAACTATGGAGAACCTTACATAGTCAAACAATGGAATCCATTGAATAGAAAAAACTTCTGGTGGGATACTTTTTGAAAATACAACTAAGTTGTATTGTCGAATAGTCAGGAAAAATATATCTCATGTATCATACATTCTGAAACAAGAATATGAAGAAGTATTATAAATATTTGAAGGTATTGAAGATTTGGAGTATGATATTAGAAAGAGGAGTTGTTTTATGTATAAAGGAAGTGTTTTGAATAATATTATCTATGATTTTGGATTCCATTAAATAGATTTAACTCAAATGTAGAATGTGATATCCTTTTTTCCTTGTATGAAACCTAATGTGGGGGCCTGGAGAGATTATGTATAAATTTTGATATTATTAATGAGAGGGGGAATTTTTTTAATGGCAAGGACTAGGTCATGAGCGCTATGCATAAAGACATATATTATAAGTATAGGAATCAAGCCACACATTGTTCTTTCTTCTGATCGCCCACACTGATTGAATTCAAATGAGGAGAAATGAGGTTTCATTTATTTGAGATCATACATAGAATGAGAATTAATATTGGGTCTTCTCATAAAAAATTTACTCATACATGGGAGACTGGGAATATTTCGCATATTGTGTTGTTGCTGGTCTTAGGATTGAGGTTCTTGATGTCACTACATATCTTATAGGGGTGAGAATTCATCCATGTATAGTTCTTGAATCACCATATAGATTATTATCATGTGGTGAGGACATGAGTGATTCATACATGATAGGGAACATTACCGGTCAACTAAGGTGTAAGACCCATCAATCACGTTGTATCATGCTGGGGTAAGGATCATGCCACACATAGTTCATGAAAATGTTCCTTTTGTAGTATTGATACATACACCCAAGGAGTGAATGGTATTATTTCTTGGTGGTCATAGATGGACCTTATATTGGTGACCTGGGTATCACAATGTTTGTAATTGGAACAAGAATAAAGCCACACATAGTTCTTAAAAAAGGTTGGCCACACTGACTAGGTATTGATGCATGGACGTTGGATTAAAAATATATTCTAAATTGTTCTTTGTATATATCATTTTTACACAAACAGAAAAAAGAATTCATATTTTCATAGTTGCTGTTAGACCCAATATTGGTGTTCTTGGAATTACTACATATCTCATTGAAATGAGAATCAAGGCAAACGTAGTTCCTGAAGAATTCAACCAACATCTATCTAGTTTTGACGTGTGGTAATGCGCTTTGATACTTTCAAATATAATGGTTAGGCCTGATACTTTTGTTCTAGTTGGCACTATAAATCACATTGTAATTAAAATCATGTCATATGTTTTTGAAAATCTCCCTATGTTAATCAAGTTCATAGATAAAAAACGGGGATATTTTCTCATTATAATCACAGTTGTGCCCAAAATTTGGGATCTTGGCATCACTGCAGATCTCATTGAGATGATAATCAAGCCACATATAGTTCTTGAATAGATTAGGATGTTTTTTATCATTTAATAAGTACATTGGCTGTAATGTTTATTGTTTTCTGGTAAGGACATGATAACGATAGGGATCACACCTATAATGGGGGCCATGTGTCACTATGGAGTGGAAATGATTTGAGTGGGGCTTAAGCACAGAGGTGCTGCCCATATTTTGAGGGAACAAAATGTGTATCGACTCAGGGTACATTGGGGGGAACATAACATCTATTGAGGGTGAATTAACCTTATAGTTTAACATCACGTGATAAGGAAGACAATTGCATGCAGTTTAACATCATGTGACATGGATGTTATGTCATTCATTTTAAAGTCTAGAAACAAATACCAACTATGTGGTTTAACATCATGCAGATGGGATGACTGTTGTTATGTGTTTTAACCACATGGAACTTTGATATTATGTTGTACATTTTACTATCTTGTGAAAATGATGATCCAACAACATAGTTTAATGTCTTGCATCTTGGAAAAATATAGTGTCGTACAGTTTAACTACCTATAGCTCGGATGAACATCATGTAAACCTGTGATATGTTTCTTATAAAACTTTTCACTGGTTGGATTATTAATGAGATCTACATCCATTGATGTATTGGAAAAAAGATAGGTTAGAGTGGAACTTGTGTATGGAGTAAGGTCCTTCCCACATTGGTTCTAGATTTGGAGGATTCCTTTCTAGTATCATTGGAGTCCTAATAACCAATAACAATTCTCCATGGAGGAATGTATAGAGGAAAACCTTCTGATTGAAATCTCATTCTATTTGATTCTTAAATAATTATTAATGAAGAAATGTAGGCAATCTCTTTTTATCCAATCATTTCAACTCATCGAGGCACTTTTGGGATTTCTCTTCCAAGGATTGATGATCACATATAGAAACTCTGAGTGATGTAAACTGAACCTCAATGATCTGGACATCATTCATTCCATATACTAATTAGTATGGGGTCATCCGTGTGGTAGTGTGAATAGTATTCTAGTAGTCCCCTGATGTATGAAAATTATTATTAGGCCAATATTTATAATCTTTATTTACCATATTTACGAGTAAGTTTGATAGGGGTTTTTTTAAAGCCTATATTTATCTATTATCCATTACATGATTGCGGGATGAATGGTTGGATTTTATATTGTACTCTTGGTATAGTTTATCTCCTTCTGTAGAATAGTAATTTGTGAAATTATCCATCAGTATGGTATGACCGACACCAAATCTGGAAATGATGTCATATTTTACAAATCCAACAAAGCTTTTGGCCTTGAACTATTTTTACGGTATTAACTCATCCCATTTGCAGAAGAAATTGACAGTAGTCAATATTTAGTTGAACTACATGGCAGAAGTTTGAGGGTATAGTCCCTTTATATCTATTTCCCATGTGGAAATGGCTATGATTATTTTGTCGTATGTAGAATCTTTTCAGGTTTGTGGATGAAGATGGCACTAACCTAGTAGGAATGACATTTCTTGGTAAATTTTGTGTAATCCTTCATCATTGATGGTTATAAATTTCTAAGCCTTAATATTTCATCATAAATGATATATATTGAATAGTGTTCACCACATGTTTCTACTTGTAATTCTTATATGATAGTTGCACTACCAACTTTATTAATGTATCTGAGAAGGATTCCATCAAATACTCACTTGTATAGGGCATTCTATTGATTAAGACTGTCATAAAGAGTATAGTAGATATATGTCCCTAGATTTTTTCTCTCCAAACATTATCTAATGGGAGTAATCCATATTGAATATATTTTAATGAAGGGTGTCATACATCTTATATTAGGAACTTAGAGATTAGGTATGGTATTGATATCATTAATCTTCTCTATTTAGGAATCATTAAAGGTGAGAACATGAAGTGATGGGATATTTGGACGACTAGGGTTGTTTCTTCATTTTTTGGTGCATCAACCTAGTCATTCGATGATCATAAGATGTGATTGAATGTTTTATTTAATGTTAATTCAACCATTAACCCTAAAAAAGGATCACATATGGGTTTTAGATCCTCTTTTCTGATGGTGTAAACCCTGTTGATCTATTTTATTACCAACTCTATGTCACGTTTTACCTCAAGGTGGTTCACTAGTATTTGGATTGTTAATTCCAGGGATACAATGATAGCTTGATATTCAGCCTCATTGTTGGTACAACATTATAGTTGTGGGAAGAAGTATGGAAACACTGCCTTCTATGGGAAGATAAATACAATCCCTGACCTAACTTTATTGAGTTTGGGGTATTCCATTCTCTCCCCCGTTAGACTACTAGATGCACCCTCAATGTAGATTTCCCATGTTTGGGGGATGTCCTGAATAGATAATTCCTCTTCATCATGTTATTCAGTATCTAATTGTGTTCCCTCTGCATATGGGTACTCAGTGTAGAAATCAACCAATTCTTGGACTTTCTCTACTTTCTATGGAATGAACTATATGTCGAACAACTGTATAATAACTGTCCACCATGCCTAACGTCTTGTTTGTAAGGCTTCAAACATAAAGATTACATAATCTTAAATTAAGATAATAATTCACATTAAAGATATTTTCTGTTTTAGATCATTAGAGAATTATGCCATAACATATACATAACAATATGAATATTATAAGTAAACACTTCTACTTAGTATCCACTTTTCTCATAAAAAAAACACATTAAAAAGATACATGTTTAGTTCCATGATATAAACAACATGTCTTTTCATTGATCCCATCCATGACCATATTAATCATTAGGTCCTATGAGAAAATTTTCAAAACTTGGGAGGAACATAAAAAGGTCAGGAAGGGATACATAAAGAAGGAAAACTTTTAGTTTTTCCAAAAAAAAACAAGTAAACCATGAATACATTATCATAATGTAATACCTTTCACCTTTAATAAGTTACAAAAACACTTTTCTGGATATAATCTCAATTCATATCCTTTTTTTAACCGAAAGATTACCATAAATCCCATATAATGAATCATATAGCAAATAAAGGTAACTTGGTACATAAACATACTAAAATGGAATAACAATATGTTCAGCTTCCACACATATCATTAAATTTAATAGGTATATGGCCGACGTCAATACCTAATGCATTGGAGGTTATAACATAACCACTTGTCTAGGGTTTATCATCAAACAACCAATAATTTATTTTATCACATAACCACCCATCATTACTTTATCACGTAACGACCTGTAAAATTTTCAAGTACCACTATACAATAATAACACATAAAATATTGCAAATATATCAACATTTCATTAATAAAATTACATTTTCAAACACAAAAAGTAATTTTAAAATATTGAAATACTCATTGAATTTCAAAAACCATTTTCAGTACCAAAATACATAAAAATTTTATATGGTTTTTATTTTCTTTTTAAAATCATTATAATTTTTAAGGAAACCTAATATCTGATAATTCTCCTAGTGGTGGAATGGTATTTTTCTCTGCATACGTTAAAAACATTATTTTTTTCATTTAGTAAAACACTTTTTAGAAAAAAAGATCACATTTGATTACAATTAAATGAAAAAATGGTTTATTATACACTATATAAAAGTAGGTGGTGTATATTATCAAAATATGCCTCAATGAAAGGAGATTGAGATGAAGTCCCTTACATAGACTCTGAATCGTCACGTATGATTATTGTTCTAATTTAATTATAAACATAGTTTAATTTATACATGATTTAGAACCTTTTTAAATTTTATTATTCCTTTTATATCACTTATTACATTTTTATAATAATCATATAATTATTGAAGTTCCTATCGGTGGTTTTGTCAATTTTCAGTACTTGAGTCAAAAATAAAATTGTTATAATTTAAAATTGTCCATGTGGTCGAAAGTGAATTATCTCCAGAATGATATTAATGATTTAGTTATCATATATATAATATATTTCCAGTATATATGAATTTATAATAGTTCATATATTTTGGATATGATAAATGAAATGCAACATTTATGGAGAGGGTAAGTCATACGTACGCATGAACGCTTTTTTAATTTCATTTTAATATTTAATAGAATGAAAATAAATGTTATATAATTATATTAAAATTATACTACAATATAAATATTTATTATGTTACATAAGTTCATTAATTCCATTTTTTATACATTCCATGTATAGAATGAATGAGTCGTATCACTTTGAAGGGGTCGTAGTCTGTACATTCTCAAATGAAATTATAGTATTTATACAACTTGAAAATAAAAATGGTATTTTATAACTGAGAATTACCAAAGAATAGATTTAAAATTAATATCATATATATCATATATAATTTCATATCCATAATAATGGAAAACATGAGTGGTGTTCAGGGAAAATCGGAAAATCATCATTTCGGGAGGCAGTAGTTCGCTGAATGTAGAAACTGTATGTTCATACCCATTAGATGGAGGTGTGTGTAAGTTTAGTTAGAATAATTTTCATAAAAACCCTATTATATTTATTATAATGGGTTTTTATTTAAATAATAATAATAAGGGCATAGGGAGTGGATACGGAAAAATAATGGAAAGGAACATGAGAGAAGACATTGCCTCAAATCGTGAAAATTTATTTTATTTGAGGATAAGGGATTTATTGAATTTTCTTATGCCTAGCGTCAGGCTTCTATTTGAAATAGATGGGTGTTGGGAGATTATTTGGGCTGATTTTGGATGATAAAATGGGGATTTAGAGGTGTTAGTATGGGTTATAGGTGGTTCCCTTTTATAAGAGAACGAAGGGTCACTTTAAGAATGTCTTGAAAGATTATTTTTTTATATACTGAATTCAGATTTAAAAAAATCCCCAACAATATTTATTCCAAGATAAGGTGTGTATTATTCTAAATCCTTTCAAAAAAATGATTTTAGAAAAGTTTTGGTTTCTTATTTAATCTTATCATTTAGCTTTGACCCTTAGTTAACTTATTTGACTCTTACAATGTCTTCTTGTATATTAATACTATATGGTTAATATAATTACAATAAAATGCCAAAAGAACCTCAAGTGTTTTATTAATGACATTTTAAACCATATCTGATTCATTTAGTAGAATATTTGATTTTTAGTACTATTATATAAATTAACAAAATAGATTTTGTTTTAAAAACTCATTTATTCCTATTAATATAATATTAATCTCATGACTATAAAAATTCCATAAAAACATGATTATGTTGAAAAAACTTCATTAATTAAAATATAAAAAACCATAGTATTACATAATATTAGTGGAATTCATAAAAAAGTTCAAATTAATTTAATTTAATATTTATAATCTCATTTAATTAAATCTTTCTTTAGTAAGGTAATCACTACATAATCCTTGTGTCATACATATATTTATTTATATGATGTATAAAAATTTATAAATAATATAACATGATGTATAAAATATTTTTATCTTTATAATTATTATTTATATTATAGAAAATAACTTATATAATAACATATAAAAATTGTCTTATTAAAAGATACATGTTTAGGTTATATTTTCCTTAACTTTAAATTTAAAGTAATTAAATGTCATTTTCACACAAAAAGTGGCTCCATGGGGTCCTAAAATAAACCCAAGGATTCCCATGGTTGTAGATGTCTCATCCAATAGATTTAGGACACATGTTAGGGTTGTTTAATATTATTATAATATTATTTTTTACCCTCACTTACCAGATTTATCTTTTAACCATGGTAAATAAAATATTTACTAAATTTACTATTAATAAGGACTAAAAAAGATATCTATTTCAAAGATTTATACCACATGATTCCAAATATTGAATAAATTTTTCCAAATTCAAAAAATATAAGTTTCATAAGTTAATTTAAAATAAACTTTCGTTGTTAAACCAAAAAGCGTGTTTTTATGAAGAAAAAACTAACAAAATCTTGACAAGCATTTTTGTCAAATTTAAAAGTGAAATTACTTCCTATGAAAAAAATTTGATTAAATGATAATAATATAATCCAATTATAATTTCAAAACAATTCAATGTACAATGTAACTCTTTAAATAAATTATATTTAAAGGCATTTTGAATTAAAATGTAGTATTTTTCGCTATTCAATAAAAATGAACTTTTGTAGAAAAATTATAAAATTATATCCAGAGTAAATATTGATGTTCCAATTCTATATATGTAGTTTATTTTTTATAGTAAATCATATAATTGTGTCAATAAGTATATTTAAAAAGGATTCTCTATTAAAAGTAAATGAAACAAGATTTTTAGAAAAATACATCTTTTATCTGAAAGAAATTAATTTATTCTTATATCCTATCTAGAAAAAATATAAAATTTATTTGAACCATTAAATTGAATATATATCATATATTTTTCATTAAATAAAAATACATAATGTGTGATATTAAAACAAAATTATTCTCTATTAAATAGGTCTTCATAAAAACATATCAATTATATTCAATTGGTTTTTATATCCATTTCAAAAAAAATGTAACCAATGAATCATCATTTAATCATGTGTAAAAAATATTTTAAATTTAATTTGATACTATTCATTCGCATTAAAAAAATGGATATTGGTTAACTAACGTTTATAATAATAATAATTGTTGGGAAAAAATCCCTCAAGGCATCATTGAAACATTTTTGAGGTGACTGTGTTTGTGGACATAGTGGAATCTGTGTTGTGATTGTTGACAATGAAAATCATGACATACAAATTTGTTGAAAAAGGGGAATTCATGGTTTCATGTCGATTTCAAGGGATGTGGTTAACGATCCATGATTGATTCAAGAACTTTGACAAAGGAATGGATGATCTGGATGCGGTATAAAATAGAGGTGATACTAGGTGGTGCTGTTTTATAGTGCTTGCCAAATTTTTGGGCATAAGAATCAACAAATGGAGAAAAGTGGTTTTGGAAAAGTGACTTGTGTGCCGTTGTCTTGAAGGATAGGAAACTTGCGCGCCATATGATTTTAAAGATCAGGACATCAAAATATGGAAAAGGAAAAATAGGTGCCAAAGTTTTATGTTTTGTCGCGCAAGTGACTTGCACGGTAGAGACTAGGGCGGAGATACTTGCGCGCTAAGAGGAGACTTGCGTGTCATCGTGCAGGGTCTCAAAATGCATATAAATAGAGACCGACCCCTCCTCATTCGGTGATGATTTCAACACTTAGATAATTTCAGATCTATCGTCGCGCAGGTGTGGTGGTCGCGCAAGTGGTTGTGTGGTCGCACAAGTAGAAGTTGCGCGCTAGTTGATTGTTGCACGTCGAGAGTGGTTTGGGCGAGGAAGGAAGTGAGACACCCATGTTTGGAGTTGAAGAATGGGGTGTCGCTTAAGTGTTTTGGTGACACTTTTGCACCATGTTTTGATGAATAGAGAAAGTTGTTAGTTGCGAGCCAAAATTGGTTTGGGCATAAAAGGGTGTGTGTCGCGCAAGTTTGGAGTAGCATAATCTTGTGTCGCGCAAGTGGTTGAGGTGGACTTGCCCGCCAGTTATAACATGCACACCGAGACTTGTGCGCTGGCTTGGAGAAGGGCTCCAGGTATGGTTGAAGCATGATAGTGGTTCAGGGCTGCGTGGAAGCTGGAAGATTGCTCGATACCTTCAGTGCAAAGTGAGATTCTTCTATGGGGGAAAGTTGAACGTCAACAGATCATCTACATACAACAAATTATTTATTCATTAGTGATAATGAAGCAACCTACAGGTGTATAAACTATTATTAGATCCATTCTAGAGTAGTGAGCAAAGGAAGAGGAAGAATGTGATCCTCTCCACCATCAGTGATCCAGAGAGAGAGAAATATGGAGTTACCCATGGGAAAGTAGTGAGCTGACCCTAAGCTTTGTAAAGGTAGTGAGCCTGGGAGTAAAAGTGATCTATCCCGAACTATGTAAACATCAGTGTTCTTTTAGTGGATTTGGTACATTTTCACATCACTGGTGTATGCTCCTCAGATGTATCCCAGTGAGGGTGAACCAAGTAAAAATCGTTGTGTCCTATGCATGATTTAGTTTTTGTTTATACTTTTCTATATGAATGAGAGAGAATGGAGTCTTGCTTAACAACGAGACAAGATCAATAGGGGATGTTGTTTTAATCTGTCATGACCTGATTTACCACCCCCCTCATGGTATCTAACCTAGTGGACCTAACAATAAAATTATATTATTTTTCAGTATATCTCAAAGTTGTGTGCAACGTATGATTTCTGAGAAAACCATTTTTGTGTGTCGAGTACGCTATCGAAAAAAGTGTCCATTTTAATGTAAAATTAATATCATATTCATAAGTATTAATTGAAATTAAAAGTTCTTATACTATTAATACCAATATCATTACACATTTCCCCCTTTTGGAAATTTTTTCCTTGCAATTTTAAAATTGTGCTCATAAACATAATTGAAAGTACCAAATTGGAAAAACAGCTAATAAGACTATAAATCTTAAAGAATGATAGGGATGTATAAATGTCACCTTTGATAACACATACTAGGAATCCATGAATACATGAATATTGAAGACAAAATAACCATCTATTTCTGATGGAGAGTGATATAAAACATGATCACGAGAAAGTTAACCAGCAGAAAATCACAAACATGTAATAGGTTAAACAGTCATTGATTTTTCAATATGAAAAGTAAACCGCCTACATTTTTGTTTTACTATAATCTTCATGAAGTTGATGAGCTTATTTATGAGGTTGAATAAGAGAATAAGGAAACATAATAACTTGTCATGTATATATCTATCATTTACTAAACTTGTACCATAAACTCATCTTTTCTCCAAATGATGATTATTCAAGATGACTTGGTCAGTTCAAAAGCGCTACAATGAACTTATAGATAATAACATAATCCACAAAATTTTTACTATATATTTATCTTGTCTTTATACATTAACCAAAACCAAAATTTTTAATATGAGATCATATATTCCCCAAAGGATAATCCATTATAGAAAGAAATACTACACTTAATTTCAAAATTTCAATAAACAGTAGAAAATGTTCAACAAAGACAATTCTGTACAAAATTTTCCTTAATATTATTTAATATAATCCAAAATATGATTCAAACCCAAAACACATAAGAATAAAATAACATAGTCTTCCACAATAAATATCAATATTTATCTCCAAATAATATCGATTACTCTTAAAGTCTCATACTGAAGTGGAATTAACCTAATCACATATTCTCTGTGAAAGGTTAATCAGTTCCATAAATAACTCAAATTTCCATATGTCCAAAATAAAAAGCATATATTATACCAAAATAAAATTTCAACCATTACTCCAAAAATTAAATTTCATAGTATTCTATTTTCCTTAGGCATATAGTGCTCCCAAAAAATCAAATGTCATCCAAAATTACCATTATCACTTAATCACCAAATCAATTTTCTATACTAAGTAGACCAATTTGATAAAACATAAGATCCCAAATAAAATTATTATTCATCAATAAAATAATAAAACGAAAAAAAATAAGTAATACTAACTAAAGACTTTATGTAGGCTAGTGGTAGGTGATGCGCCCTAGTTTCCCATCGATTGTTGGTTTGACTCCCTTAGCATTGCTGAATGGGATGCATTGTCACCCATCCTATGGGTTGTCCTTTTTCGAAAACCATATAATTCTTATAAAATTCTATAAAATAATATAATTTCATCAAATATAACTATAACCTATTTTATCTTCAAATATTATCTAATTCTTTTCATTTTTCCTCAAAAAATATAATAACCATTTATCACCTCAAAAACAAATGATCATATGAACCCATAAGGTTATCCATTATGTCCACACAAGGAAAAATAATTATTTGATGAATAAACTTTTCACATATCAAACATCAGGGTTATACATAGTAGAAAAGGTTTTCCAATGTAATCCCATCATCAAATGATAATTAATACTTCTAATCATTTCATCATCCTAAAATCTACCATAACTCTTGAATAATTTATTTGTTGAATTATTTCTCATTAGAAGTTCTTCATGATCCATTAACCAATATTTTACAAATTCATACCTAATACTTATTTACTACTAAAAAATCATGAATCATATCCTAAGATTCAACAATGTAAAAAATTCAACTAAGAAATAATTCATACCTTTCATTGGTCATAGTCAGTTTTTTCAGCCTCAATTGGAATGAAATTAGGAATTGGTAAATATATATTCATAAAGACTTGTTGATCCAATTATCGAAACTTTTTCGTAAGAAACCTATTTGTGTAATTACCAAGCACACCACATTTAAAACATTCAATTGATCCCTCGGAATGAAATTCTATCCCTTTCCGAGAGTCAACTATATAATTCCTTTTTCAATGGAAGGTTCTTTGTTTATGACCTTCATTACCACATTTATAGATTCTTCTAGTACCTTTGAAGAATTTTATTATGTGTTTATTTACACATCCTTGACACATAGTTTTTTAATATACTTACCTTGATGATTATTACCAGAAAAATCATAGGGATTTTTTTCTCACTTTTACGATGCCTTAAAAAATCACCAAGGTTCAGGTAGTCAATCATGAATCCAGATTTTTGTTTTAGAACAACCAAAAGGGTTCTCATTGAATCTATCATTTCATCGATTTTCTTATTTAGAAAACAGTTATATATTTCTTAAAATCCATTGTTACTTGGGGAATACTAGATTCATCCATTTACTAAAACAAAAAAGTTCAATGTGATTATATCAGTAAAATCATCATATAATATTTAATGAGGAGGGTAAAAAATACGATATATTTATTCATGTTATCTTAAAATAATTCAATTTATCGAAAATAAGTGTGAATATTTATAATATTATAACCATTATGGTTATGTCCCTTATGCTTAGATAACATCATAACCACTTAAATTATTTAAATCGACCTCTGATACCAACTGAAAGGCTTTAGCCTTAAACATTATATAATCATGAATTAACTTAATAATTCACATTGAGGACCTTCTCAGGTTTATATAATTAGATAATTATGTCATAAATTATACAAAACAACATGAATATTATAAGTATACATGTCTAATAACTATCCACTTTTTTCATAAAACAAAAACTCTTTAAAAAGATACATGGTTAGTTCCATGATTTAAACAATATGATTTTAATTGATCCCATCATTGAACCAATTAATATTTTATTCTTTTGAAAATCATTTAAAAATTTGGGATGAGCATAAAAATATCTTTATGGGATATATAAAGATGAAAAACTTTTAGTTTTCAAAACAACAAGTAAACAATTAATACATTATCATAAAGTAATACCATTCATCTTTAAGAAGTATAAAAAATACTTCACTGAATATAATCTCATTTAATACCCTTTTATAATATAAATATTACCATAATTATCATATAAAAGAAACAAATAGCATATATAAGTAACTTGGGACATAAACATACTAAAATAAAATAACTATACGGTCAACTTCTACAGATATAACAAAATGGAATAGCCATATGGTCGACTTCCATACCAAATGCATTAGAAGTTATAACGTATCCACCCATCCATGGTTTATCACAGAACCACCGGTCATTTGGATTATCATGTAACCACCCATCATTGGTTTATCACATAACCACCAATAAAATTTCCATGTACCATTATATAATCATAACACATAAAATATTGCAAATATAAGAACATTTCACTAATAAAATTTTATTTTCAATCCCAAGAAATCATATCAAGATATTGAATTAATCAATCAATTTCAAAAACAATTTTCAATACCAAAATAAATAAAAAGTTTATATGGTATTTAATTTACTTTTAAAACATTATATCTTATTAAGGAAGCCAAATATAAAATAATGATCACTATGGTTGAAAGGTCATTGTCGCCTCATACATTAAAAACATTCCTTTTTTTATTTAGGAAAACACTTCATAGAAAAAATATTCCCTTGTAATTAAATAAAAAGTAAAGCATCTTTGTTATACACCATATAAAGGAACAAGGAATATATTATCAAAATACACCTCAATGAAAGGGGACTGATATTACGTCTTTTACCATGAGTCTGAATAATCACGTATGTTCCATGTTCTTCCTAAATAATAAACTTAAGTTAATTTATAATTTCTTCATAACCTTATTCATTTTTATTATTCCTTTTATATCAAGTATTACCTTGCTATAATAATCATATAATTATTCAAGTTCATATCGGTCATTTTGTCGAAGTTCGGTACATGAGTCAAAAATGAACATTTTATAATTACAAATTGTACATGTAGAAAACATTACATTATCTCTTGAGATATATTCATGATTTAGATATAATATATATAATATATATCCATAATATATTTATTTATATTATTCCATATCATTTGGATATAATAAATGAAATGCACCATTCATGGAGAGGGTAAGTCGTACGTACACATGAAAGTTACATTAATTTCTTCTTCATATTTGAAGAAATGAAAAATTAATGATTAATAGATATATTATAATTACATTAAAATATCTATGATATATATGTTACATAATTTTCTATAATTATATCCTTTATACATTCCATGAATATCATGAACGAGTCATATCATTTTGAGGGGGCGATAGTCCGCACTTCCTCAAATAAAATTATCATATATATAAAACATGAAAAGCATAATAGTAGGTATAAATTAGAATTAAAGAAGCATTGAGATAAAATTAATATCATAAGTCTCATATATAAATATATTTTCATCATAATTTCCACCATGAGAGCTGGTTGTGGAAAATCGAACAATCATCATTTCGTGAAGTAGCAGTTCGTCGTACCAAGAAACAATATGTTCATAACCATTAAATAGAGGTGTGTGTATGTGTAAATAGAATAATTATAAAAAAACAACCTATTATATTTTGGATAATGGTTTTTCTATTTAATCAAAGAATAATAAGAGCATATACAGTGGATAAAGAAAGAAAAATGGAATGGAACTTGAGAGAAGACATCACCTCAAATTGGGTAACTTTTTCTGATTTGATCCAAAATAATTTCTTGAATTTCTTTTTTCCTATGATTAGGCTTCTAGGAGGAAGATAGGGATTTTTGGAGATTATTTTGGGTGATTTTTTACCAGAAAAGTGGTCTTGAGATGTGTGAGTTAGGGTTAGATGTGGTGCCCTTTTATAAGAGAACGAACATGCATGTTAGGAATATATTGAGTAATTATGTTATTATAAACATAATTTAGAGTTCTAAAAGTCCCCAAATAATTTAATTCAAATATAATTCATGTATTTTTCTAAATCCTCCTAACCAATAGTTTTTAAAAAAAATTTTGTTTCAAATATAACCTTGTCAGTTATCTTGAACCCTTAATTAACATATTTTACTCTTACCATGTCTTCTTGTATATTATTACTAAATAGTTAATATAGTTACATTAAAATTCCAATTTAATATTTTGTGGTTAATTAATGAAATTTTAATCCTTATTTTAAGTCATTTGGGTGAATATTAGATTTTTTGGACTATTATATAATTTAATAATAGATTATTTTTAAAAAAACTCATTTATGTCAAATTATATACTATTCAAATAATTACATTTAAAAAATCCATAACAAATAGATTTATTCTAAACAAATTAATTAAATAAAATATAACTTGTCAAAATAATCCCTAAAATTTTTCGATGTCAAAAAAAGTTTCAAAATATATTCATTTTAATATTTATAATCTCATTTATATATATTTTTCAGAATATAGTAATCACTACATCATCATTGTGGCATAAAAATATTTATATATTTGATGTATAAAAATTATAAATAAAGTACCATGATGTATAAAATATCATTATCTTTCTAATTAATATTTATTGTCGAAAAATAACTTATGTAATCACATATAAAAATAGTTTTACTAAAAGATATATGTTTATGTTATATTTTTTTTTACATTAATGTTAAAGTAATCAATTTTCGTTTTCACACAAAAGTGGTTATATAGGGTCCTCAAATTGACCCCAATATGGCCATGGTCGGAAATATCTCATACAATAGGGTTAGGACACGTTTTATGGTAGTTTAATATTATTATAATATTATTATTTACCTTTATTCACCAAATTTACCCTTTAACCATTATAAATAAAATATTAACTGAAGTTACTATTCACAATATCGAAAAATAAAATTTACTTATTTACATAATTTGAACCAACAAATTCCAAATATGGAATCAATTTTTCCAAATTCTAAACTCTAAAGTTTCAGAAGTTAATTTAAAATTAATTCCATTTATCAGAACTAAAAATCAAGTTTTTAAGAAGACACAACAACCAAAAGATTAATATGCGTTTATGACCAATTTCAATGTCAAATTACATCCAATGACCATAATTGGGTTAAATGATAAAAATATAATCCAATTAAATTTTAAAACCAATTAAAATTACAATGTAAATATACCAATAAAATATATTAAAATGCAGTTTTGAATTAAAATGTTGTAATCTCACTATTCATTAAAAAATGAACTTTAGCAGAAAAAATACCAAAATTTCATCCAATATTTTTTGATTTCATGCATCTAAATAAGTAGCTTATTTTTTTAATAAAACATATGAAGATGTAAAAACAATATTTAAAAAGGGTTCTTCATCAGAAGGCAGTAAAACTACATTTTTAGAAAAATACTTCTTTTATCCAAAAAATGAATTTATTATTATATCATATCTAGAAAACATATAATATGAATTTAAAGTGTTACATTGAATGTATTTCATATATTTTCCATTAATTAAAAATCCATAAAGTGTTATATGAATACACAATTATTCAATTTTATTTAAGTTTTCATAAAAAACACATCCATTATATTCAATTGATATTTATTTCCCTTTCTATTAAATATGGCAACCAATGATTCATAATTTAAATATGTGTAAAAAATATTTCAAATTTTAGTTGATACTATTAATTCTCATAAAAACCAGGGTTATGCAATAAATACCATTTAGAATAATAATAATAATATCTTATTTTTCCGTATATCTCAAAGTTGTGCGCAATGTATTATTTCAGAAAAACACCTTTTTCCATGTCGAGTGTGCTATAAAAAATGTGTCCCCTTAAACATAAAATTAATATCATTTTCATAAGTATTAATATAAATTGAAAATTATTTGCTGATAAATAACTTTGTCGTTACACTATTAGAATAAGACTACATATGATAAATTTGAGTGGTTTATTGTGAGAATTCATGTGAATCGCTTGGTACTATAGATAATGTCTCAGTTTCTAAACAATAAATATCAATGAAAACTAAATATTCATGTAATTTGAATAATTAGTCTCTACATTGAGCAGGGTTTAAATGAGATAATAGTAGATTTTTTCATTCTTAGCATCATTCATCTGCACATGAAACACACCTAGTGATTTCTCTAGGTCCTTCACATAAAAATGAGTGTGTTTTCTTCATCCTGTTTCATTAAAATTGATGGGCTCAATATATATTTCATGAGGGTGTTAAATGCTTATTGGAAGTCATTGGTCCATTAAAATGTAACCCCCCACTTTATCAATTTGGTGAAGAGTAAACTCTGTCCTACAAGGTTAACTAAAAATCTCCTAATATAGTCCAAGTGTACTTTTATACCTCTAAACTATTTCAGGATTTGAGGAGGTGAGATGTCAATAATATATTTTGAATTATATAGATTAAATTTGATATTGTGATGGTGTACAACGAAGGAGATAAATTTCCATGAGGTTATCCTAAAAGAACATTTCTAGGGGTTAAACATTAGGTAATATTATTGAAGCTTGTTGAATATGGTTTCAAGGTCATCCAGTTGGTCGAAACATTGTCCATATGTGACAACAAGATCATCCACAAAATATTTTAAAATCTTCCCAAGAAAGGGTTTGAAGATTCAGATCATGGCACATTAATATGTTTCCCCTCTGATCTTCAAGATGAAATGAATTACCCACTATCAAAATACTCCCTCTGAGATCTTATGGTTTTGTCCTCATCATCATATAGGTCCATACATATTTTTTGTTCTTGAATTATCCATTCATGAAAATGAGGGATTGATAACCAGCCTTTGCATCAATAATATGTTCTTTTATTGGAACTAGGAATTAATCTTTTGGAAAATTATGATTTAGATCTATGAAATAAATAAAAACTCTATTTTTTCATTTTTCATCATGAGTGCGAAAATATTGGCTAGAAATTTTGGATAATGTACCTCTCATAAAAAGTTATCTTTGATAAGTTTGTACACTTTTGCCTTAATTTTAGAAGCGTGAGTCAGGTGTGTCCTTATGGTTTGTTTTTTGAATCCCCGATGGTCTTTTAGAAAGCACAAGTTATGGTTAGATACCTTTAGATCGATACCTATAATCTCTATATAGTTACAAGAAATAAAATCATCATGTTGTTTCATGTAAGAACCATATACCATATATTCTTTTGGATCCAGTGACTCACTAATCAGAGTTAGTCGTGGATAACCTTTGGACCCATATATATATATCTTTGAGTTCGTCCACTATGTTGGAGGAACCATCATCAAATTATGGAGGGGAATCTCTATGATCTTCATATTCTACCTCTTCCTCATGTTTTACTTCTTTTTCGATTTCCTAAGAGGTAGGTGATAATGAAATAATTTCTGAGGTATGAGAGGAAATTTCATTTGGACATCCAGAAGAGGAAGCATTATTTTTTTCACATTCATTGGTGAGGGACCTTTTTAAAGTTACAAAGTGAATAAGAGAGATAGAGAATGTCTGCCCTTTTCCAATTCCATTAGTGTGACTACTTGTACCAGCACTGCTAATGAATCAGGGGAGTGTTGAAGCTCGGGGTGTAATTAAAGAAATTCCATCTAGGATTTCTTTACTTGGTAGAGGGTTTATGACTTCTCCTTCCTCATTGGATTCAGTTGTAAAAACTGACAATAAAAAAGCCACTAATTGAGTCTTGTAATGGGATTCCACCTTTTGATTTCTGTTGAATTTCAATAAATATTCTTCACTCAGATGCTTGAAATGGTTATCTGGGTCATTTAATGACCATTTAGGGCATTGATTTGAGTAACATCATCTACATTGAATATTTTCCTCCCTTCTAATAGAATATTGAATCAATACATTGTGACTCATAGTATTATAATGGGTACAATGTTCCAATATAAACATTAACACAATATTTGAGACATTGGTAGTATTTTAAAGTAATGGTTGCATACAGATGTTTCCAAGGTCATCACAGAAGAATATTTAAAGTTGTATCCTTCCAAAAATACATAAATTCAAAGTGTGACGCAATATCACAAAATTGGGTTCTGAGTATAATCCCTCCAAGGGGTTCTTTCCCATTATTTTTATAACCTTATAACATTAGAGTGGAGGTAGAAAGGTGATATTCATTATGACCCCCTTAGAAAAGTGTCCAGACTAGAATGAGGTTGACCCCTAAATACATTGTCAACAAAGGCTCATGGAACATCAATTTCATAGATTCTAATAGATATATACAAGGGAATGTAATGTGCTTTCATGATAGAATATTCTTTTAGGTCTATTAAAGATACAATCTTAGGAAATTCAATGAGTTCATTATCTGCACGATTTACATCAGTACTACAAATTCCATCTTTATAATCCTGAGGGATTGAAAAGGCTTTCGTGAGTTCTTTTTGGATGATTTTTGATTGACTCAAACAATCCAAGATTGATAACATAGCATGTACATATGATAGATACCTCAAGAAATCATATTTATGATCCAAAGGAAAGTTTTCCCTATATGATGGTGTTCTTTTTCATGATCTTTGTGAGATGTAGTTCCTGGTATAGATGGACCATCAATTGGAGTAGGAGTTGGTAGTGCTTCTACTCTTGGTTGGTTAGGTCAGTTGGGTCTTCCACATGCTTGAGTGGATCTGGTAAGGAAAAATTATCCAATCAATCCTCAATGATTATTTTTTAGGTGGGATTTTATCTTTTTTCGGGGATGTTACCTTATTCCTTCTAACCTCATTTAAGGGATATTACATAATTTTTATTTGTGTAGACTGTTCAAGCAGGGGTATGGATTGAATAACGACTTCTGGCACAACTAATCCTTCCTCTATAACCCTGAAATTGATATCTTCTTCCCCTGATTCCTCGATAAAGCATGGGAAATTTCAGTTCAATATCAGAATCATCATTTGTAAATGGATCCATTATGTTAATAATGTTAATGGATCTAAAGATCAACTCCTCATCTGATGATGTTTCCATCTGATGGGTTGAATCCTGTTGTATCGTTTTATAGGGAAGGTCCTATGATTTTGGGAATATTGGCATGAATTCTACTGTGTTCAAGTATGAATTTGCAATTGATTCTAGATCATCTTCTTATTTCTTCTTCTTAACCTTCTAGAAATGTCACTTTTTGGAGGATTGGATTTCGGAGGTCTGTCCTTTTGATGAATATAGTTATGCAACAAAAGAAGTGGCCAAAGGAATAATTGGATGGTTCAACTAGGTTTGGATAATAGAATGAGTTCAGTTTAATTTTTTATGGCCATTCAATCACTAAAATTCTTTGTAATTTTTCTCTTGTCCTCATTTCATTCATTTTCCTCTTCTTTCATAATAGTAGAAACATATGCAGCCCGAGCATTTTATTTTTTAAACACCACTTTGCTCGAGTCCACAATATTTTCTAGGTTATCTTTAATGGAAAAACAATCCTTGATGTGTTGACCCATAATTTGTTGTAAGGGGATGTTTTTTCTTATATCTTTATCTCCTTATTTTTTTGGATTCTTGTGATTTATAACTGGAATATGTTGTTTTCAATTGCTGAGATGAAGTAGCTGAGTACATGGTCATTTTGAAAATAATAAACATTATTATTCATCTTCTCGATCTATTTCTATCTCTGATATCGTTGATCATATTTCTGAGGTGGGTAATATTACTAATTCATAGGAGGTGGAGCCATATAATATGTTGTAGGCTTTGATATAGGAGCGGTTATAGGGGTAAGATTATGTTTACCTATAGAGGCCTTTAATTTTCTTGTTCTACCATAATAAGTTGATGGAATTACTATGGACATGGCTTCTATATTGGCAATTGATTCTTCTACATAATGAGAAATTGTAGTAATATCCTGAAACCCTCCTGTGTATTTTAAAGTGATTAATGGTGTGTGACATAAAATATATTTTATACACAAATGGGTCACAAATCTTCTAAATGGAGTGGTTGGTTCGAGGAGTATGTTTGTCCTTTACACCATGAAATAAAATCTAAGACACTTTAATTCTCCTATTGTTTGTTTTTTGTGAGTTCAATGATGTTCATTGTATATAGCATTGATTTAAATTGTAAATGGTCCTTTTGACGAAGGTATTCCCATAAAATAATTTATAGAACCTTCAAGCATGTGGACCACACAAAGGTTAGTCCTTGGAGTAATTTTATGAATCATATAAACTTTATAACCTCTAATTATTTAGGCGTACCCATCATGGGTTCAAAACGATAGATGAAATGCATCAAATTCTTCTCCAAGTATCCTGAAACATTGAATATTGTAAATGTAAGATTCCCAATGATTTTTTGGGATGTAGTTTGTTTTACCAATTCGGGGTAATTATTTTTTGATATTAATGCACTTTCTTCATCCATGGATTATAATTAAGCTATTAGTTACTCAATAGTGTTCAAAATCATTCTAATAATTTCTAGCTAAGTCAGATCAGAGATAGGTCATGGTGGTACTGCTGGTACCAGCAATGGGAAACCAATACGGACCGACCTATAATGATATGTATGACCCTGCTCTAGTTTTTCACCCGATGAAGGGAAACTTTTATCCCATTCCATGAGATCTAAATATATGTGTGGTTAGTATCTTTTATTGAGTGGATGTTCCATATCTACATCAGTTTTTGTAGAAAATTTATTTGTTGACGTGAATTAGATGGTGTTGAATGTTGAAGAACTTCTTGCCAAACCTGTCTAGCAGGTTTGGTGCATCGGAGAAATTATTCATTGAGTCGCTTAAATTCTTCCATCTCCCATTCCTACTAAGTGAACCATTCCTTTATAGCGAGGTACTAACCTTCCCTAGATAGGAGGTGTGGTACAATTTTATTTTTACCTTTTTCCCACTTTCAAAGAGGTAAAGGTCGATTATTTGAGTCAGTTCCATGATTTAAGTCAAGTCTCTTATTTCGTGTACACCAACTCCTTCAACTATTTTGGTGTGGACCACAACATGAACCATAACGTGATCATATGACTCTTCCACTGAGTTAATATTGTGTTCTTTAGAATCAGCAGGGTCATTTTTTATGACAGTCACTAAAGCAGAATGCATTTTAGGAATTCTATTAGTGCCATTACATGATTGTCTTCTTCTACACCCTCCAAGAATCCTTATAATCTACTTTTATGATTTTTTGATTATTTTTTGTAGATAATAACTTAAATATAATCTTTTGATAATGCATTCGTATGTGTTTCAAGTGGAGATAGATCATTGGATTTGATGAACTGAGAGGAACCACTTTGTGGCATTTTCCCTAATCGGGGGAATACTCATTCCCAATGAAGTTATTATTGAAGTGAAAAAGCCCACAGTATTGAGGGACATGACTATTATGGTTCTATATTCATAACCCTTTGTGTTTGATTCATTTCCTCTGAGGTTTTGGTTTAAAAATTATCCATGAATGCAGGCTAGGGTTTCTCTGGAATTGTCATGACTAATATCACCTTGGCTTCCCTTCTTATTTTAAAAGTTTTTTTCCAAAAATGGAAAAGTTGAATCATATGGTTGAAACATGGATCAACCATTTCAATAGAACATTTCACAATTTCTAAATTTTTTGCTTTCTAGCATCAAATATCCTCTAAAAGGGAGGCTTTCTCTAAATTCTCAGATGCTTGGATTAAACGTCTTTCAATATCTTACCCTCTTATAACCTGATCCCAGTGAGAGTTGGTCAGGGTGTGTTCTTGTTGTGTATATCATCAGTCAGGAATAGATTCTATTTAATTATTCTATCCCAAGGAAATTACATTGCATGTTTCCACCTTTGGTGGGATTTTCTGGTTAGGGATCCCATTGAAAATCAATGCCCCATGTACAACCCATCCAATGATATGACTAATGGGTGGGGGATCTATGATAAGTTGTAACAACCATATTATTGCATCGAGGCATGTGTATTGAGGGGATTTTTGATGTTTTTTCAAATTTTGATGTTGTGAAATTAGAAGATACACCTAGTCAATTTAGAATTGAAACCCTTCTATTAACAAGACATGAATTTGATACCCATTAAAAGATAATAGTATTTTTCATTCAATTTATGATGACATTTCAATATGTTGGGGAAAATGACATGAATACAATATTATAGAAATTCCTCTGTAATGATGTATTTATTGGTGTCAAAAGGCCATAACATGACAGGTATTTCATCATTATCCAACTATTTTCTCATGTCTAGCACATCTTCATCGTCTTTTGTCAGAGGTTTCTCTACCTTGTCTGACCAGAGTGGGTGGCACCCTGCATATTTATCATAAGCTAAGATATCAACTGGGGTTTCATATATCATACTAGAAGGTAAGAGTCCCATGGGTGGATCATATATTGACTGTCACTCTTTGTTGTCTTTCAGTTGAGAAAAAAGTTTACCCACCAAAGAAAAAGAATCAAACAAGAATGGCCTTTTTTTCAAAAGTGCCTCGTGATAGGAGGGTTTTATCATCACTATATTTCAAATTGAATAAATATATTGAAAATTTGAAGCACTAATGTTGATAGAAAATTCACATCTAATTCCATAATGTGGGGGGGGATACCATGGTGTCTTATAGAAAGAGAAAGGCACTATTTCAACTTTCTCATTTGGGAATGAGGAGGGCTAATGAGGCTTTCATTTGAAGATGGACTCTCAAAATCAATTAGATTTTAGATACGAAGGAATATTTCATGGTGAAGTTTTTGATAAGGACCTTCAAAATTATTGCTACCCTCACATAATTTCACAATGGGAGGTTTGGATCTTGAGCTACCATAGATAAGAATATAAGGGATTCAAGAACTCTATCATTAAGTAGAGTAGTATCATGTATTATCTCTTGACTCTCAAATCGGGTTTGCTGATTATTATTCTTAGAGGCCTTCTTATGAGTGATTGGGGACACATTCTTGGATAAGTCGTTTTCACGGGTAGGTGTTTCTTATTTACATTGACTGGACATTGAAATAGGCCAATTTCCTCCATTTGGAGTGGGTGTATTCCTAATCATATTTTCCATATAATATGGGGGAGTTTTTCCCATGAACCTCCTAGGTGGGAGAAGAGGTGTGTGTCTGATCTGGGGTGTTATGTTGATAAGCCACCCCGTTTGTGGGGAGAAATTTATATGTTCATCCCTTGGTCACTAATTTTGTTGTCGTTATGGTATCCTGGAATTCCAATAATACATGAGAAAAATTTGGATATCCCAATTCACCATTGCATAGATATGTTTTTTGAATTTAGTGAATTTTTCAAGGATATATTGCCACTACATATCTTGTATAGGTGTATGTGCATGTTTTTCCCTCCCTTTCCTACATATGGATAATGATAGTACTCATGTGTGGTAGACAAGAGTTTTGTATGCCCCTTATTTTCATCAAGACTTCTTAAATGACTTATCCTAGTGCTTCCAAACAAAGATATTGTTAGTATTGATGGGAACTGAGAGGTTTATATTCCTTCTTCCTATATATTGTAGAATTTTGTTGCTGATCATCATTGAATGATGCTAGATCACTCTAGTAGCTGGCTAAATGAAGGTGAATAGGTGTATCTACTTGCTCAAACAATGAAACCAAATTAGGTTTGTGGGATTATCTGGAGGAGGCAGTTGTGTGACCCTACTCCATGTTAACATGTTTTCATCCCCAACAAGACATTTTTTCAGTCATAGTTTGAGGTTCTTGGGCTGAAGAGGTGATGAAACACGCACATCATGTTATGACGTTACTACCATGCGACATTGGCAGTGATGATCGTAGGCCAAAGCCCATGGGAAGGACTCTCGTGTCTTCAAGGAGAGTCAATATGTGACCTTGTGTTCAACCACGCTATGATATTGGAGCGGCTTATTGTTGTGTTATGGGGATTGTGTTCCGAAATGGTTGAATAAAGCGGTTGGCGATGTCTATTTCATGACCTTCAGTCATTGTCGATCAGACTATCAATGGTTTTTGGTGAGCTAGATGGATTTACGGATGGCCTCTAAGGTCAGGATATTATTGTGATAATGATACTCCCAAACCAGTGGATTAGAGACCCAATATTGAAGACCCTGGGTTGGTGATGGTGTACGTCGCATGTTTGATGATCCAGCCTTAGCATCTTCTTGGTAATTAATTGATGAAAGAGAGAATGTATCCATTGGATTGAGGTTAGTTATAAAATGTGCATGGAATATATGATAGATATACAAACAAGAAAACACTATTAAGTACATAACTTTTGGATAAACACATTAATGATTGAATCCCTTATCTGGTCCTCTTTATAATGTGAATGGTTCATGAAAGATGGGTTATACTATCATCTTGGTTATGGTTTCTCATTGAGTTCACCAATTTTCTTTCCTTGAGGAAAGAAACATACAACAGTTCTCTATCCCAAAAAACTTTCCAAATGTAGGCTCCCATTAGTGATTTCCATGTACGATGCTTAATAAATCACATTGGTCGATTGGATGGGTGGTCAGGCTCACCACACACTTTTTAAGATAATTATTGCATGCTTTGGTACTCTCTTATAGATTTAATATATGTTTCGGAATCATTTATTTTTTCTCAAGTATTTTGTGGTCCACCCTTTTATTAGAAATTAGTCATTAATATTCATGTCATTTAGAATCATTTGTATGTATCTGAGGTTCTTCATCAATGGACATATCTGAATGTATCTGAAACTATCTATTGATTGTTACATCATGTATACTAAAAAGAGATTGTTCACTAGTTACAGAAATGATATAGGTTTTCTATCCACACAATTGAGCACTCTAGAGTTTATGGTCATCTAGGATGACTGAGGTTACTCCTAATTTTATCATCATCTAGGGAGACAAGAGAAGTTTTGATGTTGGGATTGAAGCCAAAAATTGGATTCCAACATATCCTTGTGAAAGGAATGAGAAATTATGTAGTTATACTCCCCTTAATGGGTCACATCATACTTTTTAAGGTCTTATTATAAGTAATTAACCATATAGTTTAACTCCACGTGGATAGTTCAACTAGACATAAGGGCTTAGTCGATGTTTGGATTATGAATTATACCAAGGTAGCCCTGAGAAACCTGGATTGATGACTGATTCCCATGTTGTATAAAACCCTACTAGGAATGATACTCATAAATAAAATGGTTGATTTAGGTGCATCAAGTTAGAACCTTAGAAAGGCATCCTACACATCTAATTTGGATTGGAATCAAACCCCACATAGTTATGTACGCCTCATATGGGTGTATGGACCTTTGAGAGGATGATGTTAGGAATTATTTTTAAAGAGGATGCCATTGTAAAAATGGACAATGTGGGATGTTTTAACTCATGGTTTTTTGGGACATAACATGGGGATTACTCCAAAGGAGGATGCCTTGTTTCCGGTAATTATTATTTGGTCTTACTCTTGAGGAGGATTCCTATTGAGATCACGCCCAAAGTGTGAATCTTATGTATCCTAATTTGATTTTAATTAGGAATTAGAGTTCTTGTAGTGGAATCTATGTCATGGATCATGTGGGTTTCATGATCACCATAAAATCTATTTCCCACATGATTCATGATTGGGGCGAGAAATAAGAGAAACGGAAGTTGAAAAAATCCACACACTTTTCTTTCCATGATGGTGGAAGAGGAGGGGGAGACAGTTAAAGAGGCTGAGGTTATGAAACTTTTATCTCTTCACATCACCCTAAAAAATGAATGAAGGTGAAGGATGTGGTGGTAGAGAAATGAAAGACTACAGCATCCTACATAAATGGTCAAGGGATTAGACTATGAGGGATTCCTTATAATCGATTCTATAGTGTGATGGGGATCTATTTCTATGTTGAATAGAAAATAATGTATAATGCACACCATTCTCATTGGGAACCATAGGATTTATATCGAAGAGAAATAAAGGTAAGGACATGGTCTGAACCCTAATCCTTAAGACAAGGAACTCCCTAACATTGTCTCTAGATTAAGGTTCATCATGACTCTAGATATATAAATGCATAGACAACCTGAGGATCCTGACCCTTTGGTAGGAAATTTTAAGGAAACCTTCAACCATTAAAATAAAAATTGAAATGGGAGACATCCAAATTTTCCTTTTCCCTTGTATTTTTTGATAAGGAGTTCTTGGTGGAGGTTTCAAATTGGTCCTTTTCAAATAAGGGAACAATGGAAGATGAGGACTTTCTATATGTGTCTTGGAAAATGGCGCGAAGGGTGACTTGCATAGGCCCTAAGCACAAATGTTCCATGAAATTCTGCCACATAGGGACATAGATAAACTATATGTTGGTCACTAATTGTGTATATACATGAATGAAATAGATATCCCTTAGGAAATGGGATACTGACGACACAATACTAGGGTTATTATTTTTCCAAGGCACCATGGGTATCCACTATTATCATAGAAAGTGTCACACACTGGTCCTTAATAATAGAGATGGACCTCGGAAAGGGGGTTTCTCTTTAAGTGATAATGGTACTCATGAAGGTGTATTATATTTTAAGACCCTTGAGGGAATATAATCATTCTTCTTCCCTTTAATTTAATTTTATCTAGAAACCTGATGAATTTCAGGGGACCAATGTGAAGGTGTTGCAAGATGAGAGCTCCGGGATTTCATTGGATTTTTTAGTTTATTAAATGTGGAGATGAAGGGTCATATTTTTAGCCCAATATATAACCCTTCGAAAAGTAGGTTTTATATGAAATTCCCTTGAATAGTTTCTCAACACAGGTATCCTATGCAATGGGGTTGGACCTTCTTGGTCATAAAGGTGGTCTGTGTAGGTTCCCGATGTAGGTGTCCCATACCAGGCTGGGGAGGATGACTTCCGGGCCACACAGGTGGTGTACAAAAGTTGTGAGTGTGTAAGGACACCTAGTATAACATCTTTGGTGATTCTTCTTATACAAACCATGAGGGCTACACCCCCTCACTCGTACTGTAGATCACTTTGAGGCTTCAGTGTCATCCCTTTGGGCTCATCTCTTCACTACCATCACTGACCCGCTGATAAATGGAGAGTTGCACCACTAAATTTTTGGGCCTCTTCTAGGATATTTTAAGTCACGACATGTGGAAATCCAATCTTCTCCTTCATTAGTCTCAAGGATGTATTCCAACTCAAACTCACAATTTGGTGTCTAAATGAGGTTTATATAATGAATTCTGTGGCCAAGTGCATGTATCACATTTCACAGTGTCAACAGAAAAACATAACCTATATATAATGGCTCTTTTAGACATCTATAATTACAAGATAATGAGACCTTAAAAGTATAAGGTCCTTTTTAGGATTAGTGTTTTAGTAAATTAGGACAAATAATTGTCAAGAGGAATCCATCTTCATTCCATCAAATGTAAATTTTTTCCTATTTATATGTAAAAAATTAATCCATAATAGAAATTTAACATATCCCACAAATTTTTCCTACAGAAGACAATCTTTTATACACTTTATACTTATTTCATTCCATTATTACCTGAGGAAATAGAAAAATATAAAGCGATGACAAAAACTTTTATCCACATTTCAGCATAAGGGATTACAACCAAAGATCATAGGTGATCATATGATGTACCTAGGAGTTTGAGAATATAATGAAGGAAATTTAAAAAATATACAGAATTAATACGAAGTGTACATCGATCACAAAAAAAGAATCAACAGTTAGGGATTAATCTTAACGAAACTAATATCGATGAATATTGGTATCCAAATACTGTGATGACCACATAATTAATGAACTGATTTACATAAGTCATTGTTCACTGCCAAGCCCATAATCACAAAGTGAAAAATACCATTTTGGTTTAAGTTCACTCTCTAATCCCATATATAAAATCTCATGAGATATAAAACATTCTATAATGCATTTGAGGGTTATATAATTCCAAGACCACCCGTCAAATAATATTTTGTACATGTATAAGTGTTTCATATAGAAAACATTCACAATTTAATAAAATAAATATTACAAATATAAAGTGATGGGTTTTATATACTTTAAAATTGTAATCATATAAATAAAGAATTTAAAATTTGATCAATAATCATAACATAATCAACGCATGGATAATAAATGGGTATCCAATGACTTCAAATAACATTTTAGATAAATAAAATTCAATCAACATAATACATATGTTGTTATTTACGACATATAGATAAATGTTTTATAGTTATGTCAACAATTTCCCCAAAGTAATTTAATATATATCATCTAAATTAACACAATCTAATTAGTAGATGGATATATAGTGTTTTCATACGTAAAAGGAATGAAATGAAAATTTATTCCTTTTCATAGTGGATGGTTAGAATATAATTGGATGTGATAGATCATATATTTTATAGAAAATAATAGTATATAATCAATTTGTTAAAATGACATGGATGGTCACATTTCAAGAATATCCTTAATCATGAATTAGATATATCAAAGTACATTCACATAGATAAAACCCACTTTTATGAGTTTTAATAATATCACTTGGGAAATAAGAAACATTCACCACAATTATAAATAAATTATTTAAATATAATTTTTTTTAAAAAATAAAATAAATATATAATTAAATTTTGGGAAACCATAAATGATTATAAAGAAATTTTGAAATCAAATGAGAGTGATGGAAGAAAGATGTGTTCACAATGAAAAAGTTAAAAATAAATTCTAGTTATGAAAAGCACCCACATAGAAAAAAGTTAAATTGAATTTATTTTAAAGCAATTTCGTGGAATTTAAAGGTAGTTGAAAATTAAAATTTTTCAATTTTTAAAACAAAAAAAAATATGAAAAAAAATTAATAAAAAATATGAACGTAAAATGAAATTTAAATTTTTATTTTTTTTAATGAACTTTTGTAAAAACCACATCATTTTAAAAGATTATAAGGATAAAAAAATTATAAAAAGGTAAAATGAAAATAACTCACACCAATGAAATCCAAATGGGAACAAAATAATTGTGATATTGAAATAAATATGTCACAAATTCCCCAGATGAGTTACAATATTAGTGAGACCACAATTTTAAAATGGGGCTTTAGAGAGAAACCCTACGACTTGAGTAACATTTAAATAAAAACCCATGAAGTAGAATGTGATTGAAGGTAAATATAAAATATAATTAATAAAAGATAATTCATGTTCTCATATTATAAATAGGTAATATATAAACCATATAAATTTAAATGAATGAATAATAAAAATCATTCCTAAATAAATATGAATTGATACAAATAAACAATTATAAGTTTTATAATATTGTATGTAAGAATAATTTGATAATTTGGAAATATGGATGAATTTTAAAACCCTATAAATGAGTTATAAAATAAAATGTAAAATTATTTTTTATGTATAATAAATAATAACTGGAATTTCAGAGTTCTATTAGAATTTTTTTAGCTCAATAAAATAAACTCAAGATTGCATGAACCCTTACATTATTCTGAATATGTTATGAACATTCCCCTATCTTCAAAAATAATAAAATTAATTTTATTAGATAAATTATTATAAACATTATTATTAGATATTTAATTTAATATAGACTATTAATTATCATATTCTATTTAATATATATATATATATATATTACATATGATTTAATAAATTTAAATAAGTGTTGGCCTTTTTTGATAATTTTTGTAATAAAATATGGAATTTAAATATTAGGTTAGATTTTTGTATAATAACTAAAAAAAATATTACTTTCCTTTTAACATATAATACTATTAGTATATATGATCCAATCGTCATCCATGATATTATTTTATAACATTATTCAAGTAGGTGGTTAATTTTATCCAAACATGAAAACAATATACCTTGATTTGTGAGCGTGGTTAAGAAAGAGTATGAAATAATTATAATAGAATAATAATGATATTATTTTTATTCTAGAAACATTTTAAATAATATTTTAAATTTCTTTTATAAATAAGGAAAATCATATTGAGTAAAAAAATTGATAATTTAGGGAGGTGGTTAAAGGTATAATGCATGGTTACTATTTTCATTAATCAAAAACTGAGAGTGAATTAAGGTATATGATAATTCGAAATTTATAAAACAGATATATATATTATAGATACCATTTTTATTAATCATTCTCATCATTATTACCATCAATGAAGGATTGAATGATAAATATAATATGTCTATTCACTGAGGTGGTAGTCTACACACACACACTTACGAGGCTTTTGTTTTTATTAGTGGATGTGGATGAATAAATAATGGGTGTTGCAGTGATATATTAAAATATTAGTAAAATTTTGATTATGATGTTATTATATTGCTATGGATATTTGAGGTTTTTATTAGGAATATTGAGAAGAAATGATTGATAATGAGTTAATACTAATATCGAGCATTTGAATTTTCTCTTACCAAAATATTTGGATATGGAGACCATGAAAAATTTAATAGTGACCAAGGAATTAATAATGTGGGATATGGTTCTTTTAGGGACATTATTTAAGTGATTTATAATTGATTTCTTTGTAATTTTTCTATAATTATGGGGTGGAAGGATCCTATTTTATAAATAATTTAAATGGATTTTTTGTAAATATCCATGACATAGTGTTAAAGGAATTTCATTCTTAAAGGAATTAGCTTCCAAAAATGGAATCAATGGATAGTATATGAGTATTTATTGATTAATATATCATAAATAGAATGAATAGATAATATTTTTAGGTATATAGGAATTATTTCATTAATTTATATTTATTCCATAATTATCTTTTAGCACGATAAATTTTTTTTACCCTTGTTAAATTTTTTTTTTGATCTACATCAAATTTAGAATTATTTTATAATTTCAACTTTATAAATAATTTTGATAATTATTTTATCAAATAAAATATATAATTATGTGAAATGTCGATGCTAATATAAAAGCGCATAATGCTAATTTTTTTTAAAAAACTGCGTCTTTTTGAATAAAATTTATGTGTTAGCTAAGATTATAATTTTTTGGAAATAAATAAAAAAATTGATTTTTTATAAATGAAATAAATGACATGCGGCTTTATAAAGAATATAAAACAAAATTGTCTGAAAATTATTTTTAATTAAATATAGAGAAAAAAATTTATTTTTTAAATTTTGAAAAAATACCAATAAAATGAAAAAAAATTATAAAATAATCCAATGATTTATCAATGAAATGTTTCAATATATTTTATATTCTCACTTATATAATGATAAAGTAGTAAATGTCACTATTTTCGAAAAAACTGTATTATTCACTATTCATCCAAAAATATATTATTTCATAAAAATACTAAAATTTATAAATTGTATATTTTTATTTGAGGAGTTGAAAAATCAACTTTATCTTGTAATTTAACATTATAAATTATGTAAATCAAATTATTTAATGAAAATAAAAAATATTATGAAATCAGTTTTAGTTAAAAAAAGTATTTTTAAATTTTTTTTGGTATTATTTCACAAAAATTTCAATATTAGATAATAAACACATATTACTCCAAAAATTGAATCAAATATGTTATCTTTTATAATTAGAAAATTTCATTTATTTAGACAAAATATATAATAAATTTAAAATTATTTTTGGAGAGATCAATTAAATCAAATTTATAATTTATCTACAATATGAATGTAATGTTTAATAATCACTTAATAACCACTAGAGGAATTATTATTCCTATATTTTTCTTAATATTATTTATCTATTTTGTTATAGATCATGTTAGTCTATTGTTGTCTATGACACATGTTATCTAACCTAATTTTAATTAATTAAAAAACTATGAGGTGAAATATTGGTTAATTACTTGTATGAATTTTCAAACAATATTAGTAGCAATAGGTTGGAAGATACAAAGTAAAGTGGTATTGAAAATTTAACTAGTCAAAGATGTTAAATTAAAAGGATGAATAAATAAAAATAATAATGGATTATTGATTCTCCCCTCCCCATCCACGTGGTCACCAAATGTAGGCACTTTACTTTTGTTAGTGTTAATCTGGGTTCCCTCTAAAATGTTCTAACTGTAAATAATGATTTCATGATACATTTTTCATTAATAAATAATTATTTCCCTATTATTATATACATGTAATTTCTAACCAATACATTGGATAAATAACCAATTGAAGAGTAAAATAATTTAAATAAAAGATTTATGAAAATTGATGAGACACCACATCTTGATGGTCGATATAGTGGTATGTGTACAGTGAAGATAAGTAATAACAATTCTTATGATAATTTATCTTCCAACTATGATAAATTTTTAGCTATTTAATCACATAATCATTTATAATTTCACATTATGATATTATTTTATAATGAATCTTGTTTAGTTAATTAAATATATTTGTATATATATTAGGTTTTACCAATAAATTATCTAATGATAATTAATATATTTAGCTAGATGCTAAATCCATTAATAAGGACATGGTTGTAAAATTGAAACAACTTAAGGTTATCATAAAAGATGTGAATGTTGAGGAACCCTCCATGTTGTTTCATAAAGTAATTTAAACCATAGAGGAGGAAAAAATATAAATGGAAATTTATGATAAGACTAAATATGAAAAAATATATACAAATTGAATCCTTTGTATAAAATAAATTTGGAATGACATTATTTATGACAAGGATTCCCAATTGAATGGATAATAAAATAAAACTATAGATAAGGATATTACGCAGTAAGAAAGTAGAAAACATCATCACGATCATATTGAGAAGATGAAGAGAATTCTAAAATAATGCCTTAAATCCATTAAGGATGTAGAGAGCTCCATCAAAATGATGTTACATGAATCACTAGTCAAATTAAAGAACCTAGTGTTGAAAAAAACATAGACATTAAATTTATGCAGAATATGGATGATAAAATAATTTATTTCATTGAGGTCTATGAATATTTTAAGACATATATCATTTAAATGAAGAGTTAAAACTAATCCCTAGATCAACTAATAAAATGATCTTTGAAAGAGGTACCATACAAATAAAAATATATTGATTCAAATAATTTTTTTTATTGAAAGTGGAACATTTTAAAAAAACAATATATAAATTTAGATTTCAAAACCTAATTATTATCTTGATATTATTTAAATTTTAAATAAAATATTCTCTATGAGAATTCAATTTTTATCAAATGAATTTTAATATAAGGTCAACACTGATCTTGTTGGTCAAATCACTCTTGTTTTCAAAAATATGTGAATCCACTCCCTAATTTCCATCATTTATTGTCAATAAGAGAAATAGGGAAAGATAAAATATTGACACAGATGATTAATATTAATTCCTACAAAAAAATTAGGGAGAATGAAGAGTCTATTTATAGATTTAATTTTTGGCTAGAAGGTTGGTTTTTATAATGAATGAAATGTTGTCAAAATGTGTTGAATGTTAATTTTAAAAATAATATGCGGTGTTTTCATGTTTAATGGAAAAGGGAACATATGTTAGTGTTTGAAAACCATGGTTTGATAGATTCTAGTAGTTTCATATTAATATACAAATATTGTTGACTTATATTAAAGTCTAAGACATGTAACAATGAATAATACATTTTCTATAAAAAATTAAATAAAAAATGAAAGAATATGTTTAAAATTCCTTTCAGTTTTGCTGAATAGGATCTAAAAATAATTTAACAGAATATAAGAATATTAGAGGAGGTATATAATTTGGGTAAGTCCTCACATTAGAAGAGAAACGCATGACTTAGTAATAGTCACCAATGAAATCGCAAGTCTTTATAAAACATAAAAGTGTCATAATTTTCATCCAAGATGTATCAAAGTAATTCATAAATTTTCTTCGGGCCCTTAAAAACTATATTTATTTTAATACATTAAACAACATGTTATTAATAGTGAAACAAGTCCTTTAAAGTATGTCATCTACACATCATATGATTAATTGGACTACATATGAGTCACTTTAGAGGTTCAATATGAGTCATTTCATTAGTGTATGAGTGTTATTATGAATTCTGTAGGGTGTAGGAATTTCCTGGGAATCCAACAGGACTTTGTGAGTCCAGATCAGACAAATAATCCATGTAATATGTATTACACATTATATGATGATATGTGTATGTATAGTTTTATTTATAATAAAATGTTATAGTTTGAAGGGACAATGTATATGATATCTGAAATGTATATAATAATATTAGAAAAGTGTTTTATAATATTACACAATATAAGATTAATTAAGAGAAAAATATTTTTTTTTCATATAATATGATATATCTTATTGAATGGTATTATAATACTTTGAGGGGCTATAAGAATTTTTATCATAAAATAAAAATTTGGTGTTCCATATGATTTATAAGGTAATTCTATATTAGTAATCACAATAATTTTTTATATTCTAGATTAATATCTTCTATAGAATTAAAATCAGAATATTCAATTACCCTAATATTTTTGAAAAAATGACAAAATTTATATTATTGATTCAAATTTTTGTTTTAGAATTAAACAATATGTGATGTTTGTTTGAGGTACATTGCTAAGATGAACTCCATGATTTAGTCTTTTTATGCCACATCATTACTATGAATTATTTAATACATAGTTGAAATTTTTAATAGATTTATATTGAATGGATTTTTATGGAAAATTGAAAATATTGAAATTCTATATGTCTTAAGGTGGACATGACCATCATTTATATGATATTTAAATGAGAATTCAATACTCAAAAATCTATTCTTGTTTGAAAATGAATGAACTGATTATAAAATTATAATGAATTTATGTAATATCATCTGTAAAAAACATTAATTTCTTTTTGGATAAATTAAAGATAATGGGGATAAAAAGAGATCTTTGACAATACTATTTTCCAAGTAATCATATCAAATCAAAGAAGAAACAAAACCCAATATTTTACATGTAATAAAAACATCTGTTTCTATCGTAGTTGATAGTGAATCAATAAATAACCATGACTACGATACAATTTTATAATTAATTATGACCATGAGAACAACTATAAATTTTTTGAAATGACTATAAATTATTTTCTTTTGTACACCCTAATAGAGTATCAGAAGATGTATAACTCGACATTTTGAGAATGCTTCACTCACCAACTGTGTGATAGTCAATATGGTTTCAAGGATCAACCGGTATGAGAAAAAACAGTAGTGGGATACCAATAAATGTATGATGTGGTATAAATAACCTCTTCAAGGAATACATTTAATATGATAGGATTTCTTGAATTATAATTGTGAGAACATTCCATGTCACCTATTAACATAAAATAGTGGATGAATTCATTTTTGGTGGGACTAACCAATCAAGAAATTGGATAACCTTTTAAGGATGAACCATATAAATCATTATATGTTTGCCCTAGTAAATTATCTCTGAGAGGATATGAGTATCAAATAAATGTGGTATTGAGATTTTAAAATATATTATAGGTTGAATAGAATGAAAATTTCATATAAAATAATAATGATATCATTGATTTACCCCTCCACCGATTAGATATCATAAATCATGTGAAATATAAGTGGTATTAGATAATATATAAGACACGGTTGAAAAAACTTCAAACATGACTAATGATTCTTGGATTTCTCAGTCAATGATAATGGATTATTTAAATATCCATAGAAACATTATGTTCCAATTTGTTTTAGAATAACATCCTTGAGAATCGCAAAATTGGACAAGGATGATTTGGAATAAGAATTAATAAACTTCACTACCAGATGATCTATATAGTTGTATGTGTTGACCAAAGTTAGGTATTCATGATTATTCTAAAGATTCATTTTTGTGAGTATTTTATTGTTATGGAACAACTTTTTAGTTTCTACTTTGATATTAAATATTTAATTATGAGGAATCATAATAAGGGTATTATATATATATATTGGATTTAAAAAAATAATATAGATAAAAATGAAAGGATCTTAATAGGGTTAATTCCATTATTAGAAAATTATAAAAATTAAACGATCTCATTAATTATTTTTAATATAGATAAAATTTCATGTTCTTTAAAAAATAAATAAAACTATATATAAGTAAATTCTAAGGAGTGTAAATGATGAAAAGGTTTACGAATTAAAAATAAATAAAAATTGAATCCATTTATAAATGAAGGCCAACATTTTATTATTGGTGAAAAGGATTATGAATTACACTTCAATGACAAAAGGTATAATGACCGTAAGAGCAAACTGAAAGAATGTTGTGAATATTTAGAGGAACAAAATTAGATAATGATGGGAAAGTGGGAAAAGTTACATAAATATAATTACGATTAGAAGAATTGCATTAAAATGATTTTCCTTTAATTATTTGTAAAATTAAAGAACATTGTGTTTTTTTAAACTAGTAATTACCAATACTTAATTTAGAAGAATGATACCACATAATATTTCTTTCAAAATCATGTGTATAAGAAGTCTTATTTTTGTGGAATAAAGATCTAAAAATCATCCTCTGATAAACCTTATATAATCTTTTTGAAAATTTTTGTATTAAAATACAATTCTATTGATTCTATGGAATATTTTTTTCTAATTAGTGATATATTTTATGAAAAAAATATATCAGTATAGAAGGTGAAAAATTTATAGAATCCCACTATATTTTAAATGATGAATAAATGGGTTTGTAAGAGATCTGGTTTCCCAAAAAGAGCCCAAACATCATAAACCAAATTCCCAAAAATATAAATGTTTAAAATATGGATAAATTTTAGATCTAAGAAGATGGAAGATACATTTGAGTCATTGTTAGTATAATTGAATGTTCAAGAACATATTTGTGGATTATTTGTTAAACCTTTCAACATTTGGAGAACATTAAATGTTTAATTTAAGTGGGAGCAGAGCAAAAGGAAAAAAAATAAAATATGTTGATTAGAAGAAGATTACATGAAAATTATTTTTTCACAATATATATAAACAATTTTTTATTGTACATTTATTATTAGGTTCATAATAAGAAACATGTCACAATGATTTAAAGTTGAGCTTAAAATGATGCTTCCTTAAAAAAATATTTAAATAAAAACCCATTAAAAGAAAACAAATAATGAATTTATAGATTAAAAAACATTAATAATGATTATTAATGATATTATATATCCATATAGTACTATACAAAAAATTTAATTGAAATTAGGTGTATAAATTAAATATTTTCGAATAGAAATAACTCTTGAGATGAAAGCCTTATTTTTTATTTTTACATAATAGATTGTACTCTAGCCGATTTTATCATGAATATAGATATATTAGTATCTTATTTAGTGACTTTAATATAATTTTTCTACTATTTTTTAAAATTATTTTAAAACAATATATTACAAATATATTAATATTGTATTGTTCATTTGGATTATTGGTTATTTGAATATCCAGTTTTTTGTTTCATACATTCTTTATAAAGGTGAGATAAATTCTCACTAAAAAGTATCAATTTAATCAATATAGGATCATCCAATATAAAATTATCTTTTTTTATTGGTTAATTACTTCCCATTTTCATTAGGATAAATACATGAATACGTCTTTTGAAAATGGAATCACGATAACTCATTTTTGATGAGTTTAATGATTAGAAGGTGACATATAAATAATTATTTCAAATATTAACCAAATTGTTCCATTATCATTAAAAAATAATAAATGTATCAGTATTACATGACATTACCATTATTTTAAATACAACATCATTTTTGAAATATTTTTTATAACGTCATTTACATAGTTGGTAAAACCGACTGAAATGTTATGGTATTTTAGTGTATTCATGAAAAATGTAATTTCATTAGATAATGATAATATCATGAATTAATAATATTAAAAAATTTAATTATTATAACATATATCATTAAACCAATTATTTTAATGATCCATGATGGTTCATGATGACAAACAATTTTTTTTGTTTGTGGAGGATTTAGTCTGTTATACAATCAATTAATGGTCTCATTGATCAATGAATGGACACAATGATTATATATTAAAAGTGATCATTTTGGAACATTATCTTTGACTTGATAATCATATTTATCCATAAAATCCAACATTTATACCATCCTTATGAGATGGTAAGAAATATTAAAATCATCACATCATAGAGGCAACAATACTCACATTATCAAGATCAATATAATCTTGTTTTCCTAGTGGTTGGAGAGGAATAAATATTTTTTATAAAATTTTGTAGGTACATTGACGGGAATCGAAAGCTGATAGGCCAAAAATTTAAATTATTTTGCATCACAAGAGCAATGTAAGAACGCCGACACCAGTGATATTATCTGGTTACAGTCTGAGGACCACACATGGATTTGATTGAGAACCAAAAAATACAACATGTACCCTACTCGGATATGATATGTACATGTCCATTGTAGGATGCTGACTACCGTTGCTCGAAGAATATGACGTTGAATCCCTCTAGATCATCTGCACACTCCTCTTAAATCTTCTCATGCATCGTTCATTGAAATCAAGGTGCGAGCATGGAACACCAACGAGCTCTTAGACACAATGGTGATCACCGCAAGGGAAGCATCTTCGATCCAAGAAGGATGATATTGATGATCTTCCATTATTTAGATAATCTTTCTCGAGAATCCATGAGAAGTGAGAGGATCTCAATTCTAACACATGAATAGTTACATGGGCTGAGTATCACTCTTACTTATATAGGGAATGTATAAAATACCTGGTATGTGTTATCAGCACCCATGTAATATATATTCATAGTATAAGTAATATAATTATTTTCTATGCCAAATTAACTTATAACATAAATAATATTTATAATTTTATCACTAACATCATTATATATTAAATATATATTTCATGATAAACCTGAGTCTATAACATGACTCACTTCACATGAAAATATTAAATAAACCCTTGATATTTAAATCCGTTCGAATAATATTTTACCTTTGTATTTACGTAATCAATTTTAAATAAATGTTATCAATAAATTCAACAAATTATTCCAAACGTGAATAATTAAAGAATTTATTTATTACCCGGTGATCCATAGAATTGGGATAATACAGATACCCATTAGCAGGTCCAACGAATTTCAATATTTCTACTCCCATAATAGAGAAGATTATCAAAGTGTTATATTGTGGTACCCTCTAGACCCTTACTCAATAGTAGTGAATAATATTCACCAACCAAGAGTAGGGTCTAGCAACCCATCAAGGTACCTATAGAGAAATTGTAATGTAAAAGCAATAAATACCTTCTTATGAACATGGCATGTGTAATATAATCTCTTTATCATCGATATATCAATAAATAATAATGCACACCAGTGTCATCATCCTTAATCATGATTTATTTTATTTGTTGATATGTCTAGAAAGTATTACCTTAAATGACTATTGTAGTACGCCCAGTTTCTGTTATGTAACCCTTTCATGATGCTTTTAATGGTTTTATAGTTAAGGGTGACGAATGGGAGAGCCGGGAGAACTTGGAATGAATTTTTGAGGTAAAAGGGGAAGTCGCATAGGCGGCGCACGGTTTGTCTAAACCGTGCGGCCAAGCCGTGCGTAGATGGTCTTGGAGGTAGTAGCTTCCGCACAAATAGTGCATTATTTGTCTAACCATGTGATAAGGGTGGTCTAGGCAGTAGCTAACGCCTGGTTAGTGCACGGTTTTTCAAACCGTGCGAACTAACCGTGCAACCACTTAAATGAGATCCTATAAAAGTGGATCTCACTATTTTTTGCCTCTATGTGCCTCTTTGAAGCTCTTATGAAGCCCTAACTTGTGATTTTTTTTCTCCTAAGGTCCATGAGGTTTATCCCATCATTTCAGAGCTGATCTGAAGGCTTCTCTTGGCGAATCGACGCCAGATTCCTGAGGTATGAGATCGTCCTTCATCATTCTTGATTGGTTTCTTAGATCTATATAGATCTACTACTCCTATTCTCTCAATTTCATAGATCTATGCTTTTCATGTGTAGATCTAAGTATGTGGATTCCCATTATGATGAGATGTGGTCTTGATCTTGCTAGGAGAAGACATATAAGGAGGTTTTTTGGAGAATTGACCTGGGTTTCTTGGGCATTCTTCGACCGTTGTGGTTTTCATAAAACAAATTGAGGTAGGAGGCTTCACTCTCGACTCCTCTTACTATAAATCATTGGAATAGTTTCAAATTGGTTTATTTGAATGGATTTTATTTAAAAATCATGGAATAAATCTTCTTTATTGATGATCAATGTTTTTGTTGAAATTGTGAAATTTCGTGAATTGTTGTTCAAATTGATTTGGATTCTTGAATTTAAAATGATGATTTTAAATTATGGATTTGATGAAATATTAAATGGTTTGACAAAAAATGTGTTTTCAATTAAAATGGTGTTTTATTGAAATTGTTTGATATTGAAATGACTTTTATGGAATTTTTTTTCAATAAAGAGGGAGTTTTATTGAAATGGTTTGGAATTGAAATGGTTTGGCTTTGAAATGGTTTTGATGGAAATGGTTTTCAATAAAAAGGAGTTTTTATTAAAAGGGGTGTTTTGGTATGACTGATGGGAATATGTGGTGTGTGTCCATATTTCATTTACGGGGCATGGTTGAAATATGACCTTGTGCTCAGTTCCAAAGGGTTAATGGAACATGGTAAATACGAGGCTTGGTTGAAATATGACATTGTGCTCAGTTCCAAAAGGATAATGAAACATGGGGAGGGTGTGTGTTCATATTGGATTCGGGACGGATATGGTTTAGGGGTCTCCCCCATCAGTGTTGGGATTGATAAGGGTTAGGGTTCTCCACTGTCAAGCATTCATGTGCATTTGTGTTGGATAAGGTTAAGAAGTCTCCCCTAACATGGTTGGGATGGATAAGGGTTTGGGATTCTCCCCTCTTCCAGGTAGCATGCATGGTCGGTCGAATGGGTTTGTTGAAATGGTTGGGTATGAAAAAAAGGAATGTTTGTGAAATGGATCTTAAGCTTGTTTGGTTATTTTTCTAGAAAAATAACTTGTTGTAAAATTGGTTTCAATTTCTCATGGAATGCCTTTGGTTATGAATGGTTTTGGAAACATGTTTACATTTAGTTATAAACTCCTTTTGAGAAAATGTTTTATATAAACTACTTTTATATAAATGTGGCTAACTCTTCTATGCTATTTTCATGAGTAGGGAATTCATTGGGGAAAACCTACTGAGTTTTATACTCACCCCTACTTTGTCACATTGCTGCTTTTGTAGATGTTGTATTCCGGGACATAGGTAAAGTTAAAGCATCTTATTGATAGTGGCTTGTGATGATGCTTGGGAGATATTGTGATGCTTGAAGCTTGTAGTGCTTGGAGTCGTGGTGTCTTTTGAGAGTCCTGAGTCATAAATCCACTATGTACATTGATGCTTGGTTTGGTCTTCCACTATTGTATACTTCATGTGGGTTGACATAAATTAAGTTGTTTAGTTGTCATTCTTTTGTTCATGCATCATTTAGAGAATGTTTTGTTATTCTTGGTTGGTTTATGGGTTATTTCTTAAAGGGTAAATCATCCCCCAACTTGCATTTGAAACCCATCAGCATTTATTTCCATCCTTTGGCATCTTGGGGATGTCTCTTAAGGCCAAGTAATGACTCATTGTACTCTCAAGCCAATGAGAATTGGCAGGTCATTACAAATGGTATCATCTTGTTCGGTCCATGCCTAACATGTACTCATCAGTGTTCTTGGTCTTGGAGTTGAAATTCATTCTTGTCTATTCCTTGGGTCAATGTCTTAGATAGGAGTAGGATTGTCAGAACATGAAATGTATAGAATAAAAGTATGCAGCTAACCTGTTTATGTTGAACTTCAATTTACCAGGATGTTGGTACATAAGTGTATTGGATACACTTCTACAATGTTAGAAATCTCATTGTCATGGGTTTAGCCAATGAGAGGAGCATGACATTAATTGTAGACTAATGACTTCCCACTAGGATTTCGTATCTCATTGTGAGGAATGTGTAAGGAATCATTGCAAGGTGCAAATTTTTGAAAAATACAGAAATTTTTTTCAAGTGAAAGATTTTGAAAACATGGTATTTGGTGTATTTTTAAAATGGGTTGATTTTCAAAAAGCATGCTGAATGTTTTAAAAAAAATTGAACTTGGGAAAAAGGTTGTTTTGAGAACAATGTTTTGACAAATGATGTGATAGAATTTGAAATTCTAAGCCATCAGTTTCTAGAGAGTGGGTTTCATGGGGTTTGTTGTTGGTTTAGGAAATGGCACCCAGTAAGTGTCAAAGAAACTAGTCAGAAGAGTCCAGTGAGTATGTGGTTGCACCTGAACCACAGGTGAACCAACAGTTGGGACAAAGCATTGTTCAAGCTTCCAAAACTGTTGAATTGGGACTGCAATCGGATACCTTGTTTATGATATCTATCACTTCTAAAAATCCTTGTGGTGAAAGTATAGTTATCCATACTATAGGAGCTGATAACTCTAACACTAAGAGAAAGAGGTAATCAGAAACCTTTCTTTAAGGAGGATGAACACATCAAAATCAGACCACAGGAATTTTAAAACATCCTCAGAGACCCATGTGTAAGCCAGGATGTTTCCAATGTGGCTTACGATCCACATCAAGCGGGGTGGTAATGCACAACTTCGAAAATGTCATAATTGTGACAAAATGGAACATCATTAGTGATTTTTCCGTAATTCTCTGAGGTCGGGTGTTCATGACACGCCTCAGAAAGGTAAGTGTTGGTATGAAAATAAAGAGCAGAGCATGGATATCACACATCGGCTTCGAGCTTAGAAAATTATAGTTGATGATCAGTCGGGACCATCCAGAGTGCGAGGTACGTTTCTTTTAATTTCCACGTTGATGCAAGATTATTTTGATATGGGTGCTCTCCATTCCATCATTTCTTCTCATGTCGTTGATTTTCTATGTTTATAACTGGAAATAATCCCTTCTGTTTTGAAACTGAAAACTCATCTCAGTGAAAGAGAATGTGAAGCCTTTGTGTATATAGAATGTTCTATAACTGTTGATTGAGATGATTTAAAAGAGTAATTATCTATGTTAAAAAAGATGACTATGATGTAACCCTGGGTATGGATTGGTTGACAATGTTTATGGCTCACATCGACTGTTATAGGAGAACAGTTAGTTTCACGACTGAGGATGGCATTGATCATCTCTTCAGAGGAGAGAGGATGGTAATGAAAGGTGTAAAGAGCTTGTTGGAAACAATGGTGGGAACGATATCTTTCCATTTGGAAGCATTGACATTGGAATCAATGTAAGAGATTGAGAAAAATAGTTTTTCAGCTGTGGTGGATCAATTTTAAGATGTCTTTCCCAAAAACTTCTCAAGGTTACCACCTCTAAGAGAACTGGAGTTTACGATTGATCTCCTTTTAGGGACCAACACTATTTTCATTCCATATTATATAATGGCACCAACAGAGTTACAAAAATTGAAAGTGCAGTTAGAGTAGCTGGAAAGTAAGGGTTTCATTCGACCATGTACTACTCTATGGGCAGCACCAGTGTTGTTTCTGACGAAGGAAGATGGAACTCTTCAGCTGTGTGTCAATTATTGAAAGCTTAACGAAGTTACGATAAAGAATAGATATCCACTTCCACGCATTGATGATCTATTTGATCAACTAAGGGGTTATCCAATATTGACATGCAATTAGGTTATCACCAATTGTGTGTTCGGAAGGAGGATATTCCAAAGACAGCTTTCAGAAGCAGATGTGACCACTAGGAATATGTAATCATGTCTTTCGGTATAACGAATGCACCAATGGTCTTCATGGATTTGATGATTCGGATATTTCAGTTATATATGGATTCTTTTGTTGTGGTGTTTGTGGATGACATCTTGGTGTATTCAAAGACAAGGGTTGATCATGAGGTGCACCTAGAAACAATGTTACAAAACTTGGTAGATCATCGTTTGAATGCCAAATTATCAAAGTTTGTTTTCTGGACACCGTACATATATTTCCTTGGCCATGTAATTTCTGAGATAGGCATTTTTCTTGATCTTTAAAAGATAGAAGTCGTTATCTCTTGGCAACTACCAAAAAATGTGTTCATGAAACGCAGTTTTCTTGGTCTAGCTGGTTACTACTGACGTTGTGTGCATGAATTATCATGACTAGCTTCACCAATGACAACTCCGACTAAGAAGAATGCTCCATTCCAACAGACAGAAGAATGTCAGAAGTCCTTCCAGGAACTGAAGGTTCTTCTTACATCTGCACCCATCTTGATCTTTCCAGAATCAAGACTGGGGTATGTGGTGTATTGTGATGATTCGGGATCAGGGTTGGGTTGTGTTATCATGAAATGTTATCATGGTATTGCTTTTGGGTCAAAGAAATTAAGGCTGAATGAGAATAATTACCCAACACATGATTTGGAGTTAGTTGCATTCATCTATTCTTTGAAAACATGGAGACATTATCTTTTTGGTGAGAAATTTATTGTGTTTATGGATCACAAAAACTTGAAACATATTTTATCATAGTGAGATTTGAATCTGAGGCAATGGAGGTGGATAAAGCATCTTCAGATGTTTGACTTTGACTTGAAGTATAAACCAGGAAAGCGGAATTCGTTGGCGGATGCAATGAGTACAAATTCATATGCTCAGTTAATGAAAGTAGCTTCATATGAATGGCATTTCATGTCAGTCATAGCTGACAAGCATGTGGAATGTGAAGACCGAGGTGATGTTTTTGTTTTCTTTTCAGCTACACATTTTCCTGATTTAGTAAATATGATCAAAGAAGTACAAACATTTTATTCATAATGTCTGGTTGAATGTTCAAAACACTATTGTGGATAGACCATTGATGTATGGAAAATTGATGGGGTTCAGTTTTGTGTTTCAAAGATCGGATGGTTGTACCTATGGTTTTTCAGGAACAACTCATTCATGCTTACAACCATTAAAGATGGGCTATACACCTAGGTACATAGAATATGTATAAGGTGTTGATGGTGCAGTTTTGGTGGAGCGGTACAAAAAAGAATGGGGTCGAGTTCGTCTCACGGTGCTTAACTTGTCAGCAGGTTAAAGAAGACCATCAGAGACTAGCTAGTATGTTGAAATATTTACGCATCCAAGTGTGGAAATAGTATCATATTGTAATGTATTTTGTAACGGGTCTTCCGAGAATGGTCCAGAAACACGATGCCATTTGGGTGATAGTGGATCATCTAACCAATTCGACCCATTGCATCCATATTCGTGAAACCCATACAGTGGAAGATCTTTCAAAAATCTATATCCAAGAAGTGGTAAAGAGGCATGGGGTACCAGTGTCTATAGTCGCAGATATAGGTTCGAGGTTCACATCTCGTTTCTTGAAATCATTACAGCAAGCTCTTGGGACTCAGTTGACGATGAGCACGGCATATCTTCCTCTAACGGATGGGAAATTCGAGTGGATGATTCAAATGTTGGAAGATATGTTGTGAAATTTTTTAATGGATTATGGTGGCTCATGGGATGTGTATATACCCTTATTGGAGTTCTCATACAACAATAGCTCTCAAGACTCGATACGAATGGCTCCTTTTGATGCATTGTATGGACATCCTTGTCATTATCCACTATGCTGGGTGGAAACCGGTGAAACTTCAATAGTTGGGACGATCCTTGTCCAAGAAACAATGGAGAGGATTTATTTGATTAGAAAGAGGATGTAGATGGATCAGAGTCATCAGAAATCTTATGCAGATCACCATCTAAGACCATTGTCATTCGTTGTGGGTGATCATGTCTTCTTGAGGGTCACTCCAAGCCATGGACATCTTAGTTTTAGGAAGCAGTAAATGTTATATACTAGATAGATCGGACCTTTTGAGATACTGGAACGGGTTGGAGAGGTGGCATATCGGTTGGCATTACCACCATGGTTTAGTTCAGTGTATAATGTCTTCCATATATCTCAGTTGAAAAAGTATTAGCCTGATCCTGACTATGTCATTAGAAGGGATCACATTTTCCTAGAGTTGGAATCTTCGTTGATACATATCCCAGTACGGATTGTGGATAGGAAAGAGATATTCTTCCATGGAAAAATCATTGTCCTTATGTGGGCTTTATGGCTGCATGGTCAGATTCAGTAAGAGACTTGGGAATGTGAAAAAGAAATGAATGAGTAGTGACCGTAACTCTTTCAGTTGAGTGAAGGTTTTCTACTTACTGAGGATGGAAAGACCAGCGGTCTAGAGAATTTAGTACCCCCGGTTTCTGGTATGAGACCCTTTATTGATGCTTTTAATCATTTTATAGTTATGGGTGATGAATGGGAGAGTCACGGGAACTTGGAATGTTGTTTTGAGGCCAAAAAGGGAAGTCACACGGGTAGCGCACAGTTCGTCTAAACTGTGCCGCCAAACCGTGCGTAGTTGGTCTTGGAGGCAGTAGCTTCCACATGGGTGGTGCAAGATTTGTCTAATCGGGAAGCCAGACCCTACGAGAAGGGTTTTCGAGGTTGTAGCTGACGCACGTTTAGCACAAGATTTGTCAAACCGTGAAAACTAACTGTGCAGCCACTAAAATGAGTTCCTATAAAAGGGGAACTCACATGTTTTTGCCTCTAAGTTCCACTTTTAAGATTATATGTGTCTATAACTTGTGATTTTGCTTCTCCTCAGGTCAAAGAGGGTTCCCCCATAGTTTTAGAGGTGATCTGAGGGCTTCTCTTGGCGAATCAATGTTGGATTCTTGAGGTATGTGATCGTTCTTCTTCGTTCTTGATCAGTTTCTTACATCTACATAGATCTACTTCTCCTCTTCTCTCACTTTCTTATATCTTCACATTTAATGGGTAGATATATGTGTTTGGATGCCAATTATGATGAGATTTGGTCTTGATGTTTCCAGGAGAATAGATCTAAGGCGGGTTTTTGGAGAATCGACTTGGTTTTCTTGAGCGTTCTTCGACTTTTGTGGTTTTCGTCAAAACCTTTTAGGTATGAGGCTTCACTCTCGACTCCTCTTTCAATAATTGATTGTATTAGTTTCAAATTGGTTTGTTTGAATGGAATTTATTGCGAAAATCTCGGAATAAATTTTCTTTAGTGATGGTTTATGGTTTTGTTGAAATTGTGAAATCTTGGTGAATTGTTGTGAAATGTGATATAGATTCATGAATTTTAAATATTGATTTTAAATTATGGATTTTCTGAAATTGAAAATTGATTGATGAAAATTCTATTTTCAATAAAAATGGTGTTTTATAGAAATGGTTTGAGATAGAAATGAATTTGATGGAATTGGTTTTCAATAAAAAGGGTGTTTTATTTAAATGGTTTGGAATTGAAATGGTTTAGCATTGAAATGTTTTTTATGGAAATGGTTTCCAATAAAAATGTGTTTTTATTGAAAGGGTGGTTTGGCATGACTGATGGAAATATGTGGTGTGTTTTCATATTGCATGTATGGGGCTTGGTTGAAATATGACCTTGTGCTCGGTTCCAAAGGGTTAATGGAACATGCAAAATACGGGGCATGGTTGAAATATGACCTTGTGCACAGTGCCAAAGGAATAATGGAACACGGGGAAGGTGTGTGTTCATATTGCATTCAATATGGATAAGTATTAGGGGCCTCCCTCATCAGTGTTGGGATAGATAAGGGTTAGGGCTCTCCCCTGTCAAGAATTCATGTGCATTTGGGTTTGATAAGGGTAAGATGTCTCCCCCATCATGGATGTGATGGATAAGGGTTAGGGATTCTACCCTATTCCATGTAGCGTGATTGGTTGGATGCATGGGTTTGTGAAAATGGTTGGGTATGTCAAAAAGTAATGTTTGTGAAATGGTTCTTCAGATTGATTGGTTATTTTCTGGAGAAATAACTTTCTGGAATATTGGATTCAATTTCTCTTGGAATTCCTTTCGGTATGAATGGTTTTGGAAACTATTTTATATTTAGTTATATAATTCTTTTGAAAAAATGTTTTATGTAAACTATTTTTTTATAAATGTGGCTAACTCTTCTATCCTAGTGGTGTTAGTAGGGAAGTCATTGGGGAAAACCTACTGAGTTGTATACTCACCCCTACTTGGGCACATTGGTGCTTTTTCAGATGTTGTATTCTGGGACACAGGCAAAGGTAAAGCATCTTATTACTAGTGGATTATGGTGAAGCTTGTGGGATGTTGTGGAGCTCGGAGCTTGTGGAGCATGGAGTCGTGGTTTCTTTTGAGTGTCTTGAGTCGTAAATCCGCTATGTACATTGTTGCATGGTTTAGTCTTCCTCTGTTGTATACTTGATGTGGTTTGACATTAATTAAGTTGTCTAGCTTTCATTCTTTTTTCATGAATCATATAGTGAATTTTTTGTTAATCTTGGTTGGTTTATGGGTTATTTATTATAAGGTAAATCCTCCCCCAACTTGTATTTGAAACCCATCAGTATTTGTTGCTAGCCTTTGGCATATTGGGGATATCACTTAAGGCCTAGAAATGACACATTTAACTCTCAATACAATGAGAATTGGGGGGTCATTACAACTATGGCCATGGATTTAAGGAAGGTGCAGCCATCCTAATCAACCTGGATCAAGATATCTCTTCCTCAACTTGGATACGATAAATCCTATCTTCATAACTAAATCATACTCATGTCACTTGTGATGTACCCAACACCAACTACCTCACCATGACTTAATTGTCATGGTTATCACCATGCATAAAAATATGTAATAAAATGACATACATTAATAGTGATATCATGTTTGGAGACCATTACACATGTATGTATATTGGAATGACCAATAACACCTAAATCATTTGGTGTTCCTATTATGTAGGCCAATTCTTGTGATGTCAATTACTAGAGTTCATCATGTGTGATCTTCTTGAGAAGATGTCTCAATGCTTATGATCCCCCAACACTTGATTGTCAAGCATCATCCGTTTCCTTTCAGAATGATGTAACTGGACCATATGACATAACTTTAAGATTACTTTCCTGGAATGTCGGGGTTCTCATTATAGGATGAGATCTACTCTAACCCTTTTATATGACATGCAATCTAAGAAAATTTCCATAAACAAAGTGGATGTAGAAGTATCTACACTATTATGGCAAGGTAAACACATGTATATACAATAAACATCATACATGTAGTGGTAATAAAAGTACATCACATGTTGGGTCTTTGGTACCCACTTTCAACAGTCCCACTTGCAATAGAGCCAACTTCTAATAGGTTTCAATCAGATAGCTCTCACCTAAGAATCGTGCCTCTACTAAGAAATGGATTTAGTTAGAGTATATTCTATGTTTTACTCTCTGGATACACTACTAACTATGACTTTACCGCTTTGAGTAAAATCCCTAATGAGAGGAAACATCTGAAGAACATTCTTTGTCCTCTAGTGAGACCATGTCTCCCTGGAAAGTACCACACAGTATTATCGCAATGTACGGGAACATTGTATGCACTACTAGGAACCACAAACATGTTTGAGATTAGTCTACGTAACTAGAATGCATGCTTTTCCATGTTGGAAGCTGCAATATATTCAGAATCTATTGTAGAATCGGAAACCACAGCTTACTTCAAGCTTCTCCATCTTGCTTTATCACCGTTCAAAAAAAGTTGTTTCCTAACTACGATTTTAGGTCATCATCATCATTATGGTAACAAGCATCTGTGTATCCTTTAACTACTAGTTTTTTATCTCCTTCAAACACCAGGAACATATCCTTAGTACGCCTCAAGTACAATAGAATAGTTTTAACAACTGCCCAATTCAGCTCTCTTAGATTGGCTTGATATCTTCCCACATTTCTTAAAGAAAACTCGCCATCGAACCAATTAAATAAACTATAATTCATTATAGAAACCACTACCATGTCATTAGATATTATATTCATTCTGTCAATCTCCTCCAGTGTTTGTGGACACATTTTCTTGGAGAGATTTATACCGTGTGACATAGGCTACGATCATCTCTTGGATTGTTCCATATTGTAACTTTTGAGTACATTGTCAATATATATACTTTTACATAGCACACGTATCGTTTTAAATCGACCTCAATAGATCTTGATCCCAAGAATTTAGGTCCCTTCACCTATGTCTTTCCTGGAGAAGCATTCATTTAACCATGTCTTAACTAACTGTATGTCATGAACCAAATCTGGCCGCCCTCAAAACTGGCACACAAACCTACATGAAACCAGGACCAAAAGGCATTCCTGGTCCCCAGGGGCTGGAAAAAGTACCCTAGTATCATAAAATGAAGTTTGGGAATGATTTACAAGAGTTTATAAACCTTAATCAACATACAAACTCAATAAAAAATTCTGGATTTTTCAACTAAAATTGTGTTTTGCAAAATTTCATAACTGAATTAAATTAGTTAAAACTATGTTTAAAGACCATTAAAAAGGTATGAAATAAATTAATGACATCCCAAGAACCTCCACATGGCAAGAGGTACCCCCTCAAGACATCTCCACAACACTGCATCACGAACGACCGGTAAAAACCCGAACTATCGGCACAAAAGTTGTACCAAAACCTAAAACAACAAAATAACCAACTCTACTTACACCCAAAGGTATAAGTAGGGTGTGATCCAAATACCATTAGTATACCACCACTATGTGTTTCCATGCAATAAATATTCAATGACGAAAATCTTGCATGCTTTCAAAATAATGCAATTTCTTGTTACAATTTCTAAAACATGCAACTAAAAAAATATGTTTTCATGTTGGATAATTTAATGAATCAACACGTTTAAAATAAATTACAATTCTAATGAAATTTTCCTCCAAATATACCATATTCCGACATTGAGTATAATGGATCTAATGAACACAAGCAATAAGAAATAACCCTCAGGCACTAGCTAGGTGTGGGTCCCAAGTACCTCATATATTGGTGAGAGTAACCATCAAAAATATGTGTTCTCGTGCACGATCCACTAGTAATGAACATACCCATAACCTAGTGGTCCCTATTCATCATCATCATAGTTTAGTTATATTTTTAAGAGTCTATCTTGCTATGTGAAACTGAGGCCAAACCCCATAGATTCACTAGCATACTAGTACACGTCCACCTACCTATATACTCGGGTTTTCCCCTTGTGCTCAAACAAGTTCAACAAGTCCAGAAATATACTATTATTATGAAAATATAATTTCCACATCACAAATTCACCATAAAACCCACATGTATACCACACAAGCCACCAATTTCCACTTTTCATTCAAATTGATTTTGAAATATGAATCACACCAAAATAGCCCACAACACTTTTAACATTTCTTTTACACTTCCAAAAATCCATTAAACAATTTATAAAACCAATCCTATATATTAAAACTCACATAACAACCCACTCACGTGTTACATAATACCATTTTCCTAAACAAAATCCATTTTTCACATCACACTCACATAAAACATCCCACAACACTTTCACATCTCTTACACAATATAGTAAATCCTGAAAAGCTTTTTATAAAACATTTCCAAGATAGAACAAATCACAAAAAATCACCTTTCACATTTAAAATGATTCATTTCAAAATATAAACACTCCAACATAGTTTTCCAAAATATTTTCACCACTTACATAAATCATTAAATCATTCAAATGTTTCATAAAAAAATTCCAAAGTGTATACCCAATATTTTCTCATAAAACACATTTCAAAACCATATTTCAAAGACAAAACCACATCAAAACACTACCAAAGTCGAATTTAAATCCCTAGAGACATTTAAAAAACCACTTTCAAGTGTTATAAAGTCTCCTTGGATAATACCACGAATGATACAAATGAGAAAACCCATTTTCATAAAAGGATCTCAAGAAGTATTACTAAGTTTTAGACAATAAAACTATTAAAAAAACCCTATTTCAAACCCAATGTCACACCAAGACCCTACCAAATCAGAATTGGTATCGAAAACAATATATAGTAAACCAATTTCATATTTTCTAAAATAAACCCAAATAATAACCCAAGTGTTACAAATGAAAAACACCCAATTTAAAGCTAAAATGCAACAATGAAATTAAAATCATAACGAAGTAAATAATGAACTATTTTTTCACTACATAAAACATATTAGAAATATGATGAATAGGTAAATATAGAAAACTAACTCATCAATAATTGTTTACACATGGAACCACCTACCAAAAGTGTCGAATCTCTCAAAACATTGTGTAAAACATCAACCGCACCACTGCCGCATCACAAGGAAGATAAATCCAGCCCTAGACCATAATATTTGACTAAAAGTAACCAAATAATATCCTAGGTTCAAACCCTAACTTCTGGATATTTTATAACATAATGAAAGAGGGAGGATATACTAAGGGAAAACGAAGAAACCAAGAAGGTATCACTTACCGTGAACAATATTGAAGAAATCACCCCCAAATACACCAGTATCAAAATTTTAAAACAACCAACCATTCATGTTAGATTCTAAAAATGTTTAAGAGATCACCTAGGAACTTGAATTGGGGAAAATAGTGATAAATGTAGGAGATATGAAATAATAAATTTTCCTCTTCAAATCTGGGCGAATTGAGATTTTCATAGAAGTTTCATCAAATTTCGCGATGATAACTAGCTCCAAATAGGGGTAGGAGAGCATGGGAGATATCCTAGGGTATTTGGTCTCGGGGGAGAGTAGGAATCACTGACAAAAATTAAATATTTAAATATATAATAAAAAGTAAAATATATTTTTAATGCAGGAAATGGGCTTCCAGCATGCCCAATTCCTTAAATAAAAACAAATATCCACCATGATTATGTATTTCTAAATGATACAAATTAATATGGTGGTATTAATAGGTCATGGTATAAAAATTAGGAATTTTAATGGATGAAAAATTATGAAAAATGAAGGAGTTATAAAGGAATTAAAATTTATTTTTAAATCTGGAATTGGGCTCACGGTTTGGCCCAATTCATGAAAACTCAACCATACCTCCATAAAAACATGGGAAACCCCCCAGAAAAACATGAATGGTAAATAATTGAAATTTAACTTTAAAATAAGTCATATATGTTTCAATTCTCCCCACTATGAAAACTTTCTGTCCCTGGAAAGCCACAGTAAGACCAGATACAAAAACCAAACTCAACTGATAAGCCAAGATGTATTTCTTTGCCCAGCTTCACCCCCACTGGCCAAAACACCTCCAGTGATCAATTAAGGAAGGATTGATTTCACAACCTTATCATACTCCACTTTCCTGAAACGATCAATCACATTCATACTTTATCCCAAAAGAAAAATACTCATACACTATTCGAACAAGTCTCAATAAATTCACCCAAACGAACAACAACTTCAAACAAGGTTACACTTACCTTAATTTAACTAAACCATTGGGAGTTCTCCAATCCCAACGTTTACTCAACGAAGATGTTGATAGCTAGATAGTTCCAAAAGAGACTACTTACCGCTATGCCAAGACCATGGATAAATATGTTCTATTGGTATGGGGGAACACAAATAGGTACCCCACCATAAGAGGCAACCTATATTTTTTTGTGATAGAATCAGGACTCTAACAGGGGAGGCCTGAACGAACTCCATAGCACAAAGGGTACAATTCCATTCATAGTTGACAAAGGAACATACATGAGAATCATAGTTGGTCTCCCCATGATAAGAACAAACCATCTTAACCGACCATCATGGGCCGACACAGGAAGACCCAGTTTTTTTAAAGATTTGGGAAGGGCGCAAGGTCAGTCCGCACGATTTGGGAAACTGTGAACTAACTCTACATGTCATTCTTTCTGCATGGATTCCTGGCACACAGTAACTACAAATCATGTTCAAACTATGTCCTCATTGCTTATATCCAAATTTCCAACCATTCTCTAAGAACTCAATGGGATCCAAAGGGGGAGGGAATGACATTAGGTGATGACATGGGTACAAGGCCCTCAAAAAAATTCCATTGAATGGGAACAATAGAAAAAAAACGATGACACCAGAGGTTTAAACACTTCCAATCATTCATATCGAGGATAAGACATTGTACATGGGTTTAAATGACCCGAGTATTTCCCCTGAAAATGAGTCAACTTCTATCTGAGAACTATGGATGGAGGTCAAATTATTGAAGCATATTTGACCTCACAGTTATGCTTGGAAACCCCCTAAATGATAATTCTTCTTTTGGTTCCACCAACAACTACACTAAGATCCTCGATAATATTTAGAATACATAACACATTCCAAAGTCACTTTAACCTAACTCTATATTTCACTAAAACAGGGCTTTAGAAAATTCACACACACCATACCTTGTTTATTCGAGTGAGAAACTATAGATGTAAATAACACCTATAATCACCTTCCTCAAAAAATGAAGTTTTTGATGTTTATTCATGGGATAAATTCTCCAAAAATAACATAGACTCTTAGGGGATTGCATGAATTTCACCTTTACAGTCAATCGAGCACATTAAATCACCAGATGTTACCAAACATGACCATTGTGACAGATATAAACAATGCTTGGAGAGGGACCTTATAAAACATCCTCAAACAACAAACAATTCTACAAAGTGGCTATAATATAATCTCATGACTAGATTTACCAAAATGGTAGTTTAACATGAACTCCTTCTTCAAATAGACTACAAAGGACCAACATGACCTCTTAGACACCATCCAGATACTCATCCATGCTAACAACCCATGACCACTTCAACCTTCGGCAAATCAGGAAACATAAGAGGCTAAGGTCTCTTTGAACCATCCATGATCACTCTCCCACTACAATAGGATGCAATAAACTATGAAAGGAAAGAGTGTAGACTCAATCTAAAAATCTCAAGAAAAATATTCCTTATATTGATCAACTAGATGGCCTTCAAAAGGAGAAACAATCTGAGTTGTACTTTAGTTGTGCGATAACCCTTAATGGGGCGTACCTTATCCAAAAATTAAACCCAATGACCAAACCAAGATAGCCCATTAGTCAATATATAATACTAACCTGATCCAAACACATGAAAGGAACCACAAAAAAGGCATCCTAAAACATTTCTCAAAATAGACCACTAACCGGCCCTTCAACACAGCTTACAGACCAAACACAACACAAAACACTATACTAATATGAGGGGTTCCTAGACAAAAAACATCCCAGAACATAAAAATTTAAAAACCCATAAAACACACCATCCCAAACTAGTTATTAATACAACATATTTCTCATTTAAAATAAACTTTTTGAAAATAAACAGTTCAACGGTTAGAGTATCCAACAATGGTACCCCATGTGCCTCACACATGAAGGTCATTGTGCCACACTGGGAACCCTCCTCATATCCATCCAAGAACTCATAAATCCATGACATCAACCATCCATCATCCCATATAACCCCATTCATGTGGTCACTCATGGAAATACCAATTGTTAAAATAAATTTTTTTCCACTTTTCAAAACCAAAATAGTCATCCAATACCTCCTTTTTCTCAAAACGGTTAACCATGAAATCAAACCAAAATTACATATTACCATGATTTTCAGAAATGAACAATAATTTAAATTAAAACTCACTTTTAAGTCATACACATTAATTTCAAAACATCTCATCCCATTAAAACACGTTTTAATAGTTTAGTAAAATTTATTGGAAACACTTTTTCAAAACCATCCTTGACATAGTTCATGCTTTCAAAAGTGGTGCAAACACACAATTTTCCATTCCAATAAAATTCAGAAAATTCATTTCTACATTTTCAAAAAACTATCCATTCCCTCTTTATTAGATAATAATTTCACAAAAACATTATGCTTCATAAAACCAAGTCACTTTCAAACCAATGTTCTTGGATTTAAAAATTAAAGAACACAATATAATGAATTGGAAAATTAGCTTTGGTGGGTGACTTGGACATATGGTTGGTGGCCATACAACAATCACTTCACCATCATAGATAGTGTCCAATGGAAATAACTTCGGCTTCACATGGCTTTCCAGACCCTGCGAGCTCACTAAGACCATTAACCCAACTCTCTTTTCATTTCCCATAATCATCCTCAAAACATGAAAACCGATGGAACCGGAAAAGTATTGACCTCCCCTCACGACATGAATACCTTAATGGGGTGTTTTGTTCATCCACATTACCTATAACCACAATTCCATGTCCTGAAAATCCTAACTATGGACTATCCTGATTATTCCCCAAATAACATGACCCAAAAAAGCGAACCTCCTCTAATACCATTTTGTCACGAACTGAATCTGGTCTCCATCAAAACCGGCAGCCGACCCTACCCGAAACAAATCCCTATGGACGTTCTTGATCCCCGCAGGCTGTAAAAAGTTCTTGGGTATCATAAAATGAAGTTTGGGAATGATTTACCTAAGTTTATAAACATTAAACAAAAAACAAACTCAATAAAACAAATCTGGATATTTCAACTAAAACTGTCTTTTGAAAAATTTCAGAACTGGATTGAATAAGATAAAACAATGATTAAAGGCCATTAAAAAGGTATGAAATAAACTAATGATAGCCCAATAACCTCCACATGTACAGAGGCACCCCCTCAATCCATCTCCACAACACTACATCATGAACGTCTGGTATAAACCCAAACTGTTGGCACAAAAAATGTACTCAAACCTGCAACAAAAAAATAACCAAGTCTACATACACCCAAAGGTGTAATTAGGATGTGATCAAAAGCATATTATGATACCACCACTATGTGATTCCATGAGATAAACATTCAAAGATGAAAATCTTGAAAATTTTCAAAAACATGTAATTTATAGTTTCAATTTCAAAAAGATGCAACTAAAAAAATAATTTTTCGAGTGGGCTAATTTAAAGAATAAAAACCATTAAAATAAATTCCAATTCTACTTATTTTTTTGTCCAAATATACTATATGATTATGGTGTGTATAAAGGATCTAATGATTACAATCAGTATGAAATAACCCCAAGGAGCTAGCCAGATGTGGTCACAGGTACCTCGTATCTCGGTGAGAGTAACCATTGAAAATATCTATTCTCATGTACGAGCCACTAGTTGGGAACATAACCATAACCTAGTGGTCCCAAATAATCATAATCATAGTTTAGTTATAATTGTAGTTTTTAATCTTGCTAAGTGAAACTGAGGCCGAACCCCACGGATTCACTAGAATACTAGTACACGTCCACCCACCAAGATACTCGAGTTTTCCCCTTGTACTCGAACAGATTCACAAGTCATGAAATATAATTTTCATATGAAAATATCATTTCCAAATCAAACAATCACCAAAAAACCCACATGTATACCACACAAGTCACAAAAGTCCACTTTTCATTCAAATTGAATATGAAATCCTACTCACACCAAAATAGCCCACAACACTTTTAACATTTCTTTTACACTTCCAAAAATCTACTAAACAGTTTTATAAATCAAATCTATGATATTACAAATCACATAATAGCCCACTAACATGTTACATAATTCCCTTTTCATAACCAAAATCCATTTTTCACATCACAATCTCAAAAAACATCCCACATCACTTTCACATATCTTACAGACTTTCTTAAATCATTAAAACATTTTTATAAAATATTTCCAAGATGGCACACATCACAAAATAGCCCCTTTCACATTTAAAATTTACCATTTCAAAATATACACACTCCAGAACATTTTTCAAAATTTTTTTAAGCACTTACATAAATTATTAAATCATTTAAATCTTTCATAAAACAATTGTTAGGAGTATACCTAATCTTTGCCCATAAAACCTATTTCAAAACCATATTTCAAGGAAAAAACACACAAAAACACTACCAAAGAATAATTGTAAGACCTAGATACATTTATAATACCACTTTAAATGTTATAAAATCACTTTGTATAATACCACGAAAGATACAAATGAAACCACCCATTTTCATAAAATGCTCTCAAGAAGAACAGCAATGTTTTACCCAACAAACCTGTTCCAAAAATCCTATTGCAAACCCATTGGCACAGAAATACCCTATGAAATTAGAATTGGTATCCCGGATAATATTTAGTAAACCAATTTCATATGTTCAAAAATACACCCAAATAATACCCCAAGTGTTACACAATAAAAACACCCAATTTGAAGCTAAAATGCAACAATAAAATTAAAATCTTAACCAACTCAATAATGAACATTTTTCACCACATAAAACATATTATGAATATTAAGGATAGGTAAATTACGGAAAACAAACTCATCAATAAATTTTTACACATGGTACCACCTACCGAATGTGTTGATTCCCTCAAAACATGGTGCAAAACATCAACCACACCACCGCCGCACCACAAGGAAGATAAATCCAACCCTTGGACACAATATTTGACCAAAAAGTATAAAAATCAAATCCTAGGTTCAAACCCTAATTTCTGGACATTTTATAAAATAATGAAAGAGGGAGGAAACCCTAAGGGAAATGGAAAAAACCAAGAAGGTATCACTTACCTTGAACAATATTGAATAAATCCCCCCATATAAACTAGTATCTGAATTTGAAAATATACAACATTTAAAATGATATTTGTACATGTTTTAAGAGATAATTTATGAATTGGAATGGGGGGAAAGGGTGATAAATGAAGGAGTTATGAAATAATCAATTTACCTCTTCAAATCTAAGAGATTTGATAAATTCAGATAAGTTTCATCAAACTTCACGATTACACCGAGATCCAAAGAGGGAGAGGAGTGAATGGGGGCTCATCTTGGGTTTCTGGTAACTAGGGAGATTTGAAATTACCAAAACAACGTAAATATTGAAGGAGATATTAAAGAATTTAAAATTAATTTTAATGCAGGAAATGGGATTTTAGGCAGGCCCAATCCCTTAAATAAAAACCCATATCCACCATCATTATGGATTATTAAATTGTAAAAGTTAATATGGTGGTCTTAATAGTTCATGGGATGACAAGTAGGAATTGGAATGGATAAAAAATTTTGAAAATTGAAGGATTTATACAAGAATCAAAATTTATTTTTAAATCTGGAATTAGGCTCACGGTTTGACCCAATTCATGAAAACTCACCCATACCACCATAAAAGCATGGGAAACCCCAAAAAAGGAATGAATGGAAATTAAATGAAATTTAACATTAAAATAAGTCTTGTATGTGACAATTCTCCCAACCATGAAAATGTTCCATCCCCCGAAATCTAGAGCATAACCAGATACAAAAACCAAACCCAACCAATAAAATAAGATGTATTTCTTTGCCAAGCATCGCCACCACGGGCCAAAATACCTCCAGTGATCAATTAAGGAAGGATTAATCTCACAACCCAAACATACACCACATTCTTGAAATGATCAATTGAATTCAAACATTATCCCAAAAGAATAGTCATCAATCACAATCCGAACAAGACTCAAGCAATTCACCCAAACGAACAACAACTTCGAACCAGGTTACACTTACCTTACATTAACTAAACCATTAGAATTTATCCAATCCCAATGTTTACACAAGGTAGATGTTGGTAGATAGATTTTTACAAATGAGACTACTTACTGCCAATCAAAGACCATGGATAAATTTGATCTATTAGTATGGGGGAACACAAATAGGCACCCCACAATAAGAGGCAACTTGTATTTTTCTGAGACAAAATCAGGACACAAATAGGGGGAGGCCTAAATGAACTCCACAGTACAAAGGGAGTAATTCCATTAAAATTTGACAGAGGAACACACATGAGAATCATAGTGGGTCTCCCTACAATAACAACCAACCATCTTAACTGACCATCATGGTCGGACATGGAAAGACCCAATTTTTTTAATGATTTTGGAAGGGCGTAGGGTCAGTCCACACTATTTGGGAAACTGTTCACTAACTACGCAGATCACTCTTTCTGAATGGCTTCCTGGAACATGGTCACTACTAATCATGAAAAAACTGTGTCCTCCGCGTGTCTATCCAAATTTCCAACCATTCTTTAATGACTCAATTGAAACCAAAGGGGGACAAAATGACATTAGGTGATGACATGGGTACATGTCCCTCAACCAATTTCCACCAAACGTGAAAAACAGAAGAAAGATGATGACACCAAAGGTTTAAACTCTTTCATTATTTCATACTAAGGATAGGACATTGTACACAGGTTTAAAGGACCATGGGATTTCCCCTGACTATGAGTCAGCTTCTCTCCGAGACCTGTGGCTGGAGCTCAAATGATTGAAGCATCTTCTACCTCGCTGTTAGGCTTTGGAAACCCACTAAATGAGAATTCTTCTTTTGGTGCCACCAACAACTACACTAAAATCCCCGATAATATTTCCAAGACATAACACATTCTAAACTCATATTACCCTAACTCGATATTTCACTAAAACAAGGGTTTATAAAATGCATACACATCACACCTTGTTTCTTTGAGGGATAAACTATTGAATTAAAGAACACTTATGCTCTCCTTCCTCTAAAATGGAAGATTTTGAAGTTATTTCAATGTAGACATTCTCCCAACATAATAGAGACTCTTAGAGGATTTCACGACTTTCACCTTTACAGTCAATCGAGTGCATGAAATCTAAAGGTGTAACCAAACATGACCATTGTGACTGATATAAACAATGCATGGAGAGGGACCTTATACAACATCCCCAAACAACACACAATTCTAGAAGGTGGACACAATATCCTCTCGTGACCATATTTCCCACACTGGTAGTTTAACGTTAAATCTTTCTTCGAAGAGTCTACAAAGGGCCAAGAGGACGTCTTAGACACCATCCAGATACTCATCCATGCTGATAACCCCATACGACTTCCACCTTTGGCAAATCAGGAAACATAAGAGGCTAAGGTCTCTTTCATCCATCCATGATCACTCTCCCACTAAAAGTGGATACAAAAAACCAAGAAAGGAAAGGGTGTACACTCAATCTAAACATATCCAGAATATGATTCCTTATATTGATCAACTAGAGGGTCTTCAAATGGTGAAACAATCCAAGTTGTACTTCAGTTGTGCACTAACCCTTAATAGGGCGTAACTTTTCCAATAATTAACACTGAGGACCCAACCAAGACGGGCCATTTTTCAATATATACTAATAATCTGATCCAAAAACATGAAATGAACCACTTTAAAGGCATCCCAAAACATTTCTCCGAAGAGACCACTAACCGGCCCTTCAACACAGCTTACCAAACAAACACAAACACTAAAGATAGTATAAAGAGGAAGGGTTCTTGGACTCAAAACATCCAACAACATCAACATTTTAAAAAATCACATAATTGACACCATCCCAAACTAGTCATAATTATATCAAGTTTCTAATTTAAAATCATTTTTTTGAAAATAAACGTTTCAGCGGTTAGCATATCCACCAATGGTACCCCATGGGCCTCACACATGCATGTTTATGTGCCACACCCGGAACCCTTATCATATCCATCCTGAAACTCATCAAGACATTCCATAGACCATCCATAATCCCATATAACCCCTTGAAATTGGTCTCTCACAAAAATACAAAAGGTTAAAATAAAAAATTCTTTCCAATTTTCAAAACCAAAATAGTCAACCAATACCCCCTTTTTCTCAAAATCGATATCCATGAAATCAAACCCAAATTACATCTTACCATGATTTTTAGAAAGGAACAATAATTTAAATTAAAACTGACATTCAAGTCATACACATTAATTTCAAATCATCTCATCCCTTTCAAACACCTTTCAATAGTTTAGAAAATCCTATTGGAAACACTTTTTCAAAACCAACCTTGACATCGTTCATGCTTTCAAAATAGGTGCAAACACACCATTTTCCATTCCAATAAAATTTTGAAAAATCTTTCCTCCATTCTCAAAAATCTAACCATTACCTCTTTATTAAAAAATTATTTCTCATAAACCGTAGGCTTCTTAAAACCAAGTCACTTTAAAACCAAAGTTCTCAGATTTCAAAACTAAAAAACACAAGACAATGCATGGGGAAATTATCTTTTGTGGGTGACATGGACATATGGTTGGTGGACATAATCCAATCACTTCACCATCATAGATAGTGTTCAAGGGAAATATCTCCAGCTCCACATGTCTTGCCAAACCCTGTGAGCTCACTGAAACCATTAACCCAACTCTCTTTTCATTTCCCCTAATCATCATCAAACCAGGAAAGCCAAAGGACTCAAAAAAGTACCGACCTCCCCTGGCGACTTGAATACCATCATGGGGTGTGGAGATCAGACACATTACCCATATCCACAATTCTATTTCTTGACAGTCCTAACTCTTGACTTCCCTTACTATTCCCCAAATAACATGACCCCAAGAGAGTGAACCTCCTCTGATACCATTGTTTCACGAATCGAATCTAATCTCCATCAAAACTGGCACCCAAACCATCCTGAAACCAGGATCGAAGGGAGTTCCCAATCCCCATGGACTGGAACAAGTTCCTGGGTATCATAAAATGATGTTTGGGAATGATTTACCCAAGTTTATAAACATTAAACAAAAAAACTAACACAACAATACAAATCATGATTTTTTAGCAAAAACTCTCTTTTTCAAAATTTCAGAAATGAACTACATAAGTTAATACTATGTTTAAAGACCATAAAAAAGGTATGAAACCAAATAATGACAGCCCAATATCCTCCACAACGCAAGAGGCACCCTCTCAAGCCATCTCCAAAACACTATATCATGAACGACCGGTAAAAACTTGAACTGTTGGCACAAAATTTGTACTCAAAACTACAAAAAAAAAATTAAACAAGTCTAATTACACCCAAAGGTGTAAGTAGGGTGTGATACAAATTATAATAGGACACCACCACTAAGAGATTCCATGTGATAACCATTCAAAGATAAAAAGCATGCAAGTTTTCAAAAACATGTAATTTCTAGTTACAATTTCTAAAAGATGTAACTAAAAAAACAAGTTTTGAAGTGGGAAAATTTAATGAATCAATAATTTTAAAATAATTTCCAATTATACCTAAATTTTCATCAAAATATACCATATTCCGACTCTGAATGTAATGGATCTAATGAGCATAAGAAATAGGAAATAACCCCTAGGCCCTAGCTAGCTGTGGGTCTTAGGTACCTCGTATCTCGGTGATTATAAACATTAAAAATATCTGTTATCATGAACAAACCACTAGTAGGGAACATAACCATAACGAAGTGGTCCCCAATCATCATCATCATAGTTTAGTTAGATTTTAAATCATCAATCTTGCTATGTGAAACTGAGGCCAAACCCCACGGTTTCACTAGTATACTAGTACACGTCCACCCACCTAGATACCCGGGTTTTTCCCTTATGCTCAAAAAAGTTCAAAAAGACATGAAATATACTTTTAATTTGAAATTATCATTTCCACATCACAAATTCCCCAAACAGGCCACATGAATACCACAAAATTCACATAAGTCCACTTTTCATTCAAATTGATTTTGAAATCCGACTCAAACAAAAATAGAACACAATACATTTCATGTTTCTTTTACACTTCCAAACATCCATTAAACAATTTTATAAAATCAATACAAGATTTTAAAAATCACTTAACATCACACTCTCATGTTACAATATAATCTTTTCATAACCAAAATGCATTTTGCACATCACACTCACACATAACATCCCAGATCGCTTTCACATATCTTGCACACTTTAGTAAATCCTTAAAACATTTTTATAAAACATTTATAAGATGGAACATATTACAAAAAAGACCCTTTCTCATTTAAAATTTACCATTTCAAAATTTACACACTCCAAAAAAATTCCAAAATGGTTTCACCACTTACATAAATCATTAAATCATTCAAATCATTCATAAAACAATTCCAAAGAGTACAACCAATCTTTGCTCATAAAACCCATTTCAAAACCATATTTGAAGGAAAAAACCACACGTAAATACTTACAAAGTAGAATTGACATCCCTATAGACATTTATAAAACCACATTCAAGTTTTATAAAATCACATTGGATAATACCACGAAGGATACAATTGAAATCACCCATTTTCATAAAATGCTCTCAACAAGTATAACAATGTTTTACACAGTAAAAAAATTCCAAAAACCTTTTTTCAAACCCAATGGCACACCAATAACATACCAATACAGAATTAGTATCCCAAAAAATATTTAGTAAACCAATTTAATATGTTCTAAAATACACCCAAATAATACACCAAGTGTTACACATGAAAAACATCAAATTTCAAAATAAAGTGAAAAAATAAAATTGAAATCCTAACCAAATATATCATGAATAGTTCTTCACCACATAAAACATATTATGAATAATAATAATATGTAAATACAACAAGATAACTCATCAATAATTTTTTACACATGGAACCACATTTTCAAAGTGTTGAATCCTTCAAACCTGGTGAAAAACATCAACTGCACCACCACCGCACAAAAAGGAAGATAAATCTAGCATGAGACCACAATATATGAAAAAATAAACCAAATCAAACCATAGGTTCAAACCCTAACTTCTAGAAATATAATCTCATAATAAAATGGGGAGGAAACCGAAAGGTAAAAGAAAGAAACCAAGAAGGAATCACTTACATTGAAAATATTGAAGAAATCACTCCAAATACCACAGTATATGAATTTGAAAACAACCAAACATTCATGGGAGATTAGTATAAGGATTATGATATAATTTAAGAACTACATTAGAGGAAAAATAGTGAGAAATGACGGAGTTATGAAATAATCAATTTACCTCTTAAAATTTGGCAGATTTGAGAAATTCTGAAACTTTTCATCCCAATTTTGCGATGCAACCTAGCTCCAAAGTGTGGGAGGAGAGAATGGGGGTGAACCTTGGATATTTGGGCTTCGAGGAGAGTTGGAATCACCAAATAAATGTGAATATTAGAGGATATGTAAAATAATTAAAATATATTTTTAATGTAGGAAATGGGATTTTGGGCAGGACCAATCCCATTAATAAAAACCCATATCCAATATGATTATAGATTCCTAAATGGTAAAAATTAATATGGTGGTCTTAATAGGTCAGGGAATGACAAATAGAAATTGGAATGGATGAAAAATGTTGAAAAATGAAGGTGTTATAAAGGAATCAAATTTATTTTTAAATATGGAATTGGGAACACGGTTTGGCCCAATCATGAAAAATTACTCATTCCTCCATAAAAGCTTAGGAAACCACCAAAACAAATAATGAATGGAAATTAAATGAAATTTAACTTTAAACTAAGTCATGTATGTGACACTGTAGGACTTTCACCTCATTTCCCATAATTAATATATCATAAACACATTACACTAGAAAAACGATGGCATTCCCTTCAAGGTTTTTGTAGACACAAGGATCGATTTCATTTTTGAAAAAACAAAATTCTCTAATGGACTCATAAAAATGACCATTCCCTGATCGTGAGTCCTGCTTAAACCCGTAAGTGGATCTCTAAAACATTCATAATTTATTGGCATTCTTTGACTTGGAAAACCATTCAGGTTGAGTAATATAGACATCTGCAACCAACCTCCCATTTATAAAAAGAGTTTTGACATCCATTTTACAAATATAATAATCATGAAAGGCTGCTATTTTAGGAACATTCTAATGGATTAGGAATTTCTACTAGTGAGATGGTTTCATCATAGTCAATGCCTTGAAATTTCTTGAAACACATTGAAACCGGTCTTGCATTAAAGGTATTTACCTCACCATCCATGTACATATTCTTTTTGAATACCCATTTGAATCCAATGGGATTTAAATCAGCTGGAGGATCTACCAAAATCCAAAGATGAATTTGGTACATGGAATCCATCTCAAAATTCATGGATTCTTTCCAATTAGCATATTGTTTTCCTTCTACTGCTTCATTTTAGGTTTGAGTTTCATCATCCTCAAGGACTAATGTGTCACCTAACTCGGTGATAAGAAAACCATAACACTATGGTTCTCTGACCTCTCACGTAGACCTAAGTAGTATTTGTGGCTTAGAAACAACTACTCCTTCAACTTTCTATTTTAGAGATTGTTCCTCTACCATATCTTTTGAAGTTGGAGCATTAAATTCATTGATGTCAATCTTGAACCCACTATTTCCAAAAGAAATGTGTTCCCTTTCTAGAAATAGGGTGTATCATTCCCCACTACATTTCTACGTAAATTTTTTTATTGGTAATATAAATTGGTTTCCTTAAGATAACCTATAAATATGCACTCAGAGCTTCTAGATGCTAATTTGTCACATGGTAATGTATTGAAAAATATCTTGCACCCCCATACATGTATTAGTGTCAGATTGGACCTCTTTCTAAAAAATAACTCATATAGAATCCCATATGTAGCTTTAGTTAGTACTCGGTTAAGGGTATATGTTGTTGTAAACAAAGTTTATACCCAAATGGTTAATAGAAGGGTTGCATGACTCGTCATTGATATGAACATTTCAAGAAAGTTCATATTCCTACTTTCACTAACACCATTCAAATATTCTGTATAAGCAGGAGTGTGTTCGGATATTATCCCACACTCCTTCTAGAGATCAATGAAATCTTGGTTAAGATATTCTCCACTTTGGTCTGATCGGAGTGCATTTATCTTTTTACAAGTTTGTTTTCAACTTCATTTTGGTTTTCCATAAAAATCAAAAAAGAATCATACTTATAACACAATAATTAGATATATCCAAACTGCCTATAGTCATCAGTAAAATTAATGATGTATGAAAAACCAATACTTTCCTCTACCAGAAATGGACAACATACATTAGTGACTATTAATTAAAATACTGAATTTTCACTTTCTCCCATTAGTAAGATATGTGTTGTGGTAATTTTTCCTTGTAAACAAGCTTGACATACATCCATGGGTTCTTACTATACCGAGTCTTAAAAGCCTTCTTAACGTAATATTGGTATTTTATTCGCATTTACTTGAACAAGCCTAAAGTGCCATAGATGGGTGATGTATGAGTAATGTTGGATGTTTATTTCATTGAATTTCATTACAAGGTTCTCAAGATCCGGAATGTGAAAACCAGTGTTATGATGTGCCATACTATAACATATGTTATCCCTACAAAAGAGATAACATTTACTTCCAAACATGAAATAAAATCCCATAGTTTCTAAACTTGACACAGAGATAATGTTCCCAGTTATAGAGGGTACATAATAGCAATTGATTAAATCTAGAACCAAACAACTTGGCAAGGTTAAATAATAGTCTCCCACTACCAAGGCCGTTAGACATGCACCATTTGCAGCTCGTAGATCCACATCACCTATTTCAATCATCTTGAATCTACATGGATCCTTTATATGAATTAAAATGTGTGATTCAGATGTCGTATCCAATAACAAACATATAGATAATGATAGATTTAATTCAATGAAAAAAATATCTAAAGTAGAATAATCAGTATTTTCTTCTTCCATACTCTATAATTCTTCTTCTAGTGGCCTTAATTTCCACATCCACTATCGATAGCTTCATTCTCAATAACCTGCCTCTGAATATTTGGATAATTTTAAGGACAATGCATTTGTGTATTTGCACTTGACTTGGCCTTAGACCCCTTTTCCTTGCCCTTGTTTTTTGTTCACCATAAGGACAGATGAATTAGAATTTTTCATATCCTGATTAGCTAGGTGAACTAAATCCAAAAGTTCTGGGAATGAATTTTTCATATCATTCATGTTACAATTTACTATTAATGTAGATAATCTTGGATTTAATGAGGCAAGAATGATATCCACTGCTAGTTATTGGTTCCATTTGAAAAAAAGGGCTTCAAGACTCGAAATATAACCAATTCCCTTATGTACGTGAGGATTGGTTTGGTGCCCTTTTTCTAGCCTGCACTTATAATGGGAACATAAGATCTCATACCATTCTTGGTTGGACCTCTCTTGATATGATTCTTAGAGATGTGAATGCATATTGTTGGAATCCTCATCCTCATGCATTTTTTTCAATTGGCTGGTTGTGGATGACATCATCATGCAATGAAAATCATGTTCATCATCCACATGATTTTTTCATTTAAATGTTTCCACCATACATGCTCCCCGAGAAATCTCACCATAAAATGTTGATTCCATCACATATAACTTATATTATTGGCATAGTACTATGTGCAAGTTCCTGTACCACTACTAGATGTTATTGTCGGTCTTGATGTTTTCTTCATCCATAATTGATTGTAGTGATAATGTACTTGTGGTGCTGGAGATATACATTTTAAATCAACATTAGATAAACATTATCAGTTAGAAATTTTTCTTGATTACCTTTTTAGATTTTTGTTTAATAAATTATTATATCATTTTAATGTCTCCCACTATTTTAGAGAACCTTAAGAGCCCTCACTGTTAGATTCAGAATACTCTTTCACGTGATTAATCTAGTGGAAAGGATCCACAAAACCTCCTTCATAGTCTACAATCTTTCGCTATGCCACTACTCGGAGGGATTCAAGGTAGGCAATATGTTGGCCAACCACATTACACATGGTTCCTTGGGTTGTTGAGTAATGTCTCAGCATTTGGAATCCAAACTTGAATCCCTCAACATCTTGCCTCTAATGTGATAGCAAGTCATCTATGGATAATCCTTGACTACTCACTTTAGTTATGTCACCCCAGTTCTCTTATGAAAAAACATAGGTACCAAGAGGCGCTCTCAACTATGGATTATGATCTCCCCAAACATTTTTTTAAGTTTAAATGTGAGAAATGGATGTATTTTGGACTTAATATGACTTCGAGGTATTTTTATATTTATTGACGAATATAATCCTTTTATATTTATATGTTAAAGCTATATTTTTGCGCTCACAACTTAACATGAAATAAAAATACATTTGTCAAATATTTATAAATTTTTTATCTTGTTTACTATTCTTTGTGATCAAGAAATAATCATGCACCCGCATAAAATAAAAAACTATGCATAAAAGTAAATCATGAAATCTGACTGGTCTTGAGAATTCTAATATGATCGATCCATAACGGATCAATCTAGACCTAGGCAATGCCATACCAATGTCGACACCTGACTCACATCAGAGATTGCCCTAGTGCAATGCGCTATGCTCCCATCGAGATTACCACCTCCACATGGTAGGGTCTGCATCTCGTATTATCAACATAATGTTTCATATATACTCACACACATGTGAGGTGGTCTTGGGGTACAATATACAACTTTTGCATTAGACATTCAGGCCCTTATAAATATTTTAATTAAAAAAAGATTCACAGACCATCATTTATCTAATTAATTATTATAATTATAGCATGCATTGAATTAAAATTTAAATAAATAATCCAGGCAAGCATGGATCAATCACATTCTCAAGAGAATTTGAATAAAATAAATCATAATTAAAACTAAATGGTAATAAATTTAAATAGTATGAGGGTGGTATAATAAATTAAAATAATTTAATAAATTCAATTAAATCATTTTATCAGTTCAAATTATTTAATTTTATTTAATTTCAAAAAATTAAATTAAACCACAAATTTAATTTTATTAATAAAAATTAAATTAAACTACTAATTTTATTTAATATTATTTAAATTAATATTTTGGATTTTAAATAAAATTAAACATAAACCCCAATAAAAGTTTAATTAATTTAATTAAAAACTAAATTAATTAAAACTAGTTATCGGTGTTACCTCTAGCTGATGAAGGAGTCAAAAAGGACTGTGAACCACTACTGGGGTGTCATACTAGAATAGGGCTAAATCACGGCATAACCACAACGTGACCATGGAGAGATCGTGGTGAGACAACAGTGAGACTGCGCTGTGACCACGGCTTGACCGTGGCATGTTTGATCGGTCCAAAAACACAACATGGAGGAAGCGCCCTCCGGTGAGGCGTGGCCAAATAGGGATGACTGTGGACTTCTTTGGTAAGGAGCGAGTGTGGTAACACGCTACTCTCCGAGCTGCGAAGGTAGCGGAAAGGCCCGCCAGTACAGTGGCAGCCTAATCTGGATGACATAGCAACATCAGGGGGGTCTCTGGGATGGCACGAGACAGTGGGGAGGTTGGAATAATGGTTCACCTATGGAGGTGACCTTGTCTGGTGAGGCTCGCTGGCTTATTAATAAGGGTTCTCGGGTTTTGTGAACCAGTAGCGATGAGTGGTCCAGGAAGTTCGAGCCTGCAGCGGCGAGGTGCTCTGGGCATCGCGAGCAGGAGGCGAACCCTCTTGAGAAGAGAAGGAAGATATGGGATGGCGTGGTCTGTCTAGGATGGTAGTGAAGTCTGGGTTGGGTGCTTTAGTAGAAGAGGGGTAGGGTTTTAGGCGGGGGTGTGCCACACTACTACAAGGAAGAAGACCCCTTTGGTCTTCTTTACTTTTTTTTATGATTTTTTTCCTTTTGATTGAACAAGAACACACATTCCATTTATTTGACATAAAATTAAATGAAAAAGACCCAATTTATCGTCTTGGTATCAAATTTATTTTATAATTTTATAGTCTAAATACCGTAATAAAAAAATATGACATGAACACAAGTCTAAAGGACCCCCTTTTTTATTTTTATTTTTATTTGAGAAAAAAAATAATAAAATAATATTTATATTTAACTCCTGAAGATAAAACCCCTGGAAAAATTTTGACAATGGGATTCCGGCCAAAGTGTGTTTTGATTCGGTTCTTTAAGGAACACATAAATAAAATTAAAATGATATCTTCATAATATAACAATCCGAAGAATTTAAAACTGATGACGTCGAACCAATTAAAATATTCCAATGGTCATAACTTGGCCATTAAAAAACGGATTGATGTACAGTCAGATCCATTGGAATAGATTTTATGCCCCATACTTAAATTTAAAGAAATTTATTTTTTTTTCATTGAAACTAAGAAACCATGTGTCCCTAAGATACAATTGTTGGGTGTCAGGATGGGTAGAAGAAGAAGATGGACTGTGAATTTAAAATTTGTAACATCATCGGAGAAAAGCAAGAACATAGAATCCAGTGATCTTATCCCGATACAGTCTGAGAACCATGTTAGGATTTGACAAAGCAAAAAAATAAATCGAACATGTAACTTCTTCGGATCTAACATGTGAAATTATTTAGTAGGATGTTAGTGAACATTGCTTGAAGACTCCAATGTCAAATCCCTCTAGATCATCCACACACACCTCTTAAATCATCTTGTGCATCATCCGTTGGGATCTGGGTTCTAGAGCAGTACACCGATGAGATTTTCGACGAAACAGTGATCACTGCTAGGCAATAGTCTTTGATCCAAGAAGGATGACCTTGAAGATCTTCCGTACATGACAGAATCTCTCTTTATAATCCATGAGGGGGTAAATGCTATCGATTCTAACACTTGAATAGTTACATGGGGAGAGACTCTCTATTACTTATATAAGGAATATCAAAAATACTTGGTATGGGTTCTTGAACACTGTGTAATAGATATTCACATTATAAGTATTATAAATATTAATTTATGTCAGATTAAATTCTTCCATAAATAATATTTATAATTTAATCACTGACTACAATATATATTAAAAATATATTGCATGATGAACTGGAGTCTATAACTCGACTCACTTCTCCTAAAAATATTAAACGAACGCTGGATATTTAAATATTTTAGAATAATATTTTATCTTTGTATTTACATAATAACTTGTAAATACATGCTTTAAATAAATTTAAAAAATTATTCGATAATTGAATAATTAAATAATATATTTATTTCTTGCTGATCCATAGAACTTGTATAATATTCAGACCCCTTGGTGGGGCCCACCAAGTTATATATTCATATGCCCAAAATAGGTCATATTCTCAAAACGCTATAGGTTGTGACCTTCTACACTCTTATCTCAATAAAAGTGATTAATATTCACCAACCAAGAGCAGGGTCTAGCAACCCATCAAATATCTTATAGAGATAAGGTAATGTCAATGCAATGACTAACTTCCTACGAACATGGTTTGTGAAATATAATATTTTCATCATCAATATCTCAATAAAGGAGAATGCACACTAGTACCATCATACTTAATCTGTATTTTTTTTGATGATATGTTCGGACGGTCTTACCTTCCACTACCATGGACATGGGTTTAATGAAGGTCCAACCATCCTAATCAACCAGAACCAAGATATATCTTCCTCAACTTGGATGCGACAAATCCTATCTTAGTCATTCAATCAATGTCATGTCACAAATGACCTACCCAACACAAACTACCTCACCACGACTTAATATCGATGGTTATCGCCTTGTATCAAAGCACACAATTAAATAACATACACTAGTAATGATCTCAAGTCTAGATACCATTACATGTGTCTATATATAGGAAAGACCAATGAAACCAGAAACATATGGTGGTCCTATTATGCGGATCAGTCCTCCTGATCTCAATAACTAGAGATCATAAATTGCGATCTTCATTTGAAGATGTATCAATGCTTATGTGCCCCCAGAACCTGAGGGTCACACACTACTCGTGTCCTTTCAGAATTATGTAACTAGACCACAGGAAATCACATTAAGAATACTGTCATGGAATCTTGGGGTTCTCATTATAGAATGGGATCTACTATAACCAATTGTAATTACATTTAATATAAGGACATTTCTATAAACAAAGTAGATGAAAAAGTATCTACACTATTATTGAAAGGTAAACACATGTACATAAAATAAACTGCATACATATAGTTCTAATAAAAGTACAACACCATTGGGTCTAGGGAACCCACATTAGAGACAATTAATATTTTGAAATATCATTATAATAATGATATTTATCTCATTAGATTAACAATTTTAGTGAATGTTGTGATTGTAAAAACTAACAAGTAAACAATAAGATTAAGATGGCACTCACGTAGAGGGCATGATTTTTCTTGAAATTATCCTTTTAAAAAAGGAATTTTACATAATAATATTGACTATATTATTTTAGAATTTGTATAAGATTAGAATAAAATAAAATATTTATAGATTCATGGAGATGTTTGAACATAAGTTGAATATTGGAGTAAGGTATATTTTCGATTTTTATAACTGAAGAGAAGTGTAGTTTTGAAATTAACCCCTGAATTTTCAATAATGTAAAGTTACTATTGAAGTTATAATCATCAAAAATAGGGAAAAGTATAATGGAATGCAATTTTTGGTCAAAAATCACCACAAAAATTCATTTTTTAGACAACATTGACTGCTTTGGTGCTATTTATTTTAACGTTTTATCTTCTACCATAATTTACTTTTACTATGGTAATTAGTTTTTAACATTAGTGACTAATTGTAATGAATAAATTATGATTTATGATTTTAACCAATTTGAAACAACTGATTTAAAATATTAAAATAATTTAACAAAATGACTTTAAAAATGTGTGAAAATAAAATTTTATAGTGAACACATATAATCATGTGATGATGTTTTTTAAGAAAAATGTGTTTTTAGGTTTAAAATTAATGTGTAAGCCATAGTTATTAAAATAAAAAATTCCCAAGACATTAATTTTTTATTATAAAAAAATAAATTTATGTGGACATCATAGATTTCTAAAACTAAATCTCACCTTGAAATTATTTGATTCAATGAAAAGGGGAAAAGCAAAATTTTTTTAAAATAACCATTTAATTTTGTTTTAAAATAGTTTAACACATTATTTATAAGATTAATGTATATATTAAAATGAATAATTTGTTCCTTAAATTCTAGTTTTATTAATTCAAATTCCATTCAAAATTATTTGATATTCCAACATAATGATATAATAAAATAAATTTATTTTTCACAAAAACTGTATATTTTGACTAAATATTAACCCATTTTGAAAAAATTAAAAAACAATTTATACAAAGTGACATTTGAGTGGAGAAATTATAAATTATATATCATTTTATTATTTTAAAATTTTTATATTCAAAGAAATTCTCTATAATATAAATGTGAAATATATGGAATAGTAATTTAAAAAAGTTATTTTTATCAATAATTTTAATATATTCTTATTTATTATCATGAAATATGTGTTGTTTGGTTGATACATTATTTTTTTATAATATTAAATATAATATTGTTATAAATTCATTTTAATCTGGGGATATGTAACTCAGAAAACAAAAGTTATTAATCCTGAAATGGATTTTATATTGATATACAAATTCAATTGTATATATAATAATTACATGTTGATATCATAAGAATATATATATATATACAACTCATTAGAATTTCTAAAAAATATCTAGGAGTATGATAATAGTTGTGGAAGTCATATATGATTATTTAGATTCATGGATATTTTAGTGAGATCTATATGGTATATATTTTCCCACAAAAGGTTTTTCAAAAGTTTTAATTTATTGATTTCAACATGGTCTTGGTCCAGTGAAAACTTGAATGAAGCTTCTTGATTTCCAAGCATAAAAAATGGACTTCATGAGGAAGACTCCATCTATTGGATGATATTTATTCCCACTCTCTTTATTGATTTTGACACATAGTTACATCAATTTATACCAATATAATATCTAAGTTTAAGCATTTATATTTTATATTCAAAATATGTCATGGATTATTCTGTTTTTTATTATGTGTTAACCCCTATATTTAATATACTATTTAATTAAGAAAAATATATAGTTTTATCCCATGTCATTACATGTCACCTATACCTGTATAGAAAATTAAATAAATTTTCATGGACATTGAAACTAGCCTATAGATAACACTTCAGAACCATAAAACCATATGGATGACTGTGGACTGACTCATGAATTTGGAACACTTCATTGTAGTTGAGGTATTTTATAGAGTGGAAATTATTAAAAAGTACTATCTCTATGAAGTGGTGAAATTCAAATTGGTAATACTTCCTATAGTCTCTAAATGAGAACTTATATTTACCTCATAATATATTTGGTCATTACAATAGGTCCATGAAACTATGTTGATCAAGGGAATGACAAACCATGCTCAAATAGATGGATATTTGGACCATATGATTCAGAATCTAGAGGAAATAATCAGTTCTTATGTCATGGAATTCAATGGCTTAAAGGAAGACCATTTGGATTTGGTTGATTGTTTTTATAGAAATAGTTATCCTTAAATTATACACATGGATCCATGTGAGGAATTTTATATTCATACAAATTTATATTGATTTTTTTGGTTGATGTTCAAAAAACTTCTTTGATTGGAACAAGTATTGTCTATGACACATCGGAAAGGACACAAAAAAATCTGGTAATGTGTGGAAATATCCAAAATCCAATTGAAATCATATATGAATCAATGCCATTTCCCTTTTTATTCTGAGGTATGTGACCATGTAGTCCTTCAACTATATCCAATATTGGGTACCATTTATTTTGTAATAAACTTATGTTAGATCCTTAATATGTGGGAGAATTCAAATTTATCATGCATATCGGTGAAGTGGAATATCACTGAGTACAATAATTGAGATTCATTTTGTTTTATCATGTTTCTTACATATCCCAATTGATGAAATACTACTTATATCAATATTTTTTAATTACATGGGATCCTGAAACCTTTTAATAGAAGGTTAATTAATCTGTACACCATTCACTTCATGGATAAACAATATATAGTCTTTCAGAATTGTTTTATCTCTTTGGGAATGGTATGATGAAAACATGGACAGATCCATAGAAGATATATGGGAATAAGATAACATTATAGTGAAGTAATGATCACTTATTTTTCTAAAAACTACCACAAACTAGATTTTTGAGGATGGAAAACCCAATGGTTGGGAGAAATTGTAACCTTGAGTTTGAGTTATGTGATTTATCTTATGGATTTCTACATGTTATGATTATCTGTTTTGGATTCATAATGAAATGGTGGAATTTTGGGTTGAATGATGTATTGATTTAGTTTTATATGCCACACCAGGATGTGGGACTAGTCATTGTGACGGTAGGGATCTCAATAGTATTTTCACTATTAGTATGGGATATCGTTAGACCACAAGGATTTCAAAATTACCTTAGGCCTTCTATATTGTTTGGATTTTTCACAAACAACTGTTACTTTCTGGTTTGACCTTCAAATTATTTTATCACTTTATTCTTATTTAACCCTTGTGGTTTTTGGATCGTTTCAATTATTATCATGGTTCATGGGATTTTCTAAAAAAATTGGAGTAATTGGGGATGTAATTCCATATCTATAAATACTATACTAGATACACTGTATTGTTAGTGAGGACCAACAAAAAGTCGGAGGACTAACGTAGGCTAACCTGGGCTATATGAAGTCCATCAACTCACAAGTTACTAGACATAGGCTAGCCAGTGTATGTTTTGGGGTTTAATGCGTTTAGAATATAAAAATTTTATCGCCAGGGACCAAACATCATCAAAAAAAGGATCATTGGTCTTCTATTATATAGCCTCTGGCTAGCCGGTGACCCCAATAGGGTGAGGAATATTGAGGTTAATATAATATTTTAATATGAGAATGATTTTTTTAATTCCAAACTCATCCCATGTCTTAAACTCATAATAAATGATTTTGGGGGATCTCTATGTGTGATTTTATATATCCTAACTCAAATCCTTGGTGGTTCATGTTGATAATCATTGTCATGATCCTATTTTGGGATCTTTATCTTTGTTCTAATATCATCATGTCCCATTGGTTAATGGATCCATTTTGTAGTATAATTATAAGGGTTTTGAAGTTGATGATTTCAGGTAATGGATTTATTATTCAAACAATTATTTATTGGTATTCTAAATCAGTTTTTAATATATATTTAAGGCATGATCCATGTTTTAGTTATTGATAGATTTCTCTTCTGAATAGTTTGGAGTGGTTGTACAACCATGATATGAAGAAAATTTATTTTTATTAAAAAAGGATTAAATATATTTTCCATTTGATATTTTTTATAAAACAGATTTAAATTTATATTTTTTTAATTTTGAAAAGGATGTGTCATTAACATTATATGAAATTCACATTCATTCATTTATTTTTGAAAATTTTAAGTAAAATTTGGTCATTACTGAGGCGAGGATCCATTTTCTGGAAATTAACCCCACCCAATATGCTCATATTTATAGGGTAATGTGTGAACCTAGTGTCCCTATGTAATATTAGCTTAGAGAAACTCTTGATATTGTACTCTTACCCCCTATTGTAATTGGTCTATGGAAATATATGCACTATGTGTCCTTTGATGGCATACACAATACGATAATTCTAATTATACTGTACTGAGTTACCCAATTGATGATTTTACATTTTTTCACTTTGAAATTCATTGGTAAACTTGTTTTTTATGAAATTCACTAGAATATAAATTTCTTGATATGTTTTTAAACTAATAAAAAGGGTGGATTTCCATATTTTTTTATAAATTTATAAATGATGTAATACATTACTTTTCATTATTTTTTTGATCATAATTGGTTTGTATTATAAATACAGATTAGTAGTCACGTAGTGTGATCTAATAGGGATTTTTTGATCACATCATGCATACACCGTTTTGTGTAAATAGACATTTTTTCACCTTCTACAAGTAAAACAATAGAACCACTATTTGGGATTGGGTTTGTTCATTAATTTGGTGTATGAGAATGCCAGTGACATTATATCATAAAGATACGGGTTAATGATATTCATATGTACATAGGGTTTGTTTATCATTTGGAACCTATTTTTCCTTATTCACATATCTTTTTATATTATATAATTTTATAATACCTACATCCTCCTTATATAGGTTATATTTTTTAAATATATTTTATTGGAAAATCATTTGAAAAACGTAGTTCCAAATGACCATGTTCTTATTACCACACCATAAGGATCTGGAATCCCCTTTAAGTCATGTTTGGGATTACTCATGTTTCTAGGATGTCTGGAAAAAAAAATTTCTTGAAAAATTAGTATTAGAAGAAATTTAATCTATTATCATTTTCATTATACATAATTGTTTTCCTTCATATATACGAGATGCAATAATGAGGACTTCATGGGGTAGTTTTTTAGTGAGATCTAAGCTATCCCCCTTTATAAAAATCTTTAATATACCATGATTCATTGGAAATTGAGTAGTTTGAGATAAAGAGTGACTTAATTTCATTACCCTTCTATTAGTTCATCTTTGTTTCTAACCGAATTTTGTTATCTAAATATGGAATTGAATTGTGTTTACATACCCCTTGAAGACTATCATTGAATCGTAGGGAGGTTGGAACCATCCAGTTGATAAGAATATCATCAATGTATTTTTATTCATAGTCCAAGATATCTAACTTGGTGTCAAACATTCCCCTTCATAGTCTAGGGTGGAAAAACATTGATGGGAAGAGGATCAAAATCAAACCTAGGTTTTTCATCAATAAAAACCACCAATTTTGCAGGGGATGAATTATCCTTAGAAGTCATACTATTGGTTGTGATGAATAAAGTGTGAATATGATTTCAAAGAGACCCTAGATTCTATCAGGGTGTTATTTATTGTCGTTATGATTTATGGTCTATGTAGAAGGTGATGGGATTCAGATGTTTTGGACACCAATATCGGGGGACTGGGGTGGAAAGACATGAAGTAATTATTCTTATAAACAGTTTCTCTTACATAGAGAAAATTCAAGGAGTTTATCAAACTAGATCATGGAATCAGATATCGATAGAATATGTTAATCGCTTCACCGAGCATGCTCTATTTTCACCTGAGGTTGTATCAATGAAAATATGAATTCTTGAATGTATCATATGATCCTTAAACATGATATTTGGCTGCATGATTTTAGGCAAAAAAAATACTCCTATGTTGAGATGGTGGATAGGTGTTTGATGTCAGAGTTTGACATGGCCGGGCTGTTAGGGTTGAATAAATTTTCTGCTAGCTCTTGTGATAGCTTTTATGGTTCTTTTAAGTGGAAGAGGGTGTCGAGTGATCATCATAGAAAAAATTGTTGTGTTTTTTGGAAATATTATTCTACATCATCATCAGTAGTTGGATTCATAAAATGTAACCATTATTGATATATTTGGTACATGATTCTTTCATGAACATCCATAGATCATCAATAAATCACCACTTTCTTTTATCAATGCTAAACAAAAATCACTGATTAATATATCTTCGATTTTCACTAAAAACATCTAATAATTTTTCTAATGAAAAATATTATTAATATATATATATATATATATTATATTTACATTCAAAAACCATGAATACTTTTATATATTATTTATGAAACACATGTTTATAATTAATATAAATATGATATATAAATATAGATTTTTTAATAATTCATATATACATACATATATAATGTTTTTAAAAAATATTATTAGATTTAAAAAAATACATATATTTTAAAAATTATAAAATTAAAATAAACATTTTTAATTAATAAATATTTTTATTGTACAAATAGGTTCATGAGACATGTAAGCCTACTTCTAAAATTTATTAGAATAATTAAATAATACAAAGCATTGAGAAGAGATAGGACATGGTCAAGTATTGAATATTCTCTTATCTAAAGGATGTGAAGCTACAAGACCAGATAAGGAATATCCCCATAATTATGATTGGATGAATCATCTTCATCTGCATACTCCCACTCTGACTATGATGTTTTTGTATTGAGGATCATATAATATTTTTCCCTAAGCATTACCTACTCCAGAGTGAGCTGGCATTCTTGTTCAGAAGCCCATTCAGCCTAACCACATCCTCGTCTAGGGATTTTTTGATGACGTAGACTTTTCTATCTCTTGGTTTATTTCGAAGTCCCTTAAGAATTTTCATTAGGTACAATCATAATAGAATTATATGAAATGTTAAACTCTGAATAAACATTAACAGAAGTCACCAAATCCAGATGATGATCCTGTTCATTTGTTGGGGGATGTCCCATAATACCCATAAGTGTTTCATGATCCTCAAAAATATTTGATGTTAAAATTGTATAATCTTGATAATTCATAGGATATGATATTTAATTTTTATATTCAACACTTTGAAAAAAATCATCATCCATTAATGCTAAGGGATGGGATGAGGCAACCGATATGGTCATGGCATATACTATTGGATTCATAAGTTATGCAGAACTAGTAGTCAGCATTCCTTTATTATTCATCCAGGAGTTGGTTCACATTTCCAATTCATTATCTATCTACATTTGAGCAGTAGAATCTAGCTCAGACTCTTCGTTGGCATCATCCTACGTAGCGACAACAACATGCTCAATCCCAGAGATCTCGTCCTTAGAAACCGACTCTTAGTGGTTCACAGACACCGCCAGGTCAACTAATTTTGACAAGGCAACATCCAAACCTACCCAGAATGACATTCCCTCACCTCATTAACCATAATTTATCTCTCAGCACCACAAAATGTATTTTCAAAAGTTTTATTACGGGATTAAATTTCCTCATTCTTCCTATCAACCAATTATGCCCACGAATAAGATGTAATTTCATTGAAAGGACCTGATTTATAAGGGAATCTTTTAACATCATCACCCTCTCCCCCATCCGATAAGAATCATGTATTGATGTTCTTCCCAATGAGGGAAAGTATGTGGAAGCGACAACATATTGTGACAACTCAATTCCATCTTCAATGGATTTGGGATTCCTCCTCTTTTTACAACACACGTCTTCATGGTGTCATCAGAGAGAACAAAAAATATAGATGACTGATATCCTCAATGATAAAGAATTGTGGTCTAACACCATGAAAACATAAAAGAAATTGGAAATTCGCTCAAATTAATCCCTCAATTCCTTATCATCCCCATTAGTAGATTGAAAACCCTTCACAACCAATGTAGTACACAATTCAGGTTCTACTATAAACCAACATAAATGCAGGAATCTAGCTGTCTCAGTCTCTCGACCTAATATTATGGGCACCCCAATTGCTAATGAAATTTCATATAGGATCATTAGGTGTAATAGGATTCAATTTAATCCATAAATCATGACCCTTAACATAAATGAAAATTTTCAGACCTCCAATGTTTTAAGGCTCCTATACCAATTGCGAATTTGAATAAATATAGACTTTATAAAGATTGATCTGAAGCCCCATATATGCATTTTCACCTCTCCCAATGGTAAAAGTGAATGAAAAATACTATTCCCTAAAGAGATGAAATGGAAGTTGGTGAAACACCACACCTCAGACATCCGAACAAACAATCTCTTAATTTCTATCATGTAGAGGCATTTGGCAGAAGAAGGTGACCAATAATTGAAAACTTACCAATCTTGAGATACACTGACACTATAATCAGGTTAGCCCTATTGTGTTAACCCATAAATTTTATATGGACTCCTCCTTATAAACCCTTGTTGATAGAGAAAGCGCTCTTGAGATCATCAGATGAGACGTTTAGCACAAGCCCTCCCCAAGGCACAATTGACTCGCTGAAGCTTTACCCACAAACCAGGGAGAATAAAATCATCCATTTGTGAAGAAATCAGCAGCTGAAGGTATTGGAATCAAATATTCCATTTCCAGTAACCCTAAGTGCAAATGAATCATAGAGAGAGGAGCTCTAACCACATACCAATCTTTTAGTCAACATATAAATAATTTTTTTTATAATTGTATAATAATATATACATATATATAATTATATGAATATATATAATTATATAAATACATTTAAAATCATTTATTTTTTTTAAATATATCTATTTGTAATTAGAATTATAAATGAAGATATATTAAAATAATTATAAAACTATAATAAATATTTTTAAATAATATATTTGTATTTTCTATATATTTATATATACTAATATATTATATATATAATAATATAAATATATAAAATTATATAAATATATTTATAATTATATACAAATAATTATTAATATATTTATTTATAATTATAATTATATATATATGTTTATTTATTTGTAAAGAATTTTATATATAAAAATTATCAAATTTATATTAATCAAAAATATAATAGTTAATATATATACGTTGATTACAATATGTGTGTATAATTTAAAATAAATATAATAAATTAATATTTTATTTATTACGTTATATAATATATTAATGAAAATATTTATTTTGATATATATATATATATTAAATAATTTAAAATATATGTACATGTATAACTACATCTATGTGTGTGTGAGTGTACATGTGTGTGTGTATATGTGTATGTGCACATATGTATTTTTATAATTCACATAAATGTTATGAATTAATTTTTTAATATTTTCGTAATTAATTTAATTTAATTTCTCAATTTTTTATAATAAATTCAGTAATAATTTTAAAAATACATTTTATCATTTTGTAATAATTATTTATACATATATTTATTTACAATATATACATTTAATATTTTCAATATAATTTATATGAATAATATTTATTTGTTTTTTATTATTAGTTTTTAACATTTAAATAATGATTTAAATTTATTTAATAATCTTATTTTAATGAATTTTTTAATGATATTTGAATTTATATTTATAATTATAAAATTTATAAATATATATATATATATTTAAAACAATTTATGATGTTAGATATATATATATATTAATTTTTTCTCTCACCATTACTTCTATCACTGTTATAAGACCCCAAATATGTGGTATGTAACGAATCGCTACACCAAATTGCACAACCCCTTTACCAAATGAATCCATACACCACATCTCACCTCTACAACACATCACACCTCCCCTAGAACACATCACACCACCCCTGCTTGCTTAGTTCGGCCATGTAACCATACCCTGATGGAAGGTGGGTGCGCCATGTGAGTTCGAGTGATCATAGGATGGGCCAATCATCGACATCATAGATGGAGTGTGTGTGTGTGAAGGATTAGAGTTAATAAATCATGGAACTATTTTAGTAGATCTTTTTAATAAGACATAGTGGGGAGATCTCAGAAGTAGAGACATTTCCTTCTATTGCATAGTAGGAATGAGATCTTGTGATCACGAAACTGAGGCATGTTGTCAACGGTTCTTGATTCCCATCATCCCTAGAACCATATAAGTTTTCAAAATATGTATTATTTATTTTATATTATTTAATTGTATGAAATTATGTATTATAGTTTAATTCTAGTTTTTATGGAATAATTTGAATTTACAATTGCCTAGATTTTTATTGAAATAAAATAATTTTCGTGAAGTGAAATTTAGTTTTATCTTAAAATATATGTTTGAAATAAAACATAGAAATGAGAAAAACCATCAATATAACAAAATACATGTCTTTATTTCAACTTTTAAGTTTACTTTTAACCAAGGATTTAATTTTTTTTTTAATTTTCAATTATATATTGTTGAAAAATATTTTCTAAAATCATTCTAATATTTTAAAACGAATGTTATTTTTGGATAATTATATTAATTAATTGAAGAAATTTTCTTCATATTAAATATATGAATAAAATAAAATACATTTCAGATAAAATAAAATACCAATATGTGGTATATAATATTTTTTAATATAACTCTTAAATAAATATTGGAATATTTTATAGCATTATATGTTTATATTTAAATGAATATTTTGATTTATAGTTAAATCAAGTTATATATTTCTAACATCCTTATAAGGAATATTATTATTTAATTATATGTAAATGCATTGGAATAAAATTTTAATACTATAAAATTTAATTAAATAGAAATTTAATTTATAAAAATAGTTATTTTATAAATTAATATCTTACTAATTAAAAAAATTATTATTGTTAATATATGAAAATAAGAAGAAAAAATAAATTCAATTAGAAACTCTTTTATATTTTTTCTGAATTATAAACCATACATTATGACTGAAAAACCATTATGTTATTACTTTAGGGTATGAAATCTAATCAATGGTGTGCCGAATCGACACCTCGAATAGTAAATGGAATAAACCTCATGCATCTCCCTTGAGTCATGAAAATAAATCTTACACATCATACCTTATTAGGGGAAATGACTCTTATGAACCACATGATGACCTTTATGTAAACTCCAGATTCACAAATACACGTCCCAGTATGGTTACCTACTTTTCTAATTTTATGCATTTATAAATTTAAATAATTTTTGAAAATTTATAGTATTATATATTCACATGTTTAGTATAAATGTAAAATTTTATTAATTATTAAAACTTTATAATTTTCTAGATTTATAAATTAATATAATATTATATTTTTATTCATTATTAATTATTATTATACATTAATACATTAATTAATTATACTTAAATATTTTACAATTTTATAATTTTTTAAATGTTAAAAACTATATAATTCTATAAATTATGTATACTTTTATAAAATATATGTACTTTTATTTAATTTTATAAATTTAGATAAATTTATAAATTATATATATATATATTATATATATATATTTTAGTAATTTATATAAAATTTTATACTTCTATGTATGTCTATAATTTTATAAACTGATATATGTATACATACATTTTTAATTAATAACTTTATGAATGTACAATTTTTTCAATTTTACAACAGTTTAATAATTTTATACTTTCATAAATTTTATTTCTAAAAATAACAGTTTTAAATTTTTATAATTTGTTAATATGATTATTATTTAGTTAATAAGTTAATTTTGATAATTAATAGATATTTTATAATTTGAAATATTTTATATTTTAAATAATAATATGTAGAAGTTGGATGTATGATTTTAATTGATGATTGAATGAATTTCGAAATCACCTTTTTTATTTCATATTAGACAATGTATCTCAGGGAGAACTGATTTGATTTCATTTTATAATTGCATTGGTTGACCATCGTTAACTCTTAAAGTGAGATATCTAAATTTATGTGATCATATTAACTTTAAATGACCTCCTAGGTACACAGAATATCACCTCCTACATAATATAGATTTCTAATAAAACCATGAAAGGGGAATGTAACAAACTATATAAAACCCATAGGATATCCATCATTACCTAACTCTTGTAAAGTCTAAATCAATGTTTAAGCCCATTGAAACTCCTAAACCTAATTTTTATTGAACATACCCTAAATAGTATAATTTAAGGGAGTTATCCACAAAATATCTTCTATCTCATTTGGTGTTAGCATCTAAGGGGATGAGTCTCATGAATCAAAATTCAACATTAACTATCATTCTCATTAGCTTCATATCCCAAAGAGTTATTATTACATTATTGTTACCTAAGACTCTTCTTCAATCTAATATGGACTTTCACCCATGTTGTTTGTTCTACTATGAGTAGTGGTCATCCCATACTTGGTACATGTAATCATTTTGGATGAATTCATAGGATAACACTTTCCATTAATGGTGTAATTCTCTTCTTAAATATGATTACATATTTCCTCTAAAGAAGGATGATATAATTTGAAACATTAAAATTATGGGTTCACTTTATTTAAAATGACCGTTTTGTGTATTTTGTTATTTTTTTAAATTTTAATATTATCAAATCAAATATGATAGATATTAATCGGGAATGCGTGGATTCCAATTTTATGAAAAATGAGAATGCAGATGGGGTGAAAGATTTTATCATATTTGAAAATTAACATTCATATGACCCTTCTCAAATTAGTTTTCCATGTTTAATCCATTTTTATGCAATAATTATTAGTCTAGAGGATTTAGAAGAACCCCTAATATGACAAGGAATAGATTGAAGTTATAAATATTCGAATAAACTTGTAGAAAATTAAAATGAAGATATTTAATAGGATAAAACTACGTTTTATAGATCGTGTCATATGATTACATGTGTGGACAATGAATATTTATATATTGAGGATGTGATTACAGGTGTGAATGATGATGACGTAATAATGAAATGAAAATGATAGTCGAAGATTAACTTCAGGATTTTCAAAAATAGTTTGAGAAGTTAATGTGTTATGAAAAGATGCCAGTTGCAAAAAATATATATCATTGTTAGCTATACTATTGATATATATTTTAAAAGATGGAAACAGATGGAGTGATTCTGATTCTACTAAAATAATTTCCCTCATGAATGATATTCTTCCAGAAGATATTGAGTTCCCCAACCAAACATATGATGCTAAATGAATGGTACATTCTAAGGGTATGATCTCTGAAATATTACATGCTTTCCCAAATGATTATATAATATTTTTCAAGGACAAAAAATCACATAAATAATTTCTAAATTTTGGTTTTTCTTGATACAAGAAACATGAATCATTTCTAGTAAAAGTTTTATAAGGCTTTGATACCATTCCAATGTTTTGGTGCTGATATGGGTATGAGGAGACTACAAGGAAATTGAGGTGTCATATATATATAATAAATAAATACGGGAAACTTCATCACCTAATAGACCCTCCATAGAGGAATATAATTGATCATAGTTATCCTGAATTTGGAAATGAGTCGGGAAACATTTTCCTTGCATTATCTACAAATAGAGTGAATATTCAAGTTTTCAAAGAAATAAACTTAGTACATAAAGAGTTATGTTGGAAAATTGCAACTTGGCACTATGATTAGGCATGTAATTGAAATAAAATATGATATATATTCTTATATTAGGACAAAAAATAGTAATTTATATCGATGATTATTTTCTCCATTGATTGATGATTTGAAATTATAGTGGGATTCACATGTTACGATATAAGATTCTTATGAAAATTATGGTTTAACAATTAGAGTCAGGTTGTATGGGATGATAAATGAATTTCCTTCTTACAAAAATTGGGCAGGATATAGAATTAAATAAACTCAAGGGAATCTCATTTTTGAAAAAGGTACACAATTAATTAGGTTGAATCATTTATCGAATATTGTGTTTCTAGGACATTGTAGATTTAGACCTCAATGACATTATTAGTGATCTTGAATAGAATCATTTGATGTGAGTTTAAAAGAACATACTATACCTACTCTACTAATACGTGATCTACTTTTTGAGAATGAAAATTTCTTGGATCTTATTTTTGGTAAACATTATTTGAAAACCCCTATGAAAACCTATTGAAAAAATAGATCATTTTTTAAATTTTCATGCCAGAATTGATTGTAACTCATCAATTTTCTGGATTTGATTAATTTTGAAAAGAAATTAATGAGGTAGAATTATTGTAACATTATTAGATGTACAAAAAAATGAATTATAGATTTAAAGATATGTTGTACAAGATTGATAGGAGAATATGGGAATTTTTGGCACCATTGATGGGTGAAACCCAACATTTATTCCCCTAGTTTCTAACATTCTTTCCAGATATGAGATATATATATTTATAATATTATTTAATGATGTAAATGATCTATAGGGGTATTCATGGAATACCAATAATATTATTTCAATGACTTATTTAAAGTTAAAGTGTCTTAAATTACACTACATTCATGTTTTAATGAAAGATCTAATGTCTGTAGATTCATGTTTCATTTTTTACCATAATTTCAATCAGACATTAACCAATATCTATTATCTTTTCAAAGATATATGAACCAATGTTATAGACCATGGAAAATTTCTAACTATGGAAAAAGAAATTCCTGATATATTATGTGAATTAGAAATATTATTCCCACCAACATTCTTTGATATGATGTTCAATTAATGGTTCACTTGGTGAAATAGATTCAACTATGTGGCACTTCACATTATATATGTGTGTACCCTATGGAATGGTATATAAATATTTTGAAAGGTTATGTAAAATATTGAGTTCTTATATAGGATTGTATTTTAGGGAAATATATTGTTAAAGAAGTTGTTAAATTCTATACTGACTACCTATGCAATGTGGAAATAATTGATCTACCAAAACCTCATCCTATGAGTTGAATTATGGGAGCATTAATTTATGGAATAGATGTTTTCCCAATGAATATTGCAGAACAAGAGTAGGCCCAATTTTTATTTTTTCATAATAGTTTACAGGTTTCCCAATTTTCTAAAACCCAAAAGACTTTATAAATCATTTGAATCCATCATGGGATGAATGTTGGATATCATATATAGATAACCAACAATTTATAGTATAGTTTCTTGAGAATATTTTATAAGGAGTTAGTTTCTTATCCAATTTCAATTATAGAATGAATTTTATGGAGAGATAGGGGACCAAGGATTCAAGTATTATCAAACAATGGTTAAGTAATTATTAGTTATACAATCTGTAAAAATCAACATGATGAAGGCATTACCAAGAAAAATAGTGGAGTTACCCTTGTGACGAAAGAAATTCATTTTTCTAGTAACAAGGATATAAATCCAATTTTTTAAAACACATCATAGTTTTGCATCATAAAAAAATAGGAGTTGAATTATACAATATTCCAAGTGTTTATTTATCAGTGGAAGTGTCTTAAGAATACGAGTTTTGTAAAAATGGATGAATAAGAATTCATGAATCTCGATTTACGTAAGGATGGGTATAGATATAAACATTTTATAATTGAATAATATATAGTACACGAATTTTATATTTTAATTTCTCGAAACATTAAGTGTCCAATTGATCTATAATCGACCATAAACACTGAAGTGTTAGATGAAAATGAAACTTAGGGTGACCATTTAATTAGGACAACACGATCATTTTTTAGTTGTCCAAATGTATATAGGGATTTGTATGTCATATAAGACCCAAATGAATATATTTGGATACTAGATATAGGTGTCAAATACCTTCAACCATTAGAAAATAGTTCAATAATAATGTTTTATTTTTTTCTAAAATAAATTGTGTTACCACATGTTATTTTTTTCACAACTATATTTACATAATAAAAAATTTAATGTTGAACTATGTTTATAGATAATGACTTATTCACGTGATCGTGCTCCCAATCCTGAAAAAAAATATGTGTCTCAAACTATTGCTACTCTTACTGATGAGGAATAATGGACTTCTACAGATGTCAATGAAACTATTAAAATTAATCAACATGTTTCTCAACCTACTAATTCTCTTACTATTGTGGAACAATAAAAATATACACAAGTAGATGCAAACAATCTTGAGTAAAAATATATTGATGATGTTGAACTCTAGGAAATGGTAGACGGTGAAGAACTGATGTCATAGATAAAATTGGATCATAATAGAATGATGTTGTTAGAATAAATTACAAAGTTGAAAAACAAGGGCATGAAATTAAAGGTAAGATGGAATACAAGTGGCCATATTATTATCCCCATCAATGCCATGTTCAGTAGTATCAATGGTCTAATCCCTTGACATCACATTACAATTGGTGTAGATTCATAGAAAAATGTTGTGTCCACTATTAAGACAATAATTTGGGATGATATTATGGAAGTATTAGGATAACCTTTCTTTATTTTACATAAACAATACAATGAATCATTGAATTACTCTTCAAAACCACTTTCTGAGTGCATTTATAGTCTATGAAACCCACATTAATTTTTTTAATGCATAATACAATGAATCAAAGTGGATTTCTCACAATTATAATGAAATTTAATATCATAAGTGTTACATGGAAAATAAACTCTCATCCACCAAATTTTTATGGGCAAATGATAATCCATGAAGTGTGGGACTTGTTTATAGGAATTCACGGGGTGATATAATTTTAGTTACCTTCTAGATCATAATTCATTGCATGAAAATATGTGTATTAATATCTCTGATTATAAATTTTTAATTTATGAAATATCAATTTACTACCAAAAATATGGAGACAGTAAGAAAACCAACATACCCCTTTTTTAAATAAATGATGGGGTTGGCTTCACTTGAAAAAATTTGGTACGTATTTTTAATCTACTATAATACTTTTTTGTGACATGAATCCCCAATATAATTATTTTCTTTGGTTTCTATAAATATTGATGTATCCAAATCCAAGTCCACTTCCATCCCACATCACGTTTTATATAGGTATTAAAGTACATATAAATAAAGAATACTAATAGATTAAATAGCATAAAAAGTGTGTGCATCATGTGTAGCTATGAGATAATAAAATTTGGTTTACATTAAATCGATATTACTATACATGGATTACTTATTTTTCTATATTTTATAACTGACGTAAACATAGATATCATAAACACCTATACTGGACGAACCCCAACTATTGGAGGCTATGAAGTGGCCAGAACAACATGAATGCATGAGAGGTGTGGTTGTTGAGATGTCACCCTGAACATATTATGAGAAAATAAAAGAACATGTGATAAATATAATGAAACGTAAGAGATGAAAGAAATATTATCATCCATTTAAGAATGAATTCAATGGCAGACTGGGTTGCTAGAAAATATTATATGGGGAATTAATGAGAAGAAAAAACTAAAGAACAACCACTGCATGATGATATATTCCCACTCCCACCAGCTTTTAGGGGTTTCATTACCCTTAAAGAGCTATCTTAGATGAGGTAATCTATATTATCAAAATTTATTCTATGAAATGTCATTTAGATAGACAATGATACTTTTCCTGTACTAATGTTCTATAGGTTTAAATCATTATGATTTAATTCTATGAACACCAACCCATATCCGTGTTGCGAGGGATACCATGTTCAATATCCAATAACACAATCCACACAACAAACCACTTCAAATGTGTCATGTAAGAGTGGGTATTACAATACATCATGATCTGAGCTCCACGATACCTATTACACTTTTTTACAAAGACATCCATATGGTCTAGAAATGTTTTTGAACATTCATATCATGGTCTTAAGATCTTGTATAAAACATGTCAATGTGAAGGTATTCAATAATATATTCATAAATCACATTTACCCTTCTCGTTCAATATCTGTATTTAATAACATTGAAGTTTCATGCAAATAAAAAGATAAATTTTTTTGATAATCACATATTTTATTTTGAATAATGAATTTATAGAGATTCCATTATAGAGTAAATTTCTTTTCATAATGTAAATGAAATCATCATGTATGAGTGATAAAGAGTATTAGTTGTAAATGTACACATGAGGTGTTTTTTCATGATTTGTTTATCCAACAGATTATATAATATATTAATTATGACTAAATGTATTTCAGATTTTATTTCAAAGAGTATATATGAATACCAATTAAGGTGATTACCCCATGAACATAAATATTGAAGCATTATTCATCACATCAATTCTAAAGACAAAAGAAAAATTGAATAGAATCATGGATGAAATAGTGGCAGACTAGACAAATCATTTTATATAAAATATACAGATAATAGACACTTATTAATACCTATTATGGAGTGGTAAAACTATATATTTTATTTATATAAAATATATTTTAATTTCATTCATTAGTTATTACTTTTTGTGTTTTTAGGGAATATTGGATACTCATTGCGGTCAATTTGATACTCCATAGATTTAATTTTTGGATTCACTACATAGAAACCCAAGAAACAAACTAGTTGTGATGAAATTTTTCAATCTATAATACAATACATCAAAAAATTTATAAAATGAAATCACGTCATATTTTTATATAACGTTTCAATGAAAATTATTTTATGATAGGGTGGTGTTAAAATACCATGATAATAAGAGCATGAGGATAGCCTAGGCACACAAAGAGCTTGTAAACTTCAACAAGTGGACAAGTATTAGGGTATATATAATAAGATATCACAATGCAAACACGTCTAAAAAAATTACTTATTTATCCCAATGTTTCTACTATGTTTGAAATTAAAAAAAATTGGGGTTATCATATACCATCAACAAACTAGCATCCAAAAAGAGTTATTTTTTAAGATAATTACTATTTAATTTAAAATATTTATTAATTTTTTTTGTATAATGTTTTTATCGTACAACTATGACAGTCAAAAATCATAATATTCACATGATGAAATATATTTCTTTCAAAATGAAAGGGACGCATACATGATGGAATAATGTACACTTATATCATAAATATGTGACTTCCTACTTCTTATTTACTTTATTTTATCATCATTTTATCTACTTTTTTAGCTAAATTCTTTGAAATTTCTTTCTAATACCTATTTGGTTAATATTTGCAGAGATCATAGTGAAATGACTTCGTCAAACATGATGATTTACTCTGGAACTTTGATCATGCACACAATTTGATACATGGTGTACCCAGTGTGAATCAAATTAAAATGTTTCATTTAAAAATTTATCATTTCATTAATGTATTGTGTTATATTTATGTTTAATTTATTTATTTAAAGTATTACTACCACACTAATTAATTTCTTATACTTGTGGAATCTTTTCCTTGGATTGGGGTGGTCGGTTCAAAGTCTCTCATGCTTACGGATGATTGGACTTTAAGGTTGCATATAAGACAATGAAAACATGGAAATGGTTTATGAATTTATACAACCAATATGAAAAGGTGAATTATTACTATTTATTTAGTTATTATTTTAAATATTTTTTCTACTATTTATAAGTCAGTGTATTTATAATTTTTATTTAATACTTATTTATTTAATTTTAACGATATTTATGGAATTTATATTTGACTTTCATGTAACAACCCGAGATTTTATGAAAAATATTCTTTTTAATTTCATTAATGTCTTGTGTTGTACGCTACACCAAAAGGAGCTTACACAATACACATCCTTGACTTGACTTGCATTACACGCAATCACAACCTTCCTCGATAGCGTGTGTAGTACGCAATATCGAGTTTCACTAAACAACGATATGCTATAAAAATATTATTAAAACTAGCCGTTATGAATAGTAATAACCACTTTTTAAAATTCTATAAATCTTATTTTTCAAAATGAACTTCATTTTTGGATTCGGAGTATCGAATTTAGCCTAAGGTGAAATTTTGGTACTTTTCGGATAACTTTCATATTTTGATGAATAGTGAAAAATTACTAAATTATAATTAAAAACAACTTTTTAATCGAAATAATTAATAGTGATAAATAATTAATTTGAGTGGTTTTAAAGTATATTTAGAATATATTTTTACAATTTAATACAATGTTGGTCATTGGATGTAATTTCACATTTAAACTAGACATAAACAAGTGTCAATCTTTTGATAGATATTGTTTCTTAAAAACACGCTATTTGTTTTAACAGCGGGATTTAATTATAAAATTAATTAATGCAACTTTTATGTTATGAATTTGGTAAAATAGACTTCATTTTTGAATTCGGAATATGAAATATAGCTTGGGATGAAATTTTGGCATTTTTCTGAAAAACTTCAATTTTTGATGAATAGTGAAACCACTAAGTGGTAGGTTAAAAACTAAATTTTTCATAAAACTTAATTTTACCGCTTCTGTGAATGGAATCTCCAAAATCCGACAGACACGGTTAATATCAAGGACTAAAATGTGGTTCAATGAGATGAAAATAATTTTTGGTGAATAGTAACTTTTTACTTTTTTTACCACGGTTAATAGTAAATAGGGTAACTAAGGGTAAATATGATATTACTATTACCCTAACACATGTCCTAATTCTATTGGATAAGTGTAATTCGACCAAAAACAACCTTATGAATATAATATGACCATTTAGTCCCACTTGTATTAGATTAGGACATTTATTATTAATTTATTTAAAGAAGGGTTAAAATAGTTAAAATCAATGTTTAATAAGTAAATCATTTTTAATATGGGGTTATACATAAGATAAATTCGATTGTAAATATTCTTAGAAAGCTAAAAAGATTTCCTACATGATGGTATTTTATTTGTAATTTTTAGACATACAATAATTTAATTTATTTATGACACAACGATGATGCAGTAATTATCTTATTAATGAAATATTGACATAATTGATGTTATAAACACCAAAATAAATGTAATTTGAGACTTTTTATGAATTCCACTAATTTTCTAGGTTACTATGATATATTAATGTTGATTTAATCAACTTGGTTCGAACATTTAATTCTGTTATGACTTTCACAAAAATCATGTATCAAATAGTGTCAAAATTGACACAAAATAGTTTTTAAATAAAATATTATATTATTAATTGTTATTTTATTCCTAAAAATCTAAGGTTCGGCCAAATGACTTAGATAAGGATATATGTATTAATAATATACAATTTGGGGTTCGTTTGGCATGTTATAGTAAGTGTATTTACCATATAGTGAAAGAAAACAAAAAGACACGGTAAAAGTTAAATTATTTAACTTAGAGTTAAATCTAATTGATAAGGTTAAAATAATACCCTAAACTTGTCTAAATCTTATTGGTTGATAGGATTTCGACCCATCCCCACTTTAGCTTCGAAATAAGACCCTTTGGAACCATTATAAACTGATTTGGACTTTAATATAAAATAATATTTTGAGGTATTCCTAAGGTGCCCCTCTCCTCCCTTATAAAAGGACACCTCCTCCCCCTCCTCCTCACACCAATTTGAGCACTCAAGATCGGCCAACCCCTTCCAAAATCTCTTCTCCACTTCCCTAGCAACATCCTAGAGGTTCTGGTCTTACTCAAAGACCAATTTTAGTTCCCTAAGAGAAGGTATCCAAAAGGCGCTTCAAAGAAGAGGTAATTACCGTTACCAATTCTTTCATCTTTATTTCTTCTTCCACTTCTTCTTCTTAGGTTGTTTCATTATGAAGTAATAACATCAGTATCACTCATATACTGATATGTTATTATAAGTATGAAACAACCCTATTTCACCATCTATCCATCCTACGGAAAAAGAAATCACCGCGCGTGCGTACGTACGGAATACCGTCTCCACGCCGTGGTGTAATCTATTTTCCACCACCACCTTACATGGATGGGTATAATGGTGTAAAGAATAACTATACATAGTTATTACAACATCATATTGATTCTGATATATTGTATAATCCACTCCAATTCAATTCAATATTTATAGAAATGATATCATCGCTCGTGCGTACGTACGGACTACCGTCTCCACGACGCGATGAGATTCATTCTCCATGTTAACCATTTAAGAATGATTATAATGTATATATAAGAAATAATAATGAAATATATGACATTATAAAGCTACTGGATTTATGTATATATATACATATGTATGTCATCTACTTACTTCCATTTCAAGACAATAAGGAAAGGAAAACAGCGTTCATGCGTACGTACGGACTACCGTCTCCATGAACGATGTTTTTCATTTTATTTATCTACCTATTATATATATATATACTGAATATATATGATATATAAATCATATTTTATATTCTGGAAGTAAGTAAATCATGATATAAGTAATAATGATGTCAAGAACAACAAGTCAAAACACCTAAGATAAATGAAACGATTTTACCCAAAACGCTTCTTTAACATGGAATTTACAAAAGAACGGGTAATATAATGTCATAAGTGAACCATATATGATATCATAACAATTAATATGATTCTGTAATAAGTCAATAACATTATTTAAACCATTATACAGGAGCTTCGGACACGAACAAAGCAAATTGGACCTAAGGTAAGGGAAATATCACAATCTCATTTTTATCCGAGATTGTTTATACGTTGGTATTTACTGGGGTGTATTTTATCATCCACATCCATGTTTTCTCAATATGTAATATTATTTCCATCCAACTACAATTGTTTAAATCCAATTTTACCCTTCTATGAGTTTTTAGTAAAAGATATGAAAGGAATCTTTTGTCGTTTTTTTTTATACGAGGTACTTTTTGACTTTTCCGACAAAAGTACGAAGAATGTTTTTTTTTAACTTAAACGGCACGAACGGATTTTTACGGTTTTATAAAGCCTTATTTTCATGAACCTTCCTCCAAAATATTTCATGACTATTTTCAATAAAATCTCTTTCTTTTAAAATTGCATGATGTTTTGTGAAAAGAAATTGATTTTGAAGAAGAAAGGTTATTTTCCTCAAGAATTCAATTCAAGTGTTTTATCAAAATTATTTGCCATATAAGACAATAAAGGTTTCTGTTTCTATCCATATTTTTACATTGATTTGACTATGTTGTGATGGAATTATGTTTATGAATTCCTTTATCTTATATGAATGGTTTTATGATGTCATGTTGTTTAAGAATCCCATTTTTATTACATGGGTTATGCAATGATGTATGATTTATGATTTTGTGGCACACATAAGAATGGTATCATTATGAGATGGGTGGGACCTATATCTCCCTCCAATGCATTGGGTAAAGATTTTATATCTCATGAGATAGACATGGCTGGAATGGTAGGTTATACCGGTTCAGTGAAACAGGACTGAAACGAGGATTACTCGATTCAGAAAGGGACTTTGTCCACTAAGATAGTCTTGGCAATGAGTCTTGACTAACAAGAAATGATTCTCTATGATTATGTGTGTATGCCACAATGAGTAATGTTTTATGTTATGATTTCATTTCACTACTACGATTTATCCCATGTTATGAAATTATGCTCTCTTTTGCAGGTTAAGATTTCCAAAAATGTTATGTTCTTATGAAAATTATGTGATTGATATTTCTTTTGTTTACCCTTACTGAGCATTTGAGCTCACCCTTTTATGTTTTCTTTTCCCCAGTATATAAAGAAAGGTTTTAGGTAAAAAAAAAGAAGATCTTTATGGGAGATGTTGAAGATCTTTCACCAGGATTAGAAGATTATATTCCGAGTTTCCAAAGACACTAAACTATTACGATCCTTGTGTGTGTTTTTTTGTTATGTACTAAGTATTCCGCAAAAGTAATGTAATGTCCATGTACGATAAGCTTCGGGTCGTTACAGTTGGTATCAGAGGCAAAGGAGGTAGGAATGTATCCGATCCTTGGGAACTCTCACATGTGAGCGTTGGATGAAGCATGGCTCTCCGCCCAAGGGCTTCATGTGGAAATGGCTGCCACTGGGGATGGTGGTGTGTCCCGCCCAGGGGGTGTAGCCGCCCATGGAGTGCCCTGATAGGTATCAATTATAGTCCACTGGAAGTAATTCCAGACCGCTATAGTTGGTATCAGAGGAAAGGTTTAGTCAACCTTTGGAAACTAGGATGCGAAAACGTTAGTGAGATCCCTAGAGATATTTTTAAGGTATGTCTAGGGATGTCTCTATGGTTAAGTATACGTATAGGTTATAGTCCTAGAATTGTGCTAACGATCTTAGAATTAAACCTAAGATGTTAGATATTGAAGGTACTCCCCCTTTATTATGTTGTTTTCCCTAGCATGATTTTTGCCTCTCACACTATTCTTTTTGGGTTTTAGACAATGGCTGGAACCCGAAGGAACCGTGTTGATCAATGCAATGGACAATGTAATGATTGTCCTCCTGAACAAACAAATGTTATGGGAGATGGAGTGAAAAATCTTATTGCTATACTTACACAAGCTATGAATCATTCTGGACTTCCAAATGAGCATAGAAGGGAACAATATTCTATTGGGTCCTTCATGAGGCAACGTCCACCTTCTTTCAGTGGGTCTTCTGATCCACTTGTGGCTGAACAATGGATCAGTACTACTGAAAAGATATTTTCAGTTCTTCAATGTTCTGAACATGATAAAGTCATCTTAGCAGTATATCGTTTGGAAGGTGAAGCTGATCAATGGTGGAATCTTATCAAGAATACGAGGCCAAGAGATGAAATTGAGTCCATGGAATGGGACGAGTTCAAGAACTTGTTTTTTAGTAAGTACTTCCCTCGTATTCTTCGAACAAAGATGGAGAAAGAATTTCTTGAACTGAAGCAAAGTGACGATGAATCTGTTGGTACCTATGAAGCAAATTTTACAAGACTTGCAAGGTATGCTTCTGGAATTATCATCCAACCTGAAAGTAAAGTTGATCGATTTTTCAGTGGCTTAAAACCAAGTCTTCGAAGGGCATTAGCTATAAGAGACTTCAGTAGCTATGAAGAAATTGTGCGTTGTGCTATCAAGGTAGAAATGGAAGTTGGTGTTACATATCCATCTCATGGTTTTGACAAGAAACGAAAGATGGAGTTCAAGGAGAAATCTCAGAATAATGGTGAAAAGAAGATGAATGTTTCCTTATGCACAAAGTGTGGAAAGAAGCATGGTGGAGATTGTCTTAAAGGGACTAGAAAATGTTTTAAGTGTGGAAAAGAAGGTCATCGAGCAGCTGAGTGTCGAAGTAATGGAAAAAGGGTTTCTAATGATGTGAATAAAGCAAACACTGCAGAGAACGCACCGCCAACACTTCAATGCTTCAAGTGCAAGGAAATGGGGCATTATGCTAATAATTGCCCTAATCCAAGGGTTAGTGATGATCAACATGAGCAACCACTGAAGGCAAAGGACAAAGGGAAATCACATGCGATCACTATTGGCAATGTTGAATATGACAACGATGTGGTGGAATGATTAAGTGTTTATGTAATGGGATTCCAAAATAATGTTGTATCATTGAGTATTGCAATATTTATTGATGTGGTATTCAAAGTGATTGAGATATTTTTTGGAAATAAGATGATATGCGCATAATGAAGACGAGAAAATGAAATGTTTAATAGTATTCATGAGCTCATGATTGATATAAGGACTAAGTGATATCATGGTTTGAGTATATAGAATTTTGAGTATTTTGGTATGTGGAAAGTGTTAACTTTTAACTGCACTTATGTTTTCACTATGGTATTCAAGAGAATACACGATTAAGGACTTTGAATGTTTGGAATGTGACCAACAAGACATATCTTATGATATGTGGGGATCAACGACAGTATTAAATCTCTGGTAATCGATGTCACTATATTATGAGAGTGGACTGCAGTATTATGTATAATCCTAAAGATTAGACTGGATTATGTTGGACATAAGTTAGTATTGTTTAAGGATAGAAGATGGGATGTTATAGTAACGTAGTTTTAGAAAAAGGGACAACCGGCAGGACGGGCGACAGCCCATCGCTTCGGACAAGGCTGTAGGAATCGAACCCACAACCGAAGTGCGACTGGCCTTTATCGCCTACCACTGACCTACAGGAAGTACCTATTTAGTAGAAACTAGTTTTATTATATTAAGCAGTATGATATATGAAGTATAAGTCCATTTAGGGACTATATATGATTAATCTTACTATAGAATGACTTATGTATATTTAATAACTTTTGATTACCTTTTGTTTGAGACAGATGGAATGACCCGTCATTCTATCACATGATTTGCTAACACTTCACGAATAACAAATTCAACTTCATTTATTTAAGAGATGAAGTGGAAATTGTTCAAGGCACGAACAACAGTGATATTGTATCAAAATAAAGAAAGTATTTATTCTAATTCAAATTTTCAACTTTAGGGAAATGATCTTGAAAACCAAAAATGTTGTCCTAGTGATCTTATACCTGATGAATCATATGGTACCTTAGATCGTCACAAATTTATGGATTTGTGATTACTGGCTTTTCCATAGCCATGTTCTCTACCACTCTCCATCATAACATGATGGTTAGATTTCTCTTCCATATCCATATTTTCACCTATGCGGAAACCCAGTGATTAGTTTATTTGGGTAATCGTTACATTTCATACTTTAGTTTTTAAAGCCAAGTTTTGGTATTCCCTTTTACAATGTGGGTTTCTATTAAAGAAACTTTCGAATAGTAAACCATTTATAACCGCGACGAATTTCGAGGGAGAAATTCATTTTAAGGGGGGTAGAATGTAACAACCCGAGATTTTATGAAAAATATTCTTTTTAATTTCATTAATGTCTTGTGTTGTACGCTACACCAAAAGGAGCTTACACAATACACATCCTTGACTTGACTTGCATTACACGCAATCACAACCTTCCTCGATAGCGTGTGTAGTACGCAATATCGAGTTTCACTAAACAACGATATGCTATAAAAATATTATTAAAACTAGCCGTTATGAATAGTAATAACAACTTTTTAAAATTCTATAAATCTTATTTTTCAAAATGAACTTCATTTTTGGATTCGGAGTATCGAATTTAGCCTAAGGTGAAATTTTGGTACTTTTCGGATAACTTTCATATTTTGATGAATAGTGAAAAATTACTAAATTATAATTAAAAACAACTTTTTAATCGAAATAATTTATAGTGATAAATCATTAATTTGAGTGGTTTTAAAGTATATTTAGAATATATTTTTACAATTTAATACAATGTTGGTCATTGGATGTAATTTCACATTTAAACTAGACATAAACAAGTGTCAATCTTTTGATAGATATTGTTTCTTAAAAACACGCTATTTGTTTTAACAGCGGGATTTAATTATAAAATTAATTAATGCAACTTTTATGTTATGAATTTGGTAAAATAGACTTCATTTTTGAATTCGGAATATGAAATATAGCTTGGGATGAAATTTTGGCATTTTTCTGAAAAACTTCAATTTTTGATGAATAGTGAAACCACTAAGTGGTAGGTTAAAAACTAAATTTTTCATAAAACTTAATTTTACCGCTTCTGTGAATGGAATCTCCAAAATCCGACAGACACGGTTAATATCAAGGACTAAAATGTGGTTCAATGAGATGAAAATAATTTTTGGTGAATAGTAACTTTTTACTTTTTTTACCACGGTTAATAGTAAATAGGGTAACTAAGGGTAAATATGATATTACTATTACCCTAACACATGTCCTAATTCTATTGGATAAGTGTAATTAGACCAAAAACAACCTTATGAATATAATATGACCATTTAGGCCCACTTGTATTAGATTAGGACATTTATTATTAATTTATTTAAAGAAGGGTTAAAATAGTTAAAATCAAAGTTTAATAAGTAAATCATTTTTAATATGGGGTTATACATAAGATAAATTCGATTGTAAATATTCATTAGAAAGCTAAAAAGATTTCCTACATGATAGTATTTTATTTGTAATTTTTAGACATAACATAATTTAATTTATTTATGACACAACGATGATGCAGTAATTATCTTATTAATGAAATATTGACATAATTGATGTTATAAACACCAAAATAAATGTAATTTGAGACTTTTTATGAATTCCACTAATTTTCTAGGTTACTATGATATATTAATGTTGATTTAATCAACTTGTTTCGAACATTTAATTCTGTTATGACTTTCACAAAAATCATGTATCAAATAGTGTCAAAATTGACACAAAATAGTTTTTAAATAAAATATTATATTATTAATTGTTATTTTATTCCTAAAAATCTAAGGCTCGGCCAAATGACTTAGATAAGAATATATGTATTAATAATATACAATTTGGGGTTCGTTTGGCATGTTATAGTAAGTGTATTTACCATATAGTGAAAGAAAACAAAAAGACACGGTAAAAGTTAAATTATTTAACTTAGAGTTAAATCTAATTGATAAGGTTAAAATAATACCCTAAACTTGTCTAAATCTTATTGGTTGATAGGATTTCGACCCATCCCCGCTTTAGCTTGGAAATAAGACCCTTTTGAACCATTATAAACTGATTTGGACTTTAATATAAAATAATATTTTGAGGTATTCCTAAGGTGCCCCTCTCCTCCCTTATAAAAGGACACCTCCTCCCCCTCCTCCTCACACCAATTTGAGCACTCAAGCTCGGCCAACCCCTGCCAAAATCTCTTCTCCACTTCCCTAGCAACATCCTAGAGGTTCTGGTCTTACTCAAAGACCAATTTTAGTTCCCTAAGAGGAGGTATCCAAAAGGCGCTTCAAAGAAGAGGTAATTACCGTTACCAATTCTTTCATCTTTATTTCTTCTTCCACTTCTTCTTCTTAGGTTGTTTCATTATGAAGTAATAACATCAGTATCACTCATATACTGATATGTTATTATAAGTATGAAACAACCCTATTTCACCATCTATCCATCCTACGGAAAAAGAAATCACCGCGCGTGCGTACGTACGGAATACCGTCTCCACGCCGTGGTGTAATCTATTTTCCACCACCACCTTACATGGATGGGTATAATGGTGTAAAGAATAACTATACATAGTTATTACAACATCATATTGATTCTGATATATTGTATAATCCACTCCAATTCAATTCAATATTTATAGAAATGATATCATCGCTCGTGCGTACGTACGGACTACCGTCTCCACGACGCGATGAGATTCATTCTCCATGTTAACCATTTAAGAATGATTATAATGTATATATAAGAAATAATAATGAAATATATGACATTATAAAGCTACTGGATTTATGTATATATATACATATGTATGTCATCTACTTACTTCCATTTCAAGACAATAAGGAAAGGAAAACAGCGTTCATGCGTACGTACGGACTACCGTCTCCATGAACGATGTTTTTCATTTTATTTATCTACCTATTATATATATATATATACTGAATATATATGATATATAAATCATATTTTATATTCTGGAAGTAAGTAAATCATGATATAAGTAATAATGATGTCAAGAACAACAAGTCAAAACACCTATGATAAATGAAACGATTTTACCCAAAACGCTTCTTTAACATGGAATTTACAAAAGAACGGGTAATATAATGTCATAAGTGAACCATATATGATATCATAACAATTAATATGATTCTGTAATAAGTCAATAACATTATTTAAACCATTATACAGGAGCTTCGGACACAAACAAAGCAAATTGGACCTAAGGTAAGGGAAATATCACAATCTCATTTTTATCCGAGATTGTTTATACGTTGGTATTTACTGGGGTGTATTTTATCATCCACATCCATGTTTTCTCAATATGTAATATTATTTCCATACACCTACAATTGTTTAAATCCAATTTTACCCTTCTATGAGTTTTTAGTAAAAGATATGAAAGGAATCTTTTGTCGTTTTTTTTATACGAGGTACTTTTTGACTTTTCCGACAAAAGTACGAAGAATGTTTTTTTTAACTTAAACTGCACGAACGGATTTTTACGGTTTTATAAAGCCTTATTTTCATGAACCTTCCTCCAAAATATTTCATGACTATTTTCAATAAAATCTCTTTCTTTTAAAATTGCATGATGTTTTGTGAAAAGAAATTGATTTTGAAGAAGAAAGGTTATTTTCCTCAAGAATTCAATTCAAGTGTTTTATCAAAATTATTTGCCATATAAGACAATAAAGGTTTCTGTTTCTATCCATATTTTTACATTGATTTGACTATGTTGTGATGGAATTATGTTTATGAATTCCTTTATCTTATATGAATGGTTTTATGATGTCATGTTGTTTAAGAATCCCATTTTTATTACATGGGTTATGCAATGATGTATGATTTATGATTTTGTGGCACACATAAGAATGGTATCATTATGAGATGGGTGGGACCTATATCTCCCTCCAATGCATTGGGTAAAGATTTTATATCTCATGAGATAGACATGGCTGGAATGGTAGGTTATACCGGTTCAGTGAAACAGGACTGAAACGAGGATTACTCGATTCAGAAAGGGACTTTGTCCACTAAGATAGTCTTGGCAATGAGTCTTGACTAACAAGAAATGATTCTCTATGATTATGTGTGTATGCCACAATGAGTAATGTTTTATGTTATGATTTCATTTCACTACTACGATTTATCCCATGTTATGAAATTATGCTCTCTTTTGCAGGTTAAGATTTCCAAAAATGTTATGTTCTTATGAAAATTATGTGATTGATATTTCTTTTGTTTACCCTTACTGAGCATTTGAGCTCACCCTTTTATGTTTTCTTTTCCCCAGGATATAAAGAAAGGTTTTAGGTATAAAAAAAAGAAGATCTTTATGGGAGATGTTGAAGATCTTTCACCAGGATTAGAAGATTATATTCCGAGTTTCCAAAGACACTAAACTATTACGATCCTTGTGTGTGTTTTTTTGTTATGTACTAAGTATTCCGCAAAAGTAATGTAATGTCCATGTACGATAAGCTTCGGGTCGTTACATTTCAAGTATCTATAGAAATATAGAAAATATTGAACGTAGTCCTTTTTGATGGAAGAGGAAACACAATGCTTATAGAAATGTCAAGTATTATAGAAATCATGGTGTTTATCTTCCATCATATGGAAACATGTTCTTTATTTTATTTATTTTTTAAATAGTTAAAACCAAAACACATATCACACTCTCAATCAGCTGCACCTTAATCTGATACATTTTGTGGTCGATTTGGCTTATACTGTGTGTTCTTCATTTGTAATTTACTTTTTAGTTAAAAACAAAAAAAACAAATTTAAAACTAATAAAACACATTAATATTTCTTTAATAATTTAGTATATCAATCTATAAGTCTTTTTTAAGGTGTCAGAATTAGCCACACCACAATATGATGCATGGTGTGTCTAGCATGACACCAAGTATGTGTTTTAATTTAAAATTTACATTAATTTCATTTAAAAGAAAAAGAGTCATTTATAAAACCAAGAAAACACAATAATATTGTTTTAATACTATAATATAATGATCCATCTGTCATTTTGGATTTGTATGAATCGACCCCGCCTCAATCGGACACACAATATGACTGATAAGACTCCAAGTGTGTCTTTTTTATTTTAAATTGAAATTAGTTTTTTAAAAAGGGTAAGTGGAAAAATTAAAATTTATAAAACACATACAGATTGTCTAGATACATTATAAAAATTAATTATAAGTCATTTTTTCTTGTTTACGAATCAACCGCACATTAATATGATGCACAATGTTACTTATAAGACTCCAAGTGTTCCCATTTATTTAAAATTGACATTAATTTTCATAAAATGAATAAGTGACAAACTGAAAACCAATAAAAAACCTTCATATTATTTTTATACTTTATTAAAATGATCCATATGTCAGTTTTGATGAATTGGAATCAACCTCACCTCAATTTGATGAAACCTAGTACCAGTATAACTCCAAGTGTGTGTTCATATTCAAACCAAACTTTAATTTTAGTAAAAGAAACAAGTGACAAAATGAAAACTGAGATAACATATTCAAATTGATTTCATACCTTAAAAAATGAACCAAAATCCATTTTGGACATATATAAATAAACCCCTCCACAATCTGACACACAGTGTGCCTGGTATGACTTTAACTATGTCCTTTTATTTAAAATTGACTTTAATTTTTATAAATAGGAATAGTGACATGCTCAAGACCAAGAAAACACATTTTTATTGTTTTTATGATTTGAAAAAATGATCCATAATTCATTTTTGACAAGTAGGAATCAACTTCACTTAAATCCGATTCACAGTGTGACCTGTATGGATCAGGGCATCTGTTATTAGTTTGAAATTGATAATTTAGTTCAAAATGTGTTTCATTGAATGAAAACTAAGAAAACAGTCCCTTATTATCACGATAATTTAGGACAATGATTCATAAGTAATTTTTTGATAAGTATTAAGTAATCTCTCATCAAACTTAACCATGATGTAACTGGTATGAATCAATGTGCATGTTTCGAATTTGAAATGGAATTTTAGTAAAAAAACAAAATTGACATATAGAAAACAATTAAAAATAATTTTGATTGTTTTGATACTTTATTACAGTTATATTTATTTCATTTTTTACATGTAGGAATCAATTTCACCTCAATCTAATGCACGATGTGCCTGATATGATTCCAGATGTGTCTTTAAATTTCAAATTGACATAAATTTTTGAAAAAAGAAAAAGTGACATATTGAAAACAAAAAAATAAATTAGGATTGTTTTTATTCTTTAGTAAAAGGATATATAATTCATTTTTTACCTATATGAATCAAATGCATGTTAATATAAGACATGATGTGATAGTTGTAACTCCATGTGTGTCTTTTTATTTTAAATTGACATTATTTTTTATAAAAAGAACAAGGGTCATATTGAAAGCCAAGAAAATGAATTTTAATTGTTCTGATACCCTATAAGAGGATGCATAAGTCTTTATTGAGGTGTTATAATTGACCACACCTCAATATGAAAAACGGTGTGACTGATAGGACTCTATGACTCTCTTTTTACTTAAAAATGACATTAATTTTAGTAAAAACAACATGTAACATACTCAACACGGAGAAATTGAATTTGGATTACTTTGATACATTAGTAAAATAATATATAAATTTTTTTGTGTGTAGGAATTAACCTCACCTAAATCCGACGCACGGGGTTACCAGTATGTCTCAAAGTATCTTTTATCTATTTAAAATTGATATTTTAGTTGAAAACACAAGTCACTCACAAAAAAACTAACCAAACACACTCTAATTCTCTTGAAAATTTAGTACACTTTTTATTATGTCATTTTTAATGTGTTGGAAGTAGTCTCAATTCAAAACAACACATGATTGGACTGATATGACTCATGGTGGGTGTTTCATGTTCAAAATGGAATTTATGTTAAAAAAACAAGTGACATACTAAATACTAAGAAAAATAATTAGGATTGTTTTGATACATTATGAAAATGATCCATTAAGTAATTTTTGATGTGTAAGAATATATTTCACTACAATATGATGTACGATGTGACTGATAGGACTCCATGTGTGTCTTTTAATTTCAAATTGACATCAATTTCATTAAAAATAACATGTGGCATACTAAAAAAAGAAAATGCATTAGGATTTTTTTGATGCATTAGTAAAACAATATATAAGCCCTTTTTGATGTGTATATATCAAATAAACCTCAATCCTATGTATTGTGTGACTATTATAACTGTAGGTCTATCTTTTTATTTAAAACTGACATTAATTTTAGTAAAAAGAACAAGTGACATACCAAAAACCATGAAATAACATTTAGATTTTTTGAGACTTTAGAAAAAGGATTCATTACTCATTTTTGAGGTGTAGGAATATACCACACCTCAATTAGATGCATAGTATGACCACCATAACACTATGTCTATCCTTTTCTTTAAAATTGACATTAATTTTAGTAGAAAGGAAAAGTGACATACTCAAGACCGAGAAAGTGCATTCTAATTATTTTGATACTTTAAGAAAATGATTCATAAGCCATTTTTGACATGAATGAATAAAATATGTATCAATATGATGCATAGTATTACTAGTATGACTCAAAGTATCTGTTATCAATTTAAAGTAGACAATTTAGTTAAAATAGCGCGCCACTGTCTAAAAACTATGAAAACAAGATTATATTATCTTAATAATTTATTAAAATGATTCATAAGTCAATTATGATATGTATAAATAATTCTCACATATAACTGATACACAATGTGATAGGTATGACTCGAAGTGAATATTTCCAATTTTAAATTACATTTTAGTAAAGAACACAATTGAAATAAATAAAAATGAGAAAACACACTTGTATTATTTTGATACTTTAGGAAAAAGATCCATTAGTGATTTTTAATGTATAAGAATGAACTGAATCTCAATATGATCCAATGATTGAACAATATGACTCTTAGTGTGTCTTTAATTTAAAATTGACATTAATTTTAGTAAAAATGACTTGTGACATATTGAAAACTGAGAAAACTAATTAGGAATATTTATATAATTTTTGAAGAGGATTTATAAGTAATTTCTGATGTGTTGGAATCAACCACACCTCAATCTGATACATAGTGTGACCATTATGACTCAAATAATATGTTAGAAGTATAAAATTGAAATTTTATTTCAAAATTTGTTTCATTAACTGAAATCTTAGAAAATGCACATATATTATCTTGATAATTTTGGAAAATGATACATAAGTAATTTTTGACATGTTAGAGGTAGTCCCATATCAAATCTACATCATACATGAATGGTATGACTCAAAGTTCATATATCCATTTTGAAATGACATTTTAGTAGAAAACACTAGTCACATACTAAAAACTCAGAAAATGCATCGGATTATTTTGATACTTTAAGAAAATGATCCATAACTAATACGCAATGTGTAGGAATCCAATGCACCTTAATATGATGCACAGTATGACCAATATGACTCCAACTATGTCTTTTTATTTAATATTGACACTAATTTTAGTAAAAAGAACAAGTGACATATTTAAAACTAAGAATGCACATTCAGATTGTTTTGATACTTTAGTAAAATGATATATAAGCCATTTTTGTTGTGTGGGAATCAATCACACCTCAATATGTTTCACGGTGTGACTAGTATAACATCATGAAAGTATTTTTATTTAAAATTGACATTAAATTTAGTAAAAAAGAACATGTGAAAAACTGAAAACTAATAAAACACATTGAAATAATTTTGATACTTTAGGAATGTAATCAATAAGTCATTTTTGATGTTTATAAATCAAACAATACTCAATATATTTCATGTTGTAAATGATATGAATCAAAGTGAATCTTTTTATTTAAAATTATAATTATTTTTAGTAAAGTTGAAACACAAAAAATTGATCAAATTAATTCGAATTGTATTAATACAGCGGGAAAATGATCAATAAGTAATTATTGAGGTGTAGTAATTAAACACATCACAATATGAATAATCATGTGACCAACATGGCACAATGTATATGTTATCAGTTTAAAATTTACATTTTAGATTAACATATGTGTCACTAACAATAATGTAATAAAACACACTTGTATTGTCTTGATGATTTATGAAAATTATTCATAGGTCATTTTTGACAAATAGAAAGTAGTCTCTGATCAAACTGACACACGATATGACTAATATGACTAAAAGTGTGTGTGTTACAATATGAAATGAAATTATATTAAAAAAACAAGCGACATAATCAAAAATAATAAACTCAATTTCTATTGTTTTGATGATATGGGAAACAATCCAATAGTAATTTTAGTTGTTTAGGAATCATCTTCACCTCAATCAGATGCATTGTGTGACCGGTATACCTTCAAGTCTATCTTTTTATTTAAAATGTTCATTTATTTTAGTAAAAAGAATAAGTGACATATTGAAAACTGAGAAAACGCATTCATATTTTATTGATACTTAAAGAAAATGATCCATAAGTTATTTTTGATGTGTAGGAATCTCTTTCACCACAATACGATGTACCATGAGGCTGATATAACTCCAAGTGTGTATTTTTCTATAAAATTGACATTTTATTAATGTATTTTTTCGTATTTATGATTACATTATCTGTTTATAATAATACTAACATAATATTTATTTTCTTATACATGTGGACTCTTTTTCATAGTTCAGGGTGGTTTGTTTCATATTTGATTCCATGGTGTGACTTTTTTGAGTGGAGTTCGCGGGTGTCAAATATGATGAAACATTAATATTTTTTTATATTTTTGGATAGTAATTTTAACCGTAATTATACAAATAATTTGTATAAATGTTTATAATAGTGTTTTTTTAATTATGATGTTGAATTTGTTTCAGTTAAATTTTATATTTTCATACAGGTGTATTTGCAAACAGGTTATAGGTGTATATGCTACCATATGATGTTATTCAAAAAGTACATCTCAATAGATTGGCCTTTATCAGAGCTAAACTATAGGTGATAAAGCAAGGCCTTTATCAATAATTTATTTAGTGATAATAAATAGGGACCTTTATTAGCTCTTTTTTAGCATTGATAAAAAGGAACCCCTTTAATGTCACTAGAAAACATGGCTTTTTTAGCACTATTAAAACCCTTTTGGCACGCTGTAAAAGTGTCAATATATAGTAGTGGTTCACCATACCTATAAAGGTCTAAAACTCACGTGGATGATAATGATGTGTTTGTGTTCTGTTTGATTACTTTTTCCCAACATGATAATTTTAAATTTTTAAAAATTTTTATTTTATTACAAATAATGTTTATATATAAGTGTGAAAATTTTAATAAGATTCCTCGAATGTATTATGTCGTTTAATATTATCTTGTGTTAATATTTAATTGTTTTAATATTTTTAACATTATTAATAATTTATATCATATATATTTATCATGTGATATATATTTTTAGTGTAAAAATCTTATTTATAAAAAATAATCTTGTCTATGTTTTTTATATTTTTTAGAGCAATTGTTCTATCTTTACTTGAGTTAGTGATTATTTTTGTTAAGCATGGTTTTATTAAGATTGAATATTTTAAAATACCATGTTAAAATTTTTCAAATAAATATCATGTATTATATATATTTATATGTATAATTATTTTTCTTACATATATATATACATATATATACATTGTTTGAACATTGACTTATTAACCACTCGAGTTCCCTTGAATGTTTCAGCTTCTCAAACATCATCACGTTGTTCAGTCATTCTTTACTACCATCCCATTGATTCATTGCACCAATAGCATAATGACAAGGATATCACAGTGGCCTAGAAGGAAGATCTTTATTTAGGGATCATCATCACGATTGCACAACAATAACACTTCTAGCACTACATTCTGCTTGAACCGACTCACCTTTGTCCAAATCGAGTAGCTTCCCCACCATAATAGTAGAGCTGGCTCAGGGCACCTCCCAAACTTATCAACTTCATGTGGACCCACTTCTCCCTTAGATAGAGTGCCTTGGGTTCCATGATACCAATGGATTTCATCTCCATCAGTGATGGTGGAACATTATTGGTAGTGGAAACAGTCTGAATGTCCTCCGTAGTGGTATCAAAAACATTATTTTTTCTTTGACCTATAACATGCCTCCACCATTCACCCTCTTTGGGGGAAGAGTGAATGAGGTTCATGCTTCTTGAGTCAATTTTCTAAAGGAAGATAGAAATATGTTCACGGTTTCTCCAATTTTATTAAAATAACAAATATTACTATATATATAATTATATATTAAAATAAATTTTAATAAAAATATATAAGTTATAAATCAATATAAAATAAATATAAATAAATTATGACAAAAAATTCAACAATTTTAATGAAATATCAACTAATATTATTTAAAAATTTATAAATCTTAATTATCATTAAATAAATATTCATAAATATTTATAAAACAAATAAATATTCACAAATATTGATTAAATATTAAATAAATCATCTTAAATATTAATTAAATATTAATATGTGTTAATGTATATAAAAAATATAAACATATAGTAAAAAATAAAAATAAATAGTAATAAAATAGTTACATAATATTAATAAATATTAATTTCATATTCACAAATATTAAATAAATAATATTAAAAATTTATAAATATTTATAAAAACAAAAAATAATATTAATAAATACTGGTAAATATTAAAAAATCATAATAAATATTCAATACATATTCATAAATATTAATCAATATTAATTAAATATTCATAAATATTCATAAATATTAATTAAAAATTCATAAAAATTAATAAATTGTACTAAATATACATAAATACAAATAAATGTCAATAAATATGAATAAATATAATTAAATATTCGATCAATATTAACTAAATATTCAAATATATAAATAATATGATATTAAATAATAATAAATAATAATATAATTTCGATAATTATAAATATTAAATAAAAATTAAATAAATATTCATAAATATTCCTAAATATTAACAAATATCAAATAAATATTACTAAATATTAAATAAATACTCACAAATTTTAATAGTTTTTTTATCAAGTTGAGGGTCAATTCCAATTTTATTAAAAATACCAATATTAATTCCATATTAATTAGTATAATTAAATTATAATTAAATATTGATAAATGTTACCTAAATATTAAAAAATATTAATATTCATTAATAAAAAAATATCCTTTAAATAAATACTGATACATGTTAATAAATATTAATAAATATAAATGCATACAAATGTTGAAGAATATTTTTTAACATTTAGTAATACTTAGTAATATTTATAAATATTTATTTAATATTTATTTAATTGTTATCCATTATTTATTAATATTTTACTTAAACTTGTTGATATTTAGTTAATATTTATTAATATTTAGTTAATATTTATTGATATGGTCCTTGAGGGCCATGTAATAGGCTTTAATACTGACTAGGACTACAAGTCATGTAATGGATTTCCTCTACCAACAAAAGAGGTTTGTACCGTTATGTTAATAATACAGAGGATTTAGTCCCATAAATATTAACAAAACAAAACTTAATAATAATTATGAATATTAAAATAATATTTATTAATATTTATTTAATTTTTATCAATATTAATTAATTATTAATTAATTTTTATAAATATTGAAACTTCTTTCACTATTAATTTATAAAATTTATTAGAATTTTATTTATATTTAATAACATTTAATTAAAATGTTTTTATAGTTATATATATTTGTTTATATTTATTATAATTTATTGGTATTTATTTAATATTTATTTGTATTTGGGAATATTTATTTAAATTTTATTAATATTGTGAATGTTTTTTAGTATTTAATTAATATTTATAAATATTTATTTAATATTTCGTAATATTTTCTATAATTTTTTAATATTTGTTTGTTATATTTATGAAAATTTATGAATATTTAATTATAATATTTAAATATTTAATTTATATTTATTAGTATTTTATTACTGTTTTATTACTATTTATTTATTTTTTTCTATTTTTTTCTAATCATTAATATTTATTTACATTTAATTAATATTTATGAATATTTATTTATTTTTTATCAATATTTATAGATAATTAATTAAGTATTATTGATATTTTGTTAAAATTGATGATATTTTTAGTTAACAAATTTTTTATATTTAATTAGAATTAATTAATCCTTAATTAGTTTTTTTACTTTTTATTAATATTTATTTTTATATTTAATTAGATATCAAATATATATATATATGAAATATTTATTATTTTAAAAATTTAGAGTAAAAGTGATCAATGTTCACTATTTCTTCAGAAAATTCACACATTATGTGTGAACCCCATTCACACTTCCAGGAAAGCGGAGAAGCCTGTACGAGTTTCATGCTTCCCCAAATACATTTTTTAGAATTTCATGAATTGTACCCCTTTAAAAAAAATTGAAAACACATTAAAAAAATTCTATATATGGATAACATGCATGGAGTCTCAATTCTAGTACAACTCCGACATTATTCTTTAGTGGGAGCATTAAATAAAAACTGTTTTTAAGGGGTTTTCAATTTTTTCCAAAAAATGGGATACGATTTCCCATATTTTAAATAATTTGTTCAGAGAAGCATGAATGGGGTTCATTCTTCTCCCTCTCCCATCGAGGAAGCATCGAATACGTCCATGGTTCCTCAACGCGGTGAAGGAATCGTGAACCACATTCACTCTTTATTCGTAGATTTTACAAAGGAGGAATGAATGAGGTTCACACATCCGAGTTGACCAATATAAAATGGCATGCATCCCCCATCCATTTTTCATTATTCCCCAATGTATTTTATTATGACACCTGACTATAAATCTTTCTCAACATAAATTTCCATCTTTTATGAAGGTAAAATTTCTACTTAGATTTTTATTTTTCTAATTGTTTTTATTTAATTTGTTTGTATGATTTCTTTATTTAATACGTATGCATGTAAGAATGTATATGTATTAATTATTTCACTTTGATTGATTTAATTTATGAATGAGTTATTATTTTTATATAATATAATATAAATTGATTGTTTAAAATATTTGAATATTTTGTATAAAAATTTAATTTTTTTGTATAAAATATAATTTATATTTTTTAAAATAATATTTTTTTAATATGTATATATTTACAATTTAAATGGTGAGTAATTAGATTTGAATAGACATCTATGTATATAATATATATTATATTTAATGTAACATAAATTTCAATTATAACATTATATATACATAGGTAAAGTTTTAATATTTAATAAAAAATATATTATTAAATACATACTAGTTATATTAAGTATCATATTTAATTTTTTTAAAAAATATATATTGTTATATTTATTAATATTATAATTTTTTACTATAAATAAAATTTTTCAATAAAATTTTTAATTAATAATATAAGGTAATATTAATTATAAATAATTATTATTTGAAGTAATATAGTATAAAATATAATTACTAAAATTTTGGAATGTATAAATATGAAAAAAGTTTATATACAGATGTAATTTTATAAAATTGAAAATTGCTTTAGTATATTTTATTTTAATGGTCATTATGTAATTGTAAATTATATTACTTTTATTTTTCATGAATAATAATTTTAAATTATAGTAAGTATAAATAATAATTATTCCGATTAATAAAGTATAAAATATAATTAGGAAATGAGGGTGTAGCTAAGTGGTTCAACACCCCCTTTGGTGCTTTCGGGTGGCCTGGTTTTGATACCCTCCCACATCAAATATGACCCCCAATTAAATTGGGGGATCTATTTGTGTTGGGCGTCAACTGATTCCATTTAGTGAAGGGGTATTTGACTTTTCAAGTGGCATGTGATGGACTCTAATGGTTAGTGGGGGTGACAAAATAAAGGACATTACCTGGAGGAATGTCGGTGATGTCTTGGTGTGGGGAGCAGATGAGTGGTGAGTGAGCCCGTTGAAAGAAAAAAGTAGTATGCAGAGGGAGAAGAAAAATTGAACCTTTATTCATGATTTTTTTTCACAATCCCAAAGAGTTTGATCCAACCCCACGTTGATGGTATAGAGTTCACAGGGAAGTATCCCATAAGGATTTCACCAAGGTTTGGGGAAAATTAAACACCAATTTCTAATTGCCCCACTGCACCAATATTGGGAGAACTCTGGAGAATATCTAGGATTGGAAAACATAACAACCCACTACTGATCTCATTATCACTTATTTATAAATTGAAAGTTGTGCGAATTGCACCACTTCAGTCAAAGAACATATTGGTTTGACCGAAACAAGAAAACTCTTGGTGAGATACACACCAGTTTGATATCACCATTTCTGTCAAAGAACACATTGGTTCAACCGAAACGGAAGAAATCATTGTGAGGGACACACCAATTCATTTTTTTGAAAACACTATATTTATTTTAGTAAATATTTTGAATAAAATTTATAAAATATATAACAATCTCCAACTTTTAAATATACATATTAATTCTACTAAACACAAGTGATTCCATATACATAATAAAGGTATCTTTCGATTTAAAACATTACATAATATCAATATCTTAAATTTTATCTGATTTATAAGTTGTCAAAATATGAAAGTTATTAACGACTAAGATAAAAAAGAGAAATCATACATGTAATGAACATTCATCCAAAATCTTATTTCGTAAAACTTTTCAGGCCATGTTCTTATATCCATTTCATGAACTCTCTATGGAGTAATTCCATTAACTCCTTTAAGATGCGCCACCACTTCTAAGTCCACATAGGAAAAAATTTACAATGTGATTCCATTATCAGAGCACAAAACTCATTGAGTTTTAATATTTTGTTAAGAGTTTAAAACTCATCCTCTGGTCATGACAGACGATATTGACATCAAAAATTAGGGTAATAGTTATCAATATCAATAATCATATTCATAAATTATTTTTTCACATTTAACACTTTTATTAGGATATACCTAAATAAAGTGTTGTGTTAACATTACTGAAATGATTTATTCTATGGGATTTAAGCACATCTCTTTATTAGTTACACAAATAACCTCTCTCGGTAGATATTTTCTAAATAGATCCCCAAGTTTTTTACAAAATCTCACATAAACACTTTTTATGGTACCATCTTGTAACAATTATCTCACATAATCATGTGTAAAACATATATGTCTAGACATTCCATTTTTCATGGAAATATATTCCCTTGATAATGTTGCTTCATTATCACAAATGATAGATATAAGAGGCCTTGAACTATTCCACAATCTTATATCCATTAATATATTTTTAATCAATTCATCTCCCTTTCCACGGGCTATTAAGGCAATAAACTCTGACAACATTGTTGAATGGTAAATACATGCTTGTTTCTTGGTCGCCCAAGAAACACCACAACCTCCAAGATTAAAATACCATCTAGAAGTGGATTTTTTATCACCAATACTAGTAATCCAACACGCATCATTTTATCCTTATAATACATCCAGATAATCATTATAGTATAAACATAAATCATTGGTCTTTTTAACTATCCAAAAATTCTTGTTATACATCTATAATCATCCACACTAGGATTGCTAGTATATCTACTCATTTTAAATTCCATAAAAGAAACATCATTTCTAGTCAAATGCATCACATACCTTAAAGAACCGATTACAATAGCATATTCATGTTGTGCTACAACTCTACCAATATTTATTAAAATTTTAACACTATATTAAACTTGAGTATTTACATCTTTGAAACCAATATGATCAAATATATTTAACATTTTTTCTATGTAATGAGACTAAAATAAAGTAAAACCACCACTATTTTTTCTAACATTAATTCCTAGATTCGTATTAACTATTATATGATTGTTCATTTTAAACATAGAAGATAAGTAATCTTTTTCTCGACTATACCAATCATATTTGTTCCAAAAATTATCATATCATCCGCATAAAAACACACAATCACTCCATATTCTTTGGTAATCATTAAATCAAAAAATTTATCAAGATTTTTAGGAGAAAACTCATTAGATAAAATAATTTTATCAAATTTCTAATGCCACGGATTCAGATTTTGTTTAAGACCATAATGAAATTTAACTAGTTTACATTCCTTATTTTCATTACCTTTTAAAAAACCCTTCTGGTAGTTCCCTGTAAATATCTTCCATTAATTCTCTATTTGAAAAAGCAGTTTTGACATCCATTTGATGAACATACAAATGATTAATTGAATCTAACGTAGATAATATACTTATTGAAGTTATTCGATCTAGATGGGAATATGTATCAAAATAATAAATCCATTATTTTTGTCTAAAACCTTTGGAAAATAATCTTGATTTTAAATCTTGAATGTTACCATTAGAATCCTTTTTCATTCTGAATACCCATTTACAACCAATAGGTTATGAACCACCTGGTAAATCCATAATAACCCAAGTATTATTCACTATGATAGAATCCATTTCATCATAAATTGATTCCTTCAAAAAAGAAACATCTTTAGAACACATGGCCTCATTATAAGCCTTTGTCTAAACTTCTATAATCAATACCGTAAGAAACATATTCATAAGATGGTTATGTTGATCTCCTTCAACAAGAAAATTATGGAATCAGGATAAATGATATCGGGATTTATATGTTTCTCCTTCATAATTCTTGTAATTTATTTTGGTTCAACTAGAGAATCATCATAATTATATACAATTATATTTGAACTAGATGGAGTTCATTGGATAAGGATATGAAGAATCACTTCCTCCACATCATATATAAAAAAACATATTTTCAAAGAACACTACATCCCTCGATTCGAAAATTATATTAGCTCCTAGATACATAATTCTATATGCTTTTCTATTTTCTTAATTAAAAAAACATTACTTTCTCTCGAAAAACTTTTAGTTCTTTTAGGATCTGGAACACTATAATACACTAAACACTCCCATACATTGAAAAATGAATTAATAGGTCTTCTTACTCTCTAAATTTCATAAGGGGATAATTTTGTTTTTCTAGATGAAATCCCATTATGAATATGACATGAATCCAAAAATGATTAGCCCCATAAATTTAATCGTTGCATAGATTTATTTAACATACAATTTACCATTTCCACTAAAGTAATAAAATTTCCTTTTATCTAAACCATTTTACTGAGGTGTATAAGGAGCAGTTATTTGGTTAATTATACCATTTTCTTCATAGAACTCATTAAAATCATTCATAAAATATTCACCACCACTATTATATCATAATCCATTAATGTTTTTTTCTAATTGGTTTTAAACTTCTAGTTTATACTTCTTGAAATCATTAAAGGCTTAATCCATTTTTTTAATAAGATATATATGTAAATATCAACTGCAGTCATTAATAAAAGTAATAAAAATTCTTTTCCCTCCATGAGTTAACAATCCATTTAATTCAAAAATATCAGAATGCACTAAATCTAATATAAAAAAAAAATTCAACACTATGAAAATGATTCCTATTTATTTTTGATTCAACACATGTCTCACATTTATTAAAATCATTTTAAAAATTAATCAAATTTAACTTAATTTTTTTTAATGAATTATAGCTAACTTGTTCTAAACAATCGTACAAAAAATTAGAAGATTCAATCAAATAAGAAGAAGATTAAATCTTATTATTAATAGATTGTTGATACATCCAATAATTTGATTTCCCTTTCCCAACAAACATGCCTCCCTTCGACAAGATAACCTTGTCAGATTCGAATAAAACCAGAAATCTCTTCTTATAGAAAAGATCAATAGAAAATATTTTTTTTCGAATTTAGAGATCATAAAACACATTAAGAAGGTTCAACTTCTTCCCATAAATAAAATTCAATTTCCACGCTTCCTTATTCGCTAATGTTGATGCATGCATTGTTTCCAAGATGTACATCTTTCGAAACAGTACATTCATCAGATTACTTGATCATTGAAAGATCCTTTCACACATGCACCAATGTTCCATAATCGATCCACCATCACAAATTCATCGAATTCATATTGACTTCAGAAATCATTGTGACATGATTTTCTTCAGTCAGTATATTTGCAGCGGGTTTGTCAACTTTCTTTCGATAGTGGCATTACCTTGAAGAATTCCTTAGTTTTCCATAGATGATGCAATATTCTTTCATCGTGTAAGGATTTCCTTTCTTCTTAAATTTTTTATTCTTCTTTTTTACATGTAAAGAAGAATTTGGTTGTGGCTTTCCCTCAATGATAATAACTATGGTGCCAAATTTCGAATCTATACCCATGTCTCTCAATATAAATTATTCTTCAATATAAAGATGCTTTTTTAGTATCTCCTAGGAAATATCATCACTTTTTTAATAAGGGACTCACCAAAATCTTTCCACATAGGTGGAAATTTAGCAATAATTGAACCAACTTGATAAAAAATTAGATTAATCTTAAAGAAAATATGTTTATTTTCTATAATTTGAAGCTTTTGTGTTTTCTCCAACCCAGTCTTGTTATCAACCATATTATATTTTAGATACTTTTCAATAAGAAGTTTGTTGGTACCTTCATCCTCCTCTTTATACTTCAATTTGAGTGGATCCCATATCTCTTGAGTGGTATTCATTTGGCTTAAGTAGTTGAAAATCAAATTTTATAAAGTATTGAGAATGTGTCCTCAACATAAGACTTCATCATCTTTAAGTTTAATTTTCATTTCTTGAATATGATTGAATTGAGTCATGTAAATAGGTGTATCGTTGGCATTTGAAACGGGATCTATGGGTATGGGAGGAAGATTCAGTTCTAGAATGTAAGAAATCATCAGCACTGTCAGAAGAAGTTTCATCTTTTCTTTCCATTGGGTGAAGTTGTTTCCATCAAAACAGTCAAGTTTGACCATATCATGGCTCATGACATTAAGAGATTTAGAATCCATTATCTAGGTTCTACCTCGATCAAACCCTTTTGATTGAATGGAAAAATAAGTCAGCTGAAGGAGAATACTAATTGAACATTGATGCGTGAATTCGATTCACTGTCCAAAAGTGTTTGATCAACACCCATATTCATGGTGTTGGGTTCTTGGTGGAAGTATCAATCAAGTATTTCACCAAGGATTGGGGAAAATAAAACACAAATTTCTAATTTTTCCACTACAGCGATGATGGGAGAACATTGGAGACTTTGTTGGATTGGAAAAAAATAAACCAAAAGAGATCTGATCATCACTTATTTATAAATCAGAAGCTCTATGAACTGCACTGGTTTGGTTAGAGAACACAATTGTTTGACTGAAACAAGAGAACTATTGGTGTGGTAATCACTAGTTCGATCTCACCATTTCGGTCCAAGGACACATTGGTTCAACCGAAATTACACAACCCTTGTTGAAGGACACGGCAGTTCAATTTTGAAAAACACTCTATTTATTTTTATAAATATTTTGAATAAAATATATTACTCTTTTTACAGGGGTGGATCCTAGATGCAACTGGGAAAGCAGTTGAAGAACTATGAAACCTGTGGTGGTGGGGTGTAGGTCTTGGTGGTAGGTTAATGTGGTGTCAAAATGGTGAAGGTGGTGGGGTGCTTGTCACAACTACAGGTGACAAGGACATTTTCACTAGGCCGTTGATGCATGCGATTCTAGGAAATGGTTATGGTGGGAAGGGGGGACATCCAATGGCATGAGGCTTGTAGAGACCCAAAGCTTGATGTACATGGACATTACATTACATTTTTGGAATACTTAATATATAACACAAACAGACACACAAGGACCATAATAGTTTAGTGTCTTTGGAAACTCAGAATATAATCCTCAAATTGAGGTGAAAGATCTTAAACATCTCCCATAAAGATATTCCCCTTTTGTTTTCTTAACTAAAACCTTTCTATAAATCCTGGGGAAAAGAAAACATATAATGGGTGACCTCAAATGCTCATTAAGGGTAAGAATGGAGAAGAATAGAACAAATCATATACATTTGAACTTAAAAACATGAAGATAATGTTTAAACATCAAAATCGTGAGAAATGACATTAAACATAGAAGTACATAAGGCATAGATCATAATGGAAGATCAATCATCATAAAATAGCATGGGAATAAATCATTAAATTGTGGAAAAACATTAAGTATATGATATGATTTCCATAGTATACAAGGTACTGCTGCCGATACCATCTTAGTGGAGAAAGTCCCTTTCAGAATCGAGTTCACTCCTCGTTCCAGTCCAATAACACTGAACCAAGTTAAATTACCATTCCATCCATGTCTATCTCATGAGATATATATCTTTAACTAATGCATTTGAGGGAGATATTGGTCCCACACATCTCATAATGAAATCATTCTTAATTGTACCACAACATGAACATAAATCATTCATCATTACCCAAAGTATAAAATGGGTTTCATAAACATCATCCCATCATAGCATAATACATACAAAAAAGGGATATCATTTCATCATAAGAAAATTGAAACCATGTAAATCATAAAGACATTATACTTGAAATATAAACATATGAAATAATTCCATCTTATATGGAAAAAGGTTTTGATAAAACACTTGAAATGAATTCTTGAGGAATACATCCTTTCTTCTTCAAAATAATTTTCTTTTCACAAAATGCAATGAAATTTTAAAAGAAAATGATTTTTTTGAAAATAGTCATGAAATCTTTTAGAGTAAGCTTCATAAAAATATGGCGTTATGAAACAGTAAAAATCCATTCATTTCGTATGTGTTAAAAAAATATTTCTCTTACTTTTGCCAGAAAAGTCAAAAAAGTACCTCATAACGTAAACAAAAGAAAGATTCCTTACAAACCATGTAATACAAGTCAAAAATGGGTAAAAAAAGGAATTTCAACATAATGAAACCATTTTTAGAAAACAGGGACATGGATTATTAAATATAACACCAGTAAAAACTTACGAATAAACAATCTCGGATAAAAATGAGATTGGAAACGTTATCCCTTACCTTTTGTCCAATTTCTTTCATATGTGTCTGGGACTCCTATGTAGTGGGTTTAAACATATTATTAACTTGTAACAGAACCATAATTATATTTATGATATCATATATGATTCACTTACGACTTTATATTATCCGTTCATTTGTCAATTCCATGTTAAAGGAGTGTTTTGGGTAAAATCGTTTCATTTATCGTCCATGTTTTTGATTTCTAATTATTCATATGATTAATTAGATCATGATTAATTAATTCCAGAATATAAAACATGATATATATATAATATATATTCAGAATATACATATATATAATAGATCTAAAAATGGAATGAAATACAACGTTCATGGAGACGGTAGGTCGTAGGTACGCATATATGCTGTTTTCGTTTCCTTATTAAATTTAATAGATTTATGTAAATAAAATATACATAAATCTAGTATCATTAATATTTCATATATTTCATGATTACTTATCATATATACTTTATAATCATTTTTTTAAAGGTTGAGGTTCAAAGACCTCTTTATTGAACAAGAAAGAAAAGGTGGAACATCCAAATATAAAAACAAGATCATGTCACTCCGGAACGAGTGCTCATACTATGGTGGGGGGATCTACCAGCCCTACCTCTAGGGGAAATCCCCAACACGATGTTCCGTCCTGCAACCAAGGACAACCTCCATATTCAAGAAGATCAACATCCATATCAGTCATCGTCTCCACTATGCCAGACACATGTTCAGAACATTTTCATTCCTCCTCGCAACTTCTAGATGCATGTGCATCATATGAGTTGGATAAACTCAACATAGAAATAGACTTAATATTGTCGGATGAGGATCTATCATGTTTCATGGCATAATGCACAACTTTCTCTGCTCCCATTGTATGGGGAGTTAATGGGTCCCATAATGAATCTTTTGCTGCACTTGGAGTTGCTGTAACTAGGATTTGAGAACCCTTAGGTTGCAGGAGACTCTGTCTATTTTGTAGTTTATCGGAGCCTTCCACAGATCCTGCTGAATTATCAATGTCTCTTTTTATTAATTGAACATTTTTATCATCATGAAAATCATTGACAACATCAGGAGAGTCTACAATTGTATCCTTGAATGTCCGTAAAATCTGAACATCATCCGGTCCATTTATGTCCCCTGCAAGTGTTTGAATCACCTCAGTTGCATTTAGATATTCTTGGGTTGTGAAGTCTTCCTAGTCCAGGGGAGCTAGAAGCCTGCTTTTTACTTGCAGGCCCAGCTCCATCATAGCACTGCTTCCTATTGACAGTATTTTGAAAGTTGCATCTCAAATCCATAGGAGTTCCAAATGCTCTTTATGAACCCTTGCTATGTATTTAGGTTTGGGATATATTGGACCTTTAACAGGCAACATCCATTTTTGTTTTCCCATTTCTATTCCTTGAGGAAATCACTGATTGAACCTGCCAAAAATCAGCATAAACATCAGCTTGTGATTCATTCTCTTTAATAACTTGGCTATCATCAGATTCATCAAACTCATTTTCCTCAGCAATTACATTAGATAGGGCATACTTTATAATCATTCTTGAATTGTTAACATGGAAAATGAATCTCATCATGTTGTGGGGACAGTAATTCGTACGTACGCACGAGCGATGATATCATTCCCATATTTATTGAATGGAATTCGAGTGGATGGTATAATATCTTAGAATATAAATTATTTAATTATAATCATATATTCTTATTCTTTACACCATTATACACATCCAAGTAAGGTGGTGGTGGAAAACAGATTACACCACAGCGTGGAGACGGAATTCCGTTCGTATGCACGCATGGTGATTTCATTTTCCATAGGATGGATAGAAGTTTAAATAAGGTTGTATAATATTTATAATAACATATATTTATATAATTACTACTGATGATATTAATTTATAGTGAAACAAATACATAAAAGTAAGTAGAACAAGAAAGAAACTTGAAAGAGTCGGTAGAAGAGATTACCTCTTCCACGACGCACCTCCTTTAAACTACTTCTTAGGGCACTAGAGTTGGTCTTTTGAGAAAACCACAACCTCTATGATATAAATAGAGAGGTTGAAAAGAGAAAATATCAGGGTTTGGCTGAGCTTCAATTCTCAAAAGGGTGTGAAGAGAAGAGGGAATGGGTGCCCTTTTTATAATGGAGGAGAGGGGCACCTTTGGTAACATAAGAAATATTAATTTATAATAAACATAACCTCTCTAAAAAACCTCCAAAAATCACTCAAATCCAAATTTTTGATTCGATAGGGTTTTAATGGAATCAACCCATACAATTTAGATATGTTGAGAATTTATTTTAAACATTATCAACTTGATTTATCCTTATTTAATCTATTTAATTTTATTTGCGGTAATAAGATTCTAATTTTAAAATTGTTATAAATAATTACTTATGTGTTGTGAATTATCCATAATTGAATAATTTATGACATTTTAGACCATATAAATTTCACTTTATAATTTTTAAATATTTTTGTGATTTTTAAACAATTTTATAATATGTTGTTTTTTGAAAATAAAAATAGTGTCAATTTTGAAATTATTCATTTATTTTAATTTACATAAAATCCACACATAAGAATATTCTAAAAAAACATTTAATAGATTCCTAACATGTCATATTTTTCTAGAAAATTCTTTTAGCACATTAAATAGTTTATATAATATTTATTTTAATATTTTTAAACCATTTACTTGGTATATCTGTTAATAAAATAATTAGTTCAACATTTTTGTATAAAAATTTAATGTACTTATTTGTTTCATAAAAATTAAAAATAAAATCCTATGATTAATATAAATATCATAGATTTTATAATAATACTTTTACATGAATTTATCATCTTATAATCACAACATGTAAATTGTTATATTTATTAAATTATGAAAGTGACAACTTTGGAATCATTTAAAATAAAATAATATTGATGTCATAATCATCTTTATAAGGATCCAAATGGTCACCAATTCGGCAGTTGGCTGCTTACGGTTTATATATACACTAACAATAAGTCTTGGTCGGGTTTTTGGGTTTTTTGATGTGTATTATTATTTCAATAAAAACTATATTATTGATTTTTCAGTAAATAAATAATTTCGGCATCATTAATGTATAAGCTAATAAGGTAAATAAATATTTCCTAAAAATTACAAATAAATTACCATGATAAAATAAAAACATTTTATCTTTCAAATGAGTATTTATAACCGAATTTATATTCTGTATAACCTAATATTAAAAATATTTCAATTATTAAAATTTGAGTGAGACATATTTCACTTTCTTTTAAATAAAATAAATTAAAGGTCTTAATCACATCCAAGTGGATTCCAATGGATTATATTTCGACCAAAATATGCCATAAGACTAAATATAATCATCAAATTTTATTTTAGACAAGTGGGAGGGTAATTGTATAATATTATATTTACCCTCAATTACATGATTTACCTTTAACTATGGTAAATAAAATTTACCATAGTTACTATTCTTTGTGCCCAAAAATAAAAAGTAGCCTATTGACATAATTTGGACCTACTGATTCCAAATATGGAATCGATTTTTCTTATTTCAAATCCCCAAATTTGTAAAAATAAATTTTAAATTAATCCTGTTGTAAATAAAATGAGTTTTAAAAGTAAAAACATTGCCAAAGATTGAAATATTTTTATATATGAATTAAATATAAAATTAAGGGTAATGACATAAATTATATTAAATGGTAAAAATATATTATATTTATACTGTAATATAATTCAATATTATTATTTAACAATATAAATTACTATGATGAAAAAAGTTATTTTTAATTAAAATATAGCATGTATTTACTATTAATTAAAATATGAATGTAATCAGAATAATATGAAAAAATTATCCAAAGTAAATTTTTATATCATGATTCCAAAGAAGAATTTTATTTTGTCAAATTTATCTTATAAACCCATCAAAAACTAGATTTATTGTCGGTGCGCCATCAAAATGCAGCAAAACTGCATTTTTTAAAAAATAATTATTTTACCGAAAAATTTATTTTGTTGTCATACCATGTTTTAAAAAATGTGTAAGATGAATAATAAAGTTATAAAATTAAAGATTTATTTAATACTACTCATAATGGCTAGTTGATAAGAATATTATAACTATATATTGTTGTTAAGTGAAACCCTGTATTGCGTTCAACACACACTATCGAGGAAGGTCGTGATTGCATGTAATGCATGCCAAGTCAGGGTTGTGTGTAGTGAAAGACTCTTTTGTTGTTGCGTATAACATAATCCAACCCTATTTCATTTATAAATTGAATATATATATATATATAGACACTTAATATTGCGTAGAATAACTATAATCAAACGAACATGAAATTGTGTGTAACACAATCCAAGAATAGTGTTGCGTACACTACAAGCTAATACGTTGTTGCGTATAGTGCCAGATAATCTTGGTGTAGCATAAAATAGAATAAATGAATGAAATTAAAAAATATATCTCATAAAATCTCAGGGTGTTACATTCTACCCCCCTTAAAATGAATTTTAGCCTCGAAATTCATCGGCATTATAAATGGTTTATTACATGAGAATTTCTTTCATAGAAACCCACATCTTAAAAAGGAATACCAAATATTATCTTCAAAAAATAATGTATGAAACGTAATAGTTAACCAAATTAACTAATCACTAGGTTTCCACATAGGATAACATAAGTGAAAATATGGATATGGAAGAGAAATCTAACCATCATGTTCTTATAGAGAGTGGTAGATGACATGGCTATGATAAAGCCAATAGTCACAAAGCCATAAATTTGTGATGATCTAAGGTACCATATGATTCATCAAATATGAGAGTAATAGGACATCATTTTTGGTTTTCTAGATCATATCCTTAATGTTTAATAATTTTTGAATTAAAAGAAATATTTACATGATTTTGGTACAATCTCACAGTTATTCATGCCTTGAAAAATTTCCACACTTCTCTTAAAGAAATGAAGTTGAACTTGTATTTCATTAAGTGTTAACAGATCATGCGATAGAATGATAGGTCATTCCATTTGTCTCAAACAAAAGGATATAAAAAGTTATTAAATATACATAAGTCCATCTATAGTGAGATTAATCGAATATGGTTCCTAAAATGGACTTATACTTCATATATCATACCACATATTAAATTAAAACTAATTTATAGTAACCACATACTTCTTGTAGGCCAGTGGTATGTGATAAAGGTATCTCACACTTCGGTTGTGGGTTCGATTCCCATAGCCTTGTCTGATGCGACGAGTTGTCGCTCATCCTGCATGTTGTCCTTTGTCTACAACTACACTATTATAACATTACAGAAATTATATCGAAAAAAAGTTCTTTCCTTAAACAATACAATATTATGCCTAACATAATTCATTCCAATCTTTAGGCTTATCCAAAATACTCTGTTCCATGCTCATAGTATAAATAAAATGATTACTGTAAATGTCACATAATAATCAGTTGAATACCATCATTTATCCCCCATATATCATAAGATATATCTTGTTGATCACATTCCAAACATCTGAATACCTTAATCATGTATTCTCTTGAAACATAAATTATCATAGAACCATATTGAAATCATGAATTCTGTCAAAATGTAACTCTTTCCACATACCAAAATCCCAAAAATTCTATATACTCAAACCATGATATCACTTTGTTTTTAAATAATTCATGAGCTCATTAATACAATCAAACATTTCATTATCTCCTTATCCCGTCTTTATGTGCATATTAGGTGCTTTCCAAATATATCTGAATAACATTTCAAGGTTTCTAGTACCATTCAACATATACTTTCCAAAACATAAGGAGAAACAATATTGTGACAATCCTTAGATGTCTCTTTATTCCATAGTACCATGAGATTACTTATACAACATTACTCTTGATAAACATGTAATCATTCCACTACATTCTTAAACCATTGACCGATCATGAACAATTATTCCATCTGATATATCATTTGTAGTCTCTTCATCATCATCACTATAAATAGTATCCATATGACCATGCTGATTCACATCATGAGTCTTTCCCTTAGGGCATTGGTTTGCATAATTCCCATACTTTCCACATTTAAAACATTTAACCACTGTTGATGTCTTAGAAATACTACTATCCTTGACCGTGGTGTTAACTGAACCTTTTCCTTTATAATTATTGGCTTTGTGTCCTTATTTTCCACACCCAAATCATCTTCCAGTTCCTTTGAAACAATCTCCCTGATGCCTCTTCCCACATGATTTACATGAGGGAAATTGAACTTTCTTTCCTCTATGATCACCATGAAACTCCATCTTTCTCTTATTAGCTGAGTTGGGAAACATAAAAAAGTTGAGAATATTGATCATATTATGAGATTTATGATTATTCATAATAACTATGTGTGGACCTCCAGATCCAATTTCATTTGGTTTCTCATGAAGAATATCATTTCATTGTCCATCATATCCTCCATTATCATGAATCTTCATGTTTCCAGCAATTTTCTAAAAGCCAAAAAATTAGTGTGAGATGAAAAAATCATAATCAAGGGGGAGTACCGTCAATATCTAACATCTTAGGTTTAATTCTAATATCATTACCATAATTCTAGGACTATAACCTATTCATATAATTATCCTTAAATACATCCCGAGACATACCTTAGAAATATCTCTAGGGGTTTCACTTAAGTTTCCGCATCCCAGTTTCCAATGGTTGACCAAACATTTCCTCTGATACCAACTGTAGAGACCAAGTGCTTGAAATACATGGAAATTACATTAAATTTATGGAATACTTAATACATATCAAAAATAGACACATAAGGACCGTAATAGTATAGTGTCTTTGGAAACTCAGAATATAATCTTCTAATAGTGGTGAAAGATCTTCAACATATCCCATAAAGATCATCCCCTTTTGTTTTCTTACCTAAAACCTTTATTTAAATCCTAGGGAAATGAAAACATATAAAGGGGGAGCTCAAATGCTCAGTATGGGTAAGCATGGAGAAAATAGAACAATTCATATACATTTTAACTTAAAAACATGAACATAATGTTTAAACATAAAAATCTTGAGCAATGACATTAAACATAGTAGTACGTAAGTCATCAGTCATAATGGAACATCAATCATCATAAAATAGCTTGGGAATGAATTATGTAATTTTGGAAAACCATTAAGAACATGATATTATTTCCATAGTATCCAAGGCATTGCTGCTGAGACCATCTTAGTGGACAAAGTCCCTTTCTGAATCGAGTTCACTCCTCATTCCAATCCTGTAACACTGAACCGGATTAACATATCATTCCAGCCATGTCTATCTCATGAGATATAAATCTTTAACCAATACATTGGATGGAGATATAGGTCCCACCCATCTCATAATGAAATCATATTTACTCGTTCCACAACATGAACATAAAACATTCATCATTACCCAAAGTATAAAATGGTTTTGATAAACATCATCCCATCATAACATAATCCATAAAAAATGGATATCATTTCATCATAAGAAAAGTGGAACCATGTAAATCATAGATACATTATACGTGAAACATTCACATATGAAATAATCCCATCTTATATGAAAAATGGTTTTGATAAAACACTTGAAATGAATTCTTGAGGAAAGTATCCTTTCTTCTTCAAAATAAATTTCCTTTCACAAAATGTGATTCAATTTTAAATGAAAATGATTATTTTGAATATATTTATTAAATCTTGTAGTGTAAGATTCATGAAAATAAGGCGTTATGGAACCATAAAAATCTGTTCATGCCGTATGTGTTAAAAAACATTGTTCTCGTACTTTTTTCTGGAAATGTCAAAAAAGTACCTCGTAACATAAAAAAAGAAAGATTCCTTACATACCATGTAGTAAAAGTAAAGAATGGGTAAAAAGGAATTTAAATATACATGAATTTTTTTTTAGAAAATAGGTACATGGATGATAAATATAACCCTAGTAAATACTTACGAATAATCAATCTTGGATAAAAATGAGATTGGAAAAGTTATCCCTTACATTTTGTCCCATTTTATCTGTATGTTTCCGAGACTCCTGTATAGTGGGTTTAAACATATTATTAACTTGTAACTGTAGATGCCGGAAAAGTCCGTTGATCTCCAAACGAAGTTCCGGATGCGGAAAGCGAAGTGATATTTGGAGTCAGAAGCCTGTTCCGGAGGGCCCGGAGGGCTTGCGCGGAATTTTGCGCAAAGATGAGTCGCGGCGCGCAATCCTCCCGGGATGCGCGCAATCCGCAGGGCCGGCGCGCAAGTTTGCGCGCCCCGAGCTCCGGCGACTCCCTTGCGCGCCGGGTCCGGATTCTGCGCCCGCGAAGGGAATTCCACGCCCGCGAAGCGAATTCCGCGCTCGCGAAGCGAATTCCGCGCCGGGGGTGGCCTATAAATATAAGGCGACCCCCGACGTTTTGAGGTGGCCGGAATCCGAAGCGTCGCTCGTTCGCGCAATCCGACCCCTTCCGCGCGCAATGCCGATCTTCAGGTAACCTCCTTTCTTTCGCGCAAGAAAGCCTCGGGGTTCGCCTTCGCGCGTAATCCCTTTGACTCATTTCCTTTGAATAACCCTTCACTCAAAGGCATTTGCGCGCAAAAGAAGCCTCTTGCGCGCAATTGCCCCCGGGTGCGCGCAATCCAGCCCGATTGCGTGCACCCCCATTTTAAAAGTGGCCATTCATTAAAGAATGAGTCGTTGCCCCCGTGCGCTATCCGAAGCCCGGTGCGCGCCATCTCTATCATTCGCGCGCAAAGGGCTGGCCCGATTGCGCACCAGTCCGCCATTTTGCGCGCCGACCCGCTGTTTTGCGCGCAAAGCATCTTTTTTGTGCGCAAACCGCCAGGGTCGCCCCCTTTGACCCCCTGAGGGTACCCGCCTGCGTGGTGCCCGATGATCTTCATCCCGGGTGCCCGCGCCGTGCGTTGTCTTCCCGTACGGCCCTCCAGGCTCGCGCGAAGTGACACGGACCCACCGACAGCCTCGACCTCCTCGTGAGTCGGCTCGCATTCGTCCAGCATGACGTTAAACTGTAATACGTCCAAGCTGCATGACGTTAAACTGCCTAGCCCCCATCATCTATGCTACAAGACGTTAAACTGCCAAGCATCTTCGTCCTCAACACACGACGTTAAACTGTACTTCGTCCGGCAAGACGTTAAACCGTCCGCTTCGTCCTCAACACACGACGTTAAACTGTACTTCGTCTGTGCTGCAAGACGTTAAACTGCCAAGCATCTTCATCCTCAACACACGACGTTAAACTGTACTTCGTCCGGCAAGACGTTAAACCGTCCGCTTCGTCCTCAACACACGACGTTAAACTGTACTTCGTCCGGCAAGACGTTAAACCGTCCGCATCACCCGATCCCGTGCCTCGCACGCAGGGTCCTCCCGGTTTGGATGTGGCCCCCACCCGCTCGTCTCTGCAGGGATGTCGGGATTGGAGTGGCCTTCGCCCACGGGGGTAGAGTGTTACAAGCAGAACGAACTACGTGGACTTTGATCCCTTTCTTCTAAACAGGGTACGTAGGAAGCCTCTCCGAGGTTCAAGCCCACCACCTGGTCGTCCCGGTCGTATTTACGTCGGTTCGTCCATCCGTGGACCCCTCCTGGGTTCACATTCGCGTCGATTCACCTATGAATCCGCTCTTGTGGGGGACTGCACATGTGTATCTCCATTGCACTTCCCCACTGCCTTTTCCTATTTCTCCCTTCAACGTCCAGCATGACGTAAAACTGTGATTCACCCGGCCGTTCCATCCCCCACTCTGCGAGGTGGTTCGGTTCAATCCCCCGCCCGGCGGCCTCGATCTCTTCGTGAGTCGGCTTGCCAACGTACAGCATGACGTTAAACTGTATATCCGAACTACGCTGACCTTGATCCGCGCTAACGCGCGGTACGTAGGAAGCCCCTACGGGGTCCAAGCTCTTCACTCCATCATCCATCCTGATCCTTACTCGGGCCGCCACATCCCGGTGGGGTCACGCCAATTCATTCCACTCCACTTCACTCGGGAAGCCGCCCATGTGCTGGCCCCAGCGTCGGAGGTTCCCTGTAAGGGGTTCTGTCATCTGATCCACTCTTCGTGTTGATCAGTCCGATGTCGTCCCCGCTGGGCGTTAAACTCGCGGCATACCCTGTGTTAAACATTGGAAGCTGAGGAAAACCTCAGGTAACACAGTTCCCCGCGCCCAGCGCAGGATGACTTAGGCCGTCACGCCTTCGAGAAGCCCTATTAGGGGCGGATGCCAGACATGCAGAGTCGCAGTGCTAAGACACGCCCCCAACACCCGGAGCCACCCGGTCTCCTCACAGCAGGTTGCCGCCCCGACCAGACTCCTTGGAACGTCCGGGCGGAAGCAGCATAATTAACCGGTGTCCATGCAGATATGGAGTGGGGAACGAGATTCACAAACATTCTTAAATCTATGAGGGAGACCCGAATTAGGCGACGAGTTCCGAGGAGACGTCCACGGAAGGAGGAGCCGACGTCCCATCATCCCGGTTTCGATCAAGGAGCAGACGCCCCTGAATAAGGGACGGATGCCGCCCGCCTTTGGAAAGCGGGACTGGGGGGCCACAAGCTGCGCGCCCATCCCCCCGGGTCGACGGGTGCACGCGCGAACGCGTCTTGGCGGAACAGCGTAACCCGACGCACATCCGCACCGAAACAGAAAAATGGTGAACCCGAAGTGAATCTCTTCTCCTTGATACGAAGACCGATGGCTTTCAGAGGTGTTGGAAGACCAGCATGCTGCTCGACCGAGCATTCAGCACCGGGGCCCGGAACCCGCCAGGGGCTGGGGAAGGGAAATCGGGCACTCCGTCTCACAACGTCGAGGGCCTGGGTTCCCCCCATGGGAGGAGTCGTGGCACTAATGGTTGGTTGTCGATTCCTTTTCCTGTCAGTATTAATGGGGTTTTCTCCCTGCTTTCAGAAGTCGAGTCGCCCAATCCAGTGCCCGATCGCCACCCGCCCACTGGCGCAGGGGTAGGGGAAACACCGACGCGGCTACTCCGCGCGGTCCCGCCCGTTCCACGGCCGTCCCAGCAGCCGCAGCTGCGGGGCAACCACGCCCTCTCTCCCCCTCGGAGGTCATCCAAAGAAGGGTGATCAACAACTTGGTGCAGAGATATGAGGAAGAGGGAGTCATCCCCACCAGGGACATGGCTCGCCTAGACCTCGAGGAAGCTGCACCTCGCCACCAACGCCGCCCCCGAGGGCCGCGCAGGGAGGCACCGCTGCCTACCTCGACGTCTGACCATTTTGGGAGTTTATCCCCGGAACGCTCCGACAGTTCCTTCCCCTATGCGGATGAGGTGGAAGATGCCCGGGACTACCCTATCCGAGATCCGCTCCAGGGATCCACGATAGGGGCTCCCGCCAGGCCACGGCGACACCGCCGCCAGGCCCCTCAAGTCGAAGAACGGGCGCTCCACCTGCCCGCGCCGCTCATTCCGACTCGTTTGTCCCAACGCCAACGTCAGGCACGAGCGGAAGAGGATGCCCACCTTGGGGCCCTAGCAACAGCGGCCGCATTGGCTCAAGCCACTGCTGGCTCCAGTCACCAGGCCCCTGCGCATCCTGAGCGGGGGCACTTCTATGCCCGACCTGGATCGAGGCCTCGACCGCCCCTAAGGCAGGTTGGGTTGACTCTCCCGGTTGCTGGTACAGACAACAGCCACCGCGGACCACCTCGCGGTAGCGCTATTCACCAACAGGGTCTACTCCGTGTGGCCGATCCAAGAGGCATGGGTCACCCCGCCTTCCGATCCCGGCCCGAAGGCCTGCCCGGAATCCTCTCTCCCCGCGTCCCCTTTGATATCTGTCCCGGTGCCCCTCGCACCTTGGTTTCCAGTCCTCTTGGCCCCAGCACCAGTGCGGCCGGAGGACGCCAGGATAGAGATCAGCCATGCCCCGAAGAACCGCCCAGGGGCAGGAGGGCGAGGCGTCGACGCCGTGGGAAGAATGTTATGGAATTCTGGACAGAGATCCGACCGGTTCGTTTCTCCGATACAGAGGCGGAGTATGATTCGGCGACAGAGCCCTCTCCCCAATCCCACCAATCAGGGGCAGGGGTAGGGATGCGGCACGTCAGCCTCGTACTTCCCGAGAGCGAGATCGATATGATCCCCGCTTCTCTCCGAAGGTATATCCGGAGTAGCGAGGGCCTGGTAGACCCCCAAGGATCAAGCTTGCGTTTGGTACCGGCCCCTCTGGAAGCGCCTTCTGCCTCGGTCGGAGAACCCGGAGACTTTTTCTGGGGACCGACGGTCGAACCACGATCTAGTGCACCCTCGGCGAGCACCGACGCTACGGCAGGATGTTCGCTCACTGGCCCGTCCTATCATGATGTGGTAGCTGGGGCACCGCCACCCTCAGAGGGCGGCCCGGGATATGGAGGCCAATCGGCCTGCTCACCGTATTCACCGCCGGCCAGCCCGTCGGCCCGGGGGCCCGCCTCGGCACCACTGCCGGTTCCCCGTCCGTTCCCAGTTGTTGAAGAGGACCGAGGAGACCTGAGTCCCGAGTTTGAGTCGTGGAGCTTCTGGACCATCCTTGCAGAGGGCCACTTCCCTGAGAAGTTTTGGCCAGTCGCAGGACCGAACTTTGATGCACCCGAATCGCTCACCCCGGATGAGTTCGAATGCTTCCGCCGAACTCTCCGGGAGGCTCACTCCCGTCTTCACCGCTTACAAATGCCATATCCCGGGAGTCAAGTGCACCTGGAGGATATTGGTGAGCAGTGCCGTCAAATTGACCTGGCCACGCTCCCCGCGGTTCGGCACCCCGGGTCATTTGAGCACCACGAGGCCCTCCAACAACGATGCATTGAGTGTTTTCAAGTACTCCGCAAGGTTATCGAGGAAGCCACTCCCCACGTGTATATCCGTGGATGGGGGCAGTACGCTGCCCTACGCTTCAGTGCGATTCGCCGACAGCCCGATTCACTGGGTGGCCCTGAGGGTATATCCCCAGGGACGGAAACGGTCAATATGGCTGACCTGTCGGGAGAGGGGAACGACTTGGAACTTCCCAACGGGGGCTCTTCCCCCGAAGACAAGCCGTCGTTCGATCCATCGGTGAGAGTTACTCGTCATCGGAGGAACCTCCTGGGACTCCCCGCACCCACTGAAGCGCTGACGTTGAGCCGAAACGTCAGCAAAGGTAAAGAGCACGGCGGGGTTATAAAGCCCGCCGACCCATCCACCTCCATGCAGAGGGCGGACGAGGATCCCGAGAAGGATACACTACGTCAACAGCTCGCCGAGCAGAAGAAGCTGGTTGAAAAGCTCCTCGCCGAGCGCGCTGCAGAACGGCGGCCTGACTACGGTGATCCTAAGCCAGGACAGCAGGGACAGGAGCAACCACCCCTCGATGAGGCTCTCCCGGGCGGCCGTGATTATGTCGTGTTCACCGACAGGAGAGAGGCCATCGCCTATGGCAAGAGGGCGCGGTATGTTTCACCACACCCTCCCGAGCGGTGTGACAACCTGAGAGACCCCGCTCGGATTCCTCCCGCTGCCCCAAGGGCCGCTCCGCCCGCCATCCCACGAGCTGCCGAGTTCGACGACCCGGTCGACGACCCGATTGAAGGGCCATGCAATGCGCTCGTGGTAAGAGATCCTCGCCAGGACTGGAACCCATGTCCGGACGATCCGATGGCGGCACTCATCGCCTGCTTGGAAGCCTTGGAGACTCGGCAAGTGGCGATCCCACCGGATGGCAAGCCATACCCAGCATGGGTGGATGACATGCCGGCGCCTCCGGGATTCGGGAATCCCACTTTCGCCCCCTTCAACGGGACTGGAGATCCGCCACAACATTTGGCCCATTTCAACTCGAGGTGCGGGCCTATGTTGGGGACTCCGGCGCAGCAATAGGCCGCTAAGCTTCGCTGCTTTGTCCAGACGCTGGAAGGGCCAGCATTTGTCTGGTACAGCCAGCTTCCCGTCGGGTCGATAACTAGCTGGGAGGACCTTCGTAGACAATTCCTCTACCAGTTCAGTTCCACGACCCGGATTACGAGTATCGCAGACCTCTTCAAGTGCAAGCAGAGTCCTGATGAGCGAGTCGCGGACTTCTTCGCCCGATGGAAGGGTCTCACGTATTCCCTTGACATGCCATTGACTCAGGAGCAGTTGCTGACAATGTGCGTCGGGAACGTCAAGACCAAGCTGGTCCCTTCCTTGATCACTCAGAATTACCCCGGAGGGTTCAGGGACTTCTCAGACAAAGCTCAACGTCTTGAGGAAGCCCTGCAACAGGCCAGCTAGGCACACCCGCTGCCTCCTATGATTCCTGCAATGAGATCCAGCAGGGCTGAGCCCGCTGCTGTTGCCCAGATAGAGGCCCCCAGGCCGTTGGAGCTGCTGCCGGCGAGACCAGCTCCACAGCCTCATAGGAATCCACCTCCACGGGCTCAGTTCCCGGCCCAGCAGCGGCAGCCTCAGAACCGGCCGGCCCCTCCGCGTAATGTACCGCCGCAACCCAGGCGAGATAATCAGGGTCCACCTCCTCGGCAGGCCCCTCCAACCCCTCGTCAAGACCGCGCTCCCAGGGGTCCGCGATACCTGACGTACTCATTTCACGAGGATCAGGTCCCCGGTTATTTCCGGAGCGCCCTGGAGCAGAGGATTGTGCGACTGCCTGAGTGTTGGAGGCCAGAGGAGGCACATCTCACAGATAATCCCCGCTACTGCCCTTACCATCGGGCCCTGGGACAAACCATCCAGCGGTGCTATGTGTTTAAGGATTGGCTCCAAGACCAGATTAACAACAATGTAATCAGGTTGGGCCCAGCTCCGGCACAAGTGGCGGGCGTGTTCGTGGGATCAGATGACGATAGCGGCAATGAGGACGAATGGCAGCTGGTCTCCGACCGCGGATCCCAGAAGTATGAAAACTGGATGGCCCGCAAGACGATCGTTCGCGCCCATGGAATCATCCGTGCGCGCTTGAATCAGCCTGAGCCCCTAGAATCCGCGGGTGCTGCTTCGGCATCGTCATCCCAGCCTGCCTCTTCCAAGAAGAGAAAACGGCGGCGGTGCAAGAAGGGAGAGCGCGCCCCGCCAGTTCCGCCGCTATCCCGCACTCTCGGCGATTTCATGCCCCCGGAGACGGGGATCCCTCCTCGGATCCGTCCAGTGGTGAATGATTCGTCCGATGACAGTGTTGGGTACGCTTCAGTTAATACCGTCGAGCTGGTAAATCCCTTTTCGGTTCCTGACGTTGAAGAACACCTGGTGGACCTCCCTAGTGTCCCCGGTCGTCGCCACCGTCGGAAGAGCCGCAACAACAGGAGTCGCCGGGGCACAGCAGTTGGTACCTCCAGCCAGGCCGTGCACGCCACTGAGACTAGGCAGTAGGCTCAAGATCGAGCTCGGCGCGCGCAGGCCCCCCATCCGGGGATGACGGATTCGCCTCCGCCACTGTTTGTGGTGTGGGACCAGGCAGAACCGCCTCAGCCGCGTCGCGATCAGCTTCGCCCTGCCACGAGTCCATCCCGGCCTCCTGGCCCCAGTACGGTGACTACTTCCGGGGCTTCAACCAATGAACAGCGAGATGCGCCAAGCACCAGTCGGCTGCCGGCCCAACCGGCAAGGCCCGTCATGCTTCCAACCGCAGAGCAACCTCCTGCAACCAGGGGCTCGCGCTTGGCCAAAAAGTATGATGTCCTGAAGCACTTGGCCGACATCCCAGCGAGACCCTCCATCCTTGAGGCTCTGCGCATGTCATCTGAGATGCGCGAGGCACTCGCTGAAGCCCTGAAGAGCCCCCTCCAGTTTGAGACAGTGGTTGCGGCTGCAGAGGCCTTTCACGCCGAAACGATTGAGGACGCCGAATGCCAGGCAGTTATCTCGTTCTCTGGTAAGGATGAAGACCCTCCTATACAGGGGAACATTCGTCCGCTGTATGTTACTGGCCAGTTCAATGGCCTTGAAGTCCGACACTGTCTTGTCGACACGGGGTCCGTGATTAACCTGATTCCAACTCGGACGCTCCGGAGATTGGGGTTGTCTGAGGATGACTTGATCCCCTCCGACCTCAGGATCCAGGGGTACGACCGCACCGAGCAAACTCCGGTCGGCAAGATACGTTTGAAGACCCAGTTCGGTGACTTGGTTGCCAACACCGAATTCATGGTGGTCTCTCAGGACACTGCATATAATGCATTGATGGGCAGGCCATGGCTCCACCTTCATGCGGCGGTTCCCTAGTCATACCACCAATGCCTCAAATACTCCCTTAATGGTCGAGTAGGCGTGCTTCAGGGAGATGCCTCTCCTTTTGCCTCATGTGAAGCCCGCTATCTGGACGCGGACTATTACAAGAGCAAGGATAAGCAGATCCTGGCAGGTGAGGTCGAACCTGTCGCTGTTGCAAGTGATCCCTAGGCAAGTTTGGATGACGCTTACGTCCTCCCGATCCATCGGTTGGACGTAGCCATGGTCTCGACGGCTTGTGAGTCTCCTGATGAGATGACCACAACCGCCCATGCCATCACCAGCGGTCCAGCAGGATCTGGTAGCCCCAATGCAGTTGCCAACGCAGTCTCTCCCGTGGACGATCCCTCCCCGAGTGGAGAGGACGTGGAAGATGCACCCCCAGCCTTTGAGGAGGGCGTCCCCGCCATGGTCGATGAGTTGGTACAAGTGAACCTTGGAACCGAGGCAGATCCAAGACCCACATTGGTCAGTGCTGCCATGCCCTCTGAGGAGCGGCAGCAGTACGTGGACTTTCTCAGGTAGCACCGTGATGTGTTCGCTTGGGGCTATGACGAGATGCCGGGGCTAGATCCTCAGGTAGCCGTCCACCGCCTTGGTCTCCCGGCGAACCATCGCGGGTTCAAGTAGCCTCCCAGGAAGATGCACCCATTCCACGGTGCCATGGTTGAGGCTGAAGTTGACAAGCTTATCAAAGCCAACTTCGTGAGGGAAGTTCAGTACCCCAAATGGCTGGCCAACATTGTGCCGGTCAGGAAGAAGAACGGGCAGATCAGAGTCTGCATCGACTTCCGCGATCTCAACCGCCACTGTCCGAAGGATGATTTTCCCCTTCCAGTGACCGAGCTGTTGATTGACGCCACGGCAGGGTTCCAAGACCTCTCCTTTATGGATGGATACTCCGGATACAACCAAATCCGGATGGCCCCTGAGGATGAGGAGTTCACTGCCTTCAGGGCCCCCCAATGTACCTTTTGTTACCGGGTCATGCCCTTTGGCCTGAAGAATGCAGGTGCCACCTATCAACGGGCGATGCACCGCATATTCAAGCCAATCCTCGGCACACTGGTGGAATGCTACGTCGACGACTTGGTGGTCAAATCGCGCCAGCGTCAGGACCATCTCAAAGATCTTGATAAAGTGTTTGGCTTCCTCCGGTCTCGCTGCCTGAAGATGAACCCGTTGAAGTGTGCCTTCGGGGTCACCTCCGGAAAGTTCCTTGGATTTGTGGTAAGATACCGGGGTATTGAGATCGACCCAAAGAAGATCAGGGCGATTAGCCAGATGCCTCCCCCTGGTAACATCTGGGAACTGCAAGGGTTCCAAGGCCACTTAGCCTATATACGCCGATTCATCGCGAATCTGGCCGGCAAGTGTAAGCCCTTTTCTCGTCTCATGAAGAAAGGTGCCACCTATGCATGGGATAAAGAGTGTCAGACCGCTTTCGAGGAAATCAAGCAGTACCTGCTGCAACCTCCGGTTCTGATGCCGCCTGTATCCGGGAAGCCGCTGGTCCTCTATGTGACCGCCCTGGAACGGTCTCTGGGTGCCCTTCTCGCCCAGAAGAACAACGAGGGAACAGAGAATAGCCTCTATTACCTCAGTCGCATGCTCCTCGATGCGGAAGTTAGGTATTCACCCATCGAGAAGAGCTTCCTGACGCTCGTATATGCCATACAGAAATTACGGCACTACTTGCAGCACCATGAGGTACAGTTGGTCTCTCGGGTAGACCCATTGAAATATATCCTGAGCCGGCCTATGTTGACTGGCCGTCTAGCACGGTGGGCTGTGATTCTCCAGCAGTTCGACATCAGGTATGTTTCTTAGAAGGCCATCAAAGGGCAAGCATTGGCAGACTTTCTGGCTGCTCACCCAACCTCCGCGGATCAGCCGCTGGATCTAGGCTTTCCTAATGAGGCCATCCTCTCGGTCGATCGAGCCAGTCCATGCTGGTAGATGCACTTTGACGGTGCCTCCCGGAGCCCCACCGGTAGAAGACTCGATAATCCTAGGCTCAACAGATTGGGCTTGGGTATCGTCTTCATTACCCCGGAGCAGGCCGTACTTCCATACTCTTTCCTGTTGTCAGAGGGCTGTACCAACAATGAGGCGGAATACCATGCCCTCATCACCGGCCTCGAGTTAGCTCTCGAGATCGACGTGCCCCATCTGTGTGTGAAAGGGGATTCTGAGCTGGTCGTTAAGCAGATCAATGGCGACTATGTTGTCAGGAAGCCGGAACTTGTGCCATTACTGGAGTGCACCCTCCTTCTGATGGCCCGGTTCCCTTCTTGGCCAGAAATTGTCCATATTCCCCGGTCGCAGAACGGTCGAGCAGATGCTTTGGCCAGCCTGGCTGCGTCACTTGCGGAGCCTGAACAGGATAACCTGACCGTCCGCGTGACGCGCCGCAGGCTCATCGCTCCCGTTGTCCCGGAGGGAGGTCGCGACCCGTCGGTAAGTAATCTCACCACGGTTGCCCCTGTGCCCGGAGCCCCGAGTACCCCAGATATGGCAGTCGAACCAGCCCCTGATTGGAGGACGCCTTTGTTTGAGTACCTCCAACATGGCATTCTCCCGCCGGATCGGGCCGAGCGCGAGTGAGTTCGACGCCGCGCATCGCAGTTTGTCCTCCAGAGAAGTCCCGACCTGGAGCAGATCCTCTATAGACGCGGATTTGATGGTGTTCTCCTCCGTTGCCTTCAGGGAGTTGAGATCCCACGAGTCATGCGAGAGGTTCATGTTGGTTCATGCGGTGCCCATCAGACTGGGCCGAAGCTGTCCCACCAGATTCGGAGGTTGGGATACTTCTGGCCCTCCATGATCCATGACTGCATCGAGTATGCCAGGAGGTGCCATGCGTGCCAGGTTCATGCGAACTTTGTGCATCAGCCGCCGGAGCCTCTCCATACCACCAGGTATTCTTGGCCCTTTGCAGTCTGGGGGATGGACGTTGTGGGACCCTACCCGCCGGCGACGGCTCGCCAGTGCCGGTTCATTCTGACCGCCACGGACTTCTTCTCCAAATGGGCAGAGGCGATTCCGCTTAGAGAGGTCAAATCCTGTTCGATCGCTGACTTCGTGACCTCCAACATCATTCATCGATTTGGGGTGCCTCACGCTATCCTCACGGATAAAGGAGACAATTTCCGAGCAGCCGAGTTGAAGAAGTTGTACGCCAAGTATAACATTCGCTCGAACCATACATCTCGCTATCATGCGCAGGCGAATGGATAGATCGAGGCGTTTAACAAAACCCTCTCTAATATTCTGCAAAAGATGGTTGGTCAGAACAAGAAGAGTTGGCCGGACAAGCTCCCCAACGCCCTCTGGGCTTATCGGACGACGACTCGCAATTCCACCAAGATGACCCCTTATTCCCTGGTGTATGGAGCTGAGGCCGTCCTGCCCATAGAGATCCAGTTACCGTCCTTGCGCACTGCGGTCTACGACCAGCAAGCGCCAGACAGAGCTGCTGAAGCCCGTCTAGTCGAGTTGGAAGCACTGGATGAGAATAGACTTCGCGCCTTGCACAACTTGGAGAGGCATCAAAACAGAATGGCTCGAGCTTTCAATAAGAAGGTTCGCCTCCGCTCCTTCCTGCAGGGTGACCTAGTGCTAGCCATAAGGGTGCCAATGATCCCCGGCAGGAAGCCGCCCAAGTTGGAGCCCAAGTGGGAGGGACCTCTTGTCGTCCACAAAGTTTATCCCAATAGCCCGTACTCCCTAGCGACTACGGATGGTGAGCGTGTCACTCCTCCCACCAATGCTAGGTTCCTCAAGCAGTACTTTGCCTAACTGTAATACGTCCAAGCTGCACGACGTTAAACTGCCTAGCACAACGTCCGCACTGCAAGACGTTAAACTGCCAAGCGTATACGTCCAAGCTGCACGACGTTAAACTGCCTAGCACAACGTCCGCACTGCAAGACGTTAAACTGCCAAGCGTATACGTCCAAGCTGCACGACGTTAAACTGCCTAGCACAACGTCCGCGCTGCAAGACGTTAAACTGCCAAGCGTATACGTCCTGCACGACGTTAAACTACATACGTCCAAGCTGCACGACGTTAAACTACATACGTCCAAGCTGCACGACGTTAAATTGCCTAGAACAACGTCCGCGCTGCAAGACGTTAAACTGCCAAGCGTATACGTCCAAGCTGCACGACGTTAAACTGCCTAGCACAACGTCCGCGCTGCAAGACGTTAAACTGCCAAGCGTATATGTCCTGCACGACGTTAAACTACATACGTCCAAGCTGCACGACGTTAAACTGCCTAGCACAACGTCCGCGCTGTAAGACGTTAAACTGGCAAGCGTATACGTCCAAGCTGCATGACGTTAAACTGCCTAGCACAACGTCCACGCTGCAAGACGTTAAACTGCCAAGCGTATACGTCCTGCACGACGTTAAACTGCATACGTCCAAGCTGCACAACGTTAAACTGCCTAGCACATCGTCCGCGCTGTAAGACGTTAAACTGCCAAGTGTTTCGTCAAACATGACGTTAAACTGTACCACGTCCGAGCTACAAGACGTTAAACTGTTCAGCATTCGTCCTGCATGACGTTAAACTGCCTCTCGAGAACTACGTGCGGCTTGATTCCCATCCTTATGGGATACGTAGGACCGCCTGAACATTCATGTTTCAGGCCCAGCCCCATCCTTCGGGAATTTCCATCCCACCTCGGGCCCTTGGCCCAGTTGCCTCTGGGTATGTGGCGTACGGTGTGGACGCGGGGCTACGCCCTCATTCACGTCGGTTTGCTCGCCACGCTGTACGCCCCCCACGTTTGGGGATGCCTTCTGCTCCCCCCTTTCTTTCTCTTTTCGTCCTGCATGACGTTAAACTGCACTTCAAGAACTACGTGCGGCTTGATTCCCATCCTTATGGGATACGTAGGACCGCCTGGACGCTTGTGTTTCAGGTCCAGCCCCGTCTCTTGGTTGATCACGGGGATCTGCTGTCTTTTGGTTTCTCTCAGGGTGAGTCCTCCGACCCTTTCCGGAAATCTGTTAACACGTTTTGGGTACTTTGGTCTATGACCCGTAGTGTCGGATGCAATCCCGGCAAGTCTTGTGTTGCTTGTCGGGCCGCGCGCTTCCTCTTGTTCGAGCCTTCACTCAAAGGGATCCTCGTTAGCGGTTTGGGTACGATGCCTCAGTGCTCTCCTACCGCTCCGGGTTGATTTACCGGCGAGTCCTAGGCCGCAAATCGATATGAATCCTGCGATTGAGCGGTTGATACTCGTTTGCTTGCCCCGTTCTAGGCTGACGCGATCGGATGTTGTGTTGCGAATATGGTCAGCGACATCCTTGATCGCCATGTCGTCTCTTTTAGGCTCCGAACATTGGTTGCGCGATCCTCATCACACTCCGCCTTTGTGCGTTGTAGTAGAATCTCGACACTCTCTTCATACTGACCTTCAGTACACCTTTACACGTTAGGCAGGCTAACCAGGGTAATGGTGTCTGTCGAGGCTCCCACGATCTGAGCACCAAGGATATATGCTGATGTCCTCCCTAAGGGCCATGTGTAGTTGGACCCTCATCCCCATAAGGAGGAAGGAGTCGCCCGGACAATCGCGTTTTGGACCCAGTATATCTGGAGGCTAGCATCTCTTCCCCTCGTGTGATGGACATACGCAGGCCCCTATCCCAGGATCCTTCTCCTGGAATCGTGCGTGACCGCAGGGCTGGGTATGTTCCCGCCTCCGCTGAGTCCGCCGTATTGCGAGAAGCAGATTCCTCCATGGTCCGAACCACACGACCTTAAACTGTGTTGTCTGGTCCTACCACACGACCGTAAACTGTGATCGTCTTGGCCGCCCGACGAGAAACGGCACTGCATCGTGGTGTTCTCCTCAGGGGACACTCACGTTGGGCGCTGGTTAATAACCACGCCATTCATCAATGCCTTTCATGGCTTGATTATTGTGGCGACGCCATGGATTCCTTAATCACAGGCATGTCGCTGCACGAAAAACCATCCATCTTTAAGGACAAACAAGAAATATCAAATACCGCTTCTTCTATGTGCGAGGGTCAGACCCGCACCCTTCCCCGCGCTGGTGCCCGATTGTGTTGCGCCGCGCTTCAAGAACTACGTGTGGCTTTATTCCCATCCTCATGGGATACGTAGGAACGCCTGGATGTTTGAAACTCCGGGTCCAGCCCCCAACCTCTTAAAGATTCCCCCCGTCTCTGGGGAATCCTCCGCCTTCAGGCCACCCTCAAGGCGTGTCCCTCGACCCCTTGCAGTGGTCCACTGGTGTCAAGAGTACTCTGGTTTATTGCCAGGAGGGTCAGGTTCAGCTTGGTCATGTTCCTTCCATTTTCAGGCTTCGTGCTCCCTTTCATTCGGACCCATCGCCTATGCCCTGGGTAGAGCCCCCGTGAACGGTTTGGACACAATGCCTCAGTGCTCTCCCACCGACTCGGGCTGGTGCCCCCAATGGCCTCGGGCAGCAAATCGATATGAATCCTGCGATTGAGCGGTCGATGCTCGTTTGCTGCCTCATTCCATCAACGGTTAGTGCGATATTGATGCTGCTTTTCCGCCACGGTCGGCAGTACTCCCATATCGTTACGCCGGTGCCCCCAGTCCTTGAGTGAATGGCCGCATGATTCACGTTTTCCACCCCCCATTCTGACCAGGCAAAATCTCGACACTCTTGACACTATCCCTCAGTGCACCTTTTCATATCCAGGGGATAGGACCACGATGTGGCGTACTTTGAGGTTCCTATGGTCCGAGCTCTAAGACCTTAAACTAAGATCTACCCTTATGGTCCGAGCTCTAAGACCTTAAACTAAGATCTACCCTCATGGTCCGAGCTCTAAGACCTTAAACTAAGATCTACCCTTATGGTCCGAGCTCTAAGACCTTAAACTAAGATCTACCCTCATGGTCCGAGCTCTAAGACCTTAAACTAAGATCAACCCTTATGGTCCGAGCTCTAAGACCTTAAACTAAGATCTACCCTTATGGTCCGAGCTCTAAGACCTTAAACTAAGATCTAACCTCATGGTCCGAGCTCTAAGACCTTAAACTAAGATCTACCCTTATGGTCCGAGCTCTAAGACCTTAAACTAAGATCTACCCTTATGGTCCGATCTCTAAGACCTTAAACTAAGATCTACCATTATGGTCCGAGCTCTAAGACCTTAAACTAAGATCTACCCCTATGGTCCGAGCTCTAAGACCTTAAACTAAGATCTACTCCTAAGGTCCGAGTTCTATGACCTTAAACTAAGATCTACTCCTACGGTCCGAGCTCTAAGACCGTAAACTAAGATCTACTCCTATGGTCCGAGCTCTAAGACCTTAAACTAAGATCTACCCCTATGGTCCGAGCTCTACGACCTTAAACTAAGATCTCCCCAAATGGGATTCTACATCATGCATGACGTTAAACTACACTCTCAGAACTACGTGTGGCTTGATCTCCAGCCTGATGGAGTACGTAGGAACGCCCGGGCACTTCGACTCGGGTACAGCCTCAGGGATCGCTAAGTCCCGCCCCTCCTCATCGCCGGCCGTCTGACCTGACTTCGAGTAGAGTGGTGCAGTTGTGATATTTTCCCCGATCCAGCTCGGGATGCCCCATTGCAATGACTGGAAGCGACAGTTTCCTCGTTAAAAAGGTTATGTCTGAGAATTGGGGTGATTCACGGCCAGATTAGTGCATCCGCCTAATACGCTTTCCCCACGGTGGCACAATTTTGAGAGCGTTGGATTCTATCCGAACAAATCGTCACTTCGCCCCACGCTTCGTATGCCCTGTTGATCTGGATTTCCACCCTTGTGCCTGAAGGAACCCCCAAAGCGGCATTGATCATGACATGTGATCCGCCTCCTGTAATATGGATGATGACCTTTGGTCCGTCTATCGCAGTAGTATGGTCGATTGATACATTGTCCGCTTGCCGTCTTGGGCATTTCCTGGAAGGCTAACCGTTGTGGGTTTCTGAATTCGGGACACGCGATTCACCCTTTCTCATTTCCCTATGTTCGGATAAAATCTCAACGCCCCTGGCACTGTCCCGCTCTTGTGTCGGAACAAGTTTGGGGGATGATGCATTGATTAGGCTTGAGGTCTCCTTTCCTAGGAATGACCTCCCTCTTTTCTCTAGAAATTCAGGCCCAATTGTGGATGCCTGAAGCTTGGCTAACGCTCCCGCGAGACAATGAATTGTGGTCGAGCATGTTAAGCCAAAAGATGCAGATAAATATGGTGATTCACACAAATCAAAATATTAAGTAGCGGAAGCTAATGTTCTGGGAGTGGCAAAAACAAAGCCCCTAGGGATTAGCGTACTGGATAAGTCTTTCTAATGCCGCTACCCTTTTGCTGGCGGCCTCCAGAGCTGCTTCTCGCTCTCTGCGTGCCCTCTCCTCGTCGGCGGTCGCAGCACGCAGTTTTTCGATTCTGGCCTGTGCACGCTCCCGCTCGACTTGAATTGTGACCATCTGTTGGCCCGCCTCCGTCAGTTGTACCTGGGCGTTAACCAGCTGGGCTGCTAGTTGCTCCACAAGCTCAGTACACGCTGCGACGAAGGCCTCCTTCTCTGCCGCCTGCCCTTCGAGACGCCGGACTTCCTGCTCCGCCACAAGGAGCGCCCGCGTGCTCTCCGACGTGTCCCGACATTGTGCGACGTCGGCACGCCGGCGGCTCTCGCGCATCTTTTCGGCCTTGAAATCACGGACCGTCAGATGGAGGCGTTGAGCATCAGCTCCCCCGGCACACAGGAAGCGCAGCCAGGTTTGGAGTGACCCCATGCGCCCCAGCCACTCTGATGGGTCTCGCTTGAGGAAGCGCTGGATGCAATTCCACCCCCTTCGGCGCGCTATCCGGCTCTCCTCGACCGCCTCCGCGTCCGAGTTGTCCATCTCCTCGGGGTCGGCAGGCCGGTTGACAGGGAAGGCAGCCAGCAGGTCTGCTGCAGGGTCCGCCTCTGGGATGTCCTCATGAGGGATAGGCTCCCCAACACCTGGGCGACCTTCTTCTCTCGCCCCAGCGGCGCTGACACCCTCGTCAGCCCCCGATCTCTCTCCGATGGCAGCACCGCCGACGTCCGTAGCCCCTTGATCAGCAGTTGGTGGGTCCGGCTCGGTGTGGGAAGTCTGTTCCGGAGCAGGCGGCATGTCTGCCACCGGTCCACTCGTGGATAGCCCGGGTTCGGCAACCCGACGAGCCTCCAGTGTTGAGATCACTGCGCAGGGCATGCCGTGGTTAGTCACGGATCGTCAACGGCAAGCACCAGCAGTAAAGTAAGGAGACTTACGGGAGTTCAGAGCGTCATCTTCCACTATCCCGGCCGCCGCAGGAATAGTTGCAGCAGGGGACCCGGCCGCGCTTTTCAATTCGATGATGGGTGCCTGGCCCCCGCCTTGTCCTGCTGGCGTCTCTCCTACTCCCGCTGAGGACGCCTGACCAACATCTGTGTGCTCCTGAGAAAGGTGGAGAAATGGGTTAGAAGCTGTATAAGAGAATGGATGAAGCAGGTTGAGTAGGGATAGAAGCGGACCTCGAGGAACTCGGTGACATCAACATTGTCAGAGCCGGCCACCTCGCCGCTCTCCCGTGGGCTCCCCTGGTGGGATCTTCCCTCGGAGCCTTCATCCTCCCCCATTTCCTCCTCTTCCTCCTCGGAGTCGTTGCTACTGTCATCTTCCGCAGGCGGCATCCGTTCTGGAGCGGGTTCTAGACCGAGCATCACCTTCACCAGAAGGGATGGCTCCGCACGCTGACCACGTTGGCGTGCGTACTCGTCCATGGCCATCAGATACGCATACTGCCGGTTGAAGTCCACCATGTCGGCGATCTGGAGGCGCCCGACCTCTGGCAGATGGATTCCTTCTCTGAGTAGCTTTCGCCAGATGGCGTCGGTCCTCAGTGATTGCCGTAGGGTCATCCAGGCCGACCACAACGCCGGGAAGACCGCATCATGGGAGGGTTCGAGCAGACGCCTTACCTACTTCCCGGGCCGCTCCCCGACCGCCGCCTGTGCCCCCTCTCCGGGCGCTGAAGTTGTGGCGGAAGCTTGCGATGTGCCCGCCGCCGAAGTCCCTGCCCGCGCCGGCTCCGCTGCTTGGCGCGCCTCCGTTCTCCCCCGTGTGGCGGCGCTTCGCCTCCTTCTTTGACGCCCGGTCTCCGCACGGGTGACCTCGAGTCGCCGAACTGGCTTCCGTAGGAGCCCCTCGGGGTACGCGATGGCCCAGTGTTCGGCATACGCGGTTGCCAAGCCTGCGTCGACTCCGGTAGGAGGGAGAGTGATGACGTCGCCAGAGCCAAAGGCGACGAACATCAGCCACATCTGGCGAAGGACGCCAGGGTTCGTCTCCTCCCGGACAGCAGTGAATACCCTCTTCGACATCCGTTGAAGGCACCCGAACTGCCTGGCGAACCGGGTTGGCACGTAAGGCTCGCAGATCACCTTCCCGTCGATCCGAGCCACGAGCACCCCGCCCCGCATGTTCAGGAAGTACTCGTGCTGCTCCAGCGGACCCTGCCCGTTGTCGATCTTCTGGCCAATGGGAGTGGGGAACGGGCTGAAGTTGAAATTGGCGTGATTGCCAATCCGAATCCTCATGCCCTCCTCACTTAGGGTCATCGGAGCGACCCCCGCAATGTTCAGCAGGGAGGGTCGCAGGCCGTTGCCCGGAGGAACGATGGCGTTCGGAAACGTGTACCCACCAAGGTGAGCAGCCACCCAGCCGTGGAAGAATTGAAAGGGCCCACAGATCCTTCGTGGCGACCCCCCTCGTGAGATGCGTCCCAGGATGGCATACAGCTTCGCCAACACTGGGACCCCGAGGTTGTATCTTTTGTTGGCGGCCATAGCGCCCGCCATCGCCAGTGTCGTCGGGCGAATGCCCATTCTCGCGTCCCGCACTGGCAGGAGCCACCCACTCAGGAAGGCGGCCAGGAACGCCGCGTACCGGACATTTGGGTCCCGGGCCTCGATGACGCGATACCCCCATGAGCGGTAGTCGCCCGTCTCCAGGACCCGCCAGTACGACCCGTTCCGGCTCCTCTGAGCCGCGGTCGGGCACCGCTTCCCCCTGCCTGGCATCTTGACCGCCGGGTCATGCTCCAAGAACTGGCCGAACCACTCCTTGTAAGCTATGTCCTTCTAGATGTCCTTGACCCCGAGCCGCTCTGTAGCCAGGTCCAGCAGATGCCACGTCAGGATGGGAGTCCGTGACCTGTCGCCCCAGGTGTTCCTCGGAGGCAGGAACTCATCGTACTGGTAACCCTCCTGCGGGATACCTCCGATGCAGTGGATGTCCCAGAGACCGATGCTGACCTCCCCATGGTGAAGATGGAAGGTGTTGGTGTCCGGGGACCAGCGGGTGAACAGCTCCGGCCCGAGCTCGGATTGCTGGTAGAAGTGGAACTGCGACGTCCACACCGCCTCAAACAGGCCGATGTACCGCAGCTCCTCCGCGAAGTGATCGCAAGTGTGGCGTACCCAGAACGCCCAGGCCCACTCACTGGTGAAGTTGCCCCCAGACCGCAAGTCCCAGTCCTTCAGCCAGCCCTTGGTGTCGTCAGTGACACTCTGGCGATATATGCTCGAGTAGAGGGCTGGAGAGTTCTCCGCAGTGGGCTCACTTCCGACGATGGTTCGCGTCCTCGGGTTCATGACATAGACATCCAAGTGTCTGGTCTCCCTGGCAGGATGCCCATTGTTGGTGATGTTATAACGGGGAAGCTCGTCCTCCCGAGTCACCCAGGTCCGTGGCGCATCAACCTCGAACCCTGGCACCGGAACCTCATCAAGGATGCCGAAGTTCCAGAGCGGCAGGTTGTCCGACAGTGGATATGTCTTCTGGGCCGGCGTCAGCAAGTCAAACAAGGATTGATTGTTGGAAACAATCTCCTTGGCTCCGTAAACCTCCTCGTTCGCCGCCATCTCTGCTCTGCGAATAGCGGCATCCCCCTCATTTCCTTGATTCGCGGCCATCTCAGAAGCTCTGGGGGTCGTGCGGGTAAAGGGATGAAGCGTGCGGGATCGGACGAGGCTGGTAGATAAGTTTGAAGGTTGGCGCGCAATCCAAGTGGACGGCGCGCAATCGGGAAGAATGGCGCGTAAAGTTCCTGGTTTTCGCGTAAAGACAGGGCGAAATCCGGACGGTTTTGCGCGCCGATCGGGCGAATTTCGCGCCGGAAAAGGCAATTTCGCGCACGAGAGCATTGGAGCTTATCGCGCGGAAGGCCGGTGTACGGAACGCGGGACCCTGGACCCCTATTTATAGGCGAGGTCGGGGTCCGCGGTGCGCGGAAAGCGCTTTGCGCGACCGCAGCGGCAAATTTCGCGCCCGACGCCATTTTTTGCGCGCCACAATCCCGCGCCGCCCAGGACTTCGGCATTCCGGCGTCTCCCTCGGAACCCGATCGTTGCGACCTCTCGTCGATCAGATTCCGAGCGGGGGCTTTTGTAGACGCCGGAAAAGTCCGTTGATCTCCAAACGAAGTTCCGGATGCGGAAAGGGAAGTGATATTTGGAGTGAGAAGCCTGTTCCGGAGGGCCCGAAGGGCTTGCGCGGAATTTTAGAGCCCCGTGCGCAAAGTTGAGTCGCGGCGCGCAATCCTCCCGGGATGCGCGCAATCTGCAGGGCCGGCGCGCAAGTTTGCGCGCCCCGAGCTCCGGCGACTCCCTTGCGCGCCGGGTCCGGATTCTGCGCCCGCGAAGGGAATTCCGCGCCCGCGAAGCGAATTCCGCACCCGCGAAGCGAATTCCGCGCCCGGGGTGGCCTATAAATATAAGGCGACCCCCGAAGTTTTGAGGTGGCCGGAATCCAAAGCGTCGCTCGTTCGCGCAATCCAACCCCTTCCGCGCGCAATGCCGGTCTTCAGGTAACCTCCTTTCTTTCGCGCAAGAAAGCCTCGGGGTTCGCCTTCGCGCGTAATCCCTTTGGCTCATTTCCTTTGAATAACCCTTCAGTCAAAGGCATTTGCGCGCAAAAGAAGCCTCTTGCGCGCAATTGCCCCCGGGTGCGCGCAATCCAGCCCGATTGCGTGCACCCCCCATTTTAAATGTGGCCATTCATTAAAGAATGAGCCGTTGCCCCCGTGCGCTATCCGAAGCCCGGTGCGCGCAATCTCTATCATTCGCACGCAAAGGGCTGGCCCGATTGCGCGCCAGTCCGCCATTTTGCGCGCCAACCCGCTGTTTTGCGCGCAAAGCATCTTTTTTGCGCGCAAACCGCCAGGGTCGCCCCCTTTGACCCCCTGAGGGTACCCGCCTGTGTGGTGCCCGATGATCTTCATCCCGGGTGCCCGCGCCGTGCGTTGTCTTCCCGTACGGCCCTCCAGGCTCGCGCGAAGTGACACGGACCCACCGACAGCATCGACCTCCTCGTGAGTCGGCTCGCATTCGTCCAGCATGACGTTAAACTGTAATACGTCCAAGCTGCATGACGTTAAACTGCCTAGCCCCCATCGTTTGTGCTGCAAGACGTTAAACTGCCAAGCATCTTCGTCCTCAACACACGACGTTAAACTGTACTTCGTCCGGCAAGACGTTAAACCGTCCGCTTCGTCCTCAACACACGACGTTAAACTGTACTTCGTCTGTGCTGCAAGACGTTAAACTGCCAAGCATCTTCGTCCTCAACACACGACGTTAAACTGTACTTCGTCCGGCAAGACGTTAAACCTTCCGCTTCGTCCTCAACACACGACGTTAAACTGTACTTCGTCCGACAAGACGTTAAACCGTCCGCATCACCCGATCCCGTGCCTCGCACGCAGGGTCCTCCCGGATTGGATGTGGCCCCCACCAGCTCGTCTCTGCAGGGATGTCGGGATTAGAGTGGCCTTCGCCCACGGGGGTAGAGTGTTACAAGCAGAATGAACTACGTGGACTTTGATCCCTGTCTTCTAAACAGGGTACGTAGGAAGCCTCTCCGAGGTTCAAGCCCACCACCTGGTCCTCCCGGTCGTATTTACGTCGGTTCGTCCATCCGTGGACCCCTCCTGGGTTCACATTCGCGTCGATTCACCTATGAATCCGCTCTTGTGGGGGACTGCACATGTGTATCTCCATTGCACTTCCCCACTGCCTTTTCTTATTTCTCCCTTCAACGTCCAGCGTGACGTAAAACTGTGATTCACCCGGCCGTTCCATCCCCCTCTGTGCGAGGTGGTTCGGTTCAATCCTCCGCCCGGCGGCCTCGATCTCTTCGTGAGTCGGCTTGCCAACGTCCAGCATGACGTTAAACTGTATATCCGAACTACGCTGACTTTGATCCGCGCTAACGCGCGGTACGTAGGAAGCCCCTACGGGGTCCAAGCTCTTCACTCCATCATCCATCCTGATCCTTACCCGGGCCGCCACATCCCGGTGGGGTCACGCCACTTCATTCCACTCCACTTCACTCGGGAAGCCGCCCATGGGCTGGCCCCAGCATCGGAGGTTCCCTGTAAGGGGTTCTGTCATCTGATCCACTCTTCGTGTTGATCAGTCCGATGCCGTCCCCGCTGGACGTTAAACTCGCGGCATACCCCGTGTTAAACATGGGAAGCTAAGGAAAACCTCAGGTAACACAGTTCCCCGCGCCCAGCGCAGGATGCCTCAGGCCGTCACGCCTTCGAGAAGCCCTATTAGGGGCGGAAGGCAGACATGCAGAGTCGATGTGCTAAGACACACCCCCAACACCCGGAGCCACCCGGTCTCCTCACCGCAGGTTGCTGCCCCGACCAGACTCCTTGGAACGTCCGGGCGGAAGCAGCGTAATTAACCGGTGTCCATGCAGATATGGCGCTGGGAACGAGATTCACGAACATTCTTAAATCTATGAGGGAGACCCGGATTAGGCGACGAGTTCCGAGGAGACGTCCACGGAAGGAGGAGCCGACGTCCCATCATCCCGGTTTCGATCAAGGAGCAGACGCCCCTGAATAAGGGACGGATGCCGCCCGCCTTTGGAAAGTGGGACTGCGGGGCCACAAGCCGCGCGCCCATCCCCCCGGGTCGACGGGTGCACGCGCGAACGCGTCCTGGCGGAACAGCGTAACCCGACGCACATCCGCACCGAAACAGTAACATAACCATAATAATATTTATTATATCATATATGATTCACTTACGACTTTATATTATCCTTTCATTTTTTAATTCCATGTTAAAGCAGCGTTTTGGGTAAAATCGTTTCATTTATCGTATGTGTTTTGACTTGTAATTATTCATATGATTACTTAGATCATGATTACTTAATTACATAATATAAAATATAATTTATATATAATATATATTCAGAATATACATATATATAATAGATCTATAAATAGAAACAAATACACCGTTCATGGTGACAGTAGGTCGTACGTACGCATAAACGTTCTTTACGTTTCCTTACTAAATTTAATAGATGTAAGAAAATAACATATAAAATAATACAGTATCATTAATATGTCATATATTTCATGATTACTTATAATATATTCTTTATAATCATTCTTGAATTTTTAACATGGAAAATGAATCTCATCGTGTCGTGGAGACGGTAATCCGTACGTACGCACGATTGATGATATCGTTCCAATATTTATTGAATGGAATTGGAGTGGATGATATAATATCATATAATCTGTATGATTTTATAATAATCATATATAGTTATTCTTTACACCATTATACCCATCCATGTAAGGTGGTGGTGGAAAACAGATTACACCACAGCATGGTGACGGTATTCCGTACGTACGCACACGCAGTGATTTCATTTTCCATAGGATGGATAGAAGGTGAAATAGGGTTTTTCAATATTTATAATAACATATCAGTATATAATTAATACTGATGTTATTACTTTATAATGAAACTACTAAAGAAGAGGAAGTTGAAGAAGAAAGAAACTTGAAAGAGTCGATAGAAGAGATTACCTCTTCCTCGATGCACCTCCTTTAAACTTTTTCATAGGGCACTAGAGTTGGTATTTTGAGAAGACCATAACCTCTATGATATAAATAAAGAGGTTGAGAAGGGTAATTTACATGGTTTGTCCGAGCTTCAAGGCTAAAAAGGTTGTGAAGAGAAAAGGGAAGTGGTTCCCTTTTTATAAGGGAGGAGAGGGGCACCTTTGGTAACATAAGAAATAATAATTTATAATAAATTCAACCCCACATAAAAACCTCAAAAAATCACTCAAAAAAGAAATTTTATGAGATAGGGTTGTAATATCATCAACCAATAAAATTTAGATATGTTGGGAATTAATTTTAATCATTATCAACTTGATTTATACTTATTTAATCTATTTAATTTTATTTGTGGTAATAAGATTCTAATTTTTAAATTGTTATAAATAATTAATTATGTGTTGTGAACTATCCATAATTGGATAAATTATCACATTTTAGGCCATATAAATTTATATTTATATTTTTTAAATATTTTTGTGATTTTTAAAAATTTTTATAATATGTTATTTTTATAAAATAACAATAGTCTAAATTTTGACATTATTCATTTATTTTAATTTTCATAAAATCCACAGAGAGGATATATTCGAACCAAAAAATTTAATAGATTCCTATCATGTCAGATTTGTCTAGAAAATTATTTGAGCACATTAAATAGTTCATATAACATTTATTTGAATATTTTTAAAACCATTTATTTGGTATATCTCTTAATAAAATAATAAGTACAACATTTTTATATAATTATTTGATATACTAATTTGTTGCATATAAAATAAAAATAATATCTTATGATGAATATAAATCTCATATATTTTTTTAATAATACTTTTACTCAAATTTATCATCTTAAAATCACAAAATGTAAATTGTTATATTTATTAAATTATGAAAGTGAAAACTTAGGAATCTTTTAAAATAAATTAATATATGTGTCATAATCTTATTTACAAGGATCAAAATGGTCCAAAAATCGGCCATTGGATGATTAGAGTTTATATATACACTACAAATTAGTCTTGGTCAGGTTTTTGGGCCTTTTGATGTGTATTATTATTTCAATAAAAACTATTTTATTGATTTTTCACTAAATAAATAATTTCTCCATCATTAATGTATAATATAAGAAGGTAAATAAATATTTCTTAAAAATTTAAAATAAACTATGATGATAATGTATAAAAATTTAGATTAAAAATGAGTATTTATAACCGAATTTATATTTTGTATAACCTTATAATAAATTTAGTTTAATTATTAACCTTTGAGTGAGACATATTTCACTTTCTTTTAAATTAAATAAATTAAAGGTCTTAATCACATCCAAGTGGGTTCCAATGGATTACATTTCAACCAACATATGTCATAGGACGAAATATAATCATCCAATTTTATTAAGACAAGTGTTAGAGTAATTTTATAATATTATATTTACCCTCAATTACCCGATTTACCTTTAACTATGGTAAATAAAATTTATCGTAGTTACTATTTATAGTACCCAAAAATAAAAAACAGCCTATTAACATAATTTGGACTAACTGATTCCTAATATGGAATCGGTTTTTTCTAATTCAAATCACAGAAGGTGCAGAAATTAATTTAAAATTAATCCCGTTGTTAAGAACAGGAGTTTTAAAAGTCAAAACATTGCCAAAGATTGAAATATTTTTACCTATGAATTAAATGTAAAATTAATGGTAATGACATAAATTATATGAAATGGTAAAAATATGTTATATTTATAATTTCAAACCAGTAAATATTATAATCTAACCATATAAATTATTACGATGATAAAAGTTGTTTTTAATTAAAATCTACCGTGTTTTTACTATTCATTAAAATATGTATGTTGTCAGAATAATATGAAAATTTTATCCAAAATAAAATTTTATATCCTGATTCCAAAGAAGAATTTTATTTTGTCATATTAAACTTATAAAACCATATAAAACAAGATTTAAAGTGGGTGCACCATCAAAAGGCGGCAAAACTGCATTTTTTTAAAAATACTTATTTTACCCGAAAAAATTATTTTGTTCTCATACCATGTTTTAGAAAATGTGTAAGATGATTAATAAAGTCATAAAGTTCGAAATTTAGTTAATACTACTCATAATGGTTAGTTGATAATAATATTATAACCATATATCATTGTTTAGTGAAACCCGGTATTGCGTTCAACACACGCTATCGAGGAAGGTCGCGATTGCGTGTAATGCAAGCCAAGTTAGGGTTGCGTGTAGTGAAAGAATCTTTTGTTGATGCATATAATATAATCCAAAAATATTTCATTTATACATTGAATATATATATATATACACTCAATGCTGCGAAGAATAACTATTATCAAACGAACATGAAATTGCGTGTAACACAATCCAAGAATAGTTTGCGTATACTGCAAGCCAATACAATGTTTCGTATAGTGAAAGATAATCTTGGTGTAGAGTACAATATAAGATATGAAAGAAATTTAAAAGAATATATCTTATAAAATATTGGGGTGTTACATGGCTAGGGTGGCAGGATTAATGATATTCACGACTTCCAACAATAGTGACATTGGGAGCTTCTACAAGATGATTCTTATAGCGCCCCAGCCTTTTCTTACATAACTATTACACCATTTCAAAGATAAACAAAATAATATTATTACACATAGAGGATCTAATGGACTTGTGTATTGGGAAAACTAGGACCATACATAACAAATACATCATTAAGCATAATCATTTATTTAATTTCTTCTTCTCTAGCTTCTTATTGGAACATGTCCTCTCTTTAGTACATGTATCCACCTGAGGATATACATCAAAAGGGGTGAGATAGAAGACCATTAAGAGGATAGTTAAGAACAATATTGCATTGGGTGAGAATAATCATAACATAGGCAAAAGATCATGAACATGAGCAGAGCATAAATAAAAGACTTGAAATGTGGCAATGCATAAAAATGAAACATCATGTCTTAGTGGTTAACTACCACGCATACTTGTGAACCAAGATAGCATCTTGTTCACACATCATCTCACATTTTCTCATGAGATTCATACTTTTACCCAATGCATTGTAGTACTGTATAATTCCAGGCACACCTGTCGCATTTAAACATTCATATTGCGCTATATAATTCTGTGCACACCCGTCCAATCATTACATTATAATTTATCATGCATGCGACAATGAACATATAACATAAATTACATAATAAACCCATGAAAAGGAATGTTTTTAATCTCAAAATAACACATTAATAAACATTGGGTTCCCAAAGGAATGAGGTAATAACATACATGTTACAAGAACCGTCAATCTTGAATGAGATGTAAATGGTGTGTTCTTGAAAGAAGAGTTCTTTTGGAAAACATTTGGCCTTTTCATAAATACCAGTGACAAACATGTATATCCCTAAAGAGTAAAATAATGATAAACAAAATATTTTTAAGGAGTAACCATATAAAAAAGTGTGAAAGAGGGAGAACCCAAAGGATGAACATTGGGTTCGAGAATTTCCCCTTACCTTTTATATGAATGCCTCCTTCTCTTTAATGTCCTCCTGAATCCTTCTCTTGAGAACCTCCATAAAGGCCTAAGCATGGTCTTTTGATGAGTCCATAATCTCTTGGACGTGGGGGTGGGGCTAGAGAAGGTGTTTGGGCAGAGTTTAGAGAAGTATTGGAGCTTGAGATGTATGAGGAAATGAGGGTGTGAAGGGTGGCTTTTATAGAGGAGGGGAGGGGGGTTTCCTTAAAATAAAATTCATTAGTTTATTTATTTCCCCTAAGACAATAAATAGTTATTATTTAATGAAAAATAATATTAATTGTATCATACGATCCCAAACCAAGTGGAATTACATCAACAGAACATCATTGGTGACTCAATTAATCCATTATTTAGCATTTATTGTGAATTATCAGATTCTACTATTCATAAATAATTCAAGTATTTCATAAAAATCCCAGAAATTTAATCCTACCATTTTTTGATGTGTAGAATCCCAAAATGAAGTCCATTTTTCAAATATAATTTTCTAAATATTAATAATTTAATATTTAATTGAAATCATAATTTACTATATAAACTAGTTTTTATTATTAAAACTGATTTTATAGTGCTTTAAAAAATTACGTATGGTCTTATAAAATTATCTAAAAACTATAAGACATTGATTATATAAATAATGAATTCATTTTAATAAAATATAATTTCCTTTAAATTAATTAATTAGTTATAATTAATTATATATGACTTAAAACATTCCAAAATGTGTACAAAGGTCAAATTGTCACATTCTAAGATGTCTACACATTATTTAATTATTCATGGGTAAGGTTACTCTTATGTTGGATGATTTAATATTCATAATGGATATATTACTATTCATAAGGGTATTTTACTATTCTTAAGGGTACGTTACTATTCACCAAAAATTATTTTTCTTTCATTATACTCCAAAAATCATCTTGAACACAACAGTGTATGTCAAATTTTTAAAATTCCAAACACATAAGTGACAAACTTATGTTTAAATTTCAATTATCACATAGTAGTTTATTATGTTGTGTTTTCATGTTATTTTATGATATAAATATAAGAAGGGAATTTCCATTGAAAAACCTTCAGTCGTTACATTCTTCCCCCCTTAATAAATTTCGCCCTCGAAATTTTACTTTACACAAACAGGTGAGGGTACTTCTCCTTCATTGCCTCTTATGGTTCCCAAGTTGCATCCTCAAACTTATGGTTCCTACACAACACCTTGACAATATGGGTTTTCTTGTTACGTAGAACATTATCTCTCCGATCCATAATCTTTACTGGTTGCTCCTCATAAGAGATATCATCTTCCAGCTGCACCACCTCTGAGTTTAGTACATGTGAGGGGTCTAGTATGTACTTCCTTAGAAGTGATACATGAAACACATCATGAAATTGGGCCATATTTGGAGGAAGTTCATGATGATAGGAAATGGCTCCTATGCGGTCAAGGATTTCAAATGGGCCAATATACCATGGGCTAAGCTTCACTTTCTTCCTGAATTGCATGAATCTCTTCCATAGAGATATTTGAAGGAAGACTTTATCTCCAATGTCAAACTCAAAGTCCCTTCGATAGTTGTCAACATATCTTTTCTTCTGACTTTGAGCAGCTTTGATGTGTTTCTGGATGACTTGAACCTTCTCTATCATCTCATGATCAAGATCGGGTCCAAGTAGCTTTTTTCGCCAACTTCATCCCAACAGGTTAGAGTTCCCCATCACTTTCCATACAGAGCTTCAAATGGAGCCATCTGGATACTTGAGTGGAATCAATTGATGTATGAGAACTCAGCCAATGGGAGATGCTGATCCCAACCTCCTTTGAATTTAAGAGAGAAAGCTCTTAGCATATCTTCAAGCATCTGAATAGTCTTTTCAGACTGGCCATCAGTTTGGGGGTGATAGGCCGTGCTGATATTTAATTTAGTACTCAAAGCATATTGAAGGCTCCTCCAGAACATAGATGTGAACCTTGGATCATGGTCAGAGACAATTGAGAGTGGAACACCATGCAGTCTCACCACTTCCTTCACATATATCGTTGCAAGCTGTTCAAGAGAGTGATCTTCTCGAATAGCAATAAAATGGGCAGTCTTGGTGAGTCAATCAACCACAAACCATATCGCATTCTTTTCCTCTGACTAATTTGGTAAACCCATGGAAAAGTCCATAGTAACATTTTCCCATTTCCACATGGGTATAGGAAATGGATGCATCATTCCCTTGGACTTTTGTCACTCAACATTAACTTGCCGACACACCAATCACCTTGATATATATTATGCAATCTCCTTCTACATGTTATCCCACCAGAAGTGTTCTCCGAGATCACGGTACATCTTGGTACTCCCAATATTTATAGATAATGTATTGCTAAGTGAATTATCCAATAGCTCCTTCTTTATCCCGGGTGATGAAGGCACGCAAAGCCCCGTTTCAAACCGAATCACTCCATCATCGTCGATATGGAACTCTTGCAGCTTCCCTTCCTTTACTACATTCACCCTCTTTTGTATCTCCACACCATCCCTCTGTGCTTCCATAATCATCTCATGGATTGATGGTTGCGCAATCATTTGAGAAAGGTAGGATATATCCCCAACCCTTTTGATTTTCAAATCTATTCTTCTCATATCCATGAAGATAGGTTCTTTCTCAATCTGCAACATGGATAGAGTAGCAAGCTCTTTTCTGCATAGATCCTCATCTACCTTATTCACCTTTCTAGGATGATAGTGAATAGAGCAATCATAATCCTTGATTAGATCTAACCATCTCATTTGATGCCGGTTGATCTCATTTTGTGTGAATATATACTTGAGGCTCTTATGGTCAGTGTATATGTCACACTTCTCTCCATAAAGGTAGTTATGACATCTTTTCAATGCAAAAATCATGATTGCCACCTCTAGATCATGCGTTGGGTAGTTCTGCTCATGGGTCAATAACTGTCGTGAGGCGTAGGCTATCACATGATCAGCCTTCTCTTTAGATCCTTGAAGATTCCCTTACATTCTTCCGTCGAGACATACATTACCCCTTTCCATGTTAACTTATCTACCGTGCTTGACAATCGTGAGAAGTTTCTCATAAAACATCAGTAGTACCCAGCTAATCCAAGAAAACAATGGATTTCTGTGAAACTAGAGGACATGGTCCATTCCTCAATAGCCTTTGTCTTTAAAGGATCCACAACAATTCCCTCACTTGTGACCACATGTCCCAAGAACGTGACTTGATTCATCCAAATGTCACACTTGGTGAACTTGGCATACAACTTCTCCTTTCTCAATGTCTCCAACAGAAGTCATTGATGTTCATCATGTTCTTCCTTTCTCTAGGAGTAGATGATAATATCATCGATACACACTACCACAATGTTGTCGAGGTAATGTATAAAGACTCTATTCATCAAATCCATGAATATTGATGGGGCATTAATAAGTCCGAAGGGAATCACCAAAAACTCATAGTGCACATACCATGTTTGGAAGGCAGTCTTCTGAATATCTTCCTTCTTTACCTTTACCTGATGATATCCAGAATGAAGATCCTCCTTTGAGAAGTATTTAGATCCTCTTAACTGATCGAACAAGTAATCAATACTTGGGATAGGATACTTGTTCCTTATGGTGACATTATTGATTTCTTGATAATCGATACACGACCACATTGTTACATTCTTCTTCTTCACAAAGAGCAATGGAGCACCCCAAGGTTATGCACAAGGGCATATGAACCCTTTGTCCATATGCTCTTGCAGCTGCTTCTTTAGCTCCTCCAGTTTGATAGGAGCTATCCTATATGGACACTTCGAGATATTAGTACCTCCAGGTATGAGTTCAAGTGTGAACTCTACCTCATGATCCGGGGGAATTCAGATAATTGTTCAGGAAATACATCACCGTATTCCCTCACGATGAGAATTTACTCAAGGATGGCACATTCCTTCAACTCATCCATTTGGGCGAGGTATGCTTCTTCAAAGGGAATAAACACCCACACCATTGAAGGATTTTTCAAAGGAGATTCATGATCACCATTTCATTTATAGAGGATCATGGGATGGTTCGAATTATAAAATGATATTTCCTTTTTCCGACAGTTGATATGTGCTCTATATAACGAGAGTCAATCCATTCCCATTATAGGGTAGAATTCCACCAAGGGATGTATTACGAGATTTTCCGGAAGAATATAACCACATACGCCAATAGGATAAGACTCAAACACTTGGGTTTCAATGATATAACCACTTGTTGTTTTTATGGATATATCTACATAATGGTTTTGGGGCTTCGATTCTATAGTTCTAGCAAACTTGCAAGATATTAAGAATGCGTAGAACCAGAATCAAATATGACTTTTTCCATTACTGTGTGAATAGTATGTTTACCTTGTATGACATCATTATCATGATCCACCTCTGTCGTAGTGATTCCATAAGCCTTCTCTTGTTCCTTTGTCATTGGTGGCTGCTGACACTGATTACCCTCAAGAACTCGAGGTTTAGTGCACTGGTTTTCATATTTCCCTAGCTCTCTATAGTTGTAGAATTTAACCATGAGTGGTTCACTCCTTTCATTGGCAACATTCTCCTTCCCTTTCATGTCTTTTCGACAATCCTAAGAATGGTTTCCTTCTTTCCAACACGTGAAGCATTTCACCGTCCCTTTGAGGCAGTTCCCATGGTGCAACTTCCCATATTTTTGTCATGTGGGTCATTGATTTTTCATCCCACCTTTGTCATTAGATCCACCATCATGAAACTCCATCTTTCTTTTCTTATCACTATATCCATGGGACCATACTCCAAACTCCATATCCACTTTGAGGGAACACCGAACAACTTCTTCATAACTCCCAAAGTCTCGAATTGTATGATCCTTGTGATGGTGTGGTTTTAATCCACTAAATAATGTGTCAATTTTTCTATCATTGTTGATAAAAAAACCCAAATCATACCTTTGAAAGACTTGTGAAATTCGCTTCATAGGTTGTGAAAGATTCTCCTTTTTTTTCTTGAGCTCTATAAATTCTCTCTCTATCTTCATGTTAAGAGTTCGTGGTAAGTACTTATTAAGAAATGTTATCCTAATGTATTCCCATTCCATCTCTTCAATTTCCTCCCTTGGCTTGGGGTTCTTAATCAAAGCGCACCATTAATTGGATTCTCCACCTAGATGATAAACTGCTAAAGTCACATTCTCTGTCTTAGAACAGTTAACAATAGAAAATATCTTCTCCATGGTGTTGACCCACTGTTCCGAAACAAGTGGATTGAAAGATCCACTAAACGTCGGTGGTAATTGCCGCATAAAACATTCGATAGCCAATTGCTCCCTCTTTGGTGAAGGAGGACGTTCCCCCTTATTATGGTTATTGTTCATAACATGATATAATTGGGTAAGCATTTCAATGAAGGTTTGAACTCCACCTCCCAAATCATTGGGGATGTCGTTTGGGAAATTGGTGCATTGGCCCTCGCCTGAGTTGTGGGCCGGATTTCTCCTGGTTCCCACCATTTTTCTAAAATAGAAAATGTTAGAAAAAAATATAAGTAAAAAATTCATGAATAACTTATTCATTCAAACAATTTATACCAAAAAATAACATACGGGATACCTATGTAAATATTCTAATGTGCTTATTTGTACTTAGTCTCATGATAGAGGTTTTCTCTAAGGTTCACTAATCCTAATTCCCAAATTAACTAAACATTGCCTCTGATACCAACTATAGTGACCCAACCTTTTCTTACATTAATATTACATCATTTCAAAGATAAAAAACATAATAGTATTACACATAGAGGATCCAAAGGTTTAGTTTCTTGGGAAAACTAGGACTATACATAACAAATACAACATCAAGCAAAAACATTTATTTAATATCTTCTTCGCCAGCTTCTTATTGGCACTTGTCATCTCCATAGTACATGTAGCCACTTGAGGATATACAACAAAAGGGGTGACCTAAAAGCCCAGTAAGACAATAGTTAAAAACAATATAACATGGGATGAGAATAATCATAACATAGTAAAAAGATCATTAACATGAGAGGAGCATAAATAAAAGACTTGAAATCTGGAAATTCATAAAATTTAAACATCATGTCTTAGTGGTTAACTACCCCACATACTTGTGAGCCAAGCTAGAATCTTGTTCACACATCATTTCACATTTACTCATTAGATTCATCCCTTTACACAATTCATTGGAGCGCTGTATAATTACGGGTGCACCCATCACATTTAATCATTCATATTGAGCTATATAATTTTGTGCGCACCTATCACATCATAACATTATCATTTATCATGCATACCACAATAAACATATAACATAAATTACATAATAAACCCATGAAAAGGAATGGGTTTTATCTCATAAGAACACATTCATAATCATTGGGTTCCCAAAATAATGAGGGAATAACATGCATGTTACAAGAACCATCAATAGTGAATGTGAAGTAAAAGGTGTGTTCTTGGAAGAAGAGTTCTTTTGGAAACCATTTGGATTTTTCATAAATACCAGTGACAAACATGTATATCCTTGAAGAGTAAAGATATTGATAAATAAAAATTTTTTAAGGAGTAACCATATAAAAATGTGTGAAAGAGGGAGAACCCTAAGGATGAAAGTTGGGTTCAAGAATTTCCCCTTACCTTGTATCTGAATGCTTCCTTCTCTTTAATGTCCTCCTAAATCCTTCTCTTGAGAACCTCCTTAAGGGCCTAAGAATGGTCTTTTGATGAGACCAGCAGATCTTGGACGTGGGGGAGGGGCTAGGGAAGGTTTTTGAGTAGATTTTAGAGAAGCTTGGATCTTTAGAGGTGTGAGGAAATGTGGTTGTGAAGGGTGGCTTTTATAGTGTAGGGGAGAGGGGTTTCCTTAATATAAAATTCATTAGTTTATTAAATTTTCCTAAGACAAGGAATAGTGAGTCTTGAATGACCAAGAATATTAATTTTATCATGTGATCCCGAACCAAGTGGGCTTACATCAGCAGAACATCGTTGATGACTCAATTAATCCATTATTTAGCATTTATTGTGAATTATCAGATTCTACTATTCATCAAAAATTCATGTATTTCAGTAAAATCCCAAAAATTTACCCCTACCATTTATCAATGTGTAGAATCCAAAAATGAATTCCATTTTTCAAAAATAATTTTATAAATATTATTAATTTAATATTTAATTAAAATCATAATTTACTAAAAAACAGTTTTTAAGATTAAAACTGATTTTATAGTGCTATAAAAAATTATGCAGGATCTTATAAAATTATATAAAAACCATAAGATATTTATTTTCTAAATAATGACTAAATATTAAGACAATACATTTTCCTTTGAATTAATTAAATAGTTATAATTAATTATTTATGACATACAAAATTCTAAAACGTTTACTATGGTCAAATTATCACTTTCTAAGATGTCTAAATTTTATTTAATTATTCATCCGTAAGGTTACTCGTATGTTTGATGATTTACTATACATAAGGGTCATATTACTATTCATAAGGGTATGTAACTATTCCGATGGGTACGTTACTATTCACCGAAAATTATTTTTGTTTTATTAGACTCCAAAAATCATCTTGAGCACAACCGTGTATGTCAGCTATTTAAAATTTCAAATACAGAAGTGACAAACATATGTTTAAAGGTCACTTATCACTCAGTGGTTCATTATGTTGTGTTTTCATGTTATTTCAGGACATAAATATAAGAATGGAATTTCCATTGATAAACATTGGGTCATTACACTTATGGCGGTCAGTATTGGTGGCTGGATAGTGGAATTGACGGTGGTCATCAATGAAAAACCTAGTGAATATCGCATTTATCGGCCTTTGAGAGACTATCTCAAAAATTATCATCCACAGTGCGGCCTTTTTGGTTCATGTATGTTATTTAGGTTACCACCTCATGTGATGTTGGGGTTTAGATTCGGGCGGAGGCTGGTCACATGGTGGGGTGATGGTGAGTCTTGTATTTCCAACAATGGTGGAGATATTAATTTGGTGGTGGCAACAACCAAAAAAGATTGGAGAACCACCTCTTGACGGCATGGGTGGTGGTCCGAGGATTGTGTGTTTCAACACGGCATAACATCTGACCAGACAAAGATAGAAGGCTATTCAATTTTAAAATACAAGTGGCCAGTTCGGTGGTGACGCGTCTATATCTGTGCATGATCGAAGGTTGATGATAGTGGTTTGGGCCTTTTGGGAATGATTTTTTAGGGTCTTCAAGCTTATATAGAAATGGGTGTATGTGCAAACATAATGGGATTGTTATCCCTGGGGGTGGGGAGCTATGACCAGCCCATGGGCATCTGTGAGGTTTGTGTGTGTGTTTTTTTACCCAGTATTTTTACCCATAATCACCTATAATATATAAAATATAATTAACCAATCTTTGTATAGTATAAGTATGAAAAAGGTTATATATGTACATATTTAATTTTATAAAATTGAAAATAACGTATGTTTGCAACATTTTAATTGTTGTTTTATCAGTTTAAATTATATTACTTTTATTTACAAAAACAATAATTTTTAATAATAAATTAAAATTATATTGTGTATAAATAATTATTATTCTACATAATAAAGTATAAAATATAATTACATAAATTTTGGAAAGTATAAGAATGAAAAAAAAATTATATAAACATTTGAAATTTTATAAAATTGAAAATACCATAAGTTTATAATATATTAATGGTTATTATGGATGTCTAAATTATACTTCTTTTATTAAAAAAATTTAATAAAATTTATTGATTATAATATTTATAGTATTTTTTAATTAGTTAATAATTCTTATATTTAAAAATCAAATGTCTATAAAAGTAAAATTTATTATATTTATAAATATTAACAAATAAAGATGAATATATTTAAATGTATATATATTAATTTTATATTATTTAAATATATTGATATGTATAAAATATTTTATATTATAAAGAAATAAATAAAATAAAATAAAATAATAATACTTGATATGAATATGTAAATAGTGTGAATATACATAAATATATATACATATACATTCACCCATTAAAAACTAAAATTTTATTAAAGTAGTTGTGGATATTTAACATATATTAGATCTTGTTGTAGGTAATGTTATATAATATGTAGAACATAATAAGTCTACTAAAAAATGATACGTTTATTGTTTGATTAATGGTATTGACAAGACAGACCAATGTATAATTGAAACTACATGTCTTTTTTGTTCCTGAGGTTATATAATTTGTAACTATTGAATTTTATTTTCCTCATTGATGACATGTCATTAATCCCTATTTATGTATGTATGGAATGGTGTATCCACCTAAAAAATGTTAAATATTTTCAAATCCTTGACCCCCACACTGTCACGACCCGCCCTCGGGGTCTATGCCGTGACTACCCCAAGCCTGCCTTCCATAGGCCAGAGGTTGGAGACTAGCACCAAAGCGTAAATTCCGGTAAAAAGGGAAGGTGTTGCCTTTGTAAAGTAAACAAACACCACAGAGTTAGCAAGCAGAAAGTAAACACTAAGTAAAAACAGAGTACAACTGAAAGTGCGGAAAAGTAAATGGCCCAGTATACAAACCCAAACTGAAAGTGAAGTACAACTCGAAAGGGAAAACAACAACTGTAAGTAAAAGACACTACACCGAGCTGTCCACTGGAGATCCCACCTAAAGGGTGGGTACAGATAGCTCCACTACTCCATGGGTGCCACCGTCCGCTCCGAGTACGTCTCACCCAGTGGTCCACCTCCAGGTACCGTCCTGCTCTGTAAGCCTCAGCCAAGATCAACGATGTCCGTCGTCTGCAACCAACACAATGTAGTGCGGGAATAGCCCGTGCAGGGGTGAGTATAAGCTACTCAGTAGGGACCCCGAGACCCCCGAAGGTCTCCAAAAATCCACAAATGATAAACCACAAAGGAAGATACAATCACGAAATAACAACCGACACTGCTTAGGTATATACCCATACATATACCTAAGTCATCAATTCCAATACGCTCCAACCTCCGAGACCAAGTACAACTCAGTACACACAGGAAAGTATACGTATTCCACACAGGAAAGCAAAACGAAATCTACATAGGATAGCACAACACAATCCACACAGGAAAGTAACAGGATTCAGCTCACACAGGTATACTTCTTCGAAAGACGATAAAGATGATCTCTGATCCATCTAAGTCGTCGGACCCACGAAGGATCGATAGGTATCTAACCCCCGCAAATGACCCACACAGGATCGGGCCCACATAGGACCTGTAGGCGCTGGTTCACACAGGACCGCTGAGCGCAAAGACCCACACAGGATCGGACCCACACAAGATCGGTCCCACAAAGGACCTGTAGCAATGATCCACGTAGGATCGCTGAGTGCTGTAGTCGTCGTCGTCGAATCCACTAAGGATCTCTGTACTGTCGTCGTCGCAGTCACAGTAGCAGTAGAAGTAGCAGTAGAAGTAGTAGTAGCAGTAGCAGTCATAGTCACAGCCAGCACTAGGGTTCCCGCACACAGCAAGCTCGTTCGGGAGGGTCCGCTCCACGAGCCGAGAGGCTGATACATCAACTGTCACAAAGTCCAGAGTTGATGTATCCAAAAGTTCCGTATCGTCAATAGAAACTCAACGCAACAGACGGCGCGTCGATCGGACGCCCGGTCTGAGAGTTATTGGCTTTTTCGTCCCAGGGGCCCGGTTGGTTTTTAAGGAAAAACCAACCCGACCGTACGCCACCTGCATCCAAACCTCGGACGAAGTATGCCAAAAGATCCCTCTCACTAAGAGGAACTCAACAAAGCTGACGGCACGTCAATCGGACGTCCGTAGCTCAAGATATGAGTGTTTCCGCTCTGAGGGCCCGGTTGGTTTCGTGTACGAACCAACCCGTCCGAACTCGAAGTATTCCGAAACTTTGAGTGCGATATACCAAATCTACCGTCTCGATCCAAGGATCGCATTGCCGCTGACGGTTTGTCAATCGGAGGTCCGTAGCTCATGTTATGGGAAAAAGACCGAAATCGATTCGAAAACGGGGGGGGCCGGGTCCGGGCCGACCCGGCCCGACCCCCCCCCCCCCCCCCCCCCGGGTCGACCCGGCCCGGCCGGCGGCAGCGTGGCCTAGTGCCGCTCGGGTGCCACGCGCGGGGGGCAGAGCCCCCACCTCTCTATGCTGGCGGCGCGGCTGAAGCCGCGCCTTTGGAGAAAACCGGCCCCCCTCGTGGGGGCCTGCCTTGAGGGAAACGGGGGGCCGCATGCCCCCCTTTATGAAACTGCCCCCCCCCCCTCTTAATTGGGGGGGCATTCATGTTGGCCGGGGGAATTAAATTCCCCCGGTTTTTCCCCTTCCGGCCGGCCCACCTGGCCGGCCGGTTCTTCTTCAACGGGACCGGCAAAGCCGGTCCCCTTCCGGCTTCCGACACCGGCGGCCCGGCTAGCCGCCGGTCCTCTCGTCCCGCCGCGGCCTGGAACCGGCCACGGCCTTCGTCGTTCGGTGCGGTGCGATGGCACCACATTCATGATGATCCTTCCACGGCACGGCACGATGGCGCCGCGCAATACAACCGTGCGAATTCCCGCGTGGTGCGACGGTACCACACCCTCTCGTTCATCCACAAGAAAAATAATAAAACATTCAAGAACAAAGGAGGGGGGATTCGGCCGTGTTTGTGCGGTCCGGCCCCCCTCTCGTTAGAAAATAACACATAAATATTTATCCTCACGTTTTTCATGCTAGAACCAAGAACGAGAATAAATAAATAAAACAACAACAACCCCTACCTCGGTTTCAAGTACGATGTTCGTCAAGACCCGCGGAAGACAACGTCGCGGAGGTCGGGCGTCTCGGTAAATGTTCATCAATTCCGTTGACAAAGAGGTATGTCCGAAGAGGTACGTCGTTGGTGAATCTTCGTAAGCCGACGAAGTAAGTCCGAGGAGGAAGCGGCATTCCCTTTCGTTGACAGGGAAGGCGTCGTCGATCTTCGAAAACAACCGGCTACAAAGAAGAGAGGAGCGGCGTTCTTCATTGGAGCTCGAAGGTTCTTCGCGTTCTTCATCAAATTTGAAGAAGAAGAAGGAGCTCCCAAATCCTCTCAAAATGGCTAAACAAAATAAAATAAGCTAAGGCTTATTTTATTTACACTAACATCAACTTGAATTTCAAAGGTTTGAAATTCAAATCAACCCACCTTAATTAATTAAACCAAGTTGTCAAACATTAATTAAAGGGGGTTATAGGGGAGTTTTGAGAGAAGATGAGGAGTTGGGTTTTGTGTGGGCCCCACCACACTTAATCCTCCCAAGGGAGGTTAAGTGGATGTGGGTCCCACCTTTAACTCCATTTGGGAGAAGTTAACCAACAAAATAAAAATAAAAAGTGTTTCCACATTTTTATTTAACTTCTTATAATTTCTCCCAAAAACTATCTTTCGTCCCGTATAAAACGCAACCTCGGAAAAGGTCTCCTTAACCAAATATCAGCGCTGCGAGTTCATCGGTGTCCTCGGATTTCAATTCCGAGCACTGGATCAAAAGTTAGAAATTCCCGCTCGTTCGTTCACTGAACGTACCTGAGCCAAACTTCGGAAATTAATTCTGGGCACTCCGGGCCTCGGAATCAGGTGCCGTCAGAAACCGTGCTCTTGTAAAATTCCAAAGAAAATTAAGAAAAAATTTCCCTTGAATTTTACGGGTCTTTTCACACACTTTCATGGGACTAACATGATAATGAAAACCCATTCGAAAAGATGAGTTTGACAAGAGGTGTCTCTACTTGAAAAGAGACTGATGGCTGCTGAAATATCCGATAATTGAGACTCCATGAGTTCCCCAAAAAGTTGGGGTTAAATTATCAAATAATGATAAAATAATCACTAGAATAAGTCTCAAGATCAAGTCATAGTTATTTATTCATACGAAATTCAAATATGTGAAACATTTTCTAATGTGGTACAAAAGTATATAACATTTTATGAAATTTTCAATATTAATAATTTCACCATCAATATACTTCAACAATGAGGTTGTTTATATCGATCCGGGTTTTAGTTATATTTTATAACAAGTTATAGTGTAAAATCATCAGGAAAGTCTGAATATAAAGAAATGATTATGTGTATATATATATATATATTATTAAATATTGTTTTGAGTAAAGTTACAAAATTCATAAAATAATAAATGTATAATAAAACATTTTAGAAATCTTGGATGTTGAATTATCTTGAGATGAGCGTCCAACGTATGATTGAAATTGAATTGTGTGTTTTTTATATATGATTATTTATTTTGTAATAATTATATGATATTCAGATGATGAAATAGTGTATAATTTAAATTTCCTACAATTTTTTATTTATATAAATTGTAATAACTGTATTTTATTTTCCCCATTGATGAACTGGGTATCATCTCTCTCCCTATGTAAGAATGGACCTATGTGTTCTCATAATAAAATTTATGTATCTCAAACCCCTATAAACATCTATTGCATGTGAATATCATTGTAATAAAAGGGTGTTCTAAAATAAGTGTTGTTGTTTCTAGCTAGATTTTTACACAATTCCCGAGAGGAGCCTGATTGTTAATGAAATATGAGATAATAGATGCAATAGGATTACACGTCTATTTTGGTTTGTTTATCAAATAATGATTAACCAATGCATTGAAAATGTATCATGATCAAGTCAATTATTCAATCACAACCAATTTAAAAATCCTAAAAAATTCTTGATGTATTCTATAATATTTTATTAACTATTTTTATATATATAATCATGTCTCCGTAAATATGTTGCAATGGAAAGGTAATTTATAACAATAAAGGTTTTAGAAATAGTTTCCAAATACAAGAGTGGAAAATCACCATGATTGTGTGGAATTGGATTGAGTTCACAATGTGGTTCATAGTTGGTTAATACTGATGGGGTTTCAATCAATTACATCAATTACATAATGACATCTTCAATATTCGGAATATTTTTAGCACACTGAGTATCTTTTTGTAGATGATGTTGATTGACTGGATACATTATTTTCATTCTGGTAGTAGTGTAGTAATGGTGTAAAAAATTTATATTTGATGATTTATGATATGTATGTTGTGAAAAATACTACTAAATTTCCATTTTTAGGTGATATATTTAGATTTAGGTCATTCAAAACACTGTCATTCATTTGATACTCAAATGATTCTGACGATAGAAACAAATTATGAATAAGATGATAATCATTTGGAAGGAAATGTACGGGACATCTTTATGTGTACTACATATTTACTACATGAAAGTTTATTTTATGAGGAAGTATCTAGTGAGGCATCACTAGATGATGTGGTTGAGAGTGATGTGGGAATGATCCTTCTGAGGTTCCTATGATAGATAGGACACCACAAGTTAGTGGAAATAATCCTACACTATTGACTTCCTTAGTCAAAGGACTGTATCATGCAGAACATTTTTTTTGGATGAAATTACAATAGCTACTCAATTTATCTAGAATTACGATAACAGATCCACATCAACTGATAACACTATCAATTTTGTGAAGCTGTTTTAATGTATTGTTTCTTAGAAAAAATGTGATAATACAACACCACATAGAGTGGCATTTTTCATTTTTCGGTGATGAGTTGAAGAAGGAAAAACTTCTCATTCAATGTGAAAAACAATATAATGAATGTAAATTTTGATTGAGATAAATATATGATAATTTTTATGCATATTAGAAGATAAAAAAATAATAAGGTCCACACACTTGTGCACATACAATCATGTCCCATGACCACTCTTCACTTGATGCACAGTTTATATAAACTGTTATTATAGTGATTATATGTATGTGTTAGGACATTCCTATGTCCTTTTTTTAGGAAAAGATACCACAATTTTTTAAGTATAATATATCATATGACAAATATTGGAATGAAAAATAAAAGACCGTTATAAAAGTGTAGGTGATTGGGATGAATCATATGTAATATTTTTACAGTTTGTATAATTTTTGTCTCTCAAAAATCATATTATTTATCATTTGGACATGATTGAGTATGTCTCTTCGGACACTAATTTTATCAATTAAAGGTGAAATTCAATACGATGTTTTGGGAATTTAGTCCATGTATTACTAAATTACCATATTTTAAATAATATATTCAATTGGATGACACATTTCATCATGGTATGTTTACATTTGTTCTACTTATTGCGTCCAAACAGGATTCTATTCATGATCATATTCAAATTTAATTTTCTATTGTTGAAAATGAGAAATTTGAATCATGGAGTTGGTTTTTGGAATATATACACAGTAATTCCACAGAAAACAATGGTGCTTGTGTAATATATGACCACTATAGAGTGATTATAGAGGATGTTAATAGTGACGCGGTTTCATATAGATAACCAAATTTTTATCGTCGATAAATAATTAGACATATTTCAATTAATTTCAATAAGTACTTCAGAAATTAGGCAAAAAAATAAAGAGATCATCAAGTTGGGTATGTGTAACGCCCCGACCCCATTTACCCAGAGTCGGTGCATTATTACATAACATTGGCATGATTACAAGGAATCACGTCCCGAAGGACCGATCAGTTTAGCAGTCTTGGAAACACTAGATACATTCATAAAGTTCACATTACATCATAAAATGAAAACTTAAAGAAAATAGTCTCCATAGTCCACACTCATACTATCCCTCCAGGCCATTCATAAATTACTTCTTCACATCTTGGGAAAAATAAAACATCAAAAGGGGTGAGATCAGATGCTTATTATGGATAATAATAAAGAGGAAACTTTCATAAATAAACATAAACATTTAAGGAAATGTATAACTAAAACAAAATCCTTTTAAACATAAACTTCAGCATAATATGGCAAAGATAAAATGAAATAATTCCATTTACTAATTCACATGGATATTCTACTTGTCTCATAATCACATGAAATATCAATAATCACTTTCATAATGATGGAATGCATAATTCAAGACCATCATCACCACATAGCCAAGGCCTCGTGCCAAGACTACAAATAATATTTTTGTCAAGGCCTCGTGCCAAGACACTAGTTTCTCTAATGAGACCTACCGATGCATCGAGGAGCTATAGAGGGCTCCACCCATCACTTACTAAGTCCAATGAATTCCTCATATGAAAAGGTATAAACATAACATAAACATTCGTATTAAAACTAGAATACGAAATGTCAATACTATACCCATAAACCATGAATGGTATAAAAATAACACATCCACAGTAAAACATATCACAAACCCATCAACACAATATGGAAGATTTTTATCATGATAAATCAACTTCAAAACAAGTTTAAAACCCATTAAAGGATTTTGACGTTGATGAAAATGATTTATAAACCTCTTTGAGAAAAATACCCCTTTTTCATGAAAACATTTAAAAGTCACACAATTTGGAAAATAAGTCATTTAAAGACAGTTTTGAATCAAAGTTTTCCATACTACTTTGAAAGTTTTTAAAGGAATTAACATTGTAAAAAAATTCATGTCCATGTAAATAAATCTTTAAAAACAATTTTAAAGACATGGACATTAATGAGAATGATTTAGAAGAATAAATATTTAAAACATTAGAAATGATGTTTTAGTAAAAAGTCCCTTAAAATAATCCCTTTTAAAACTCTTTCATAAAACATGGACATGGATAATAAATATTTCCCAGTAGATACTCACGTAAAAACAACCTCAGATAAGAAAGAGATTGTGAAATTAACACTTACCAATTTGGTAACTTACAAAACATACACTCCATGAAAGAGGTATCAAACAATGAAAATGTAAATACACATAAAATAAATTGTATTACACAAATAATACAATTATGGGCAGTACATACACCACACAAAAGGTAATAGTGGCAGTATGGCATGAATCTCACGGGAATAAGGAGTGAGATGAAAACTCCTTACCTTGTACTTTTCCTTGGTCGAGGGTAGGTTAACATCCTGTATAATTGTTAAATTATAGTTATTAAATTATACAAGAATCATATACATAAATATGAGATCATATATGATCCTTTAATATTGCTTTATTAATAATATTTTAGTATTATCATCGTTTCAGGTGTTAACTGATTCGTTTTCCTTTATATGCTTCATTACAAAAGCCATGTTTGTTATGTATAGGTTGTATATTATTCATATCCAGAATGATATCATGTCCTTAAAAATTACTTTTAATCATCAAAAGATAATTATTCTTGAATGGATATGATGGGGAAAAGAATATCATCGTGTTTGTGGAGACGGTAATCTGTACGTATGCACGAACGCTACTTCCGTTTCATTTTTCATTTTAAAATGTATCAAAACCAAATGATAAATAGGTATATAATTATTACAGTATAATATAATATCTTATATGTGTTACTTAAGTTCATTAACACCATCATTTATACGTTCCATGTATAGTATGAACGAGTCATATCACTTTGAGGGGGCGGTAGTCTGGACTTCCTCAAATGAATTTATCGTATATATATTCAACATGAAATGAATAATGGTATGATATAAAATTGAATTTCAGAAGCTTATATATAAAATAAATATCATTAATATCATATTTAATTATAGTTCCATCATAATGGCCACCATGAGAGGTGGTAGGAGATAATAGAACAATCATCGCTTCGTGAGGCGTTTGGTTGCCATCCACAGAAACATTATGTTTTTCACCCATTAGATGGATGTGTGTGTAAGTGTAGTTCTAATACTTCTAATAAAAATATCCTAGTATATGTTTTATTCTTGTTTTATTATAGAAGAAAATAATAAGAAGAGTTTATGGGTTGGAGAAGTAAAATAAAAGAAAAGAAGCTAAGAGAAATTGATACCTTTAATTTGGGTAACTCTCTTTGGTTTGAACCAAAAAGGACTCTTGAAGTGAATTATGCCTAAGGTGAGGCCTCTAAGAGTAGTAGAGGGATGTATGGAGCTTAACTGATCCGTGTTTAGATGAGACAAAAGGCTTGAGAGGTGTGTGAAATTGGTTAGAAGTGGTGTCCTTTTATAAGGGGGAGGAGGGGCTCTTTAGGAAAATCTAGAAATATTATTATATAATAAATTCATATTCGGTTTATAATGACTCCAAAGTGGATTATATAAATTTAAAAGTGAGGATGTGTCGAAAACCACTCAACCAATAGAATTTAGACGGGGTTGTTTCATCATATTAACCTTATCTTTTAGTTTTAACTCTTAGTTAATTAGTTTGACACTTACCATGTCACTATGTATTTTTGTATTATATAGTTAATAAACATACTATATTCTTCCAAGCGAACTGCCAAGTGGCCCATTAATGATACACCTATCATGATATAAGTATCTCGGCCAAACCTTAGATTTTTAGGAATAGAATATAAATTAATAATATAATATATGTTTTGAAAACTCATTTATGTCAATTTTGACACTACTCAATAATTGATTTTCATTAAAGTCTTAACAATATTATTAATTCGAAACCAAATTAATTTAAGCAATAATAACATGTCATATTAACCAATAAAATTCGTTTATGTCATCAAAACTTTCATATTATATTTATTTTAACATTTATAATATCAACTATTTTATTCTTTCATTAATAAAGAAAATAAATCATCATTATTGTGTCATATATATTTTTACTTTTTAAATGTCTAAAAATTATAAATAAAATACCATTATGTATTAAATCTTTTTATATTTCTAATGAATATTTCTAATCGAAAATATAACATATATATCCCTATGTAAAAATTGTTTTTCTAAATTATTTATGTTTCTATTATTTTCGTATTCACTTTATCTTAATTTATATAATGTGCCCCTATCACCTAAAAGTTGCTCCATGGGGTCCCAAAATCGACCTAAAGATGCCCATGGTCTCACATGTATCAAAAAATAATATTAGAACACTTTTTAGGGTAATTTATTATTATTATAATATTATTGTTAACCCTTATTTACCGGATTTACCCTTTAACCATGGTAAATAAAATATTTACCGACGTAATTATTCAAAATGTCTAAAAATAAAAGTTACCTATTTACACAATTTGGACATCCTGATTCCAAATATGGAGTCTAATTTTCCAAATTCAAAATATAGAAGTTGCAGAAGAAAATTTAATATTAATTACCGCTATCAAAACAAAAAAGCGTGTTTTTAAGAGATAATTACTATCAAAAGATTTACACTTGTTTATGTCCGATTTAAATGTGAAATTATATCCAATGACCAAAATTGTATTAAATGGTAAAAATATATTCTAAATATACTTTAAAACCACTCAAATTCATAAATTTTCTCTATTTATTATTTTTATTAAAAATGTTGTTTTTAATTAAAATTTAGTAATTTTTACTATTCATCAAAATATAAAAGTTATCCGAAAAGTACCAAAATTTCCCATAGGAAATATTAGATATTCTGAATCCAAAAATTAATTCCATTTTTGGGGATAAAAATTATAAAATTTCAAAAATTATTTATTACTATTCATAACAGCTAGTTCGATTGGTTGTGGTGTGTGTTAGCACTCGAAGTTGCGTACAACACAAGCTATTATATTATTCAAAGAGAAGCGTACCGTGGAAGTATTGGGGTGTTACATTGTATATTATTGTTTTCCCCATTCTAAAAAATATACTTATTAAGTCAAGTTGAATATATAAAAGTTTTAAAATATTGGATTTAAAAAGGGTTCACCATTAAAAGTCGGTAAAAGTGCATTTTTTGAAAAATAATTCTTTTATCTAAAAAAATGAATTTGTTCTTACATTATTTCTAAGAAACTCATAATATGGATTCTAAAATTATAAGGATTAAATAATGATAAAAATTCAGTTAATACTATTCATAACCTCTTTTGAATGGCTGGTTTGGTAAGTCATGGTGCGCTTGAACTCGGTGTTGCGTGTAGTGCAAGTTATTGAATTATTTTGAAGAAATAACACACTATGAAATCATGGGGTGTTACATTCTCCCCTCATTCAATAAATTGGGTCCTCGCAATTTTAAATTGTTCTTCGAAAATAATAGGTTGAAAATAGAAAATAGCTTTGTGGGAAAACCCACATCGAAAATTAGGTTAATAAAATTTATTCTTAATATGAGGAAAAGGGAAATGAAAGGGTCACCACCAAATTATGATCTCTATTAGGAGAACATTGGTGGAAATTAGAGACATATAATTGGAGGAAAAACGTAAATATTTATAGGTAGTGATTGAGGTCATCAATCACAAACAAGTGTAAAATTTAGGGTCTTAAATTAATCAATCTATGATAATTTAAAACACCATTACTTCAACAAAAAATATGGTATTAGGATAACACTTTTTTTAAGATCTCATCACTAAAGTATAAGAATTAATTTCTTCTTTGAATAAGAGAAGAAGAAAAATATATACTTGACAATTATATTATCATCCTTTATTTATGTTCTACCACAAACTCATCTTTCACTCTAAAAGATAAAAGAACTAAAAAATAATATTCTATTTATCCTATTAGTATGGGGTTAAAAAAATGAATTTATAATTCATCTAGAAGAACCATTAAAAAATGACATTATTCAATCAAGGACATCACGTGGGTCAGTGGTAGGTGATACACCCTTGTCGCCCTTCGGTTGTGGGTTCAAGTCTCACTGCCTTGCCAGACGCGACGGGTTGCCGCTCGACCTCTGGGTTGTCTTTTTTATTGAAATCAGAAAATAATCTAAAACTAGACTTATCCAAAATACTTTTTTCCAAACTCACAGTCCAAAATTTATATGAAAGGTAAACATAATGAAGATCCTGTTTACCCCGTAATAGCATGTGAATACCTTCATCATGTATTCTTTTAAAAAAACTGAAACATCTTGAATTACCATAAAACCTTATTGATTACATTCATGGTCCCTTATTCCTTATAGAATAATTGATATACTCTTTCCATCCAAATATTATGTAAACTCCAATAATTATGGGAATAGAAATCATTAATCAGTTTCAAGGTAGTCAAGAATATCCAATATAATTTATTCAAATCAACCATCTCTTATTCAAAAATCAGTACCTCATTATCAGAACCATATTATGTTTTATCTTTCTTTCAACCATATATTTTCCAAAACTATAACCTGATATTAAGCCACTTTTCTTGGTTCCACACAATCTCAATTCTGTAATGAAATAGTACTGCAGTACAATCCTTATTTATTTCCAGTACATCATTGATACAAAACTTCAATGAAATAATTCCAAACCAAAAACATAAGAACACTAGTCATTCCTCTTCATCTGTGGTTGTATAATAACTTGATTATAATCCAATACCATCATTTGGGGAATACTCTGATGATTTGGAAATTGGTTTTCATAGTGCCCCAACTCCTTGCAGAAGAAGCATTGTACATTTGAAACCTTTTTCTTAACCTTGCAGTCACATACATGGTTTCCATTTTCTCCACACTTATAACAAACTCCCATTCCATTCAGGCAAGTTCCAGAGTGTTTCTTCCCACTGTTATCACATATTGGAAAAATCTTCTTTTCCCTCTTCCCTTTATACATATTTCTCTCTTCCATCCTTTTCTTCTCTTTCTTCCCTTCAATTCCATAGGAATCAGTATAGTCTTTACTTATCTTATCAACACATGATATTATTTCTTCATATGATGATAATACGTGGGAGACTATTTCCCTACTAAATGATGTCTTAATACCATGAAATATATGATCCTTATTATTCTTTGGATCATATGTATTACTGGAGTTCACATTCCTTCTACTGGGTTCCATTTCTATACAATTGCATAAACTATATCAATTTATGAATCGCAATGAATAATTAAAAACATGTAAAATACCTAACATAAATTGAACAGTTTATGGATATAATCCATAGTCATAAAAATGTTTTCTTTGAGTAAGTATATACTAATGATCCCTTCATAATGGTTTGTAAAGAAAATCAGAATTATCCTAAGCATATCCCATAAGAGTTTCATAACCAAGAGTGCAACAAGGCCCATTGTCGTGCACCAGTTCCCATTCTAGTCTAGCTCAAAGTGGTGTTTTTGGGTTTTACCCCTAGGTACATCTGTTCCAGAGCTGCCTCTACCTGCTCGTATCCAGACAGGGATGTATTGCTCGAAAAACTCACAAAATCTCTACAATACCAAAATTTTAGGAAGTTCATCTATATTAATCCCCAGAGTCTATCTTAGGGCTATGTGCTCTAATCAGAGTTTATCTAAATCTAGTTTTTAAGGTTATTTCCAAACTTCCTCTGATACCGACTAATACACCCCGTCCCTATTTACCCAGAGTCGGTGCATTGTTACATAACATTGGAACGATTACAAGGAATCACGTCCCAAACGACTAATCAGTTTAGTAGTCTTGAAAACACTGGATACATTCATAAAGTTTACATTACATCATAAAATAAAAACTTCAACAAAATAGTCTCCATAGTCCACACTCATACTATCCCTGCAGGTCATTCATAAATTACTTCTTCACGTCCTAGGAAAAATAAAATATAGAAAGGGGTGAGATCAGATGCTCAGTAAGGATAACAATAAAGAGGAAACTTTCATAAATAAACATAAACATTTAAGGCAGTGTATAACTAAAACAGAATCCTTTTAAACTTCAACTTCAGCATAATATGGCATAGATAAAATGAAATAATTCCATTTACTTATTTACATGGATATTCTACTTGTCGAATAATCACATGCAATATCAATAACCACTTTCATAATGATGGAATGCATAATGCTAGATTATCATCACCACACAGCCAAGTCCTCATGACAAGACTAAAAATAAGATTTTTTCCAGGCCTCATGCCAAGACACTAGTTTGTCTCATGAGACCTACCGATGCATCGAGGAGCTATAGCGGGTTCCACCCATCACTTACTAAGTCCAATTAATTCCTCATATGAAACGGTATAAACATAACAAAAACATTCGTAATAAAACTAGCATACAAAATGTCAATACTTTACCAATAAACCATGAATGGTATAAAAATAAAACATCCACAGTAAAAAATATCACAAAACCTTCAACGCAATATGGAATATTTGTATCATGATAAATCAACTTCAAAACAAGATTAAAATCCATTAAAGGATTTGACGTTCATGAAAATGATTTATAAAACTCTTTGAGGGAAATACCCTATTTTCATGAAAACATTTAAAAGTCACACAATTTGGAAAAGAAGTCATTTAAAGACATTTTTGAATCAAATTTTCCCATACCACTTTGAAACTTTTGAAAGGAATTAACATTTTAAAAACATTCATGTCTATATAAATAAATCCTTAAAAACAATTTTGAAGGCATGTACATTAATGAGAAAGATTTAGAAGAATAAATATTTAAAACATTTGAAATGATGTTTTAGTAAAAATTCCCTTAAAATAATCCCTTTTAAATCTCCTTCATAAAACATGGACGTGGATAATAAATATGTCCTAGTAGATACTTACGTAAAAACAACCTCGGATAATAAAGAGATTGTGAAATTAACCCTTACCAATTTGGTAACATACAAAACATACACCCCATGAAAGAGGTATCATACAATGAAAATTTAAATACACATACATTAAAGTGTATTACACAAATAATACAATTATGGTCATTACATACACCACACAAAAGGTAATAGTGGCAATATGGCATGAATCTCACGGGAATAAGGAGTGAGATGAAATCTCTTTACCTTGTACATTTCCTTGGTCGATGGTAGGTTAACATCCTGTATAATATTTAAATTATTGTTATTAAATTATAAAATAATCATATACATAAATATCATATCATATATGATCTTTTAATATTTCTTTGTTAATATTATTTTTGTATTATCATCGTTCCAGGTGTTAACTGATTCGTTTTCCTTTATATGATTTGTTACGTGAGCCGTGTTTGTTATGGATAGGTTGTATCTTATTTATATCCAGAATGATATCATGTCCTTAAAAATTAATTTTAATCATCAAATGATAATTATTCTTGAATGGATATGATGGGGAAAAGAATCTCATCGCGTTCGTGGAGACGGTAATCCGTACGTACGCATGAACGCTACTTCGATTTCATTTTTCATTTTAAAAGGAATCAAAACAAATGATAAATAGGTATATAATTATTCCAGTATAATATAATATCTTATATGTGTTACTTAATTTTATTAACACCATCCTTTATACGTTCTATGTATGGTATGAAAGAGTCATATCACTTTGAGGGGGCGGTAGTCCGTACTTCCTCAAATGAAATTATCGTATATATATACAACATGAAATGAATAATGGTATGATATAAAATGGAATTACAGAAAATTATATATAAAATAAATATCATTAATATCATATTTAATTATATTTCCATCATAATGGCCACCATGAGAGGTGGTAGGAGAAAATTGAACAATCATCGCTTCATGAGGCGTTTGGTTTCTATCCACAGAAACATTATGTTCTTCACCCATTAGATGGATGTGTGTGTAAGTATAGTTCTAAAACTTATAATAACAATATTCTAGTATATTTAGTATACTTTTTTTGTTACAAATAAAAATAATATGAAGAGTTTAGGGGTTGGAGAAGTAAAATAAAAAAATAGAAGCTAAGAGAAATTGTTACCTTTAATTTGGGTAACTCCCTTTGGTTTGAACCAAAAAAGACACTTCATGTGCCTTATGCCTAAGTTAAGGCTTCTAAGAGGAGGTGAGGGATGTAGGGAGCTTAATTGGGCTGAGTTTGGACGAGAAAAACATTTTTAGAGGTGTGTGGAATTGGATAGAAGTTGTGTCCTTTTATAAGTGGGAGGAGGGGATCTTTAGAAATATCTAGAAATATTATTTTATAATAAATTTATATTCGGTTTATAATGACTCCAAAGTTGTTTATTTAAAGTTTATTGTGGTAATGGGTAAAAAAGGACTCAACAAATAAAATTTAGATAGGTTTGTGTCATTATATTAACCTTATCTTCTAGTTTTAACTCTTCGTTAATTAGTTTGACACTTACCATGTCACTTTGTATTTTTATATTATATAGTTAATAAACATACTATATACCTCCAAGAGACCCCCAAGTGATACATTAATGATACACCTATCATTATATAAGTATCTTGGCCAATGCTTAGATTTTTAGGAATAGAATATAAATTAATAATATAATATTTGTTTTAAAAACCCATTTATGTCAATTTTGACACTACACAATAATTGATTTTTGTTAAAGTCTTAAAAACTTTATTAATTCGAAAAAAATTAATTTAAGCAATCCTAACATGTCATATTAACAAATAATATTATTTTATGTCATCAAAACTATCATATTATATTTATTTTAACATTTATAATATCAATTATTTGATTCTTTCATTATTAAGGAAAATATTGTATCATTATTGTGTCATATATAGTTTTACTTTTTCAATGTCTAAAAATTATAAATAAAATACCATTATATATGAAATCTTCTTATCATTATAATGAATATTTATAATCGAAAATATAACTTATATAACCCAATGTAAAAATTGTTTTTCTAAAAGATATAAGCTTATTTCATTTTTGTATTCACTTTAACTTAATTAATATAAAGTGTCCCTATCACCTAAAAGTGGCTCCATGGGGTCCCAAAATCTACCCAAAAATGACAATGGTCAGACAGGTATCCACCAATAAGGTTAGGATACATTTTAGGGTAATTTATTGTTATTATAATATTATTTATAACCCTTATTTACCAGATTTACCCTTTAACCATGGTAAAAAAATATTTACCGAAGTAATTATTCAAAATGTCAAAAAAAAATTACCTATTTACAAAATTTGGATATTCTGATTCCAAATATGGAGTCTATTTTTACAAATTCAAAACACAGAAGTGGCAGAAATTAATTTAAAATTAATTCCGGCTGTCAAAATAAAAAGCGTGTTTTTAAGAGATAATAACTATCAAAAGATTGGTACTTGTTTATGTCCGGTTTAAATGTAAAATTGTATCCAATGAACAAAATTTTATTAAATGTTAAAAATATATTTTCAATATACTTTAAAACCACTCAAATTCATAATTTATCACCATTAATTATTATAATTAAAAAAGTCATTTTTAATTAAAATTTAGTAATTTTCACTATTAATCAAAATATAAAAGTTATCCGAAAAGTACCAAAATTTCACCCCAGGCTAAATTAGATATTCCAAATCGAAAAATGAAGTCCATTTTGAGAGATAAAATTTATAAAATTTCAAAAATTAGGTATTACTATTCATAACGGCTAGTTCGATTGGTTGTGGTGTGTGTTACAACTCGAAGTTGCGTACAACGCACACTACTGTATTATTTAAAGAGAAGTGTACTGTGGAAGTATTGGGGTGTTACATTATAAATTTTTGATTTCCCCATTCTAATGAATAAATTTATTTAGTCAAATTGAATTTATAAAAGTTTTAAAATATTGGATTTAAATAGGGTTCACCATTAAAAGTCGGTAAAAGTGCATTTTTTGAAAAATTCTTCTTTTATCTGAAAAAAATGAATTTGTTCTTACATTGTTTCTAAGAAACTCATAATATGGATTCTAAAATTATAAAGATTATATAATGATCAAAATTCAGTTAATATTATTCATAACCTCTTTTGAATAGCTAGTTTGGTATGTCATGGTGTTCTTGAACTCGGTGTTGCGTGTAGTGCATGTTATTTAATTATTTTTAAGAAATAACGCACTATGAAATCTTGGGGTGTTACAGTATGTTTTTCCAAACATACTTTTTTAAATAAAATTTTTATATATTTTTAAATAAATTATTTTATTATGGTTTCAGCATGAAATATCGATCATAAAAGGTTTCATAATTATATAAAATAAATTAAAATGTATAATTAATATGTGTATGATTTTATGATGCTTATTTGAAAGGATAAATTGTCATTAGCATATGATCATGGTAGGAGATATAAAAATATAACCACAAATATAGTGGAGTACAAAAATGGGGTCTTCAATGGTTTATAAAAACTACTGATAACGGGGTTTTTGCAAGGGAAATTTTATTGATGTTTGAATTAAATTGTTGAGAAGTCCCAAGAGGCATATCAAAGGATGAAAAATAGAATGACTTTTACTCAGCATTTACACGAATACATTGATTAGATACTGAATGACAAATTTGGATTACACTTTTAACCATTCACCAGGTAAAAATTCACTTTTAGTTAAGAGAGTTCTATACTTGAGTTACAGGATACATGGTGGTGTTATGGTGATCATGTTATATAATATGTTCTGTTTTTTCGATAACTTCCAGGTATTGAGATATCCAAGAGCACATGTTGTTGTATCTCTTGCATTGATGGACATATTATGGGTACCCCATGATGACCCGGTGTATCATGTGAGAACTCTGGTTAATAGTTATAGTAAACATTGGATGCTTATTGGTGACATTCATGATATCACCTTTCTTGATGATTTGCAATCTGGCATCCCTAATATTTATAGATTTTGTTATTTTGATTTTTCATTTATGATTTTTTCATTTACATCATTTTTCAATTATTGGCATGATGTTTTTAAGCATCACCATTGGGGAAGACCAATGTCTACTCGAATCAGAAATGAGATGGATTGGAATCGGCAATGGGGAGGGGGAGTATAATGCCAAAATTTTCACGCAGAAGGGTATACTCATAAGAGAAATACCCAAGTGACAGCACATATATCTCCTCTTTTCTTCATCCATGATTGATTCTATGTATTTTATCATGAATGTGTATAGTTTTTCTTATATAGACATTTCATTAATGAATTCTTTTATTTATAACTTATGCTATTTTTGATCTATTTCAACACTATTTTGTTTTATTTATGGATACAATGAGAAATAATTCTTTGATATTTTTACTATGAAAAAAATATACAACAAAAATCAATAAAAATAGTTTCAACTACTAAATGAATTATCTGAAAATCTATCCTCAATTCACATGGTCAATTGAAAATATCATGCAACCACATATTCTATGATAGGGTTTTCATCAAAAATAATTATCATAAAATTATATAGAAATAATGTAATCCTTTTTAGATATCATTAAATTAATAAATTGTTATACTAAACCCACAAGATGAGTCACATATATTTTTTCTTCTATGTATAATTAAACGTGGAATCAGTTTCTCCTTCTTACCAAAAAAATCACACTTTTCCATTGACACACATTGATAAAGACATAACCACCTCCCTCAAAGGAAGAATATTTCCTCATGTTATCTACATTACTTTTCATTATACATTGAACTATCTTCATACGTTTCTAGATCATCTTTACATTCTCATCCAATTCCTCTACTAATTTTGTATCCATCAATTACCTTTCCCTGAGTTCTTCCCAAAATTCTAGAGTTTGATACCATTTTATATATAATGCCTAAAATTTTTCCATCTATATATTGGAAAATAAATTATTATAATAAATACAACTCAACTAAATAAACATACCTATCTCACCTTCCATGGGAATCCATTGAACAAGATCAATGCATACCCACCAATGTCTGAATTTTTCACTCAGTCTATCCATCATATTGATGATGACAGATAATGATGAAATTTAATTTTTTTCACAATGACTTAGGAATTACAATAAAAAAAATTTAAGTGAACTTGGGATCACGGTCAAATAAAATTGTGTGATGAACTCAATGTAAATTGAAAATATATTTTAGATACAATCTATAATGGTGATCCAATGATATTGTATCTAGAATAGGAAGAAAATGTAATGATTTTTTCAATTGATCAACAATAACCCAAATAAAATATTTACATTGTGAATTATTTGGTAGTCCCTCCAAAAAATACTTTGATATATTTTACCATTTCCACTCGTGCACTAGAAAATCATGAAGCATCCCCTTTGGTAGTTTCCGTTCAACTGTAACCTATAAAAATTTCAAACATTTCATTGCATAAACAACAATATTTCATTTAAATATATCATACTAGTAATAATCATGAAGATATATATATATCATAGTACTTCCATGATGAACTAAAAATGAAGAACTACTTCATCCACTTAATAATTGATTATTATAAGGTACACATAATATCTTTGTATATTTGAAGACATAGTCATTATCAATATTCAATTCAGAAAAAATACATGTATTAACTAATTAAACGTTTTTATCTAACTCATAGTATTCCTTATACGCTTTCATAATTCTATCTAACTGATATGACTTCACTGAGACCTGAAACAATATAGATGAAATTCCTACACAAAAAACTTCCATTCAAGAATTCATATATTTATTAATTGTGGTGTCATGTTCCAAATGTAACATGGTTAATGTAGCATGATGTTATCTAAACAAGGCATTAAACACTTTATTTATTCTACATTAAGGTATTTTCTCTTGAAATCATAATACTTTATTATTTCATTAATATTATTCTATGCCTTATGTTCAGTTCCTTTTGTGTGAATATATAATTCAAACTATTATGGTCTGTATATATTTAACATTTCGATCCGTTTAAATAATGTCTCTTTATTTTAAAGATGATAACCACATTTTCTAATTCCAAATCATGTGTGTTATAATTTCTGTCGTAAGGTTTTAGTTTTCTTGAATCATAAGAAATTACCTGGTCATTCTTCATTAGAACCCAACCAAGACATCAAATGAAGCATCACTATATAAAAAATAACTTCCATTTTTTGAAGGTAGATCTAAAAATGAAGCATTTAATAATCATCCATTTAGTTCCTGAAAACAAAATTCAGAGACTTATATCCAAATAAATTTAAACCATTTTCATGTTAACTTAATTAACGGGATATATAATAGTGAAAAGATTTTAAAAAACTGTAATTAATAAATTGATAATGCAAGTAAACTAATAATATCAAAAATATTTGTAGTTTTTGGACAATAATCAACAACTTTTGTCTTGGTGGGATCAACTATTGTGACATCCTTATTTACAATGTTTTCAAATAAATACATCTATTACAACCAATATTCACGTATCTAAAAGTTTTTGTATAACTTTTTTCTTTTAGAGTTTTCAAGAAAATCCTTAATTTTTTATGATATTCATAAATATTTTAAATCACCAAAATATCATAAATTAAAAAAAAAACTTTTCCAAATATTCACATAATATTCTATTAATAAGATCTATAAATAAAATTGGGGAATTTTTCAAAATAAAGGGTATAACAACAAAAACATAATTCCCATATCACTTTTAGAACACTATTTTCAGAATTTCATCATACATCACATTTAACAGATGGTACCCGGATCTCAAGAAAATGTTAGAAAAATATTATGGTTTTTAGAGCTAATAAAACAAGCCATAAATATGAAGTAGTGGATACTTAATAATATATATATTAATTTTATTAAATGAACTATAATCAATAAAAAGTCTCATGGAACTATCTTTTTTTTAACATACAAAATTGGGACACCTTATCGTGAAGTGTTTGGAGGAATGAGTCCTTTATCAAGTAACACCTATAATCAGTATTATGATTATACTTCCAATGTTGAGATATTATGATCAATATCTTAACAATATCATGAATTATATTATAATATCATTATTAGAGATATATAAATGAAATAGTAACATCCCCCCCACACCATTTTTAGTTAAAATAATTGAGAAAATATATTTATAAAAATTTGACATTATATCTCTCATTAGTTGGAAACAAATTTAAATTCAAAAAGAATATTTTCCAAAAATATTTTCAAAAATATTTTACTACTAACTTGTGATTTATGGAAAAATAATTTTAACCATGTTTGACCTATTGACATATATTTTATGAAATATTCATTTCCTTTTCAAAACAGTACACATTTATCTTTTACCAAAAATGTTAATGGAATCTTTGTTTTAATATATAAGGCATGAATGTTGTTTTCCACCATGAGGGACAGTGTTTCCTTTGAAGAATCCTTTATAAAGATTCATTTTACTATAAAATAACCATATTTAAAAAATGTTTTAAATATTTTTTTTTCAAATGTAAACTGAATTTTTCTTAATAGTTGTCTAAAAAACTATTTTAGATCTCACATTAAATGATTCAATCATTGTTTTCAAAGAAATGGTATTCCACTATACTATTTTATTTTTATGTTAATAAAATATTTATTTCCAAAATTAAAATTTTATTTTAGTCAAAAAATAATTATATTTTAATGGTATTTCCATTTATTAACATCAAGAACCCTTATTGTATATTATACTATAGTTGGATATTTTTTACCGATTCAAATATAATTCTTTCTCTGGAAGGATTATAATTGTTTTAAGGAATTTTTTTGGAACCCATATCTCTTCCATCAGTTTACCATGTTTCAATGTATTTTTTATGGTACAAATTTATTTTTCATGAGTTAATAATTTTTTAAAGAGATTTACATGAAACTCATGTTTTTCCTTGGGTCAGTCATGTTATAGAAGGATTAATGTTATTATGAGTTTTATGATGAAATTTAAGCTCTAATGACATTATTAAATTTTTGGTTCTTAGATATTATATAAGATGTGTGCTTCTAGAAAGCTATAGGTGATATCAATATAACTAATATGATTGCTGAATCTAGATGGTGATCAAATGAGTTGTTTAATGATTATGTTCTCCAGATAATTATATTGGAATATGTTTATAAGGTCATCTTAATTTTAATGGTTATATATGTGTTCTACGATGATTTTTTCCCAAAATAAAAAAAAAATTATTTTATTTATATTGTTTTTGTATTGCTTCCATCAAAAAATATTTATTTCACATGGCACAGAAGTGTTAATTCTTATTTATCTTTTCATTAGTAATGTCGTATGCTAGGTTTCATGAATGATGATTTATAAATTGATTAGTGTGTGACCTTTTATGATTCTCTCAATCACAATAATTATGTCATCATACCTTTATATACATATTATTCCCATTGATGAAATTCAATTGATAATGAATATATATACGCTTAAAAAGGGTTTTATATAACAATTTATATGTTTTCTTTCCCCAATATTATGATGACAGAATTTGAATGAGTTATTTCGAGGATCTTTTCATTTGAATTATGATTATGACATTATACGAAATATGAAAAGTCTTGTTAATTGGGAGAAATTCCCATTTATAAACATCAGTAATTTTTATGTTAGATTAATGATTAATTCTCTAAAATAATAAACATAAATGGTAACTATGAATTAACATTACCCAATTATTCACCTTCATTTTTATTTCTTTAGATGGAAATAAAATTGGTTCACAATTATGGGATTAAAATCAAGAAATGTAAAGATTATGATTTTAGCACCAGATCTAGGAGTGTGGGTTTGGGGCTATTTAAGTAAAATAACTCATTTAAAAATATATTTTTCAAATTATCAACCTATTATTTTAGATTTTTCGGCATAATATTATTATTCAAATAAATATACATTTTATATTATAATATTGAATTAATATTTTCATGGATTAACGTAGGATTGGTAATGGTATAAATATTTAATAATATTAATTTTTGTAACCATAAAAAAAATCATCGAACTCATTATCTTCTAAAATTATTCTCCTAAATGATTATGTTATCATATACATTATCAAAACAGTATTCCTCCCATTATCAATATAAACACACATCCTCCACCAATTCCTCATCACTATAAATAATTTTTCTCTTTCAAATTCTATACCGAATAATCCCTATATCAATCCTTCCCAATTTCATTATTCCTGTGGTCATCAAAAAAATGAATTTGTTAATGTTGGTAATACTTATATAAAATAGTTATCTAAAGATGAAAGATATGGTCTTATTTATATAGAAAAAACATATTTTGAGATCAACTAATTATGATCTCTGATAAATATATATTTCACATAATGTAACCAATAAATATCAATTTTAATACCATATATTCAATCCATATTGTTTATATTCTACAAATTCCATCTCATCATAAATTTTTCATTACTACTTACATTGTAGAAATAATAATTTTCACAATAATCTCTATTCATTTCTTATATGGGATATTTTTCTACACAATCCTTTAGAAATAATTTTTTTTCTACCAATCATTTCATTTCATTTTTCTGTTCTATTTCAATATCATATATATTATAAATTAAAACTTCCCTCTTAGGAAATAAATATTATGAATTATGATAACATCAAAATGTGGGTTTGTCAAAAAAAAATTATTATTATTTCAACTCTTTTATAAAATTATATAATTAAAAAATTGTATTTTTATTCATAAATAAAAGTATATATATATTGTAATTTATTTTTATATATTAAACAATGACATGTATTTTTTTTAATTTGACTAAAATATTATTGAAAATGATTATCACCGTGGTATTTTTTCTATAATTATTTGAATGATGTTGTTTTCATAAAATTTGGTTCTAAATAAATATTTTTAATATTCAGTTAATGATTAAATTTAACCAGAATATTCATTAAATTTTGTAATTGTGAGTTTATGTGCTTAAAATATTCTTCATTATAATGTAATAAAAATAAAATTATGACAACCATTTTTTACATCCAAAAAATGATTACTAGTTAATAATAACTATATAGAAAATGAAATGTGTAATTTATAGAGACCAGTATGATTCCATTGAAGAGTTTAAAAATTACATCATAAGTTAATTAAAATATGATAAAATAGTATTATAATAATTTTAGTGAAATATTTTACATTTAAAAAGAGATAATAAATCTTTATAAATCATTTTATTATGGATTTGGTTGTAAAACTTATGTTTAAAAATTTCCAAAAAATTTACCAAAACAATGTTGAAAAACTTTTATTACATATTTTGAAAAACAATAATTTTTTTGAAGTGATTTTAAATTGATTTTATAAGATAAGTATTTTTCATTAAATGAAGTAATAACATTAAACTAATATAAATATCTATAAAAGATTCAATATAGTATTTTCAACGTGTATCACATCAACATAAAATGAATCATGAGAAGGAATTGATCAATAATGGGAACAACATAGCCAAGTGGTTAAAAAGACTGAAGTCAATTACAGAGTATAGTATATATGTATGTCTTGTAAAACACCATGATATGATAGTGATTACATCATTTTCAATATAATCCAAATATATCCTAAATAATCACTCTAATTACATCTTGTCTAACAGGTCTCAATAATACTAGTTCCATACACACCATCATTCCTAGCTGCACATCCTTAGCATAAACCATTTGTTTTCTATATACATCTTTTATATAGGGTCTGAACATACTATAAATTAGGATATTTATATCATATCAACTTACAATCAAGTTTACCATGACTATATAAAAGATATAAGTGATGTAATCTAGTTATGATGATCTCATTGGCTATCCTTATAAATATCAACCATAGAAACATGCCCAAAACATTTCAATCATGGGAAAATGACCTCAAATGACATATCACTCTCACATGGATCTATATAAAATTAATTAATCACATTTCAACAACCATAAATGGGAATTAAATGAATCATCCTCAGGAAATTAATATATTGTTACTATATAAGATACTCATTATTTTCCAATCGGGATATCAAACATCATCAATTAAATTTTAATTCATTCCTTAAGATCATACATTAATAGGGAAAACATGCTACCATCCCTTCAAACCCATCATCATTATTCTAAATGGGATATTAAGACAATAATTTATTTCATCCTATATAAAAAGAAATTAAGTAATATTCACAATTTAAAATGATTATGGTCATTTCAAAAAATGGGTTTACACACCATTTCCATGATAAATATCACTCATTAAAAATTAACTAGGAAGACACATTATAAAATAACATTCACATTATTAAAATTCCATTCTTGGATATTACAAATATTCACCAATTTATAGCTCTATGGATGACATCACATATTTTATTATATTTCATAAAAGTAAAATAATTTCAATTTAGAATAAAAAAAGCATTAAAACTGCAATTTCGAAAATGTAACCTCAAAAAACACTTTTCATTTGAATTAATATAAACATAACATTTACCAGTTCATAAAACTATAATAATGAATCCATGAATGATTAGTTGTTTTTAAATAAGATAAAATGGGATTTCCCATGAAAATTAAATGTAAAAATTTAAAGGATATGTGTTTTATGAAAAAAAAATTAATATAAATACTCAACAAAAAATAAATTAAAATTGTATGGAAATATTAGAGTCAAATTCAAAAAAATAATATAATCCTAATACAATAGTTTTGAGAAGTTTCATCTATGATGATTATCAATAAATGAAGGTAGAGTGATATAAATGGAATATATAAAGAACCTATGATCAACAATTACACATCAATCAACCATGATAAATTCAAACACAAGGATGATATAAACTCTTAGAAGAAAAAATGAACAGAATAATAGTTATTTATGTACAAGAAGATAAAACCATACTAAAATAGGATCACATCTATAAGTGGTACTTTTTTCTATTTAGAGATGATGTTTTGAGGAAAATAATTCCTCTAGAGATCCCGCAAAAACGAGAGTATTAAATTAGGATTGTGTTGAAATGTTTTTGTTTATAAGTTGTGGTAATGGTATTTTAATTATGATTTTAGGGGCATTAAAATACCATGTGAAATTTTAATTTGGTTGGATGCATGGTTAGTTATAAATGTGTGCCTCCTTCTAGGATAATCCTAAAGTTTTATGGTTGGGATTCATGGTTTGTTTAACATTGCATAAACCATGAGACCCTATTTGGGAATGCTTCAAAATTGGGATCCATATTTTTTCCAACTATTGAGAAACCATGTTCCCCTGCCTTGGACACACGAATTGTTGAATAGTTTGGCTGAATGGTTTTTCAAACTGCGTTCGAATAATGAAAAATCCCACAAACCATAAAAAATGTAAAATAACATAGGAAACAACCCCTATAGAGGTACATTCATTGAATTGAAAAATAAAATCATCAAATAACCTACAATAAGGTGATCATATGTTACAATATCTATAACATTTGAATTTTTTTCCAAATAATGGTTAACGTATGATTGATATAACAAGATGAAATGGTAAAAACTCACTCACCCCTCATGTGAGGTAGATCATATATTGTCCAGACAGTAGATTCTCCCAAATGTTTACATCATGCACAAATACATGATAAAAACACCCAAAGCAACGCATACATTAAACTGAAAAAACTGGGGACTTATAATATATATCCCAATAATTTAATGAATCATGAAAATTTTTTAACATGCGAAAATAATATCGCATTTATTTACAAATGTGACTTTAACCACTCAATAGGGAGAAAATCTAAGTATAATCATCAAAAAACATATAAAAATTGAAAAAATATATATATTTATATAAGAAACAATTCACTCGTGGTCTATCTAAATTAAAATTTCCACCATAAGGTATCAATATAAAAAATTATTTATTACCAATGTAAGTATGTGATGGTAAACATGAACTATAGACACTAATCCTCACCCCTTAATGGGATCATTAAATTATAGTCCAACACCTCCAGGTGGCTGGTCCCTCAAGGCATCACATGATCCGAGTTCCCAGTGTACATCAGAATGGTAAGTTCATATCCATACATAAATAGCTCCAAAATCATGGATAATTCATAATAGGGAACTAAACAATAAAAAATGTGATTGGATATTACATAAAAAAGAGTTATAAACACCAAAGTAAATATAGAGTATTTCATTAAATAATAATGAACATTAATGGAATGTTACAATAACTATAGAACTACATAAATGGAAGGAAACAATTTTTATTTTGATAAAAAAAATTACCCATGGTCTCATGGATTTTATTTATATTCTTTCACTCCGTTACTAGGATCACAATGAACATCATAAAACTAATTACAATATAAATGGAAGGATAATCATTTAAGAGTGCACATTAACAAGGAATAACCACCAATGTCTTAATAAAATGAATATTTCCACATGATCATGTCACATTTAATAATAATATCATTGAAATTGATCCCAAACCATAGATCCAAAATCTATAAAATAAAGGGTATCAAAAAATACACAATAAAGAATAAATAATTCAATTTTAGCTCTTATGTTAGAATAAATAATCCGGAATAAACATAACTACTAATGGATGCTCCCCAGAAAAATGAAAGCTTTATTCAAAATCCAATGGCTACATCATTAATATCATGAAGCATATGATACCTTGAAATTATGAGCTGATGATACCATACTAAAAATTTCTATTCCAATCTCACAACTTATAAAACCTCTTAAGGTGACAAAAATAGCCATAACAATTTTAAAGACTCATAAGTTTAGAGTATAACATAATGAAATGAAAAAGTTCTCAAAATTGGAAGTACACTACATGGATCTTCTTTCCAAAAGAATACATTCCTTCATCGACCATAAATGGGTCATTCTTTGAAACATGTTTTTTATGGATTCACTTTAAATAAAAAATGTCCCTTTTAGTATATCCAAATAATAGGTCAACTATCCATCAGTCATGGAAGTTAAACTGTCCAATTTTAGACCATTTTTAAAATAGATAGCCTTATGGGTTTATTAACCAACAAAAATAGGTAATAAAAATACCAAACATGATAATTTTTTTGAAACATTACAAAGACATTTCCCATCTTGAGTATATTACGAGAACCAAGAAATATTATCCATCATAATTTTCATAGGATTCTAAAATAGGGTAAAGACTAACTTGATGAATTTCATATACATTGTTTCATGAAGATGATATATAGTAACAAAATACCGCAAATCATGACAAGGTCCTTATAATAAAAACTTCATATACATGACATTTTTAAAATCATGAGACTTGAATGACTCTATATTCCCATAATCATTTTCAATACTCATCACTACGTTAAAAGAACCATGATAACCACTATAAAAATTTGTTCAATATTCCAAGTTATCTGGGTGGGTTCCAAGGATATAAAAGGACCTTGACCCACAAATAGATTTGTTGTTTGGGAATATTCCTTAATGTTAGGTGAAACTTCTAGAAAATAAGAAAAAAACCCTATAGACTAGATTGGGAAAACATTATGCATTTCCTAAAGAACATCCTGAGATAAATTGTTTGATATCACAAATAATAGGAATATCTACAATTCCATCAATGAACACTAAAATATGTCATAAAATATTTTAAACAATTTCACAACCGACGTTTAACCAATCATCATATATTTCCAAGAACAAATGATTACCCTGTTTATGAATTCATACTCATTCTATTCAAAATGAGAAATATGATTATAAATCCATTATACTATTCCAATGTAATTTTCTAACTCTCTAAAATTCTTCTATTTTAAAAAAATAATGATCCCATTTGTGAATTTCAAAAAACATTCTTAAATTAAATCCATCGGAAACAAAAAGTTCTTCTAAAATCATTTTTACAATATCACAAGAATCTTTTAAAATATTTTTTCTAATTCCAAAAATTCATAAAACATATCTTATGAAAATGGAATTCAATTTTCAATATACTCTAGAAAACATGTTTGAATTTAGAAATTTTATTTCCTGATAGGATTTAATATCAATAACATTGTGATTAAATATGAAACAACCAGAAAGCTAATAATAAAACAAAATCAATATCCCTCTAAAAAACCTCACACACGTGAAGTGCCTATGAAGAAAAAAATATACAATGCTATGTTTGGAATTATTTTATAACATTCCATGGCTTGGTCGTACAAGCTGGTAAACCACACATCAAACCCAAAACTATTCCTTGATAGATTTATAGACCAGTCACATCGATATCCATTAGTTTTCAAGATCATGAAGACCTAGTGTTATTGTGGTCATATTATTACTGTAGTTATAAATCTCATAAGAGTTTCCCAAAATAAAAATTGTTCAGAATGGGAACTTAAATCTCATTAAAGAAAAGAAAAATAATAACTCAAAAATGATAACTCAACACACCACATCACAGTTAACTAATGTTTTATCCCAAAAATATGATGATCAATAACTGATTCCTGAACATAATCTTTGTCCTAAAAACATTATTAATCTCCATACTACCATAATTCACAAAAAATATACTAATGGCATTTAATTTTATTTAGATCCAATCATGAAAAGGCATTCACTAAAACCATTTTTAACAGGACAACCTACAATTCCATCTAAACTGAAATCTAATTCAATTTTTCACTAACATGAACAGTTTTTACATCTCCTCAGGCTGAAAAAAATACTAGAAAATCTACAATTTACATATGTGAATTATCACACCCATATTAGAAAACAATAACCAATTTTAACTATTGAAACAAATTTTGATTACCAAATAAATATATATATATTTGTGTACAATGTGTCACTATTAAAATGATTTGATAACATAATAACCGAAAAATATCTCTTGGTGGTTTACAAACACCCACTATATCCCATGCCACATACACTTGGTCAACCTATTATAAGTCCAAAAATGAATATGATAGAATTAAAATATGTTATATGATTTTAATATTAGAAAACACCTAATGATACAAGTGGGGCTTGAGTTATAGAGCATATCATGATTCCCCTAAAGATTCTATGGTCTCATTTCATAAGGTAATTTGAATATTATAAAAGAATAGTACAATAATCCGAGTGAAAAACATTACATTCCATAATGGAATATAAATCAATTTAAATAATTTTACAATGGTGATGTTTTTAAAATATTTCACTAAACATTTCAAATTCATTAGCATTCGAAAGACGGAAATCATTCCATTTCATCATTTTATAAATAACAAATTTTTATTATTTTTTAAACCATTCCCTATAAATTTTAGCAAGTAGACAAGAAACAAATAAAATTAACAAGTTATATAGATAAACACAAGAGATAATACATTACCATAATATTGGATCACATCGATTAATAGATCAATCAAATGAAATAATAAATCAAAATTGGAAACTTAAGTGTCAATTAGTGATGAAAATCACTTTCAAGTGTTGAGTAACATGTATATGGTTTTCATGGGTACATACTAGGTATAATATTGAGTCCACCTTTGTCATGATAATAAAAATAATCCAGGACTGATATTTAGGGTTACATATACTCTCACCAGTCACATGAAACTAGTTCTTTGAATATCATCTTTCTAGAATTCAATTCCACATACTAATACATTAATTTTCCCTAAAAATATAGTATATAGGATTTGATAACAGTAGAAACTAATATATATTGGTTATATTTTCTATTTAATGTGGGTCTCATGACTATAAAAAATAGATGAGTGATATTATTTATTTACAAGGATAGTAATATAGATCCTTATCAATATTAATCATGGGCTCATTATCTCAAAAATATCCTACATGTTAACAAATCCTAAAATTCGATCTCACTCTCAAATCAAGCTCCCTGAATGTAAATAATCCATTTTTCACCCATAAATGGGTAGAACAAGAATAAATATATATTAATTATAGGAATATTATAATATGAACATCATAATGTACCAGAAATACTATTAAATAAAATCCAGTAAATTCATTGTATTTTTATAAATTGAACCTTTTAAATGGGTAAGCATACTTCTTTTCCTTAAAATGTATCATCGTAATGAAAAATAATCCTTTTAACCTAGACATTCATTCAAAACATATCAATTTACTTCAAGTACTTTTAGAAATATAAAAATATATAGGGTCATTAGACGAAATGGATTTACACCAACTTTCCATGTGAATAAATCACTCATTTCAACTAACACTAGAATAACGATAAAATACAATTGTAACATAAATCAAATAGAGTTATTATTTATTTTACAAATTCAACCAATTTAAAATCTATAAATATTACCATATATATTAAACTATTTCATAAATATAATTAATTTCACATAAGAAATCAAAATCAGGCATATTCCCTGAATTTAAAAAATGTAACCATGAAAATATATTTATAAGGGTATAAAAATCAATATAGAATTCATGAATTTATTAAATCATGAGAATGATCCATATGACAACATAAATTTATAAAAAATGTGTTTAAAGATTATTTCATAATGAAATTAATGATATTTTTTTTTGAAAATGTGATTGAAGGATGAGAATATATATAAAATCTCAAGAAATAAATTAATAAATAAAGATAATGAATAGAAATACCAATATAAAAAATTCATATTGTAACAATAATGTATACAAGATGGATCACCTCTGATTATGATCCATGAAACTATTTCGGGGGATCTCGATATAAGAGACAAATGTCCCTAGATCAAAAATTTAACATCAATTAAACATGATCCTGGGGAACCAATGGTGTTCATAACAACTATAAAGAAAAAATCAAAAGGATCTGAAGAATTTAAGGGAAAGAGGATACAATAAAAATAGAATAGGATGAGATCTTTCATCGTCATATTGATACAGTAATAAATTAGGTTATTATTGATAAAATACATTTACTTATATGCCAAAATATAGAGGATAGATTTATATTCAAGTAAAATTATATAATTATTAAAAATATGGTCATGGGATTTTAATAATGATTTTTTGGGAAAAAAATTCTTATTTTTTGTTTTCATAATGTTTTCCACATGGTTAGTACTGACTAAGAACCAACCATGAACCTCATTCTGGGTTGGTTGAAAATTTTGATTGATAGTATTAATGGATTGTTAAATCATCTACAAACCATGTGACACATTCAAGACTTGTTACATAGTTCGGAAACATTATTTCTTATAATAATTCACCAACAATATTCCCCAAACAAGGATACTATAAATGTTATTGGGTTTTTGGATCATGATTTTTCAAAAAATGTTCCAACCCTAATAGGCACAGAAACTATTAAAAACCCAACCCCCCCATATATCCAACAATGTATTCAAATTAACGGATCCTCCAGTAAAATAGTTAATGAACCAAAATAATGTAATTGTAGGTAAAATTAAGGATCATAAAAAGTGAGATGACATTCAAGGTAATGGTTTTAAATATTAAACTACTTTTTATGGGGAAATTATTTTTTTGTGAATCTATATTTCTCTATACAGTTTATATAATTATCATTTTAAAATAATATCATCATTATAATTGTATTCAGGATATATAATAATTTATTCATGTTCACCCTTTAATGGGAGAGTGATTCAGTTGATGCCAATTCTGTATTTGTTTATTTTAATTCATTTTTTAATTATTCAATCGATTCTCATTATTTAATAAATTTAGAATTCATGAACGATTATATTATTTTCTTTTTGAAACAATTCATGAAACAATAGTCTATTTTACAACCTAATAGATTTCATTTCAACTCCATTCATTGATCAAAATTGGGTCTTTCTCGATCATATTTTATCTTTTTATTGATTTCATCATTAATAATTAATCTCTTTCTAGGTCCTAGTTTCTCTACATTACGTCCTTTTTTGATGAAAATATAATGTGGTGGAAAATAAATATCTATTATAAAAATAATTCATCACTTCCTTTGTATTTAATTATTATCATCCTTATATAAAAATATTTTTTCTTCCAATTCATTTTTTAGTACCCATGTATGGTTATTCAATGTGAATGTTATTCATCAAAATAACCATATATTTATTTACTGGGAAAATTATTTAAAAAATCATATATCTTTTATCTATATTATTTCAATACCTCAGTGTTCATTACCTTTAATTAATGGTACATAAATATAAATCTAATAAATTTCATTATATATCCTTTTAATTTCATCTTGAATATCATGTAATGATTATTTATTGATTCATATTTTTTTCATATGTGTAACACTTATACGCATTCACATTTTAATGTTCTATATGGGCCCAAATTGATTATGTCTTCTAATGAATTATGTAAACTTTTATATATAATGATATTATATGTATAGAGACCACATTTTTGCCTTATTATACATTGAAATATATCAATTATAACTTTTAGAGTAATGCACTAAGATAACATGCAATTTTGAATTCCATTAGATGAGGAAATTATTTTCTAATAATATTAAATATATTTTATATCACCCACATACAATTTTTGTGATATAATTGGATATCACATAAACAAAAAATCAGATTGAAAATATGAGACCACAGTGGATTAATCATTAAGGTATTTACCCTAGGCATAAACTATTATTTGTCTCTATAAGATGATAGGATAAAGAAATAGTTGGTGGATTTATTTTACTGAATTAATTACTTATTTCATTTATATAATTCATTAAATCAATAAAAAGGAATACATTCAATGCATATGATGGTATGGATAATATCTAGGTTTAGTGGTAAAATCTGAAGATCCTTGATATAAGGATTTACCTCCATTCATTAGCGTATCGATATTAGGTGACAAACAACTTTTAGATCCATGGGAATCAAGGAATAATTAACCTAACAGATATCCTACTTCATTGGTGACTATGTTCTTCACTAATGATGAATCCAAATTGAATTACAACCCATAATTTTTTATTCTCTCTTTTGATTAAAAAAATGAACTTGATCAAAACCATAATTCGTGATCTTTATTCGTGTAAATCCTTTTCATTAGTCTGTGTAAAAATTTTATTTTGATTAATCAATTTAACCTGTATTTTAATGTTTCACACCAAATATGTACTCAATCTTTATTTTTATAAATTATGAAATAGAAATTTATTGATTCACCATCATTTTTTTCCTTTTCTCAATTATTCATTGCATTCATCATTGCAGGCCTATGGATCAATTATTTGACATTTCCAGCCACGTTTGAGTTCTATCAAACCCCTGTATTCACAAAAAAATAACATGCAATGAGAAATTTAATTATCTGTGTCATTACCCGCCTACACCAAAAGAAGGGAAGGGACAGCAGATTGCCAAGCCCTTCCTAATTTAAGTTGAACAAGAGATAATGACCCCCAAAACACGCCTTCATTAGGTCCTAGAGTGGCGACCAACAACAAGGGTATATAATCTCCCAAAAAAAGGCATAACCCATTTATTTTTATAGGATCGAGAGATAAGATAGAAACCCCAACAACACCAAAGCTGAAAGTAAAGGTAAAGCCAAATGTAACCCACTCCCATATACATGTTAAAAAGGAAATGTTACAAGCCATAAAAACTCTAAAGTTAAGTACCAAGAAAAAGTAAAACGACAACAACAACTGCCCAAGGTCTGAGCTAGTACGGTCTTGCATGATCCCTGAAGTCCACCTTGAAACCTGAAAGTCGTTTTATATACGTAGGGTGAGAATACTTGTATACTCAGTAGGGAAAACCAAAAGCTCTCACGCACAAGTGGGGGAAGCATTTAATGCCTTGTGAGATAAGAGATAACCAAAACATCTAGCAAGGTAGTCTATCCACCCAAGCCTCACCAAAGAAAACTCCCCAAATAACTCATGTCAAGTAATGTATAGTAACAGCACATCGATATTTGGGTACCCCGCACCACTTTCCCATTAGTTATTGAAGGCATCTTACGCATCGAGCCAATCCCTCCATTCTCACCGCAGTCCCAATACCAAACCCTACCCGCACACACCTGGGCCATAACCTCCATCTCGCCCATAGAAACCTGGGCCAAAAGCACCATGTGAAACCACACCCACAAACACCTGGTTCAAACCAAATACTGCCACACCCGAAGACACTCGGGCCACATCCACCACGCGCAACCACACCCGAAAACACTAGGGTCAGAACAACTATTGCCACGCCCGAAGACACCTGGGCCTCATCCCAAAGACACCTGGGAAACAACCTGCCTGAAAACACCTAGGCGAACCACCACAACTACCCTGCCTGAAGATTCTTAAGCTAGTAATGGAATTCTGGCCATCATAGTCTGCCCGAAGAGTCTTGGGCTATTCGGGAAAGGGAGCAGAAAATGAGATAATAACCAGCCACTCGTAGGAGTGTTTGGAAGAACACCCTCCCCCATGAAATGGGGGTGTTCAGCACTAAATTACTCAACTTAGGTGGGGCGCGAATAAGAAACATAAGATATATAGATATATTTATAGGTAACAAGCACTCATCTCTACCTAGGGTTTCCAGAGACCAACCTAAACACAAACAGCCTCGTGACTATTCATTCGTAAGAAACACAACACTCACGGCCAAGTCACAAATCGTTCCAAAAACCAACTCCTCATTTAAATCATTCTGGTTTCATGTTCAATCATACTCATTTATGTTAATTCTACACTACTAGGTAACTAGCAGCCATAACCACAAGCCAGAGGAAAAGAGAAACAACCAACATCAATTTAAACATTGACACTCAGTTCCCTTGTAATGTTACACCAATAAAAGGGGATTAGTGAGATACCTCAAATTACTGAACCAAGGAAAACCTCATAAAAGGGATAAGTGAGATCCCTCAAAGTACTGGGAACAAAGAAAACCCCAAGACACAGCCTCATGTCTCCAAAACCAGGAACCAAGGATTTATCAACAATAGAAGATCCCACCCATGTTTGTGTCACAGAAGAGTAACAACATGGTTCAGAGTCACAACCAAGAGGATCCCATCCTCACCCACATCACCACATAGGAAATCAAATAGAAAAAAACACCCACCACAAAAATAGAGTTGGGAATTTTCCAGGTTCAAGCACATCATTCATTATATTCTTATTTCTATTGGTTATCCTAGGTGACCACAGAGGGTTTTATGTTTACAGGGTACCCAATTAATCCACCGAGTTTACGTGATTAACCAATTTCCAAGTCACAGTCATTTAACCATAATAGTAGACAAGGTTTCATTAGTGCACAAGGAAGACCACCAACGGCCATGATTTTCAGTGAGCATAGGCCCGCACAATTAACAACACATATAAACATAAAAGAGTATAATTGAACATCGATCACCCCCCTTCATTATTTAAAGTTCTGCTCATTATCTTTATTATGTTTGGTTTCATCATTCCCCATAGAAATAATAGTTTACCCACCCCGCATGATACACAGTAAGGAGAGACAAAAGAAAATTCCTACTTGGTTGATCAAGGATCGATGTTTTTCTCCACGCTCCAAGAACTGGGGATGCGCGACTTGCGTGGGATGAATTCGGTGGACTCCAAGAGGTATAGAAATATCAAGCAGAGGTGCACCACAAGCCACGGGAAGAGAGGAACTCCAGGCGCACCGGGGTAAAGAAAGAAATCTAACCATGAAGAAAAAAAAAGGAAACTCTAGCGGGAGGTATAAAGAGAAGATCTTACAGTTACAGGATATGGAATTTTGAACACCTAGAAATTCGGATCGCGGTTTCCTACACAAGTGGGCAGTTACACATGAGGATCTCAAGGTGTTATTTAATACCCCCCATCGGGGAGGTTTCTAGGGATTTTTAGTAATTAATTATGAGCTTTAAATGGCTTTAAAACTGGTAAAAGAATTAATTTATGTCAAAAAATTACATTGCAGGAGCGGGATTGGAAAAAGAAAACGGAGGGCTGGGTGAGGACACGATTCCACCTTAATGGTGCCACTGTTTTTGTGGAGCCTTATTTTGGAAAAGTAATGGTCCAGGAGGGTCTGGGGCATTACATTAGATACCTCCCAAACTATTCTTTCCCTCGATAATCAAAAACAAAACAGAAGAAAAGAGAGGGTCCAAACAACCACCTCGAAAGATACCTCTTAGGAGTGAACCTCATCGTCATCAAGAAACACATCTCCCTCAAGAAACCAGGCAACATATCAGGTTCAAACTGCCCATTCATATGGGTTGGGGAGTCTCTCCCTCCATGTCATGATACTATCTGCTTTGGGCAGCACTGACTCACCCGCATGGGTTTAATCGCATCCACCTTAATGCGTCTTGATTAGGGATTGGGTCCTCCCCTCCGCATGTCCATGAATTTTCATACACATTCAGAGAATAAGGAAAACCAGATATTTCATAGCTAATAAGGTAAAGCGTCCCATCACAAACAAGAAAAAATATAACAGCAGAAAACTCAAAACAACTATGGGTACTGAGCACGCAACTGTGCTTCCCATTCCCAGGTACCCTCCTCAAGCCCATCATGCCTCCACAACATAAGAACCAAAGGAATGGTTCTACCACGATTCACCTTCTCTTCATGAAATTCGATCATCACTGGTCGCTATACGAAAGTTTCATCGTCCCTGATATCAAGCTTTCCCCAGTCGAGGATGTTTAAATCATCATGTAGGTATCGTCAGAGTTGGGACACATGGGAGACGTCGTGCACCCTTTGCAACGGTGCCGGAAACGCCAGCTGATAAGCCACCGTGCCGACCCGTAGAAGCACTTCAAACGGTCTGGAAAACTTGGGGGAAAGCTTACTCCCTCTGCCAAAACACTGCTACCCACGCTGGGTGTAACGCCCCGACCCCAGTTACCCAGAGTCGGTACATTATTACATAACATTGGCATGATCACAAAAAATATCAAATCATGAAAGACCGATTAGTTTAGTAGCCTTGGAAACACTAGATATATTTATAAAGTTTTACATTACATCATAAAAATGAAAACTACAACAACATAGTCTCCATTGTCCACAATCTTATCCCCTCATACTATCCCTGCATGTCATTCATAATTTATTTCTTCACATCCTGGGAAAAATAAAACATAGAAAAGGGGTGAGCTCAAATTCTCGGTAAGGATAAAAATATAGCATAAACTTTCATAAATAAGAATAAACATTTAAGACAATGTATAAATAAAACAAAAGCCTTTTAAACTTTAACTTCAACATAGTATGGAAAAAATAAAATTAAATAATGTCATTTAATTATTCACATGGATATTCGACTAATAGAATAATCACATGCAATATCAATAACCACTTTCATAATGATGGAATGCATAATGCCAGACTATCATAACCACATAGCCAAGGCCTCGTGCCAAGACTACAAATAATATTTTTCTAAGGCCTTGTGCCAAGACACTAGTTTCTCTCGTGAGACCTACCGATTCATCGAGGGGCTATAGCGGGCTCCACCCATCACATATTAAGTCCAATGCATTCCCATATGAAAAGGATTAAACATAACATAAACATTCGTATTATAATTAGCATACGAAATGTAAATACTTCATCCATAAACCATGAATGGTATAAAAATAACACATCCATAGTCAAACATATCACAAAACCGTCAATACAATATATAAGTTTTGTATCATAATAAATCAACTTCAAATAAGCATAAAATCCATCAAAGGATGTTGACATAGAAGAAATCAAAACTCTTTTTAGATAAATATCTATTTCGATTTTAAAATCATTTTAAGAGTCATATATATATATATATAAAATAAAACATTTTCTTTGAAAATATTCTTATAAGCCTGTAAGGGAAGCTTCGATGATTTTATAATGGAGGAAAATAGTTGCACCCACCGTATAAGTTAAAAAAACATTCTTACCTTAATTCTGTTGAAAAGGTTAAAAAGGACCCTGTTTAGAAAACGACGAAACGATTCCTTCATAAACCACTTATAAATTTTAATAAGGGTATAAATTACTTTAGCCAACATTCTAGTAAATAGTAAAAATGTTTTGAAATACATTTTTAAGAAACATGGATGTGGATGATAAAGAAATCCCAGTAGATTATTACGTATAAACAACCTCAGATAATGAATATATTGCGAAATAAACCCTTACCTTGTACTTTTCCTTGGTTGGGGTAGGTTAACCACTAGTATAATGGTGAAATAATTTTTATTAAATTATTCAATAATCATATATATTAATATGATATCATATGTTATCTTTTAACAATGCTTTGTTAATAATATTTTAGAATTATAGTTGTTTCGGGCGTTGACTTAATCGTTTCCTTTTATATGTTTTGTTACGTAAGCCATGTTTCTCATGGATAAGTTGTATCTTATTAATATACATAATGATATAAAGTCCTTAAAAATTATTTTGAAATAATCAAATGATAATTATACTTGAATGGATATGATGGTGAATGAATCTCATCACGTTCGTGGAGACGGTAGTCCGTACATATGCACGAGGGACAATGTCATTCTTCTGATATTAAAATAATATATAATTGGATGTTATATCATATATACATAATAATTATCATGTTATATTTATTATTTAGATGAATTACAAATCATTATTATACTCATCCAAATAATAATATATTGAATAACAATTACACCATGACGTGGAGACGGTAAGTCATACGTATGCACGTATGGTGAAATGTAATTCAAAGGATGGATAGAATACTGAATATGGTTGTACCATATTTATAATAATATTACAGTATATAGGAGATAGTAGATTCGTTATTTTAGAATGGGAATATCAATGAAAGAAGAAGTGGAAGAAGAAAGGAACTTGAAAAGGGGTGGTGAAATCATTACCTCTTCTTCGGGTTCTTCCTTTTGACTTGATCAAAAGGGCACCTTAGGTTGGATTTATGACTAATGGAAGGCCTCTAGAATAAAGTGAGGGAAGTTGAGAGAGTATTTGGGCAGGGTTTGGCCGAACCAATAGGCTTTGAAGGTGTGAATTAATGAGAAAGGGGAGTGCCCTTTTATAAGAGGGGTGAGGGGTACCTTTGGAAAAGCTAGAAATATTATTTTATAATAAATTCATATTCGGTTTCTAATGGATCAAAAGTGAGTTATTTAAAGTTTAATGTGGGTATGGGTCGAAAAACTCTCAACCAATATAATTTATACAGGTTTGGGTCATTATATTAACCTTATCTTTTAGTTTTAACTCTTAGATAATTAATTTGACACTTACCATGTCACTTTGTATTTTTATATTTTATAGTTAATAAACTTACTATATACCACCAAGAGACCCCCAAGTGGTCCACTAATGATACACCTATCATTATATAAGTCTCTTGGCAGAACCTTAGAATTTTATGAATTTAATATCAATTAATAATATAATATTTGTTTTAAAAACTATTTTATGTCAATTTTGACACAATTCAATAATTAATTTTTGTAAAAATACTAACAGAATTATTACTTCAAAAAAAGTTAATTAAATTAATCTTAACATGTCATATTAACCTATAAAATTATTGGTATTTATAAAAAGTCTCAAATTACATTTATATTGGTATTTATAATAACAATTATTATAATTTTACATTAATTTGGTAATTACTGCATCACCATTGTGTAATAAATATTTTAAATTATTTAATGTAAACAAAATTATAAATAAAATACCATTATGTAGGAAATTTATTTATATTTCTAATGAATATTTATAATCGAATTTATCTTATGTGTAACCCTATATTAAAAAGGTTTTAGTAAATAATCCCTGATTTTAACTCTTTTAACTCTTCTTTGAATTAAATAATAATAAATGTCCTAATCTATCCAAGTGGACCTAAATGAAAATATTTTATTCCAAAGGTTTTTTTTGGTCGAGATACAATTGTTCAATAGAATTAGGACATGTGTTTGGGTAATATTAATATCATTTTTACCATTAATTACCCTATTTACTTTTAACCGTGGTAAATACAAGTAAAAAGTTACTATTCAACAAAAATTATTTTCATCTCACTGAACCACATTTTACTCCTTGATATTAACCGTGTCTCTCAGATTTTCAAAATTCTACTCGCAGAAGTGGTAAAATTATGTTTTATGAAAAATATAGTTTTTTTAACTACCACTTAGTGGTTTCACTATTCATCAAAAAATGATGTTTTTCAAAAAAAATACCAAAAAATCACCCTAGGATAATTTTGATATTCCGAATCCAAAAATGATGTCCATTTTGAAAAATAAAATTTATAAAATTTAAAAAAGTAGGTATTACTATTCATCACTGGTAGGTTGATTGGTTGTGGTGTGTTAGAACTCGATGTTGCGTACAACACACGCTATTTCATTATTCAAAGAGAAGAATACAGTAGAAGCTTGGGGTGTTAAATTCTCCCCTCCTTCAATAAATTGAGTCCTCGCAATTTAAAATTGTTCTTCGAAAATAAAAGGTGGAATATAGAAAATATCTTTGTGGGAAAACCCACATCAGAAATTGGGTTAATAAAATTTTGTCTTAATAAGAGGAAAAGAGAAATTAAAGGGTCACCACCAAATTATGATCTCTATTCAGCGAACATTAGTGGCAATTAGAGACATATAATTGGAGGAAAAATGTAAATATTTATAGGTAGTGATTGAGGTCATCAATCACAAACAAGTGTAAAATTGAGGGCCTTAATTTCATCAATCTATGATGATTTAAAATACCATCAGTTCAGCTAAACATATGGTATTAGGAAAACACATTTTTTGTTTTAAGATCCCTTCACTAAAGTATAAGATTTAATTTCTTCATTGAATAAGAGAAGAAGAAAAATATATACTTGACATGTAGAGTCTCATCCTTTAACTAAGTTCTACCACAAACTCATCTTTCACTCTAAAGATAATAGAACTTAAAAATAATATTCTATTTAACCTATTCGGATAGGGTTAAAAAATGAATTTATAATTCAACTAGATGAACCATTAAAAAAACGACATTATTCAATCCAGTACATCACGTGGGTCAGTGGTAGGTGATACACCCTTGTCGCCCTTCGGTTGTGGGTTCAAGTCTCGCGGCCTTGCCGGACGCGACGGGTTGCCGCCCGACCTCTGGGTTTCCCTTTTATGGCAATAAAAAATAATCCAAACTAGAACTATCCAAAATACTTCAGTCCAAAATTTATAAGGAAGGTAAACACAATGAAGATCCTTTTTTCCATGTAATAACATGTGAACACCTTCATCATTTATTCTTTTAAAACACTACAACATCCTGAATTACCATAAAACCTTATTGATTACATTCATGACCCCTTATTCCTTAAAGAATAATAGATATATTCCTTCAAAACAAAAATGTTGTAAACCCCAACAATTATGGAATATACAAATCATTAATCAGTTTCAAGGTAGTCAAGAATATCCAATATAATTTATCCAAATCAATCATGTATTATTCTAAAATCACTACCTCGGTATCAGAACCATATTATGGTTTATCTTTCTCTCAACCATATATTTTCCAAAAATTTAACCTGCTATTGAGTCACTTTTCTTTGTTCCACACAATCTCAAGTCCTTAATGAAATAGTACTACATTATAATCCTTATATACTCCATAATTATTATAACAAGTACATTGTTGATACAACACTCAAATGACATAATCAACATAAGAACTCTAATCATTCCTCTTTATCTGTGGTAGTATCATAACTCGATTATTATCCAATAGAATAATTTGCGGCATAGTCTGATGACTGGGGCATAGGTTTGCGTAGTTACCAAACTCCTTGCAAATGAAGCATTTTACATTTGAACACATTTTTTTCCCTTATAGTCACGTAATTTGTGCCCTTTTCCTCCACACATATAACAAACTCGCATTCCTTTCAGGAAAGTTCCAGGCTGTTTCTTTCCACAGTTATCACATATGGTAAAATTATTCTTTTCCATCTTCCCTTTATCTATCTTTCTCTCTTCTATCCTTTTCTTCTCATACTTCCCTTCAAAGCCATAGCACTCAATAAACACTTTACTTATCTTATCAACACATGATATTATATCTTCATATGATGATAATACATGGGTGACTATTTCTCTTATAAATTCGGGCATAAGACCATAAATGATATGATCCTTCTTTCTCTTTGGATCATGTGCATTGTTGGATCTCTCATTCCTTTTACTGGGTGCCATTTCTAAACAATGGCATACACTAGATTAGTTTATGAATAACAATACCTAATCCCAAACTTGTAAAAGACATAACATAAATTAAATAGTTTATGGATATAATATATAATCATATAAATGTCTCCTTTGAGGATGTATATACTCATAAACCCTTCATAATGGTTTGTAAAGAAAATGAGAATTATCCTAAGAATATCCCCCGAGAGTGTCGTAACCAAGACTGTAGCATGGTCCGTTGTCGTGCACCAGTTCCCATTCAAGTCTAGCTCAAAGCAGTGTTTTCGGGTTTTACCCCTAGGTACATCTGTCCCAGAGCCGCCTCTACCTTCTCTTATCCAGGCAGGGATGTATTTCCCAAAAAACTCACAAAATATCTACAATACCAAAATTCTAGGAAGTTATTATATGCTGATCCTCAAAGTCCATCTTAGGTCTATGTGCTCTAATCAGAGTTTATCTAAATCTAGCTACCAAGGTTTGTACTAAACTTCCTCTGATACCAACTATAACACTGCGACCCTAGTTACCCAGATTCAGTGCATTATTACATATCATTCCCATGATCACAAGAAAGATCGAATCTCGAAAGACCGATTAGTTTAGTAGCCTTGGAAACACTAGATATATTCATAATGTTTTACATTACATCATAAAAATGAGAACTACAACAACATAGTCTCCATAGTCCACACTCTTATCCCCTTATACTATCCCTGAAGGTCATTCATAATTTACTTCTTCACATCCTGGTAAAAATAAAACATAGAAAAAGGGTGAGCTCAAATTCCTAGTAAGGATAAAAGTATAGCGGAAACTTTCATAAATAACAATAAAAATTTAAGGCAATGTATAACTAAAACAAAGGCCTTTTAAACTTGATCATCAACATATTATGGAAAAAATAAAATGAAATAATTCCATTTACTTATTCACATGGATATTCTACTAATCAAATAATCACATGCAATATCAATAACCACTTTCATAATGATAGAATGCATAATGCCAGACTATCATAACCACATAGCCAAGGCCTCGTGCCAAGACTACAAATAAGATTTTTCCAAGTCCTTGTGCCAAGACAGTTGTTTGTCTCATGAGACCTACCGATTCATCAAGTAGCTATAGCGGGCTCCACCCGTCACATATTAAGTCCAATGCATTTCTATATTAAAAGTTTTAAACATAACATAAACATTAATATTATAACTACCATACAAAATGTAAATACTTCATCCATAAACCATGAATGGTATAAAAATAACACATCCACAGTCAAACATATCACAAAACCTTCAATACAATATAGATGTTCTGTATCATAATAAATCAGCTTCAAATAAGCGTAAAATCCATCAAAGTATGTTGACATAGATGAAATCAATACTCTTTTTAGAGAAATATCTCTTTCTATTTTGAAATAATTTAAGAGTCATATATCTATAAAATAAAACATTTTCTTTGAAAATATTCTTATAAGCTTGTAACGGAAGCTTCGACGATTTTATAACAGCGGAAAATAGTTGCACCCGCAGTATAAGTTAAAAAAACATTCTTACCTTAATTCTGTTGAAAAGGTTAAAAAGGACCTTGTTTGGAAAAAACGGAAATATTCCTTTATAAACCACTTATAAAAGTAAACAAGGGTATACATGACTTTAACCCATATTCTAGTAAATAGTAAAAATGTTTTGAAATACATTTTTAAGAAACATGGATGTGGATGATAATGAAATCCCAGTAGACTATTACGTATAAACAACCTCAGATAATGAAGAGATTGGGAAATAAAACCTTAGCTTGTACTTTTCCTTGGTTGGGGTAGGTTAACCTCCTGTATAATGGTGAAATAATTGTTAATAAATTATACATGAATCATATATATTAATATGATATCATATATGATCTTTTAACATTAGTTTGTTAATAATATTTTAGAATTATGGTTGTTTCGTGTGTTAACTTACTCATTTTCTTTTATATGATTTGTTATGTAAGCCATTTTTTTCATGGATAGGTTGTATCTTATTCATATCCAGAATGTTATCAAGTCCTTAAACATTATTTTGAAATCATCAAATGATAATTATACTTGAATGTATACGATGGAAAAAGAATCTCATCGCGTTTGTGGAGATGGTAGTCCACACGTGCGGACGAGCGACAATATCATTATTTTGATATTAAAATAACATATAATTGGATGGTTTATCATATATAAAGAATAAATATCATGTTATATTTATTATTTACATGAATTACAAATCATTATTATACCCATTCAAATAATAATATATTGAATAACAATTACACCACGACGTGGAGACGGTAAGCCGTACGTACGCACGTATGGTGACATGTCATTCAAAGGATGGATAGAATACTGATTATGGTTGTACCATATTTATAATAATATTACAATATATACGAGATACTGGATTCATTATTTTATAATGGTAATAAAAAAGAAAGAAGAAGTGGAAGAAGAAAGGAACTTGAAACGGGGTGGTGAAATCATTACCTCTACTTCGGGTGCTTCCTTTTGATTTGATCAAAAGGGATCCTTAGGGTGGATTTATGACTAAAGGAAAGCCTCTGGGATGAATTGAGGGAAGTTGATAGAGTATTTGGGCAGGGTTTGGCCGAACGAAAAGGCTTTGAAGATGTGAATTAATGAGAAGGGGGACTGCCCTTTTATAAGAGGGGTGAGAGGCACCTTTGGAAAAGATAGAAATATTATTTTTTAATAAATTCATATTCGGTTTCTAATTGATCCAAAGTAGATTATTTTATGGTTAAGGTGCGGAAGGGTCGAAAACCACTCAACCAATAGAATTTAGACAGGTTTGGGTCATTATATTAACCATATATTTTTGTTTTAACTCTTAATTAATTAGTTTGACACTTACCATGTCACGTTGTATTTTTATATTTTATAGTTAATAAACTTACTATATACCCTCAAGAGACCCCCAAGTGGTCCATTAATAATACACCTATCATGATATAAGTATCTTGGCAGATCCTTAGATTTTTATGAATTTAATATCAATTAATTATATAATATTTATTTTAAAAACTATTTTATGTCAATTTCGACACTATTTAATAATTGATTTTTGTAAAAATCATAACAGAATTATTTCTTCGAAAAAAGTTAATTAAATCAATGATAACATGTCATATTAACCTTTAAAATTATTAATTTTTATTAAAAGTCTCAAATTACATTTATTTAGGTATTTATAATATAAATTATTCTAATTTTTCATTTAATTAGGTAATTACTGCATCACCATTGTGTCATAAATAGGTTAAATTATTTAATGTCCAAAAATTATAAATAAAATATAATTATGTATGAAATCTCTTTATATTTCTAATGAATATTTATAATCGAATTTATCTTATGTGTAACCCTATTTTAAAAATATTTGAGTAAATAAACCTTGATTTTAACTCTTTTAACTCTTCTTTGAATTAAATAATAATAAATGTCCTAATCTAATCCAAGTGGACCTAAATGATAATATTTTTTTCCTAAGGTTGTTTTTGGTCGAGATACAATTTTCCAATTGAATTAGTACACGTGTTAGGGTAATATTAATATCCTTTTTACCCTTAATTACCCTATTTACTTTTAACCGTGGTAAATAAAAGTAAAAAATTACTATTCACCAAAAATTATTTTCATCTAATTGAACCACATTTTACTCCTTGATATTAACTGTGTCTCTCATATTTTCAAAATTCCACTCATAGAAGCGGTAAAATTAAGGTTTATGAAAAATTCAGTTTTTTTATCTACCACTTATTGGTTTCACTATTCATCAAAAAATGATGTTTTTCAGAAAAATACCAAAAATTCACCCTAGGCTAATTTCGATATTCTGAATCCAAATATGAAGTCCATTTTGAAAAATAAAATTTATAAAATTTCAAAAAGTAGGTATTACTATTCATAACATCTAGTTTGATTGGTTGTGGTGTGTTAGAACTCGATGTTGCGTACAACACACGATATTGCATTATTCAAAGAGAAGCGTACCGTAGAAGCTTAGGGTGTTACACTGGGGGGGAGACCTTCAGTAATACGTGGTCCCCAACCCCGAACTCCAAGGGTCTCCTCCTATTATCGGCATATGACTTTTGTTGGTCCTGAGCCGCCTTCATCCTCTCTCGTATATGCTGAACCCTCTCTGTCATGCTATGCACCACCTTCGGACTAAGAACACCAACTTCCCCGAATTCTGTCCAGAACATGGGTGAGCGACATGGCCTCCCATAAAACGTTTCGAATGGAGCCATACCAATGGTAGAGAGATATATATTATTGTAGGCAAACTCTAACAGTGGATAGTGTCTCACCCACGATCCCCAGATTTCTAGGACACATGCCCATAGCATGTCATCCAATGTCTGGATGGTGCGGTCTATCATTCAATCTGTCTAGGGGTGGAAGGCAGTGCTAAGTCGTAGCTGGGTGCCAAAAGCATGTTGAAATCCCCTTCAGAGTGGTGAGGTAAACCGTGCATCCCTATCCGAGACTATAGACCTTGGAACTCCATGTAACTGCACCACCTCACCCACATACCTTTGTGTTAAGGCATCCACTGCACAAGTCTCCTTGATCGCTAGAAAGTTGGACGATTTCGTCAACTGATCTGCCACTACCCAGATAGTGTCACGGCCTCCTTGAACTTTGGGTAGCCTCATGACGAAATCCATCGAGATGTCATACCACTTCCACTCGGGAATGTCTAAAGGTTGTAACAAGCTGCCTGGAACACGTTGTTCAACCTTCACCTGCTGACACACTAGGCACATTTCTATGAACATTTCTACTGCCTGATTCACCCCGGGCCACCAGAACTGTCTCTTCAGACCCTGGTACATCTTGGAAACTATTGGGTGCGCCTCTAGGGGGAGTTGTGGAACATACTAAGAACTATCTAGCGCATCTTCTCTGGAACAAATAGCTTCCCTCGGAAAAGCACCTGATTCTGACCATCCTCCGTCCACCCTTCCGAAGCATCACCTTGGTTAACCTGGTCACGCAACACTTCACTTTTTGAGTCCCCCCACTAATACTCCTCCACCAGCCACAGTAAAGAATACTTCACTGTCATTTGATAAAGGCAACCTCTTCCACCTTCCACCCTTGCATCCTGGTGTAGTGCAGCCAACTCCTCCATTTCCTTCCAAGCATCTTCCAACTCTCGAACTGCATCCTTCTACGACTTCCTGCTCAAGGCATCAGCCACCATATTCCCCTTTCCTGAGGTGTAGGAAATATCGAAGTCATAGTCTTTAAAGAATTCTATCCACCTTCGCTGTCGTAAGTTCAGGTCCCGCTGGGAGAAGACATACATTAAGCTCTTTTGATTGGCGAAGACCATGAAGCACTCCCCGATGAGGTAGTGCCGCCACAACTTTACTGTGAACCTGACCACCGCAAGCTCCAGATCATGGGTGGAATAGTTACACTCATTGGGCATAAATTCCTAGACCCATTGGAGATCACCCCTTGTCGCTGCATCAACACACATCTGAGGCCTTCCCCTGAAGCATCATAGAACACCTCATACACTGCCCCGTCTTCTATAAACCTCAGCAATGTGGAACTAACCATCTTATCCTTCAGATAACTAAAGGACGCCTCACACTGCTCATCCCACACGAAAGCCTGGTCCTTCTTAGTCAAAGCTGTCAAAGGTGCTGTAACTTGGGAGAAGTTGGGAACAAATATCTGGTAGTAACCTACCAGCTCGTGGAAACTACGAACCTCCGCCAAATTCTTGGGTTCTACCCAATAAACAACTGCCTCGACCTTTGATGGGTCCAATGATATCCCCTTCTCGGACACTACATGCCAAAGGAAGTGCACTTCTCGCGTCCAGAACATGCACTTGGACAACTTCCCATAGAGTTGGTTCCATCTGAGGACCTCTAAATCTGTTTTCAAGTGCTAAGATTGATCCTCCTCTGATCGGGAGTGGATCAAGATGTCTTCAATAAACACGACTACGAACTGGTCTAGATATTACCGGAATATGGAGTTCATGATCCCCATGAACACAACTAGAGCATTCGTGATGCCGAACGACATGACCACAATCAAAAAGTGCCCATATCTACACCTGAATTCAATCTTCGAGATGCCCCCATCCATCACCCTCAATAGGTGATATCCTGACTGTAAGTCAATCTTAGAAAACCATTCAGCCCCCTCCAAATGGTCAAAGAGATCGTCTATCCTTCGAAGAGGGTAGCGATTCTTGATCGTTAGCCGAATCAGTCTCCGGTAGTCTATGCACAGCCTGAGACCACCATATGCTTTCCAAGAAAACAAGACTGGAGCACCGCACGGTTACACACTTGGTCGAACAAAACCATTCTTCATCAGATCTTCAATCTGAATCCGTAACTTCTGTATCTCAAAAGGTGCCATCCGATAGGGGGCCATCGAAATCGGATGAGCACCAGGTTGCATGTCCATCCCAAACTCGTTGTCACATCGAGGGGGTAGAGTAGTCACCTCTTCAGGGAAGACGTCCATAAACTCAATGAAGACCCCTGGAACTTCCACCATCTCTGTATCCACTGACTTCACTGATAGCTCAGATAACAAGGAGAGGAGGGGTTCCCCTCGCTTACTGCTCCCCTGGAAACTCCGCTCGCCGATGAAAGTCACCTGTCCACCGCCCAATCCTGAAAACACAACCCTTCCTCCGAAGTAGTCAACGACGACACATATAGGGAATAACTAGTCAATGAATAGGATGAAATCGTATGGATGTATCTGTAATAGTAGAAGATCCCTGACTGACTAATGTGGCCCTATCATGAGTCTGCATCCTCAACAAACATATAACAAGTCAGTATGACCTCTTACTAGTGTGCTCAGCACCAGGGGAACTGAAAGTCTCTCAGCGTCTAATCCCAGAGCATGGGCCAGACTGGGTGTACAAATGAGTGTGAAGATCCTGTATCGAATAAGGAATATGCAAGGGTACTAAACAAGATGATCGTACCTCGAACAACCTCTGGACTTGATGGAACTGCTGCCTTCACGACGTGTGACTACCCACTCTCAGCTCCTCTGCCTCTCAGAAGTTTCCCACCTCCCTGACCTTGCCAAGGTCGAGGTCCCTAAGGAGTGACCTGAGGTCAGCCTCCTCCTGCAACGTCTACCCTCGGCGGAGCAGGAGCACGCTGCCCCTACTACTGCTGTTGAAAGGGCCTACCTGGGAACTGCTGCTGCTGAGGTGGGTGGTAAACCTACCCACAGCCACCGTACTGTACTCAATCCGGGAACTGATTCCAAAGGTGCATATGGCTTCCATTGATGAAGCATATCGGCCCTAGGAGCAAAAGAAAAGGGAAAGGGCTGGAAGGTCGGAACTGGAACTATTGAGGCCTACTCCCTGCTGGTAGAAACCTAGAGGGTCCTAATGCTAGAGGCCTGCTACAGACGGCCTTCCCCTTTGATAAGCCCAATTGGATTCCCTCCGTGACACACCTCCCATCATGGGCATCCTTTCCACCACTTCAGCCTTCTTCTGGACCTCCAAGTAGGTCGTTAGGGTGAAAGGAGTTACAGTATGCTGAAGAGAAGGTCGAAGTGCCTCCTAGAAACATCTCACCCGAGACTCCTCATCCGGAAAGAGGTTGAGAGCAAAGCAAAGGAGATCTTTGAACATGATCCCCAACTCTCTCATTGACATACTCCCCTACTGGAGGGAGAGTAATTCCTTCCACTTCTCAGCCGTCATCGTGGAAGAGAGGAATTCCGCCCAGAACTCCTTCTCAAAGTCAGTCCACGTCACCTCTGTCTCCCTCTTCTCCATAAGAGAAATCATCCACCACTAACGTGCTGCTCCATGGATCTGGCTTACAGCCAGAGGAAACCAGTACTTCGTCGGTGCTTGGATCAAGTTGAAGGCTATCATCAGCTCCTCTAGACAGCTCACTATCTCCATATCTAAGATGCTGGCCTCGTACTTCCTGAGGGTCTATCGCTGAAAGGATCAAAGCGTCTTCTGCCATAGATCTTCCTCCTCCTCTCGGTCAGTCCTCTGCTGATCGGCCAAGTCAACCTCTTGGGCCTCGATCTCCCACACTACTTTTCGTCTCCTCCTAGGTGACATAGCTGCAATGTAAACAAGGAATGCCAAAGCCCGAGTACTGTAGAATATTGTTCTTAAATTTTCTTAGATTTCTTTATTTATTTTGAATTTCCAAGTCACTCATGAAACATAAGAACAGAAGTCATTATGATGCATGTTCCTTTCCGAGGGTCTCTACCCTGCAATCAGTGTAGCGTCACTTGGTTGTTCGGTATGTCCAAAGTCCTTGCATCGGATCACAGGAGGCCCTACAATCTCGTGTCCTAGCCGGTCTTCCCTGGCCTAATTCACGCACCAAGGTCACCCAACATTGTTTCCCTACCACCCCATGAAATCGTAACTGTTCCTAACTCCAGACTCCATCCTACCTCTCATCCTCACCCCCTCTGATACCATTCTGTCACGAACAGCCTTCAAAAATAGGAGGGAAAAGACAACAGATTTCCATGCCCTTCCTTCTTTAAGTTGAAGGAGAGATAATGAACCCCGAAACCTGCCATCAATAGGTCCCATAGTGGCAACCAACACCAAGGGTATAGAATCTCACACAAAAAGGAAGGCATTAACTTTTTTATTTTAATAGGATCGAGAGATAAGATAGCAACCCCAACAACATTAATGTTGAAAGTAAATGTAAATCCAAAAGTAACCCATTCCCATATGCATGTTCAACAGTAAATGATACAATCCACAAAAACTGAAAAGGTAAGTACCAAGAAAAAGGAAAACGACAACAGCAACTGCCCAAGGTCCGAGCTAGTATGGTCCCACACGATCCCTGAAGTCCTCATGGAAACCTGAAAGCAGTTCAATATATGAAGTGTGAGCATACAAGTATACTCATTATTGAAAACCAAAATCTCTCATGTACAAGTGGGGGAAGAATTCTAATGCCCTGTGATAAAAGAGATAACCAAGAAATCTAGCAAGGTAAACTATCCACCGAAGCATCACCAAAGCACACTCCCCAAATAACGCATGTCAAGTAAAGTATAGTAATGCCACATCGATATTTGGGTACCCTGTGCCACTTTCCCACTTGTTATTGAAGACATCCTAGTCATAGAACCAATCCCCCCATTCTCACCATAGTCCCACTTCCAAACCCCACCCACACACACCTGAGCCATAACCCCCATCCCGCCCGCAAGCACCTGGGCCACAACCACCACGCACAACCGCACTCGCAAACACCTAGGTCAGAAAAACTACTTCCACACCCGAAGACACCTGGTCCACAACCACCACATGCAACCACACCCGCAAACACATGGGTTAGAACAACTACTGCCGTGCCTGAAGACACCTGGGCCTCATCCCGAGGACACTTCGGAAACAACCTACCCGCAAACACCTGGGCCAACAACCACAACTACCCTACCCGAAGATTTCTTGGGATAGTAATGGAGTTCAGGCCATAATAGTCTGCCCGAAGAGTCTTGGTTTATTTGGGAAAGGTAGCAGAAAAGGAGATAATAACCAGCCACTCGTAAGAGTGTTGGAAAAACACCCTCCCCCATGAAATGGGGGAGTTTAGCACTAATGTGATCAACATAGGTGGGTGCTAATAAAAAACATAAGAGCTACAGATATATGTATAGGTTACAAGAACTCATCCTAGAATAGGGTTTCCAAAGAATGACCTAAACACAAACAACCTCGTGACTATTCATTCGTAAGAAACACAACACTCACGACAAAGTCACAAATCATTCCCAAAACAAACTCCTCATTTAAATCATTATAGATTCATGTTCAATCAATCTCATTTCAGTGAATTCTACACTACTGGGAAACTATTAGGAATAACCCCAATCCAGAGGAAAGGAGAAACATCCAACATCAATTTAAACATTCACACTCAATTCTTTTGTAAAGTTACAACAACAGAAGGGGATTAGTTTTATCCCTAAAAGTAATGGAACCAAAGAATACCTCACAAAAGGGATATGTAAGATCCCTCAAAGTATTGGAAAAAATGAAAACCCCGAGACACAACCCAGTGTCCCTAAAATTATTAACCAACGACTTCTCACCAATAGATGATCCCACCCGAGTTCGTGTCACAGTAGAGTAACCACATGCTTCAGACTCACAACCAAAAGGATACCATCCTAACCCACATAACCCCATATGAAATCAAACAGAACAAAACTCCCACCACCAAAATAGTGTAGGGAAGCTTTCAGGTTCAAGCACATCATTAATTATTTTCTTCCTTCTGTTGATTATCCGGGGTGACCACACAGGGTTTTATGTTTACTGGGTATCCATTTAATCCAACGAGTTTACGTGATTAATCAATTTCCAAGTCACAATCATTTAATCATCACAGAATACATGGGTTCATTAGTGTGCAAGTAAGACCAAAAAAAGCCACGATTTTCAGTGAGAATAGGCCCGCCCAATTTACAACATGTATTAACATAAAATAGTATAGCAGAACATCTATCACACCCCCAATTCATTCTTTAAATGTCCATTCATTATCTTCATTAAGACTGGTTTCATAAATCCCCACAGAAAAAATATCGTACCCACCCCACATGATACACAGTATTGAGAGACAATGGAAAATCCCTACATGGTTAATTAAGGATCGAAGTTTTTCTCAGTGCTCCAAGATCAGGGGATGCACAACTTTCAGGGGAGGAATTCTATGGAGTCCAAGAGGTGCAGAAAGCTCTAGTAGAGGCGCAACACAAGACACATGAATAGAGGAAATCCAGGCTCACCAGGGTGAAGAAATAAATCCAGCCGTTAAGAAAAAAGGAAACACTAGAGGGAGGTATAAAGAGAAGATCCTACAGTTACGGGACATGGAATTTTTAATGCCTGGAAATTCGGATCGTGGTTTCCTACGCGGGTGGGTAGTTACACATGATGATCATAAGGTGTTATTTAATACCCCCCATCGGGGAGGTTTCTCAGGTTTTTAGGAATTAATTATGGGATTTAAATGGCTTTAAAAATGGTAAAAAATTAATCTGCGTCAAAAATTTACATTGCGGGAGCGGGAATGTAAAATTAAAACGGAGGGCTGCGTGAGGACACAGTGCCACCATCATGGTGCCACTGTTTTGGTGGAGCCTTATTTTGGAAAAGTAATGTGCCAGGAGGGTCTGGGCTATTACAATATGTGTAGAGATAAATATTATTTTTCTTAGAAGGGTGATGATTCCTATGGATCGTGGATTCAAAATCAATCGGTAGTAACAAGAGAAACATGGTGAGTGCGACATACCACCAGGAATTAGAAAAAAACCAATTTTTAGATACAAGAGGCAAGAAGTTGCTAGACTGATAAAACCCCCATCAGTTATGGGTGGAAAACATTTATTTATTTGGGTATGGGAAAATATTTATATAAACACATGAAGATCTTCAGAACCGTGTTAATCTTGATTATTCATGATGCAGTTCTTATGAATACATGGTGTGTTATTCGAAATTATATGGTGCTAGGAATTTTGGGAGATCACATGTATAATACAATCTATAGGACACCACCCACGATGTTGCATAGCGATGTAGGCTATGCTTGTACCATATGAGTACATTTACATGGGAATGTAAAATTAGAATCTATGTACTATTACATGGATAGTGTACACCAGCATGGTCATGAGAACAAGAGAGGGGCCATGGTGGCTAAGACACATCATGTAGGATCCTCACATGATATTTATAACTACATGGTAATGAAATTGTGTATTTATAAAAACATGCCTAGGATAATGAGTCGTAACACATGCTATGTGGAACCCTTACACATCATGTACTTATTTTGAGGAAACCTCAACCACTTATATCTCATTTGAATGAACATGGAAGTTTTCATAAGACTAGAGTATAAATTGTTTTCATGTAAAATGCTATTGTGGTCATAATAGTGTGTTTTCATCTTTTATATGAGATGTTTCGAGTGTTATATTGTTTAGGTGGCGTTCGATGATAGTATTATCTAGATATAATGATCAACAAAGTGGAATACTCATATTAGGAAAGGGTTATTATCCACTAAGCTTACAATGGAACCCCAATGAACAATTTTGGAACGGTACCTTTATAAATCTATTGAGGGTAACCCCCCTTCTGTGTTAGGACATGGGTCCTCTGCATACAAATTGGAACCCCATGACGAACCAGGGAGTTGGTCATCTATTTACCAATAGAGTTGAAACCTCATATTGACATAGGGTTTGGGCCCTCTATCTATTTACCATGTGTAACCATCCTACTATATTAGGGAATTACTCCACTACATACTGAGTGGAACCCCCTAACAGACCATGATATGGGTCATATATTTACATAAAGTGTGGAACCCTCCTACTGTGTTAGTTCATGGGTCCTCTTCCTACAGAGTGAAACACCCACAAATGACATGGGTTTTTGTCCTCTATCTATCAAATGAGTGGAATCCTAGTTTTTATATAATGTTAAATGGAATATACCTATATATTGTTTCATATCTTACTATGTGGCATAATCGAGATGTGTGTCCTCAAGCATATAATTCTTCATAAAGACATGAAACAAGTTGGGAATCATTAATGGACACCATGTAACTATTGATGGATACTTTTCTAGGGATAGGTTGTGAGATGGAATCTCATTTATACACCATTTTTTCTTATTTTATGAATATATATATATATATTTATTTATTTCATTTAATTTAATTCTTATTATGGTTTATGATGAATACTTTTACTATGTCTCTTATTAATCAACCATCAGATGTTGAGGCATACAACGTGGTATGTATATACTTACCATGAGATGGGATTTTACCACTCTTGTTTTGTCTTATTCAGATGGAAAATAGGTCAGCATAAATTTTGAACGAACATAAATATTCCCTAGTAAATTTTACTATGTCTTCTGGGCAAGTACGTGTGCATAGTTGAATTATGAAAAGGCTACTAGAAATAATTATTTTTTTGAATAGGTTTCCATCCACTGGCCTATGGAGGAAGGCTTAGGGTATTTTTGGTTCGGTCATCCACTAGCCTGGTCCACCTTAAGGGGACATGTTGGGACATATTTGTATTATAGGTTGTTCAACATTAGGATGTTGTTTGGGGTTATATCCTGTGTGAGTTTTTATTAAGAACACATGGAAATGCTGTCAAATAGTTGTGACTGTAGCTTTTAGGCTTGATACCCCAATGTTTTTATGGCATCTGATGTATCCATTCACTAGATCTCTAAAAACCATCTTTTAAACTCAGAAAATTGAATCATTTTTTGGATGTCACTTAATTACATGAATCATATAGCTTTTATCAATTTTTATTATCCTTTTAGTTAGATACACACACGCACACAGATATATATATATATATATATATATTCTCATCTGAACATGGTACATATTGAATTAATTGTTCAGACGAATATATGGTGATAGCCATCCAGGTTATCGATTCATGATTGTGACGATGATACAATGATCTATGAGGACTTAGTTCAGGGGCTACCATGTGGGATCTTTCCTCTACGAGGGTATGTACTAGAACCCCCACATATCGGGTTACAGATTATACCAGTATACTAGGATGAGTTTTTTCATTAGAATAGAACACTCTATGAGTTACAACAACAATGGTTGTTGAGGTTCCGAAGTGGGCCAGATCCCCAGGTGGTTAAGGATTATCTTGAGTGAGTGATCCATATTTTGAGGGTTATACAAACATCCGCAGATATCATGTTTTCAATGGTATATTGCCTTTTACATGATGTATTTGGGTGTTGGCAGAGTCTAGGTTCATGGATTCATGATGATTTGACACTATTATGGACCAACTACCCATATCTATTTTGTAGAGAGTATTACCCATCAGGATGATGATCAATTCATATATAGGGGATTATAGAGATGCAACCGAGAGGGATGATAGTTGATGATTATTATATGTGGTTAACAGACCTCTTGTGGTACTCCCTCGACATCATTCATGATGGATAGTTTATGATGATAATGTTTGATTATGGCCTCTACAAAGACATTTGGGATTGTATGGTACCCCTGTGTATTCCCATGTTTATTGGATTGTTAGAGAGGGGATAGGTAATATAGATTTTCCAATTTTAGGGACACTATGAAATTAGAGTTTGGAGTGGGAACATATATCTATGTTGTCCATAGTTACTTGCTGGCACTAATCAGTAGTATCTTGATACAGGTGATTGTATTAGGACAAAACTCAAACACCATGACATGGAAGACATGGAACACATAGTGGACTATGGAATCCCATTGAGGGGTGATTTTATTAATTTAATGGGTGATGTCTCATATCATATGATATATAACCTATCATGATGATGAGGGAAGGAAGATATCAGATAGATAACCAAAACATAGGTAGAGTAGTGATCATGGGTCTCTTTTATGAGGGAAGGGTAGCCTCCATAAAGGATAAGCTAGAAGATAATGGGTGGAGATCCTCAAGGGTGAGTTTTTGTGGTGGAATATGTTATGAGAACATCCCACCAGCACCACATGGTGTCCCGTTCTAGGATCATGGATCTATAGTTTGGGTCCATGGGATATTATATGTTATGGATTCATATGACCCGACTAATCATGATATGTTTATTGGTACTATCTATATTTATTCTAATTTTGATTTTGTACTATTATAAATAGGTGTAATTCATTAATTCATCTCTTTAATCGCATTTATAGATCTGGGGATCCTATGTGATACTTTATCCCAAAATATTTCTCTTGAAATTACTATAGGGAACAGTTCTTCAATAAATTCTAGTAGTGAAAGCAATGTATTGATTGAACATGTTTCTTAGTGTAACACACATTCATCATGATGAGACCTTACAATGTCTTATTTTTTACTTCCCTACCCTCTATTTTTTCAATAGGAATGGGTAAATTATTAGTTGGCCTTAGGTGTCACCACAAAGATACCAAATGATGGAAATAAACAAAAATGGATTCAAAAAAATGGGGGAAGATATTATCTTTCAAACAATAATACTAAACCAAGTACACAATAAGAAAACCATATTATATATATGATATGAATTTATAAAACTAATGTGTAACCAAACCAGCAATAGATCATAAGCATGGGATTAATGGAAATCAAAACCAATATCAGAGTAATAATATGATGAAAAAAACACAAGACAACCGAAGAAATAACTCCACAGGTCCTAACATGATCTAAGATCCAAATCCCCTATCCATGCCCATTGAATAATGAAACATTTAAAAAGAAATGAGATACCTTCACTTACCTTTTTCCCAATAAACAATATCTTCAAATTCACTAAGGTTCCAATAATGGGAGTCAATAATGAAACACAGTAGAGTTTCATCAAATGAATTCCCTACTCATTCCACTATGATAGACAATGTTATCATATTTATATGATACAATTTGTATAAAACCATTTAAATGAATTTCAATAGATTATATAAAATCCATGAAATTATTTAGGGAATAGTTTTCTGTACAAATATTATTTTCCAAGGAAGGTAATCAAATCATCCTTTGAATCTAGTTCACAACATCAATTTTGAATATCCCATTTCATTCCACACAACCGAAAACTCACACACACAAAAATTAATCATGGTGTTACCATTGATGGTGGATCATCACATCCTTAACCCATCCAATTGATGGTGGTACTTCATGACCATTATCAATCCCATTTAATTTTTTCCATAATAATAATTCTAAAACCAATCTCTAATAATTATTCTAATCATTTTAATAGGACTAACATTTTTTTCCACATTAGAAAACAAAAAGGCTTTCTAAAATCGTTCTTTTAAAATCATGTTATGACATAAAATTTGAACCAAAACAAAAATAAAATTCACAATTCCATAAACCATCAGTAAAATGGATTTCTAAAAGAAAATTCCACAAAAACATCACAATTATATTCAATAAAAATAATCATGTTTAAACCAATCTTTCTAGTAATTGAAAGAGGAGATAATATTAAATCCAACTAAATTAATGATAAATTAATAATCATAATGCATCCCAAATTATTCAAAAAAATATTCCTGTAACCTAAAAACCCACCTTAAGTATTTTTCTTAACATAAAGAAAGACATATCTCTACTTGATTATAATCGCAGAATCAAAATCTGACCCCAATAGATTGGATATAGAATTTAAAAACAACGATGATGAAGGTATCTAGGGGAAAAAATAATGAATATAGACTTACTAATCAATACAGTATTCAACACAACCATATTTTGTAATGAAACACTCATGGATCAAAAGGAAGAATCTCCCCCACCCTTGAGAGGAGAGAAAACTAAGTTAGGGTCTAAATAGAGGAAAAACAAGTGGTTTTGAATCAAAAACCAATTTTATCCACAATTTAGGATCAAATATGTAACATCAAATGGTTAAGTGCCACATTTAAGAAAACCATGCACAAACAATTTTCCATCCATTACCTCCATAAAACCATCACACGACTGTCTAGGACATTTAGAAAAACCATGTTCCAATTGTGTTTTTCTGTATATTCCACTTTTTTTAATCCTCAGTGACTGCATGGTTTGGATAAATCATGCACCTACTTGTGCAGCTACACTTAGACCAATGTCATCCTTTTCATTGTTTTTATGGGGTTTCATAGTTTTTAGTAAACATAGTCAAACCATAATCATACAAATGTTCCCCAAAATCATTTAAAAAGTACACTAAATCGTCCAATGCCAATCCCAAACAATTTAAAAACATAATATTCATAAGTAAAATTTGCATCCTTGAAAATTGGGGTTCAAAATTCCTCCAATATTAGCCATTCAATATAATGAAATAAGAAAACTAGCATTCCCATTAATGAGATTGGGGAATTTCATGACCTTATCCTTCTCTCATTCCTAAGATTATTCTTTAATCTAACAATGCTTCCACAAAATTGACAAGAAATTATTTTTTTCCCATGAAAGACATTTTATTGTCTATCCATAATATATATCGTCATAAGAACCCATGAAGCATCTGAATCTGGGTCAATGTGATCCAAATGAATCACATAGTTAGGATCATGTTGATACTTCATAAACTATGATACATAAATCTTATTGTTTATTTCATTGAATCATGATATAAAATACAAACTATATGAAACCTTACCAAATCAAGCATATTTCTCAAAAGGAACTATGTATCAAGGAGTTAATATTACCTAACTTCCAAAATGATGATTCCCAATCCATGGATAGATTATCAAGAATACATCACCACTTACCTCAAATGAAAATATATCTTGATGTTGATCAAAATATGATTTCAATGGAATTTGATCCATCTATATCCATTTACTGATCTACTAGATATTATTCATTTACTCTTGGACAACAATTGTTCCAACTTGTGATGTTTCTCCTATTTCCACCCACAATGTGTAGAATAATAATGATGCCCAAATAATTCTTTAAAAAGAGACATCTTTATTGATGCATGAAATAAATTTATTGAAGAACACTAATAACAATACGTTCTCCTCTAATGAGACACCAAAATCCACTACACATTCCCAAAGTATGTATTCTTATGTTTTTATCATCCTTTTAGATTTTTCATCCTTCTGATGGTTATATAATGTATAATCCGCAACTTTTATGGATATGTATCAGAACCCTTATCAAGTATTCTTTTATCTAATTTTAATAAAATTTAATTTGAGTTTTATATTAGGGTGTGATGGGTGAAAGTTGATAATTTTGGAATTAAATAAGTTAATTAACCATTGGCTCAATGTCTTACAAAACTATGCACCCTAGCCTACAAAACCATGTAACCCTGGACATAGATGTTTTTCATGTCTACTGCATGGTTTGTCAATCTGTGAACCCTAAAAGGAGAAAACATGCACCCCCTGAATGATGTGAATAGTTAAGGTGTTCTATAAGGGAAATCTTTTCAACTTATCCTAGAAAACTATATGTGGGCATTCAATTATCCGATAAAATTGTATAAAATTTTTATGAGCCCACCATTTTAACTCCTATTCAACACTAGCTCGACCATGACCTCTTAGTCGCATATTTTGATCCCTCTAAATAGATTCAATGCAATTACATCCTATTTTAGTTATGATTCAAACCCCATATTGAAGATCAATCCCCCAACTGGTAAGAGGATCATATCCCATAATGATAACATTCTCTTTTCCATTCTTCCCCTATCCTTTAAATGTTGTTTCTACCAATTTTTGTTCAGATCCATATCTATTAATGGATCAATATCTAATAATTTTTAATATATCTATTTAATTAAATGATCTATATTTTTTAAATCATCAATATAGGTTTCTTATTTAGATCTCACCTTTCATCATTATTCGGTTAAAATTGGGAATTTTTTTAGGGTGTTCTCTAATAAACAACTCAAAGTATGTATTCTAGTATTCAAATCACATAATCATTATTTCGATTACATGAATAGAATTTTTAAATTTATATGTTTTTTAGAAATTTAATTTTTAGTTGAATTAATTAATATTATTAATTAATTAATTAAGAGTTTATGGGATTGGGAATGATTAGTAGTTGAATTAATTATCATAATATTGAAATTATGGAATTTATGGGAAACAAAATTATTTATTTAATTAATGCAAATTTTTATTAGAAAAATATGTAATAATTTATTTAGGAATTAATTAGTTTTGTTGATATTGTGAATTGGATAATAATTGTTTTATTAATTATAAGATATCGATATTTCCAATATAATAAATAATTGTTAAATTAATTATAGGATATTTGGAATATGAATTGATCAATTAATTGTTGGATTAATTAATTAAAATGATTTTATTTCACAATTGAATGAAATGAATTGATTATTTCAAGAATTAATTAATTGGTTGTCTGGTTGTGAAGTGTGATAAGATGGATATTTTTTATTATCCATGATTGATGTGATAAAAATAATTTCTGAATTCGTATGAAATAGAAGTGGGAAAATAATTATTGAATTATTATGAAATTTTTGTGTCAAAAATATTATTGAATTAGTGCCAAATTGATATTCCTAATTAATTGTGGGGTTAATTTATAGAAATGTGTGATTATTAAATTGTTGACATTAACTAATTAGTTAGTGAATTAATTACTGTGATATTGTGATAGATGAGAAACTATGATGTGAAAAAATGTTTGTTAATTGTGTGTAGGACATGGATTGAGGCTCCAAAAAGAATTATCTGTGAAAAATGTGTGTGGGATAGGGATTGAGTATCCAAATACCCATACATGATATAACATGTTCTGGTCTGGTATTGTGGCCCCAAATACACATATGATATAGTAAGAATGGGATAGGGACTGAGGCTTCAAATACCCTTGTGAGATTATACTATGGGATTGGAACAGAGACTCCAAATACCCATAATTTTGTCAGACAAGACATTCAACACCCATGATTTGTCTTGGAATATGGTTCCAATTGGACCTGATATGGATTGATATGTTTTATTTTTAACAATGAAATTATACTTTATGTATTCCCATTTTGATAGTTTAGAATCATTCATGGGTTGAAGAAGTTATAAAGTTACATGTTTTCTAGGGAATCAAGAGATTGATGTGGTTAAATAAAGATTAATATAATAAATGTAAAGTATTTACTTTATTTCTAGTATTTTTGATTTACAACAATATATACACTCATTGGATGGAAATTGTTTTATATAATGTTGGTGGTGGCCTATTGAGTTGTACTAACACCCCATATAGGTCTCATGATAAGTACACATATATATTTCATGTTTTCATGACATGTTAAGGGAAAAGAAACTTTGTTAGATGGATAATTCTGATTTAGCATGGTTGAAGTAAATATATGTTGTTTGGGACCCACTTATGAGTCTTAAGTGTCATTAACATCTTGTATTCATTGTGTAACTCAGAACATACATTGAAATTACATATTTACTATTTAGTTTTGATATTCAGTTTCCTACATTGGTTATTGTGGGGTATTGGTATTGTTTCATTTATGTCATATACTCTAGTTATTATTATCATTATTGGGAATTTTTTGCCGAAACAAATCACATATAGTCACCACAATGTTAATATTAGACCATCACTAATAGTTAGTAACTACTAGTGTATGGGTAGGTGCACTTGAGGTAGTGTGACTATCCAGTTCATGGTACCCCGGTCAGGACGTTACAAATTTATATAAAAATAATTTTATTTTATTTTATCTTTTCTTTATATTTTGGAAATGTAGACATGAGTCATAGAAGAGATGAGCATTGGTTACGTGCTGATGCATGAGAGTAGTTAACCTATGTAGGAGAAAAAATCAATGTGATTAGGGTGGGATTGATGTTATTATTGTTTGATTTAATATTTAAATATAACTTCACATTGGATTATGCACTTGCGATGTGATGTGAATTTTATTTCATTGATTTGTTGAGATTTGATCAATGAAATGGTATGGAAGGATAGATGGGTTTTTATGCATAACACTAGTATGTTAGGATTATTTTGAAATGAATCATTTTATGAATTCATGATAATATAGGTTATGGGTTAGTTCTTCAATTGAACTAATTTTCTTACTTATGAAAATGAAATGAAAATGGTTCCTAAATGAAATTTAGAATGATTATAAAATTATTCTTAATGATAATAAATGGATTCCTAAATTAGAAACAAGAATAATGGGAAATATTTTACCTATGCTAACATAGACCTAGGTGTAGTATTTTTGAGTGTAGTGAGAGCGCCATAGTTTTTAGCATGTGCAGGGTTTTGGGGAAATGACTTGTTAATGATTATTGTGATTTATATAACTTTGATGTCCTTTGTTATGTTTCCTAAATCATGTGCTAAAAATTGTAGTGAAATTACTCAATGGAAATGCTTTTTGAGAGTAATAAAACTTATTATAGTTGGAGATTTTATACCACTAGGGTTACTTGAGGGACTGATTGATTGGAGTTGGTAAAAAGGTGAGAGAATTCATGAGAACATTTTGAACATCATACAAATTTTTGAGAGTGGAGAATAGTGGGATAGTAAAAGAATGTTTGATCTGACAAGGTACCTTCAACTATATAACGCACTAAATTTTACGGGATAGGCTAGAAACAAGGTATCCTAGTTATATATTGTGTTTATAGAGACGAAACATGACCATATGAAGACTCCATCAGAGAAGATGGTCATGTTTGATGAATATATGCTACGTGGATAAGTGAATTAATAGAGGGACATTCAGGTGGGGACTGGACATGCAGAAATAATGTTATATAAGGACTTATTATAAATATTATTGGAGCACTTCTACCAAGATATGTTGAGTCACGAGAGAGAATATGAGTTTCTGTGGTTTACTCTGGAGAGCATGTCTTCGATGGACAATGATGGAATCTTTACAGACCTACATCGCATGGCACAATCATTAGAAATGGACAAGAAAGATATGAGGAGGTTATTTCATGATGAAATTAAATGTGAGATTATGTCCCATGTAAACCACTTTTGGTTAATGAGGTTTTCTTATGGGGTGGATTAGGCTCCAATAGCATAGGGGAACTGAAAGGAGTATTTAAGTTTCGAATATGTGGTTTCTGCTAGATAATCAGAATTTATGTATTTTTAGAGTCTTATGTTTCATTATAGGAATGTTGATTAGGGTAGTAGAAAGTGGAGTGGCCCGATAGTGATAGAGATAATTTACCAAGGACAGTATCCACATTCCATTCCACCAGTGTAGTAGGCCGAGAGACATTAATAAAAATTCTCCCTCACCATCAGTTGAGTTTATTGATTATGGACATACGGTACATCTAAAGAGGTTCTGTAGGAACCTGAGATATACATATATTTATGGGGAATCTAGGAAAAATTAGAGTGTTGGGGTGGATCTTTTCCACCATACATGTTAAGTAGATAGAGTTTTACAGTCCAGTGATGTAGAGGCAATGGACATGATTCTTCTGGGAAATTGTTCCTACATCAGAAGATTATGGTTATACGATAGATAAACATTACATCACAGGTAATAGGGGAAGGAAATTTTGAATCCATTTATCCTACCGTTGTGAATAATGATGTTGGACCATAAACAATGAGAGATAATATTTGGGTAGCTTCTACATTAGAAAGTTCCTTGTTTGATATCAGTGCCTCTCATTCCCTTAATTATTCACTACATATTAATAGTTTGATCCTAGTGGTGGAATTCCTTCATGTAGTTATGATGATATATACACTATTAAGATTATATTTTATAAATATCGTTTCGTGCAAGGGATGTTTGTTTTGTTCTGGTTTTCTTCCACGAAACACTCAACGACTCTGAATCCAATGATTGATGGACTTGCTTTCCAAAGGAAGGCGTTCACCGGATGTTATGACCAGCAACTCTTAAGAACTCACATTGGTCGAGAGGATGGGATGTCGAGCTCATCACACCCTTTTTGGGGGGAATTATTTCCCATTCCGGGACTCTTATAGATTTAAGATGTATTAATATGTTCGCAAATCTTTGGTTTATACCCAAACATAGTATCCATGGATTTAACCTTGGTGGGAAAAAGCCAGCTGGATGCCGGGGTTCAGAATAATTTATCCCTGAGGTTTACCATCCCTCATTGGATTAATGAACCCTAAGGGGTGGAACTCGCTTGAGGTGGATCTAGGAGTGGCGCGGTGAACCGACGTGGAGATGATCGGATCGACCAGTTGTTAGGCTTGAACCTTAGGGAGGCTTCCTAATCACCCTGCTTAGGAAGAAGGGATCAAAGTCCATGTAGTTCAAATAGGTTTCGGGGAACCGGAGTGAAGAGAGACCAGGTGGTCCAATGGGTGGTGGGCTTGAACCTCATGGAGGCTTCCTACGTAGCCTGTCTAGGAGGCAGGGATCAAAGTCCACGTAGTTCGTACATGCAGTTTAACGTCATGCTGGATGAGGGTGGAACTCGACGTGAAGAAACGACCGAGTGGTGGGCTTGAACCTCGTGGAGGTTTCCTATGTACCATGATTTGGCATGGATCAAATTCCCCGTAGTTCGCTATGTGGGGCTTACACTCTAAGGAGGCCCAGAATGATGGATTGGGACTTACACTCTGAAGAGGCCCGAAATGATGGATTGGGACTTACACTATGAGGAGGCCCATAGGAGGATATCATGGTCGATGCTTTCTCTAATCCCACGTGAGTCATGCTAGGTGTGAGAAACAAGAGGCTGCAGAGACCAGAGGATCACGTCACGAAAGGTGCGTTCGTGGGAAGCGGAGTGGGGCTTACGCATGAAGGCGGCCCAGGGTGATGAATTGGGGATTACACTCTTGGGAGGCCCAGAAGATCGGGGCTTACTCCGAGATGGACGCCCGGGTACTACTAAGGAGCGGCATTGGTGAATGGGGCTTACGCAAAAAAGCGTCCCAGGTGCCTTCCTCATGTCTGACCATGAGGGCATCCCAACCCATTGGTGGGTTGAGTAATATAATGGGGCTAACGCCTATGTTCAAGTGAACAAGCGGGAGAACACCAAGGGCGATTGATTCAGTACAAACAAAGGAAGATGAAAAGTGTGAATCACATGCACGACATTCGTAATGCAGTGAGGGTGGCATGGTGATAGAGGATAATTGTTGACCATGTGATAAACATAGAATCCATATCACGTTATCCTGAAATGGGGATGAACAAACGAGGGATGACTGCTGACCATGTTCGAAACACAGGACCTATCTCGAAGTGTTGTCAAAAGTCTTCTGGGGCATTGGCCCTGGATGGTAGGTGAGCTGATACGGCATGATGTCAGGCCATTAGGGGATCCCTTCATACATGAAAGAGTATGAAGATCCGAATGTAGGACACGCAAGGCATGGGGTGGAGTGATGGAATGTTTGAATGGATTCCAGTGCTCATGAAGTTATGCCACTGTAAACGTAGCCTAAGGCATATCTTGCATGGAGCAAGAGGCATCAAATTATTGAATGAAAGGGAATTCTTCCATATAGTTTAATGTCATATGGATAGGACGAGAGCCATACAGTTTAACATCATGTGGTTAAGATGACTAGGTAGGAGAGACCTAGAAATGGTTGGTGGGGGACTTATGCAAGGGTGGACCTTTCTGGATGAACCTAGCAAAAGGAGCTAGGAAATGGGGTTGTAGGAAAGTCATGAGGAGTAGCTTGACTCATGGAATGTATAGGAAAGATGATGGAGAGGCGTATGGGTGTAGTGGAAAATACTGTTGACCCAGCCCGAAATGTTCACGGTGCGACTCTCCGTTTTTCATGGGGGTTAGTTACGGTAGAGAAGGGACCGAGCCAAAGGGTCGGGACTACATCCCGGCACTGCTCCCGATTGTGGGGGCAGGGGCGCAACCCTCACAGTATGGACCAATGGGTGCATGGGGTTTTCCGCATGGGCCTGTCCACGAAGGAGTTGGACGCAAGGTGTCGAACGTGAGGTGCCAGCGGCAAAGGACTGGCCGCGAGGGAGCCACATGTGGTTGGCGGTTTGATTGTCTATGAAGGGTGTCTGTGGAGGAGATTTCCGTATTTAGTTCGCAGTTTTGTTATCCACGAAGGGTGTACGCGGAGGAGTTGGCTGCAAGGGAACAGAATGTCCGTGAAGGATGTTGTCCGTGAAGGATGGTCGTCCACGAAGGATGGTCGTCCGCGAAGGAGGTTGTCCACAAAGGGGCTGGTGCCCGTCCAACTTCGTGCCCGCGGAGGGGTTTCCGCCTCCATTTCGCAAACGACACTGGTCCATGGAGGAGGCAGTCATCCATGAAGGAGATAGCCACTAAGGGATAGCCCCGAAGGAGTTTTCTGCATGTAGTTCGCAGACTGGTTTCTTCTCTCCGCGGAAGAGTTCATCTGCGGACGATATGGGGACCGCGGATGGTCGCGGACCACTTGGAGCGATTTCTCCAGCGTCTACCCATAGGTTTTCACCCATTTTTAATCCCTCTCTCTCTTTTCATCGCGCTCAGTGAATATTTATAGAGCCGTGAATAGGATGGGAACACGGCCTTTGTGGAAGCCCATGAAGGAATCCTAATCCGCAGATGACTCGGTCAACCAGGTATTTTTGGAACCGAGACCCACGGAATTGCTCCACAGTTGTGCACCTCACCGCTTCTGTCCTGCTAACGACAGCGGTCTATGGAGGCAGTAGCTCGCGGCGGTGGAACGGCCTGGAACCCTTCCTGCTTCATGCCCGCGGAGGTCACCGCCTCTCTTTCGTGGACGACGCTGGTCCGCGGAATTGCGGGAGGGTGGTCTGCCGAACCGGCCGCGTGCTATTGCTGGGAGCCAGTGCACGGACCAATTCATTCCTCTTCCAAGTCTTGGGTTAATTGTATTTCCCCCTTGTGGAATTTTAGGGAGCCTAAAATGTTCCCTAAATATTGTGAGGTATCTATTTTTTGGGATCTCTGTATTCTTGATAAGTGAGAATTTTAGATGATTTTGGGTATAGATTTCATAGTAGCATTACAAAACTATATTAATTAATACCAAAGGAGAGTGAATTTAATTTCTCTTAAGGTTTATAATTATATCCCCCTTTGATGGTGGGATATATAAGTAGTTGAGAAGATCCCATTCCCCCAAAACCTAGAGAGTTCATAGCCCATGTTGCAAGTCTATTGCTGGATGAAGGAAAAGTAAAGAATGGTTTCATCCCATCAGGAGTGGATTGGTTTCCAGATGTTTTCTTGAAGATATATCATAATAATCACTTAAATGATATGTAGAATTTACTATTGATCTCATTCTAGTTGTTGGGCCAGTTTCTCTTCCAAAAAAAAATGGTTGCAATAGATCTTTAATATCTCAAGACTCAACTAGAGGATAAAGAGGATAAGGGATTTTTCCACACTAACATGTCCCATTGGGGTTCAATAATGTTGTTTTCATTGATGTTTTATTGTTATCTATTCTTGTGTGTTGACTATTGAATGTTCAATCAGATGATAGTGAAGAATCGGTACACTCTTTTGCATAACATTGATCAATTTTTCCAATTAAGGGGAGGTAGCATCCTTTTAAAGATTCACTTCATATCAGGGTATCATTAGTTGAGATTATGACCTTATGATATACCAAGGACTTATTTCACAGGTAGTTATGTCCTATATGAGATCATCATAATGTTTCTTTGGTGGAATATTGCACTATCAGTTTTTTTTAAGGTTGGGGCTGAAGCCTCATTTATTATTAAAGCAAAGTAAATACCTCTTTAACTAGGTAGAGGGAGACCCATTTCATAGCCCGAAAGCCCAGTGGGCATTTATCCCATTACATGGCTCGTAGGCCCATTTTTTTGGCCAAAAGCCCATTCAGTGGATAGTACTGCTATAGTACCCACACTGCTACAGTACTGCATAGTACCCGCCACTGCTATAGTACTCTGCCGCCACTACAGTGACCATCCGCCGCTAGAGTGACCGCCGTTGCTACAGTGTCTCCACTGCTACAGCACGCTACAGTACTACTACTGTAACCTACGCCCAATGGGTTTTGAACCACCATTTTTCACTATCAGTGTATATGGCCTTATTTAATATAATCCTCCATCCATACAATGGTATATTTTTTGTACTTTGTGGAAGAAATCTTGGTATACTCTATGACTTGTGGGGATCATTCCCAAAATGTAGACATCATCTTCATTACATTGAGATAGAATCATAAATATGCCAAACTATTAAAGTGTCAGTTTTGGATTGATCAGGTACACTTCATTGGTTAAACTATCTCAGATGAAGGTGTGTCTATAGACCCTGAGATGGTTCAGGGAGAGGTTTTATTGCACCATCCCAAGAACATGTTTGATATCCATTGATTTCTAAGGTTGTTGGGATATTATCGAAGATTCATCCATGAGTTTTCCCATTAATAAGAACAAATTTAATGATTAAACAATAAGAGGATAATGTTTGAATGGTCAGAATAATGCGACAATTCATTTAATGAATTGACTATGAATTTGAAATTAACACCAATTTTAATCCCACTTGAGCCATATGAGGAGTATACTGTGTATTTTGATTCTTCTGGGATCAAACATAGAGCAATGCTGATGTTGGTTGATCTTGTTTTACAATATGGGACATAACAATTGAGGATACAAGAACTGAAATAACCTACGAATGACCTCATGTTGTTGGAAATTGGATATGGTATGATGTGTTAGTGAAATTATTTGTTGGATGGAAATTATTATGGCTATATGTATCACAACATCATGAAGTATATCTTTTAATAGATACAATTAAATCTCCATAATTGGAGGTGGGTTGAGTATATGTAGTCATTTTATTTTTAGCTGGAATATAGACCCAGAAATTTCAATAGTACTGCTGACGCTTTGGGAAGGAAAAATCAGACATTGGAAGTTCGAGAGGCTAGTGATGAGTAGATGATGATCAGATTCCAACCTGAGATGCATGTTCTGGTTCGTCATAGATAAGATAATATTTCACTCTTATTAGATTTAGTGGAGTGTATACATTTTTGAAGAATCAATAAAAACTAATATGAAGATCACAAGTGTTTGACCTTGAGTAAAATCTTTGATGGTGGGGAGTAACCTTCCTATTTGAGCATATATGAGGATGATATAATGTATATTCGGAATCATGTTGATGTGACTATAAGTATACTGGAATATTTGATGAATAAATTTCATGCCACAATGTGGTAGGAATAATAAGGTATTAAAAAAATGTACCATGGACTATAAAGATAGTTTTGTTGTCCAAGAATGAAAAAAATATAGCTACATTCGTGAAATGAAGCTATACATTCTGGTATTTTAAGGCTGATAATCAACAAAATGGTTGTTTACTGCAACTATTTTCCATTCTATAATGTTTGATGGATGATGTGACTATGGGTTTTTTGGTTGGTCCCCAAAGTACACCTCATAAAAAAATGTTTTTTGGATGGTTTTGGACCATGCTACAAAGGTAACACATTTCTTACAAGTGTGGAGGACATTCCCAGTGGTGTAGTTGGGGAAATTGTATAATGAGAGGATAGTCAGTTTTCATGGCTTGTTGTTGAATATTGTTTTAAATCATGATACAACCTTTACATCACACTTTTGGAGGAGCATAAAGAAGGGACTAGGTACATTTTTTGACTGATTATTTTATTGCACCAATAGAGTGATGGTAAGTCATAATATATTATTTAGGTTCTTGAAGATATGATATGAGCATGTGTACTAGACCTTGGTGGGTCTCAGGAAAAGCACCTAGCATTGGTGGAGTTATAATATAACAGCATTTATCATGATACGATATAGATGGAACCATATGAGTCACATTAGAGTATGCTATATAGATTACAATTATATTGGATGGAGGTAGGAGAATTAGAGAAGCATGAACCAAGTCTTGTGTATGACACCTCATAGAAGGTTCAATTGATTTGGATGAAGATGGAGACTACCCAATGTAGGTTGATGTCACATGAATATAGTCAATGATGAACCCTAGTGTTTATAGAGGGTGATCATGTATTCTATTTGGTGTCTCCATGTTTGGATCATCATTTGTCATGGAGGATGATCATGTTAGTGCCTAGGATCATTTGACCATTTGATAATGTGGATAGAATTAGGCCAGTTGACTACTGATAGAATCTTCTATATAGATATGGTTCTATGAATTATTTATTCAATGTGTCACAACAATTGAAGTATCACCCAAAACCATCTCATCTAATAGATGTTTATATTGGGAAAATCACTAATGGAAGCATTAAAACATTTTGGGTGATTGTGTTTGTTGAAAATGTATGTTTACATGGACAATTGTTGAGTTCCATATATATTTTTGAAAATCTATGTTGACGAAGAAACACAAAAAATAATGCATGATATAGAAAAGTTACAAAAAATATATATAAGGTGGAATTTTGCATGGTTTAAAATTACAAAGGGAGTTTCATTTTAGTGTCAAGGATCCTTGGAATGTTTGTATCCATGCATGGTTCAAAATTAGATCATCAAAATATAGAAACGAAAATATTGACATGCATGTTATAGAGCCACATGAAAAATGATGTTGTGCCAATTTTAGACTAGAACGATTGGGAATAATTTATGTTCCTTGAATACAGGTTCATAAAAATGCCAATAAATAGATGGATAACACCTATAATTAAATAGAAGCTCAATAATTAGATAAAATTTGAGCTCTGTTCATTCAAGTGGTGTCGTCGTGCAAGTAGAGAGTTATTCAGAAGTTGTGAGCCATATGGTAGTTGTATGTCAATATCGGGTCACACATAAAAGGGCTTCTGTAGTGCATGTTGTCAGTATAAGAAGTTTGTGTCTCCGATGTTTTGAATACCACAAAGGACGATTTTTCTGTGAAAATGTAACCCATCCACACTGTTCTTAATGTAGAGCAGATGTAAACCCAGGGATGGGTGAAAGTGGGATGTTTCCAAGTACACCAATATTAAGGTTGTATTAATCAGTGGATTAATGTGTTATATCAACAAATAATATTAATATAATGTAGGATGCATTCATTTTATATAATTAAGATACCTAAAAGTCTATACACTTTTGTTGTATCCTCTGAAGAAGCACTGAACACACTTCAATTGAGTGAGCAGTGAGCTTTCATTTTGTGATTGGATGTAAACCAGGAGGGACAGTGAGTCTACTCCGAACATTGTAAATAGAAGTTCTCATTTAGTTGATTTGATATGTAGACACATTTTCACTCTATGATCCTTGGACGTAGCCCATCAAGGTTGTAAAGACCAGGAAATTTCAAGGAACCTTTTTTTCTTAAATTATTTGAAATTTTATGAGTCCACTGTTTCCAAAGACGCCTGATTCCAAGGCTCGATGTGCCCAGGATCAATTTCTGAAGTTTTGTTCAGGTACATTCAGTAAACGTACGTGCGGGTTTTTCTATCTTTTGAGCCGATGCTTGGAATTGAAATCTAAGGACACTGATGAACTCGCAACGCCAGTATTCGCTTAAGGAGACCTCTACCGCAGTTGCGTTTGGTCGAGAGCGGAAGTTAACTTTGGGGATTCTTAATAAATTAAATAAAATTTATTTGTTACATAATATTATTTTTATTTTGTGGTTATTTCCACCAAAAGGAAGTTGGAGGAGGGGCCCACACCCCACATAACATCCCATGGGAGGATATTTTGTGGTGGGGCCTACACGGGTTCAAACCTCTCAACTCCCCTTGAAACCCCCTTTAACTCTTAAACTCCCCTTTAATTTATTAAGTCCACCACTCCTCATTTATTTTTGGTGAACTCTCCACCTCCCTTCCCCTTAATTGTGCTAACACATTTAATTAATGAATTCATTAATTATATTGAAAGGATTTGAATTATTTTGAATCCTTACTGGTTGCATGGAAATAATAAAATTAGAGTGGAGATTTTATTTTATTTCTTTGGGGTGTTGGCATAATCTTTGAAGGAGCTCTTGGGAGAGTCTTTAGAGATTTTAAAATAAAGACTTCTTCCGACGAAGAATGCAAATAACATCTTCCTCTCGACGAATAATTCTCCATGTCTCCAAAGGACGTGAAGCAACATCTCCTCCACTTCTTCAACCGGAGCATGGAATGGAGGCACCCTCTCCCACAAAGTACACTGAGGGTGTCGTCTCAACGTAACTTCACCAAACTCTACTCCCTCCGGCATTGAAGGAACAACGATAGTCTTCTGTAATGCCAGACTTCTGTGACGCCCGTCTTCCGTGGCTCTTCATCGTGCAATGACAATAACGAGGTAGGGGGAATTTGGATTATTTATTTGAATTTGTGAATTATACCCTCATACTTTGGAGATTATATTTTGATTGACGATGGTCAATTATTTTGTTATCACCTAACATGGAGGGTGCGGGCCAAACAAACACGGCCCGACAACCCTATGTTGATTCTTGATTGTGTTAACAATAGAGGCACAGACGGAAGGGCGTGGTGTCATTGCACCGTTCCGGAGTCAGGAGACCATGGCCATGAGGTGGCGGTGACCAAAGGCGGTGGCAACTGAAGGTCATGGCCAGGCCGAGCCGAGGCGGTGGTGGACCAGTGTCGTCGCGTCGGTCGTGTGGAGGAAAACTGCGGCACGCATCCGTGGTATGCTTGGCCGAGAAGAACCGGCCCACCTCAAGCCTTACGGGCTAGAATAAATGTCTGTCTATGGCCGGCTGCGCTGGAGGATCGCGGTGCCCGCAGGCGCCGCGTGGCAGGGGAACTGCGGCCCGCAACCGACGGCCGCTCTACGGGCGAACCGGTTGGCCTCTTGTCGGCCGGGCTGAAGAACTGCGGCACCACATTGCACCAAGTGGAAAGAACATTGTCCCATTGAGTGCGTCACTCTCACAAGAAAAAACCTGCTGTCTATGTCCGGCCAAGCACATGAGGGGCGACGCAGCTTGGCGCCATCGGGCGAACTGAACCGACCCCTAACATGGGCTGGGTCCGCAGGTGGGCCCCGTGCCATTGGGCCGAGCCAATCCCACAACCAGGTCGGACCCACCGGGCCGGGTCCACAGGTGAGCTGCGCTCCACAGGGCCACGCTGACCCCCAGCCGGGTCAGACCCTCTGAACAGGCTCGGGCCGACCCGCCCGCCACTGGGCTTCACGGGCCGGTCCCGTCTACGCTTAAACGAAAATATCTCGTAGACCACATGTCTGATCGACGCGTCCTCTACAGGACTGGGAAACTCGCGATGAGGCAGTCATTTTGTGATAATCTATGTGAGCTTTGAACAAATTTGAAAAATAGAGAGGTTTGTAACGAGCGTAAATCCAACCGGGCCCCTGGAACGGAAAAGCTAATAACTCACAGACCGGGCGCCCAATTGACGCGTCGTCTATCGCGTTGGGTTCCTTATGATGAGACAGAACTATGGGATACATTAAATCAGGAATTTTTTGATGTATCGATACTTGACTCGAGGAGCGGACGCTGCCGAAATCGAGCGTGCTGTGTTCGGGAACCCTAGAGTTGGATGCGGTGACTCTTGTACCAGAATCCTATGTGGGTTTGACAGCGACAACTTCTGTACCGGAATCCTCCATGGGTTCGAAGATAGTTCTACGATATCAGAATCCTCTGTGGGTTCGACAATGATGTCTACTGTATCAGAATCCTCCGTGGGTTCAATAGTTCTAACCTCTATTCATGTATCCTTGGTAGGTCCGACAGATTAGCTGGTCATGTATCCTATGTGGGTCCGACAGCTTAGCTAGTCCTGTATCTTGTGCGGGTCTGATTTCTTAGATGAATCAGTGACTACATCTGATCATCTCAATCTCTCTATGAAAGTTGTATACCTGTCTGAACTAAGTCTTTTCTTTCATACATTATCATCGATGTGATTTAATTTACTTCCTTTGTGGACTGGGTTATGTGTGGGATCGAGAGTTGGAGCCGGGACTGAGACTGGTAACTTAGGTATATGTATGGGCATATACCTATGTTGGTTTAGTTCATACTTCTTGTTTGTATATTTCCTTTGTGTTTTTTTCTTTTGTGAGTTTTGGGATACCTTCAGTGGTCTTGGGGTCCCCTACTGATTATTGATATACTCACCCCAGGACGGGCTTCGCCCGCACGTTGTTGTGTTCTGTGCAGAGGAAAGACAACAGTGATCGAGGATAAGGGTGATGGAATGAGGCTGTTCGGAGCTGGACTAGACTTGATGTACTGTAGGGACGAGTTGATCGAGTTCTGTACCTACCCTTCAGGTAGTATTTCTGGGCAGATGATCCAGGATTTTTTTCCTTTTTTTACTTGTACTTATACTTTTTGTTCAGCTGGGTTTGTATACTAGTGTACTTAATTTCAGCACCCCTTACTTTTCTATTCTAGTACTTTTTTCCTCTACTTCTTGTGTTTATAATTTGTGTGTATGTTGCAGGTTAAAAAAGGAAATGCCTTCCTTTTTTATAGGGATTATGCCTTTGGTACTAGTTACCAGCCCCTGGCCTATGGAAGGCGGACTTGGGGTATTCATGACACGAGCCCCGAGGACGGTTCGTGAAAAACTGGTATCAAAGGTGGTCAGTTATACCACAGAACTTGGACCCTGATTATTTTAATGGAAATAGTGTTAAGTGTTTTGAGTATGTGATTCTTTTAGGGAAACCGGTTTTGGTGCGGCAGCTGACGTATCTATACACTAGGACTCTAACTTCTGATCTCTGACTCAGTGCATGAAAACACAGATTGCATGTGTGTATCCTTTGAAAAAGTTTTATTAATGATTACTTTGTATCAGCCCACCAGGTATACTGTTTTAACTGTGGTGCACATGTTTCTTTTCAGGTTGGCCCTATGAAGGCATCCAGCTAGGGTTCTTAGCATCGTACGAGAAGGTAGCCCACCGAGCGACGAGGCCTCGGTGCAGGGCCCCATCACAGCAGAGGTACCAGCGATACCACTACCCGCGGGGACACCGATACCACCAGCTCTAGTAGTAGAGAGTGTGCACCGCCTGAGTGTATTGCATGAGTTCCAGCACCAGAGGCCGCCTAGGATCTAGGGAGAGACGGACTCACAGACAGCTGATAATTGGATGGAGGCTATCGTGTGAGTTTTCAGAGTGGTAGGGACACCAGCCGACCTCATGGTGATCCTTTCCGCGAGTCTCTTGCATGAATTAGTAGGAAGATGATGGAGCCTAATTATCTAGGTTCATGATGAGGAATCATTACACTGGACAGACATCGAGAGCCTATATCGCTCAGAGTTTGTCCTAGCCACCCTTTGTGCAGTGCAGATTTAGGAGTTACTTCATCTGCAGTAGGGCAGCATGACAGTAGCTCTATACTCAGCGAGGATCCCTAACCTCTCACTCTACTCCACAAATATGGTACGAGACCCGTTCTTCAGGGCCCGTACCTTTGAGAAGGGACTCAGGAATGAGATCAGGGCTTTGACGATTCCCCTCAACATCCCGATTCAGGTGGGGGTCCTAGAGCGAGCCCTTCTAGTGGAGAGTTTCTTCACTGAGTAGTCACCATCAGCAAGACCCACCACATGGTGACTAGTAGTGGAGTCTTCTGCAGCCAGTAGTAGACAGATGACATAGAGGTCCAAGAGGACCAGGCCATCCGGTGGGAAATCCTAGGATACATGTTTGGTGGTTCGGGGAACACAAGAAAGAGACATCTATACGAGGAGCAAGTTGTGCTATGCATGCGGCGGGCAGGGACACAAGGCTTGTGACTACCCGACCCGCCATGCATATGACAAGAAGATAGTAGAGGGACCTCCCAGGAAGAGGCATAGGTTTTCTATGGTGGTCTGCTGGGAGAAGGCGGACGTGGCAGAGGAGCTGGCCAAGCAGCGGGTGGTGGATGACGTTTCGAGGCTCTACCACCACCACCACCACCACCAGGATGTCCACCCTGACCATAAAAAGTAGGCAAACAGAGGTGGGTTCAGCTCCAGGAATTCGATACCTATACCACGACGCACCTGAGTTGATGTGAGGCACTATCTATGTCTACTCCACCCTTACTGCAGTACTCATAGACACAGGTGCGAGTCATTATTTTATTTTTTCTTCCCTTGTTCGGAGCTTGGAGATTCCAATGGAGCCATTGGCTGGATCCTTATGGATAGAGACTCCTACAAGAGAAGACTCAACGATTACGCACTGGTTCCGATAGTGTGATCTTACTCTAGGAGGTGAGAGCTTCGGCTGGGATATTCTTGTAGCGGCGTTGAGGCCTTATGACGTCATCTTGGGTATAGACTGGTTATCCACAATTCATACTCAGATTGACTGTATTAGGCACAAAGTGCCGTGTATCTGCATGGATGGGACCAGGTCCACCTTCACCGGTGAGAAGGGACCCTTTTCTGTGTAGGATAAACTTACGTAGAGGAGGGTGAATCCAATCACACATCAGTTATCTAGTCTCGTCCTCAGAGTGGTTGATGTGCGGAGTCCGAGTTTCCCTGTTGTGGTGGATCAATACATAGATGTTTTTCCTGAAGATATTCCAGGACTACCTCCTCGAAGAGAGGTAGACTTTTACATTGACATGTACCCCAGGACAAAACCGATATCTATTCCGGCATATCAGATGGCTCCCTCCGAGCATCGTGAGATGTGGGTACTGCTGGAGGACTTGCATGGGAAGTGATTTATCTGACCCTGTGTTTCACCCTGGTCATCTCCGATTTTTGTCACCAAGAAGGCGGATGGGAGCCTGTGACTTTGTGTCAACTACTGTTTCCTGAATCAGGTAACCATGAAGAACAAGTACCCACTCCCGAGGATTGACGACCTCTTTGATCAGCTCAAGGGAGCACGATGGTTCTCGAAGATAGACCTTAGTTCAGGCTATCACTAGCTCAAAGTTCGATACTATGATATGTAGAATGTGGCGTTCAGGTGTTGGTATGGCCACTACGAGATCTTGTTTATTCCCTTCGGCATATTCAACGCACCAGCAGTGTTCATGAGTCTCATGAACATGATCTTCCATCCTTACCTCGATCGATTTTTCATAGTCTTCATCGATGACATACTTATTTACTCGAATACTAAGGAGGAGCACGCCTACCATTTGGGGGTGGTACTGGATACACTCCGAGAGAACCAGATTTTTGGTCAACTCTCGAAGTGTCATTTCTAGATTCAAGAGGTTCACTACTTGGGACACGTCATCTCGGGGGGATGGAATTGCAGTGGATCCAGCAAAGATCGAGGAAGTACTTTCATGGGAGCCACCCAAGAGTGTGACGGAGGTGCATATTTTCCTAGGACTGGATGGGCACTATCAGAGAATTGTGCGAAAATTTTCTAGAGTTGCAGCAACACTTTCTGCATTGATAAAGAAGTGGAAACCCTTCGTGTGGTCAGATATACGACATCAAATCATTCAGGAGCTAAGGTAGAGGTTGACTAGTTTTCCAATCTTGAGGCTACCGAAGGAGGGCACATGGTACCTAGTTTACTACGACGCATCATGGACTAGACTTGGGTGTGTCCTAATGCAGGAGAGAGTAGTGATCACATATGGTTCATGACAGTTGAGACAGCATGTGAAGAACTACGCTACCCATGACCTATATTTAGTAGTAGTGGACTTCGCCTTGAAGATGTGGCAGAACTATTTGATGGGTGAGTGTTTTACAGTCTATTCTAACCACTAGAGTCTCAGGTACATCTTCCACAGAAGTACCTGAACCTGAGATAGAGGCGATGTCTCAATTTCCTCCAGGACTATAACTTCGAGATATTCTATACTCCTGGGAAGGGGAACATTGTAGCAGATTCTCTCAGCAAGAGATCAGGCATTCAACTGTAAGGAGAGGCGATAGGGCAGCTGGCCGCATTGCAGATATCCTTTATGGATAGAGATGGATCAGCCTTTCTTAAGTCTCTCACAGTCACTCCTCCACTTCATCATCGATTCAGAGAGGAACATTATGGGTACATTGACTGTAAGATGTGGCGTGCTTAGATATCCTCAGGGCAGGCGCCTTATGGGTTCTCGGAAGGTGGGGAGCATGGTATCCTCTTCAGAGGATGTATTGTGGTACCATTTTCATTATAGGATGAGGTGTTGAGGGAGTTCCACACTTCCCCTCTATAAGTACATCTAGGAGTGGTGAATATTTATTAGGACCTCAGATAACAGCACTGGTGGCCGAGTATGAAGAAGGTGGTAGTAGAGTTTGTCTCGCGATGCCTCACTTTTCAGCAAGTTAAGGTGAAGCACCAGTTACTAGAAAGCTTGGAACAACCCATAGAGGTCCCATAGTGGATGTGGGAAGGGATATCCATGGATTTCATGATTGGACTTCCACGTACATCCATGGGACACGACTCTATCTGAGTGATTGTTGACCGACTCACCAACTCGGCCCACTTCCTACTAATCAGAGAGCATGGATTAGTAGAGATATTGGGACGCCTCCAATTACAAGAGATCCTACGACTTCATGGTGTAAATCGATGATCGTCTCCGATCGGAATGATCATTTCACTTCTCTACTATGGAAGGGGTTTCAAGAGGCTTTTGGGATGCAGCTTCGCTTGAGCACCACCGTCCATCCACATACATATGGTCAGACTGAGAGAACCAATCAGACTCCCGAGGAAATTATTCGTGCATGTGTCCTTGACTTTGGTCAAAGCTGGGAGGATCACATATCCTTGGTGGAGTTTGCGTACAACAACAGCTACCACTCCACCATCGGGATGGCCCCTTATGAGGCACTGTACGGCTGACCTTGCAGATCATCTCTGTGCTGGACTGACCCAGGGGAGTCATCACTTGTAGGACCAGAGATGGTGTAGGCTATGACAGAGAAGGTGCAGATCATCCATGAGTAGATAAAGACTGCACCGAGAAGACAGGATTCATATGATGATAGGAGACTGAGACCACTGGAGTTCAAGGATGGCGACCACATCTTCCTATGATCCTCACCTCGATAAGGTCTACAGAGATTTGGGCGAGGTGGCATGTTATCTCCATGTTTTATCAGGCCATTCTAGGTCCTCAGTAGAGAAGGCGATGTGACTTACCACCTGGACCTACCACCTCAGTTGCATCGGGTGCATGAAGTCTTCCATGTATCTCAGCTGAGGAGATACATGCACGACCCATCCCACATCATCGACCATGGGGATTTGGATGTTAATGTTGGGGAGACATTCAAGGAGGTTCCAGTGGAGATTGAGGATCGACAGGAACAGGTCTGGCATGGACAGTTGATTCCTCTAGTGCACGTTCGCTGGCAGCACGAGAACCTCTATGAGATGACAAGGGAGCGGGAGGCCCAAATGTGTGCTCAGTACCCCCATTTGTTTCCCTAGTGTGTGTTTTATCTTTACAGGTACGTAAATCCCTAGAGAGGGGGTAATGTAAAGACCCAGAAATTTCATGTAATTTTTATTCGTAAATTCGTTGAAAATTTATGAGTCCGAAGTTTCTGACGGCGCCAGATTCCAAGGCCCGGTGTGCCCAGAATCAATTTCTAAAGTTTTGTTCGGGTACATTCAATTAATGTAAATGTGGGTTTTTCTATGATTTGAACTGGTGCTCAGAATTGAAATCCGAGGAAACCAATGAACTCGCAGCGCCGATATTCGCATTAGGAGACCTCTACCGCAGTTGAGTTTGGTCGAGAGTGGATGTTAACTTTGGGGATTCTTAATAAATTAAAAAAAAATTATGTGTTACATAATTTTATTTTTAGGTGTTGGTTATTTCCTCAAAAGGGATGTTGGATGTGCGGCCCAGACCCCGCATAACTTCCCATGGGAGGTTATTTTGTGGTGGGTCCCACATAAGTTAAAACTTCTCAACTCCACTTGAAACCCCCTTTTACTATTAAACCCCCCTTTAATTTATTAATGCCACCACTCATTTATTTTGGGTGAACTCTCCACCTACCTTCCCCATAATTGTGCCAACACATTTAATTAATGTCTTCATTAATTAAATTGAAAGAATTTGAATTTTTTTGAATCTTTATTGGTTGCATGGAAATAATAAAATAAGGGTGGAACTTTTATTTCATTTCATTGGGGTGTTGGCATAATCTTGGGAGTAGCTCTTGGGAGAGTCATTAGAGATTTTAAAAGAAAGTGTTCTTCCCACGAAGAATGTGAAGAACATCTTCCTCTCAACGAAGAATGTTCTACGTCTCCGAAGGATGTGAAGCAACATCTCCTCCACATCTTCAACCGGAGCATGGAAAGGGGGCACCCTCACCTACGAAGTAAACCGAGGGCGTCTTCTCAAAGTATCTTCACCAAAATCTACTCCCTCCGGCGTTGACGGAACGACGACCATCTTCCGTGATGCCCGACATCCATGACGCCCTTCTTCCGCGGCTTGTCAACATGAAACTTCAATAAAAAGTTAAGGTTAATTTGGTTTATTTATTTGATCGTCTAAATTATACCCTCATACTTTGGCGATTATATTTGGATTTATAGTTGCCAGTTATTTTGTTATCACCTAACGCGGAGGGCATGGGCCAAACAAACATGGCTCGAAGACTCTCCATTGATTCATGATTGTGTTAAAAATAGAGGCGGATCCAGAAGGGCCTGGTGTCGTCGCACCACACCGGAGGAAAGAGACCATGACCATGAGGTGACGACGACCAAAGGAGGTGGAAACCAAAGGTCGCGACCATGCTGGGCTGAGGCGGTGGTGGACCGGCGGCGTTGCGCCAGCCGTGTGGAGGAAAACCATGATCCGCTTCTGCAGGCCGCTCAGCTGGAGATGAACCGGTTGGGCTGGAGGATTGTGGTGCCCACAAGGGCCATGCGGCCTGTAACTGCGTGCCGCTCGCAGGGTGAACTGACCGGCCGCCTGCTGGCTGGGGTGAAGAACCGTGGAGCCGTTTGGCGCCATGTGAGTAAACATCGGCCCGTTGTGCGGGCCGCTAATGCCGGACAGAACCGGCCGGCTACGGCCTGTCCGGCAGAGGAGGGATGGCGCTACATAGCACCGCTGGGCGAACCGAACAAGCCTGTAGCAAGGGCTGGGTCCACTGGTGGGTCGCGCCCCACCGGGCCGAGCCAACCCCCCAACTGGGTCATACCCATAGGGATGGGTCTGCGGGTAGTATGTGCTCCACCTAGCCAGGCCGACCCCCACCCAGGTCAGACTCACCGAACCGGGTTGGGCCGACCCGCCAGCCACTAGGCTTGACGGGTCGGACCCGTCTTCGCTTAAACACGAATATCTCTGGGACAACGCATCTGATCTACACGCCGTCTGAGGAACTGGGACCCTTGCGATGAGGTGGTAATTTTGCAATACTCTATGTGAGGTTTGGACACCTTTTGAAAACTGCAGGGTTTGGAACGAACATAAATCCAACTGGGCCCCTAGAATGAAAAAGCTAATAACTCTCAGACCGGGCGTCTAATTGACGTCTCATCTATCATGTTGGGTTCCTTATGTTGATACAGAACTATGGGATACATCAACAAAGGACTTCGTTGATGTATTGATACTTGAATTGAGGAGAGGACCCTATCTGAATCAAGCGTGTTGTGTGCGGGAACCCTAGCGTTGGCTGTGACGACTACTGTACTGGAATCCAATGTGGGTTCAACAGTGGAAACTTATGTATCGGAATACTCTGTGGGTTCGACGACGATACTAATATACTAGAATCCTCTTTGGGTTCGACATCGATGATTACCGTACTGGAATCCTCTATGGGTTCCACAGTTCTGACCTCTGTTCCTGTATCCTTTGTGGGTCCGACAGAGTTGTTGGTCCTGTATCATGTGTGTATCCGACAGCTTAGATGGTCATGTATCCTGTGTGGGTCCGACAACATAGAAGAATCAGTGACTACATCAGATTATCTACATCGCTCTACGAATGATGTATACTTGTGTGATCTGAGTTGTGTCTTTCAAACATTATCATCGATGTGATTGACTTTACATCCTTTGTAGAATGGGTTATGTGTGGGATCGAGAGTTGGAGCCGGGACTGAGACTGGTAACTTAGGTATATGTATGGGAATATACCTATGTTGTTTTGGTTGATACTTCGTATTTGTATCTTTCTTCCGCGGTTTATCATTTGTGAATTCTGGGTGACCTTTGGGGGACTCGGGGTCCCCTACTGAGTATTGTTATACTCACACCTACACGGGCTTCACCCTCACCTTGTTGTGTTCTATGCAGATGATGGACATCAGTGATCCAGTCTGAGGGTGACAGACAGAGGCTACTCAGAGCTGAAGTAGATGGGACATACCGTAGGAAAGAGTTGATCGAGTTATGTTCCTACCATTCAGGTAGGATTTTCAGACGGACGATCCATGAGTTGTTTTCCTTTTTTTACTTGTACTTGTACTTTTTGTTCAGTTGGGTTTGTATACTAGACCACTTACTTTCAACATACCTTACTTTTCTATTCTAGTACTTTTTTCCTCTACTGCTTGTGTTCAGACTGTGTGTGTGTGTGTTACAGGTTAAAAATGTCATGCCTTCCCTTTTAATCGGGATTACACCTTTGGTGCAAGTCGCCAGCCCCTGGCCTATGGAAAGCGGGAAAGGGGTAGTCACAGCACGAGCCCCAAGGACGGGTCTTGGAAAAGGTTAAACAACGTAAGGTTGATGTTTCTCATTCATGATTTATTTTTTTGTTCATATATTGCTACCAAAAGGAGATAAAAGAGTGTTTTGTTTAATGATGATACATGATTCAAAGGGGAAGTTGATTTAATTTTTCATACAATGATTGACCCCCCACCTTAAGGTAACTCACAAACTTGTACTAATAGTGTATGATGCTGAGCTTGGGATAAGTGCGTACTTTGTGGTGCATCTGATAAGTTTTTTTTGATCATAATGAGGTATTATTCAATGGAAAGACTGTGATGATAAATTCTGTATTATATTAACCTGGATGGGTGTAGGATAAGACATAGGGGAGATAATTATATATGTGGGCTCCATGGATTGATCATTTTAACTCAAAATCATAGAGGTGATTAGGTGTATATCTTGATGATGGTCTCTTATAAGTCAAAGAGATTGTAAGATTCTGAACTATTCTAGAGATGTATCGGGAAAATTTATAGGTACTTGTTTATCTATGTTTGTGTTATTTTTGTTTGGATTTTACTTTTAGATGTTTTGGGAAAAAATTGATAATTACGGACAAAAAATAGTAGTGCATGGATGTTTCATGGTTTTCCAAGATTGTACACCCTTGACCAATATACAATGAAACCCTAGATTGAGTTTATATTGTAGCTGCATATGTTTTTCCAAAACGTGCCCCTTTGGAGAAAAAAATATACCCCCCATAAATAGGTCCCTAAAAAGGTGAATGGGAAGGGGAAACCATGCATCTCATCACAATGAACATTCATTGGGAATATAATTGGTAATAAAATTAGATTAAAATTTTCTCAAGCCACCATTTTAACACCTATTCAACCCATTCTTGACAATATCCTTTTATCATAATATTGGACCCATTTTTATATATTCTAATCCATTTCTCCACTTTTAATCTTGATTCAAATCCTAGATTGAATATTTTCACACCATCCAATAAGTGGATTTCATCCTGTGCAGTTTCCTTTCTCTTTGCTATTATTCTCCCTTCTATTGAAAGTTATTCTTCCCTATATCACATTGGATGTAAATATGTTGGTCTATCTATATCTATTAATTTTTTTCAAATATCTAAAATTAAGGGATCTTGGTTTGTTTAGTAGTTGATTTCAGTATTAGATTTGAATGTCCTCCAACATCGTTATTCCATTCAATTTGGGTATTTTTATTGGGAAATCACTCAACAATGAATAAATGAAGGTGGACTATTATTCAAATCAAATAATAATGATTTGAATTACTTTCAAGCTGTTTTAGAACTTCTTGGTATATCAAAACAATTGAATTTAAATGATGAATCAATTATTTGTTTAAATAATTAATTAACAAATTGTGGAATTATGTATAATTAATCATTGAGTTAATTATAAGAGTGTTAAAATTTTAGAATTTCTGTATTTATTAAATTTTTACTTAATTATTGTAATTATTAAACCTATTTAGATGGAACTATCAATTGGTGAATTAATTTGGTTTTATGGGATTCCTAATTGAATAATTAATTGATTATTTGTGTGAGAGATATCGAGACTCCCCATTGAATTTTTAGTTATTAAATTAATTATGGGATATTTGTATTGTTAATTGAATAAATAATTTTTGGATTAACTAATGGATTTTTTATTGTACATTTGATTAAAATGAATTGATTAATTATATAATTAATTAATTTTAATTTATGTTTTTAAATTTTATAGGAAGGAAAATGTTTATTATCATTGATTTATGTGATAAACTAATTATTGAATTAGTATGAAATTTAAGTGGTAAAGTAATTGTTGAATTAGAATGAAAATTTTGGACTATCTAATTGATGAATTAGTATTAAATTAATGTGGCTAATTACTCATAGTAATAATTTATGAAAAAGTTTGATTAGGCAATTTATGACATTGATTAATTAAATAATGAATTATTCAACGTGATATCCTGATGGATGTGGAATATTAAAAAATTTCATATGTTTGTTAAATGTATGTGGGATAGGGAATGAGGCTCCAAATTATCATATGTGGGATAAATGAGTGTGGGACCAGAACACATGCTCCAAAGAACCATATATGAGATAACATGTTAGGTATTGGGACTCAAGAGACAAATTAATATATGAGGTAGTAAGTGTGGGATAGGTAATGATGCTCAAAATACACTTGTGATGTTTTGTTTTGGGACTGGGTCAAAGGCTCTAAATACCTAATATTTTGTAGACACAACATTCTATGCCCTTGAGTCATAATTGGACTATTGTTTAAAATGGCCCTGATATGAATTCAGATGATTATTTGTAACAATGGATTTATATTTTATGAATTCCATTGAATTAATTTAGAATCCTGCATGGAATAAGGTTTGTAATGGTGTTTTAGTGTCCAGTGGAACATAAGGATTTATGTGGATTAATAAAGAGTAATAGAATAAATGTTAGCTGTTTAATTTTTTGATTTTATTAACACTATATACAACTTCATACACTGTTTGAATGGATTTTGTTTTTGACATTGTTGGTGGTGGCCTACTGATTTTTACCCTTACCCTACATGGGCTACAAAATTGGTACACTTATAGATTTCATCATTTCAACACATGTTAATTGTAAATTCCTCACATTAGATCAAAGATCAGGATAGTGCATGGATGAGGTAAATAAATATAGTTTAGGATCCACTTGGCACTCTTCAGTGTCTTTAATTTTGGAGTTCCATTTTGGAACATACACGGTCATGTCATATTTATTGTTATTTTAATTATATTTTTATCTTTGGTTATCATGATATATTGGTATTTTTTGTTATATCATGTATTTTTGGTTATTTTTATTATTTTCACTACTGTATTACTCTGATAAAAAATTTAGTATGATATCCCCATGATACATATTAGTCCCTCTCGTCTAGTCAGCAGCCTCTAGGGTATGGTGAGGTTAACTTGATATCATGTTACTAACAAGTTAATGACACCAGCATGTGGAATCTTGGTTGGGATGTCACATGCGCTACACTCATCGTCAACTGAGTCCCAATGGATTATTGTAATGGCTTCATGAAATGAGATGTAATCCATAAATATCTATCTGAAAATATAAAAAATTGTATGATATTCCTCTTTAACACTTATCATATATAGAATATTGATTAGTCCTCCAATGGATGAGACTAATTAATACAGATGAGATGAGATTAATTTTTTGAGTCGGTCAACTATCACCCATATAGAATCTAGGTTCCAAAAAATCCTTTTAAGACCTATCACAAAATCCTTGGATAAATGCTCTCACTTTTGAACTGGAATATTTAAATAATAAAATATACTTGTCGGTCATTGGTGCTCTACCTTAGCCTACTAACAGGTGAGGCATCTCATGAAATAATCATCCACATTTCGTCTCATGCCTACCCACAATAAGTTTTGCTTCCAACACCTTATAAAACATATCTATTTTAGGATGAAAATTCCATATCTAATTGTTTCAAGCGTGAAGATGTTGTTCCTAACATTCCATATGTATTTCCATTATATTTGGAAACCAAAATAATAAACTCCCATCTAGATTCATTCCATCAATGATCTCCCAACCATAAATTTAGGACGATATAAACACCCATTCTGAAATATATGATTTTTCATATTTAACCATCTCAACCAAATTATGAGAAAATGAAACGAGAAAGAGAACCGAAAAACTACCTCAGTCATGAAAATCCATGTGTATATCAGGTATCACTGACCCCAAAACCCACTGATCTCATTAATCATTTTCCAACTAACTATAAGAATTTATGCATAATGTAGTGGAGAACAAATTAAATTTAGCTACGGTATAAATCAAGTTAGTTTAAATAATTTTCTGATACTTCATCCATCTTCATTGACTCTAATTCAAATACATTTTTGAGAAAATATGATTCAATCTCTCATGATCCGTAAATATTGTAAATATCTCACCAAATTAGTAATAAATAAATGTTTTCAATGAATGAACTATAGCATCTAAGACCAAATATTCTGTTGGTTATTTCATCTCAATAAACTGAAACTATCATGGTCCATAAGCAACAATATGGTATCCCTCCATGAGAACACATCCCAACCTAGATCTCAAAGAATCACAACAAACCACATAACATTGGCCGGATTCCTTAATTTTCAATATTATTATTGATTTATAGAGAACGCCAATCTCTTAAAACAACCAATCAAATTCATTATTCAATTTTATTGTAGCATTATTCCACATAAAATCTATCCTTGGTGAAGCTATCCATAAAAATTATTGAATATCGTTCATAATAACGATCTAAAACTAAGAAACTGCATAACCTGAACACACTCTTTGGTGATCACCAATTTATCATAGCTTATATCATTTCTAGATCCATGGAAACTCCTATTTAATAGATAATATGGCTATTTAAACATACATCTAGAATAAAAAAGTCAAACATTAATAATTTGATATAAAAATGATGATCCCTCATAATTCCCAACACTATACCCATGTGGTACTCATTCTAGGCCCTTGTCCTTAAATTCACCAATATTTCTTCCAAAAATACAACCATTAAAGAAAACATATGCCTTTGAAATATATTATTCATCAATTCCATAATGGCAGTTTTTTAATTTGTGAGAATTAATGGAAAAACCATATACATTTATTGTTCATATCTACCCCTAAAATCTGTTTTAGAAAATCCTTTTTCTGATCAAGAAATTTGTGGTATCCAAAGCAAAACTAAATTTTATAGAATCACTGGGATCCCCTAAATTGATTGATTAATTCATCAATAAAGTTAAGTGGATACTAGTTTCATATTATAATATGATTAATATTATGATAATACACACAAATCCTTAGATTTGTATCTACCACTTTCATGGACAGGACAAGCACTTACCATGGATACGTACAAGGCCTAATGAAACCATTTTATTCCAGCTCTTAGAACTAAACATAAAATTCCATTATTTATTTTTGTTCCATAAAATAAGAATTAATGGAAATTGAATTTCGATTTTGGAGGATATCCAACATAAACTCCAATTCTCTTTTTGAGTGGAAACACTAAAAAATTCATTAGAAAATCATATAAATTTGGTTTACGATTTATGGAAAAATAATATTCTTGATATCAAGTACTGATTATAGCATCAATACTACCAACTGGTATGATATATTTCTAAATTTTTTCCATCAATCATGGTTCACTTACCATTATATTTTGTTATCCTATAAATTTATGTTCGAATCCATCGTCATTTGTAAAACTAACCCATCAGGTAATACAATTAATGGGGGTATTGGTCATTGTAAACCAATCCATACCTCTTATTTTTCAATATACATACTTCTAATGAATATAGAAATACCATATGAAATAAAATCCACTAATAATTATAGATCATTATTTACAAATAATGGCTTGAAATTCTCTTGGGTTAAGATGAGTATAATGTACTAACACGTAATGGATCATCTCAACATGAAAACCCCACAAATAAATAATATGAGTTGTAATAAATGAATGGGATACTATCAAAAAAATATTTCATAATGTTATAATTGAAAATAATTATACCTTTCACCATACATGGTTCAAATTGGTCATCCACAATTAGTGTCTCAACATAATACAATTTCTTCCCCTTTTCATTTTCCATTATTTATTTTGTGGTGATTTCCCTTGTTAATGATGCAAGGTATTACTAAAAAACTATAGATTGTTATTTTAGGTTTATGGTAGGTATTCTTATGCCTCCATCCTATCGAATCATATGATATATGTGACAGATTAAGTAGGTCTCCACACCCTACATTTTAGCAGGACAATAATAGTTCTAGAGATTCAAAATCTGGTTTAAATTGTAGAATGATCTATGCGGTTCCGTACAATGTCTCCTCATCATATAAAAACAACAACATTGAAATCATCCAGGTTTGACTTTAGTTCTATGAGGAATATTCATTGATCTATTCATCTGATTATGAGTCATCCTACTATATTGGAAATAGTTTTTTGTAATACTCTTATTCATAGCATTATAGTTTGCATTTTTCTTATAGGTAACAACATGCACCCTCCACCCGAATCACCAAATATGTCCATTTTTTCAACCATATCTCTATTGACCATCTCTTTATATTCTATTATTCAAAGAAAAAAATGGAGTGAATCTATAGCCTCATCTCCTATTAAAATAAATTCATTCAAGAACACACTAAAATCAACACCATGTTCAAAACATACTACATTAAAAAATATAGCATCTCAAAATATCAATGAGATATTCTCCAGCGTCAAGCTCAAAAATACTATTATTCTAAATATCATAAATTCATGAAGATAGATTTGTTTTTGTGGAAAAATTGTTTTAAATCCTCCCATTTATGGACTTGTTCTAATTTATATTGAACTACTAAATCACACCTATAAGAAGTAAGATCCTCCAATATAAAAATTTAGAACATGAATTTGAACTCTACTAATGTTCAATGGAAATAATATACTCGATTGACCCTATTCAATATCACCTCAACATTCTATGGTTCCAAATGACCATAAAATATGGGTGGATACAAATTTTGGAACCAAATGAAATGATCCACTTGACTTGGATCACCCTTCTTTTTTCCTTTCTCAACATCTTGAAAAGCTTGGTCAATAATCTGAACTAGATGTTTGATCAGTTGTGGATTAGGAGAAACCACATACTCGGAATCTTCATCTAGTTTGTTTCATTTACACCTACCAAGTTCCATTTTCTATAAAAAAATCCATAAGCCACACTCTATAGAAACTGAATTCATTACAATTTCATATTATCACATCACATCTATCATAACAAGGTATTCCCCTAATTCAAATATTTTTCACTGCAATTTGTTTTTTAAAATTCCACCGTGTTTTTGAACATCATTCCATTTTAAAAAAAAATCGTGTCTTTACAAAATCCATAAATATGAAACTTTTTAACCCATTTAAAAAAAGAATACTTTTATTGAAAAACATGAATCATTACGCAAATTGAAATATGTACAACCACTATGAAGTCATTTCAAATAATGTGTTTCTTGCTCATCTCATTGACTAGACCCACGAAAAAGATAGTACAACCCCTATCAGTGTCTCCAAACACTGATGCAACCAACATACTGGTAACATGATGTTCATCATAAATAGGTTACCTACACCACTTTATGTTATTCATTTTATGTCATTGAGATCCTAATCCTTTTTACCAACCCAACTAAAGGACTAATTCATAATCTATTTTAACTCCATTATTAACAGATCTAATACCCAATTAATGAAAAAAATGATGTTGCTTGTAACATCCCACCAATACTATTTGGATTGATGAGAGGACAAATTGTTACTTATGCTTAGGTGGCATCCTGAAGATACAAAATTATAGAAATAAAATCCATCAGCTTCAACAATAGATGGGGTGATTTTATATATGAAATAAGATTACAAAACCAAGAATAAAATTACTAAACAACCACTAAATTTTGCATAAGAATAATGTATACAACTCAATTGTAACCAACCCCAAAATAGACCATATCAAAATAAAAAAATAAAAATAATCAACTATGTGAAATAAAATTTGAAGTCAAAATAAACAATCTCTAGATAACCAATGACATAAATATATAGATTCCAACATTTTATATGATCTAACTCCACAATCTTTGAAAAATGTATTATGATGCATCTATAAATAAATGAGATACATTTAATTTAACTATGTAGTAATAAAAAATATCTGAAAATTCACCAATGTTCAAGAGAATGGGTGAGTAATGAAACATAGTTGGTTTCCCCCAAGTACATCCCTAATAATTCTACGAAGATTTTATATGTTATAGATTTTTTTTAAAAACATTCATATTGAAATATTTAAAATAATTTCAGCAGTTTATATCAACTATAATAAATTTGAAACCAAATATTTATATGTACTAATTTTTTTTCAACATAAACAAATCATGATATTCATTAAAACCATTTCAAAAATTCCATTATGGCATCTCCCATTTCATTCCACACATCCTCCAAACACCCATTATATGGACGACTGTCATAGTTAGAGAAACCATTTTCAATCTATGATTTTTCTACTATACAACTTTATATTGTTACTGTAGTGTTCCCACATGGTTTGGACAAACCATTCAACTAACTATATGCCGACCTCGAGCCCACTTTATCACTATTCATGGTTTTATGAGGGTAATGCATGGTTTATAATTACCATTCCCAAACCGTAAATCTACATAAAAGGAATAAAATCCAAAATGTCTTTAAAACCCCCCTTTACATCACCCAAAAAAATCACATATATAATATTAATAAATAATGGGTCACTTACTTGAAATTAGCAGTGATGCAGATTTGGTATGTACTGGTTGTACATGGTTTGAGATAAGACTAACTATCAACGAATAAGAGTTTGATACTTTTGGACTGGTGTGATAATATTCCTCTTCATGTGGGAGAGATATTTCATATAGGAAAAATCCGGTCTTGTTTGAAGGAAGCTAAAATAGGTCACTCATCATTTACTGAGTATAGTAATTGGAACCTTGGGTCCTTATCCCTCTAGATTTTTTAGGTGTTAGAGGATTATATTGAAGTTATCCCTAAGGAAATTCTATGATTACCTATAAAATAATATATATAGTAATTCATCTACATTCACCCATGATATATTCTAATAACTTATAGGTCATATCATTTGGTTTTTATAGAGATTTGGATATTTAGGGTGCAGCCGAAGGTCCTTTGAATCATGGGTCTAATTAGACCCAATGTCTCTATAAGTGAATCATTGATGTTGTTAATGAAAAAACAAGATAATAGCTTACACCATTGTGTTGATTATCAAATCCTAAACCAATCCACTGAATAAAATTGGTACCCCTTACTAACCATTGATGATAACTTTTATTAGTTGTGATGTGTGAGGTGTTTCTCAAAGATCGATACTAGGTTTTTCTATCACCTATTCTAATTTCATGATGCTGATATTCTAGAGGTGGAATTTCAATTTCACTATGAACCAAAGGAGTTCCTCTTTGTCCCGTTCATTGTGAAGAATTCCTTCAATATGTTTTGGATTTTATGAATAAGATCATTCATCCAAACCTGGAAAAAATTTCATTTTCTTTTTTAGTGATATACTCACCAACCTAGTATTATATAATGATAATTCAAAGCATGTGAGTATGGTCAAATACACTATTCCAGGGAAATGGTTTTATGTTATCCTCTTGATGTTCCAGTTAATGATCAATGAGAGCCACTTCTTTGGTTAGGTCATTTCTAAGATTGGATTACTTGTGGACCTGTGGATGAATGATATAGTTATTTTATGTAATCCACCATTGAATTTGTCCATGTTACAATGTTTTCTTGGACCAACGTGATACTAAATGAATTTTTTGTTAGAATTATCTATGATTTCATCCCATTTGAGTACCCTAATGTTGAAAAGATAGTAGTTTTCATTGATCATGTAGTGTCAATGATCCATTGAGGAGTTGAATCTAAGGCTGTTGAGTGCTCATATTTTGATACTACTATAAGAGGTTGTGAAGTAAATAGTGTATTGTGATTATTATAGAGCTAGGCTATGTCGTACGTTGATATAGACGAATGAAATGATTGAATATTTCTCTTGGAAGTTGAGTCCCCATGATAAAAACTTTGAGACATATGTCATATAGCTAATTGTGTTATTATTTTATTTAAGAATGTTGATGAACTATCTTTTAGGAGATAACATATTTTTTTACCCAGTCCATCAGAGTCTCAGGAATATTGTCTCGTAGAGAGACATGAAAATAAGAAATATGTTCTAGTTGGTATTTCTATAGGAATTTGACAATATTATAGTCTATACGACTATGAATGGAATCATGGTGGGGGATTACCTTAGTAGGAAGTCTTGTTATCTGCTGGTATAGAATGTAATTTAGAAAATATTGTCTATATATATGACACTTCTATTGAAGGTGGGTGATGAATTTCCCCAGTTGAGAGTTTTGAATACTATGTTTCACTAGTGTGTAAAAAAGTCTTAGTTCGAAGACATAGAGTATTGGTAATTCATGACAAAATCTCATAATGTTATTTCATAGATGGATTTAGTGATGGAGGGAATCATTTCATCATTTTCTAGGGATTAATTGTTGTCAAGATCATGATTCATGAGGATGAGATGTAGAAGTTTTACACTTCTCATTTAATTTTAAAACCCATTGTAGTGAATAAGTATCGAGACTATTGACAGTAGTTCTGGATGGATGACAAAACGTGAATCATGGTCAACCTCATCCCACAATGATTGACATGTGTGTAGGTGAATCCTATGGACCACATTCTGGTTGGTTTTTGGTTTCCTCTTGATATAAAAGATTTTTAATGTGATGGAATATCCACAGATATCATGAAATGGATCCTATGGAAAATGAGATTAAATGATCCCATCAAGGTGATAGTTGAATAAAATTAAAAATTGGAACACTTACATACTATCAGGATTCAAAATATGATGGATTGTGTAGGGTAGTTGTACATGTAATAGATTGTCAACCATTATGGGGTGGCCTTGATGATTATCTCTGACTGTGATGTATGGATAATTTCATAGTTATGGATCATACTACATGAATTGTATTTAACCTAGTTGGTGATGAATGTATCCTTTCACCCCTATAAGGATGGGGAGACTAAATGTATTTTACCTATGTTGGAGGATATTCATAGTACATACATATTAGACATTAGAAATATTTGGGATGATCACATAAAAATTCTTTAATTTTCTTATAATAATAGATTCCATAATAATATTACCATGTCACATTTTGAGTCTATATAAGGGAGACCCTATAAGGAACACCTATACTGGACTTGGATTGTTGAGACATCTCTTGATGGGATGGAGATGGTTCATGGGACAATGGAGAATTTCTAGGTTATCCATGATTGGAAGAGGACATCTTAGATCAAGAAGAAATTTTATATAGATCTTTGTCGTATGTCATTGGGGATAAATAAGGGAAACTGTGTCTTTCTAAGAGTCTCACCATGATGATAATTTTAGAGATTAATCTATGGAGGAAATGAATCTGTACTGTTCCTTTGTCCATTCGAGATATGGGTGACGGTTGGTGAGGTTCTCAACCACCTCAACATTCCCACACATTTGGTGTAGGTTCATGACATCATCTTTGTGTCATAGTCAAGGAGATACGTGAATGATTAGATGAAAATTTTTGAATTTTATGGCCTATAAATATCGGATTAATCCTCATACATGGAATACCCAATGAAAATTTAGGTTCAGTAGGAGATGATCCACTGTGGATGGACCATTCCCTTGGTTTGTGTAATTTGGCAGCATGAGAACATTCATGACTACTTTTGAGAGTTGGAGATCTAGATGCGGGCTCAGTATCCCAAAATTTTTACTTTTTTTTTCAAGGATGAAAATAATAAATAAAGGAATCTTATTGAGACCCCATGTTTAAATTTTATATATTTAAATATATCACGGAGTATTTTAATATTTTGGAATTGAGAATGCATATAATTCAAAGGTCCAAATACCTGTAATTGACATAATAAAAACATTAATGGTATTTAATATCATATGATCATTGTTTTTTATATATATTTTGTTACCTCCTAATTAGAGTCTTATATCAAAAATCTTGGAAAATAGTTGAATATAGTGTGTGAAATTTACCATATGTGTGACCTACAGATTGTTGGTCACAAATGTTCAGATAAAGTGGTCGTTGGTCGGTGAATATGGGGAATTGATTAATTTATTCAATAAATTAACAAATTTAATAAAATTAAATTAATTTCATCTATATATACATTTTTATGGTGATTCAGTAGTGTTATCCATATAAACAATGAAATGTTGAGAGGAGGATCCACCACTAATCCTCATAGAATCAATATCGGGTTAAAAATGTCATCTGAATCTAGGTAAATCGAGGATTAATGAACACAACTTATATTCTACTTCATTATAAATGGTGTTCTTAACCAATGATTATTTTGAATTAATTGAGGACTCCTCAATTGTGAATTCATCTTATATAATAAAAAATATTGGTCATGATCAAAACCTTATTTCTTGTACTTCAATTAAGTAAATCCTTTACAGGACCATGTGTGTCATATTTCATTTTTTTATTCATTTTATCCATGTTTTTTCAAGTATCTCATCCCATATATCCCCAATATATATTGTTTTTTGAATAAATATTTGAAAATGATTGTGTAGCCTAAAGTTTGGTGGTTTCCCCCATCATTCAATGTGTTATTCACCATAGGCCTACATGGAATCTATTCTACTTTTCCGAGTGGGTTTGAATATGATCAAACCTCCATATTCTAGAGGGACTCCCATGTGATGATTGGGTTGACGATTTGGATATGGATAATGAATCATTATGGGATATGTCTGTTGATATATGTGGATTTAGGGTTTCGGAATGATATGATGTTATGGGAGGCACATATAACATGCGATCGAACACCATGGATCAACTAATATTGAATTTCGGCTATCGGTGCGAAAAAATCAGTAGCCAGATGTTATTAGCATCAGTTCAGGGTGGAAAAACTATTTTTTTGGTGTAGGAATATGGTCTATAAATATATATATATATATATCTGTGGGTTCTATGAAGACCATGATTACCTGCCCTGTATTATAGAAGAACACATTGTGTGTTCATTAGATTTCTACGGTACTAGGGTTTTCATGGTATAATAACAATCACACAACATTTAGGACCCACAAATTTTATGTAAATTAGTTGTAGAATCACAATGTGTTAAATGGGAATACATGAACATGATAATATCTTGGAACACACCATGTACTAGTATATTACCAGTGTACACATGCATGACCATAGAAATACAGTAAGGGCCTAGGTTGCTGAGACACGCAATGTAGTATTCTTACTCACCATATAGAAATACCTGGATAGAGAGGAATTTAATAAAAAGAAACAAACAAGGAATATGATCAACTACACATTACATGTGGTTCCCATACACTCCGTATACCTCCTCTTGAGGAAACATCTATCTCTTTTATCTCCTTCATTTAGACTTGAATTTTTCACTACAAGTAGCCTATCCTGAGTGTTTTTTTGATATATGAAATGATGAAAGATTTTACAAGTGGTCCTCTTCTTTTGGTGGTTCTCAATGATGGATGTGATCAAACATTACTCACCATAGAGTAGAACCCTCTTTTTGGGGCAAATCTTGGGTCCTATATTCACAAAGTGGAAAAACACTTATGGATCGATGAATGTGTCATATAGCAATCTACTATGTAGATAAATCCAATTATGTTTGGTTGTGAGTCCTCAATCCATTTACATTGCGTCACCCTCCTACAATATCAAGACTTGGATCATATACCCACAAGGTGTATCCCCCTAATGGATGGGTTGTGGGTCCCCTATTTTCATATAGTGTGGAACTCTCCTACTGAACATGGAATTCGTCATCCATCCATTTACAAAGTGGAATCAGCTTGTTATAGCAATTCATGGTTACACTACCTACATCATGGAAAACCCCTGATAGACTAGGGAATGGGTCATCAATCTACATATAGAGGGGAACCCAACTACTATGTTAGGGCATTGGTCCTCTACCTAAGTTGTGAAACCCCCTAACAGACTAGGGATTGGGACCTCTACATAGATATTGAGTGGAATACCCATAAGATACTAAGGTATGATTCATCTACATAGATATTGTTTTACCTTGATTTGGTGAATTAGTGGTGAGGTCTGACTCCACATGGATACCATTTCAGACAGACATTTGAGATAAAGTGCATCATGGATAGACGCCGTAAAACTGTTGGAAAAATATTTTCTTGGGGTATGTGAGATTTTGATTTTCTTTATCTATTGTTTATGATTTATTTATGAGAATATATATATACATATCACCATTTTTATATTTTCCTTTTTATATGGGTTTAGTTATAAATATCTAATACATTTCTCATTTCTTACCCACTGGTTTTCATGAAATACTATGGGTATATATATATATATTCATTCTTTCAAGGGAACATATTGCATGTTTCATGAATTATGCAGATTAAATATAGATTAGTGGAGATTTATACGAGAGATAAGTTATATTGATGTGCATTAGGCCTCTTAATGTGGTTATGGAAAGGAAATATGGATCCTTTCTCCTTCAACATTTACTTTTACAATAATTTTCTGGTTATGACATCATTACAGTTGGGAATGTTTTTTCCCTTTAATTTTAAATTACATAATTATAAATATGTTTTACCTATATGTTTTTACATACATGGTTTTTACTCAAAATGTTAAAATGTTTTATATTTATTATTATTTGTTTTTTCATTGAGAAGGTGGGGTTTGCAAGATCATATTCATTAGAAAAAGTTCTCACAAATTATTTATCACGTTATATACTAGTTTCTAGACCATAGACTAGACATGGCAGATTGTGGTAGTTGCATCTCAAGCTTTCATAGGCTAGAAAGTCCCTAGTAAGTCGGGTGGTGACAATATATATTTAAAATAGGAGTAAACATGATCAACTATGGTGACTCATTCACTTTGTTGTGTAGACGATGTAGTGATCATTGTATAATACTTAGGATTCCTTGATTTATGTTGTTTCCAAATTTTAATTATTATAGAATAATATTATTTCATCTACATTATTTCAATATTCAAAGTGATAATATAGATGTTATTCTTCATTTATGATATCATTGTATTCCCAGTAAATAAAATATAATAATTTAATTTTAAATAACTCCATTTCCATCTAAATCAAAGGGTTGTTGATGTTTTTCCCTTTTAATTGTTTTTACATAATCTAGGATTTTGGGATCACAAAATTCTTGTGATTCATTATTTACCCATGAATATATATCATGGTTTATAAGTAAGGGGGTTTTATTTTTGGATAATCTTCATGGATAAATTGCATATTTTACTATGTGTGATTATTAATATGAACCAGGTTCTCAATAGACAGTGCACATTGGATTATGGATGTTGGCTATAATGTATTTAATATATTAAAATATAATTCAGTTGCACTAGATTTAGATGTTAAGATATATATTTTATCAACCATTTCATATAGTATAATTTATAAATTACTGGTAATTAGTATTGTAAACATTTGTTTATAGATCTATACAAATATTACCATTTTCTTTATCGTACAATGAAACTTATTACTAGTTTACCCATGCATGATTAATACATTATAGATAGTTTTATTGGGGTATTTTATAACACTGACAGAGTTAATTTTGTGGATGATTTTAAGGAATATTATTTTGGGTCATGATAAATATTGAAAACATTAATATGTAATAATAAATTTGTAAAATTTTGTGGAAAACATTTCATTACGTGGTGGAATATAACATCTAAAATTTCTAATGAATATTCTTATGATGATTTTTTCAAAAATACCAAATATGTGATTAAAGAATCAATTATATTATTTTGTTTTTAAAGATATTAACGAATAATCTATTTGTGTATTTATCACTTTTGTTTTATCCTTTACATATTTTCCATGTATTTAGTAATAATATTAAAAAAAATTAATTCACTAATTTATAACTATATTTGAAATTAATTTTACTTATATGGATTAATATGATAACTGTAATTCATTAATTAATAATTTTTAAAAATTAATTCATTATTATATAGTGGTTAATTATTTTTTGATTCATGACATCATTAACACAAAAAAATTTTATCTAGTAATTCAAAAAAAATTCATAAAACAATTTTTTTTGAAACATATGAAAAAATATTAAATATCATTTTCACACTACAATAATTAATTTTCTAATTTTTAAATTTACATTATATTTTATATAATATAAAATACCAAGATAGAGGATAATTATATATATATATATTTATTTATTTATTTATTTTTAGAATATAAATATAATTGTTATCTAAATTTTATTATTTATAGACAACTTATTAATGAAAAAATTTATTACCTAGGATTTTTTATCTTCATGATTTTCATTAAAATATAGTTTTTTTGTAATGATATATTAATAATAAAAAATTATTCATTTATATAAAATTTATATCCCATGTACGTTTTGAAAATTAATCACATCTGATATGGTTGTGGGGCTTGAACCCACGAATAAGGGTAACATGGGCATAACCATTACTATTATCCATTCAAGTTTTCCTTCTTCTAACGTCAATAGCATCATATATATATATATATAAATTTACTTATTTCAGGTCATAAATTAATTCAAGTTATAAAATTACATAATTACTAAGAATTGAAAATTATTATCTTTTACTTCATGATGTCGAATATGTTGTATTAACAGGTTTGAAATACTCCATTAATAAAATTTGTATTTCAATCCATTCATTAAATAGTTTAATTGTTATTTATTTTATAAATATTATTTTATTTTTATTTTATGTATTTATATTTATATTTTATTAGTGGTAGTTTTAAAATTAATTTTGTGAATGTATAAAACAATATTATGGTTTTCAATTCAAAATTATATTAGTTGTTATTCTATTAAAATTAATTTCCAATGTATCGTATAAATTTATAAAAATGATATATTCTTAAATTTTATAAATATAATTTCTTTGATAAGGAAATAATTTATTTCTATCTTAGAGTGTGTTTTTGGTATTTTTTAATAAATTAAATTTTGGATAAATAGTAAAAAATAAATAAATGTGTTATACCTTTAATTTCCTTTTGTTATTTTTAAAAATAACATTATTATTTTTAATTATTTAAATTAAAATTTTCTCAAATATGACTAGTAATGATTCAATTAATTTTATAATATTTTACATTATACGTGATTTTGGTATAAATTTATTTAAATTATAACAATGCATTTTTATTTGCCAATGCTTCTATAGAAATAGTTTATAAAAACCATTTGTATATGTACCCTTTCCGTTTGGTTTTTCTAAAACCATTGGGAGTGGGTAATTTGAGAGATCTTTCCCAACTCTTTTCCCAAACCATTTGGAAAAGGTTCACTTTTCCCAACAGTTTGGGAAACCCCTTGGGAATGGGTACTTTGACAGCACTTTTCCAAACCATGTTCCCAAACCATGGGAAAGAGGTACATTGAGACAACTTCTCCCAACAGTTTGGGAAAACCGTTGGGAAATGAACACCTATATTTTATGAATATTTTTGTCAAATATCGTCAAATAAATCAATATTTAAATTACATATATATATATATTAATATATATATATTTATATGTATATCAAAATATATTTACAATGTTAACTATAGGATAGTTTTAAATTGTTTTAAATATAACATGAAATATATGGGTTCAAACCTTTATTGTAACATTATTTTTTTTGTATTTTCCTATCCAACAGTTTGATATAACCATTGGGAGAGAACTATCCAAATGGGTTTCTCCTAACCATTGGCGTAGTTCTTTCACAACTTCAAATCACCCAATGGCTTCCCAAACAATTGTTATAGGCTATATCAATGGTTTGGGGACATATACCAATACTTCAAAATATTTGGTATAGTCAATTTTTCCATTAGTGCTGGTAATGGTCAAATCAAGGTAATTAGCGTTACAAATTTGTGATAAGATAATAATATATCATATTAAGTGTTATTGGATGAAAGGTACTAGAAAATTGGTATTTTATTTTAAAAATTGGATTTATTTAGTACCATTATACCATGATTAGATCATTTGTAAAAATTAAATGTCATGAATAAATAAAAATGTTAAGCTTCGCTATCTTATAATAGGTGAAAGCATATTCACACTAATTCACTAACATGGATCACTCTATATCATTCAATACCATATGAAATTTTATCCTAACCCTCCATATATGTCTTATATGTTATAGTATCACTAAAATTACAACCTAAATAAATTTAATGGTAATTAAATTATTGGCCTCTAAAGAAGAGTATTAACTCTTAACTGAGTTATTTCATGCATATTTTTATTTCATCTAACACCTTCTACCCAAAAATAACCATATACATATAAAATCATAAGTATCTAAAATATATTAATATGTTATATTGTTTTTATAAAACAAGTATTCACATCCATTTCCATCATATGGGAAATAAAAACATCATCCATGTGTGCATGTTGACAACCACCTCCATGGAGTGATGTGTTTTGTTTTCCATAAATGCACAATAGGGCTGGTTAAAATGATGTAAAATAAATATATATCATATTTATGTCATAATAAGTATTTTTTAAAGATATTATATTACTTACCCTCTTACCCATATATTAGTTGGAAAATGATAATGTTTCTCATGCATACGTGTGGACTTTAACCTCAATGAGGTGATGTGATTCATTTTACATAAGCATGAACTGTGAATGGTAAAAATGGTAGATTTATTAAAGATATTTTATATTTATAATGTTATTTTGATTCAATAAATTTAATCAAATATATAATTAATTTATATATCATCCATTAGAGAAATAAAATTATCAATCATGCGTATGCGCAAACCACCACACCAATTATGTGTTATATATTATTTTTCATTAACAAACTACATAAATTTGATAAAATTACATATAATATATAAACAACATAATTATAATATTTATAATACTATATATATTGGAACAATTCCATATTTTCACAATTTTCAACAAATAGATGTTAATTTAAAGTTATAAATGAATGACCCTAAAACATACAACATCAAAATTAAATGATTTAATAACAAAATAATAAATTGAAATAAATTAATAAAGGTTATTAATAAAGGAATATTCCTAAATAATTTCCTAAAAATTTAAATAATTTATATATGTTCATTATATTTGATTTAATTGACATAAAAGGTGAGGTAAAATCGAAGTAATATATTTTTCTTAAAAAACAAATAAAAATGATTTAATTGTTTTCATATAATTATAAACTCTATCCATGATCAAAAAAACTTCTTATAATGTTATTCATGTGATGATATATACATTTTAAACAATTTTAAACCATGTTTTCATATACATAAAATGTTTTAAATAAAACAATTTTTTTTATTTTTGAAATGCGACATTTTTTTATAGTTTATATGAAATGAATATTTTATAAAATTTTCAATAAGAATGTGTTTTCCATCCATCATGTATATTGTTCTATAATAAGAATATTTCTATGTGTTTATGGTATAATTAATTTAATATCTATTTTTTTACCTCTAGATATTTTTATATGATCCTTCATTGCAAAAAGGAAATTTTACCCTTAAGTTTATGTAAATCCAAAATATTCTTCTACATGTTATTAAAATGGAATAATCCATAATATTTTATTATATAAAGGAAATATTTTTTTATTTTTTTATATTTTAATTTAATTAGATATTATTATGATGACAAGTGTTCATATATAGCTCAAAAATTAATTCTTTATTAATTTGTTTCCCATTTAATTTGTGTTTGAATTAAACAAGTATGTTATTAAATATATATGAATATATTTAATAGTAATTTTACAAGTAATATGAAATTTACTTATCAATGTACCTAAATAAATTTTTTAAAAATATAAATTAGTTTTCAAGGACTTATTTTGATTACATAATTTTATCCAACTGTATTATGAATAATGGAATTATCATTCTTATATTTAAGTGGGAGTTATTTTTACTATAAAATAATTTCATGAGTACATGAACTATCTCACGTAAATATGAGTATGAAATTTTAGATGGAATTTTCACTTTTAACTACTACATGATTTTATTTTTAATTATAGGTTTGTAAATGAATTTTGATGGTTAAATTTACACCATGTATTTTTTAGACATAGAATGATTATTGGAAGGTGGATAAATGGTTTTTTCGAGTATAATGGGTGTATAGGGCTTGGAGTTTGGATTTTAGAAAAAATTGAACCTGAAGAAGAAGGCTATTATATAGTTAGTGCAACCATGTGGAAAAAATATGTAGCCTAGGTTTTACAGCAGAACGGGTTGTGAAATCATGTGGTAGGTCTAGTAAAAACCATTTGAGTATCTATTGTTATTTTTCTGATATAGTGTACAATTGAAATATATTCTATCGAATAGTACCCTATAACCATTAATCTAGGATAAGATATATGTATTTCCAACAACCCATTTACATATTTCATTTCTAAACCATTTGTCCAAACCATGAATAATATTAAAAGAAGGATTTTACCATATTTAAACAATGTTTTTTATGAGTGTAACAACCAAATTTCATGCACCTAATCTTCCACATGAACAATGGGATATTGATATATTACTACACCTATATTTCCTCTTTTATGTGGGATGTTTTTTTGGTGTTCTGCTTTAATTTTAGGTATGATTTTTCCATCAGTAACATTATATACTCTCCCCATTTATATTGTATAATTTATGGTTTCTCTGTCTCATTGTTTTTGTTATAAATCATCTATATCATGGTTGAATTAGTCATGAATTATGGGTATTTTCCTCTAATTGGTATAATAGATATTTGGCATGTTGTTTTCATGATGTGTATGTTTCACATAAGACATTGACATAGTTTGTAATTAAATTTTCAATATTTTACTGATGAAATTTGTTAATTATGTTAGGGATTTCACTTGAATTTGGTTTGGGGATTTTCAAAGGATAGTCAAAAGCCTATTTCGTATGAAATTGGTGTCTGATTAATGCATTTTAAGATATTTGGAATTATTTTGTTCTTATTTAGATATAATGGTTTCATTTTAATTTTATTAAATCATTATTTATTAATTTCTATCTGGAATATGTATCTCAGGTCATATAGTTGAGACTGGTTAATCATGGTTCTGGTTAGAGGATCATTAACATGCCTTGGTAGCTATTTATGACCCATGATGAATAAATTGAATACACTGTATGTGGTCGGTAGTTTTCCACAGACACCCTATGGGGATTTAGAAGTGAATATAGGTTATGTTTCATGTTGGGGTCCCCATATTGATGGTGAATAATCCATAACTAAATTCAATATCAATGTTAATTATTTCATGTTCTTAAGTAAATAGAATAAATTGTTAAAAATAATTCTAGTCTAATAATATTTATATATAGAAACGTGGGAATTGTGAATGGGGTCCCTCGGGCACTGGCTAAGTTCTTCATCAATCATAGTCCATGTCCATAAAAATAAACCATTTCCATAAACTGAACTAGACTTTGAAAATACTTCTATAACCATTAAATTTTTTAGAGAGACATATTATTCAATGACATAGATTATTTTTTAAACATCATTATTAAAGATTTTCTTTTGGGATTGTGTAGATTGATGGCGATCACTTATGACCCAATGACCTACAGCCAAATTTTCTTATTGCCTCAACAACATTGATATGTTAAAGTGTACATCCATGGAAAATCCATCCCCTTATAGATTGTATTTACCAGGATCTTATTCTTATAGGGTCCCCTAGAATGGTTCCCTAATAACATTAAATCCCATGTAATGGATAATTGGAAGGGGGTAGTGTTGATCAATGGTATACACTTGAAGTTAACATTAACTAGAATGAATGGAGAGATATGATAAAAAATGTGATATTTTCAAAAGTTTGGTCATCCCTCAGGCTTAATGTTGTGTGCCAAAAAAATTATTAGTTAAATTGATAATAAATACAAACAATTTATCATAAATGATCATATACCTCTAGTTGTGCCTTAAATCATCAAAATATTATCATCCACATTCCAAAGACACCTATGACTCAACAATGCCTATCCATTACATCATATGTAAACTCAAACCTATCCTAAATATGACAAAGCAATATGATATATAAGGTTACAATAATATGTATATTATAAAAATATTTATCGATATGTATCTTTTAATTATTGAATTTGTTTATTTAACTATAATTTAATGTTCAAATTAAACATAATGATTTATTTTAGAGCCTTATTGTTTTGGTGATCTTATGATCTAATAACTGATGCTACCATAAAATAAATTCCTTGTATTTCCTATATTACTCATTGAATTATAAATATACTAGAAGTATTTGAGTGAATATAGAAATCCAGTTTTATTTAGTATATACCATAATATTCCAGGAAACACTTGATTTAAGTGATACTAGAAGTTTCATGGTGGTCATAATTTCGTTGATCACTAGAGTGTTGTGAGATCTCATAGGCTAATGATTATCACCATGACTGATATATATGATTCCCCTAGATTCAAGTGGACATATTAGGATTTAATTTATTAGGTAATTAATGGAATATGACATTGATAAATTATTAATAGTTTCTTTGTAAACATTTCTGATCCAGAAAGTATTCCTCATATATTTCTTATGTGTCACCCCCTTAAGAATTCCATCCATTTTCTAGAGTCCTAAATTCCAATATACCATGAACTATAAATCTAAATATATATTGTAATAGAGAATGCAGAGTAATATTATAGGATTCACTAATTACCCATTGTTGGACTAGTATTACTATAATTCATATGACCTTGCTCTATGACTTACCTGAATAAGGTTTCTCGATCAAACATGAAGTTCTATTTTATATTTTTTGGATTTTAGAATGGGTGAGTGAGAGGCTAGGAATCATATCCCCTATTCTGATGTATATTTTTAGATAAATTTATACCTATTTCCAATGTGTTTATTTTTTCCATGTTAATCATGAGTCCCATAGTTTGACATTGGTTATTGATTTTTTTACACATATTTTGTTTTATTTTTGACTTTTTTTGAGTATCTCACATGAACACACTGAAATTTATTGATTTTTATAGGACAACCTCTGTAGAGCCCGAGTTTTGTAATCAATCTATACTTAGCCCTCTATTTTACATTAGTAACTGGGTATACATTCACATGTTTGGAATCATATGTCAGTATCACACCTAGAACTGATCACATGAGGTCGATAAGATATCAACATGGTGCTCATAATATGATACATCATAGAAATAAAAGTATGTCCCTAACCATTAATTACTGATTAATTTTTTGATCTTGTATATGTGATCAACCCACTTGGGGATCAATTATTATATGGAATGGATTTCATGGATCCTATTGAACAATATGCTATACAAAATTATTTTATCATTTATTTCTTATACACTATGATTATCTATTTTTGTGACTATTATATAGTTAATTTTATCAATTTTTTCTGACTCTAATACTAGATGATAATATACCAATAGTAACACACAAAACCATAGCTACATTATTATAGCCATTTCTATATGGTGAGAAATAGTTGATTGCATGTGGTGAATTAATCCTATGACTATTCATATCATAAGCTTGGCTGCAATGTCATATAGTACTATTCAAACTAATTCGTTCCATATTATTACTACTTTGGACATGTTTAAAAGGAGTGTTATGAACATTTCCAAACCTATGATGGATATCACAAAAGGACATCAATAACAATTACTATGGTTATTAGTCAAGATTAAAGATGATATGGTATTATACTCATAGTTCTCATTTCAAGGGTTGGATATTATTTTCGCATCAACAATGCACATAGTTTTGTATATTAGGATATTTATGGAATATTGAATCTCATCCCAAAAAGAAGATTCTTGGGATACTTTTTTCTCTTAGAATATAGATGATATATCCTGTTTATTCATCATATCTATCATTATGGATCTATATGTTTTAGTCCCTCTATTGTTTTATTGGAATGATTATAGATTCCAACTATATTAATATTTTAAAAAACTGAAATGGAGTTTCGAAATATTGATTAGTGGTGTGATTCTACTCAAACATACCATCACATTTAAAATCAATTATCATAATACACATATACTATTCTATAATTAAATATCTAGATGATTATATAGATACACATTCCACCGCACTGGATGTTTAGTGACCCTCATATGCCAGAATTTCTACCATCTACCAAGTTAGTAACTCTTCTAGGTCACATTTTTAATGGTATGTGTTAGATAGATTCTGTTTTTAGAACAATGTATGAACTTTGTGCTCTAATACTGACCTAGTAGGGTGGAAATAGTATGAAATAACTCTATATTGTACTTTGTATGTCAATTTAGGTAGTCTATTTCTTTTTTGTAGACCCTTTTTGGTTATAACAGCATTTGGTGAAATTAACTTAATAGTCATAACAAAATAAATGTAATTATGTCATCTAGATTTCCATAAATATTTACACAACCAACCTAAATTTATGATTTTCTAGTAGATCATACTATGATTTTCTAATAGGTATTTGAACAATCATTGATGTGAAAGAACCGTGATGGTGTATTATCATTAATGGATACATGGTGAGGGTTATATAATAATTCACTACAATATACTAGGATTTATCCATGGACCTATAGACACTATTATTTAAATAGTGTTTGTAGATATTATTTAAAGAATATTTCCACATATTTTGTAAATGGGGCTGTAGGTTTCCCAAATAAGTGGGGGAAACAATTATCATATAGGAAGATGACAGATGAGCCTATTAGCAAAGTGTTTTTTCATTAATTACATGGTTTTAAATGATATATATATATATACCCTAAGTTGAATTTAGAGTAATGGTAAGTCTCTTGGTAGCCCATAGTGGAGGTATTATGATTGAATCCTGATAGAATCTATTTGTTTAACCATTATATCCATCGTTTATTGAGGTTATAGGAGTGATTTTCCATTATGGTAATAGAACTTATAACCCCAGAGGACACTGTAAGGGATATTTACAACATTGTAAAAACTATTGATATATGAGTTCTTTCCATTTTGGAAACCATGAAAATAACCCACTAGAAATTTGGATATAAATTTGTTCAATGGCCACACAAATACAATCTACAACCCACTAAAACTGTTGTTATAGCTTATAGCATTAGTTTTCACCCATATAGCCATGGTTTTTGACATTGGCTATACTATAATTTTATACAGGTGATTCTTCCTATAATAACAGTATGGACCCCATGGAGTGGCACTATAAGGGGTTTCACATAGAGAATCAAGGATGGAATGCGAAAGAATCACATGTGATGGCTTAAATAATTAGTGAACTAAAATCTTCCCATATGATAATTGATTATGAATGGTTTTCACATAAATGAGTTTAAAATTACATTTTATAGAGTGTTTTCTTATATATAATGGATTTATAAATATTGATAACAAAACCAATTTTGACTTGTCTTGACCCTTTTTAGTCTACATGTTTACTAACTACAGTGTGAATAACCTATATTAGATAGGTTTTTCAGTAGTGTTAAATTTCATGAAATTGTTGTTGTAGGATCGAAGATTATTCCCATGGGTTATAGTTAAAATAGTATTTACCCATGTGTGAGTTTCCTATACATAGAAAGAAATCATTGTGTGGCCTCATTGCACATGAGTCCCCATGAGTTGGTTTTTTTATTCCAATTACAATTTTTGGAATGACAGTAAGGATTATTTCCTTGGGAGATGTGTCCTTGGTGAGTAGTCTGGTATATGTTCTATGTGAAAAAACCAAGTGACTATGACATTTCATGTGTCTAGTAGTGCTATTTTAAAGACAAAGTGGGCCTTAGTTTCATCCCATACACTAGTAAGATGATTATTTATATGAAATATAAATTTTTTTGAGATGGGATAACCCATGACAGTGTTTATCATAAGATGAACCTTATGTATAGGGATTCTATGGGTGAGATAGAAAAACATATTGTATTGGATTTTTTTTGGAAATGGATGAATATTGACATTTGTACCATAGAAGAACCTCAGGTTCATTGGTATCAAGGGATACATTGATAGGTAGGACTATTGGGTTTTCTAGTTCTATTGACTAGTGGTGTGATATTAGCATCATGGATAGAATGTATATGGTTTCATATGACATTAATTGATCCAGGTGGATTTTATGTGTGTAGATGATTTGAAATGTTTTAGCTCGGCGATAACAACCCAAGGTGTTAGAAATACACTGTGAGGTGGGTGTCCATTCGACGAATTAGGGAATATGATAAGCGCCTGATTATGATGTGGGGTTCCCATGGTGATCCAGGAAAGATGAGAGTGACATTCCATAAATAATGGTTAACATCAAATTGATGATGTGTGACTTATATTATTATGTTTCAGATAATATTATTTGAATGTGTAAGACAACTTGGTTATAAGAATTGATAAATGGGATGACACATTTCCATTACACATAGTTCTATTGTGGTATGAAGTTTATAAGGACTTTTCATGGGTACATGGTGTGTTGTAATTTAATGAGACTATTGTGGGAGTTTTCACCAATATTTTTTTAAATAATGGTCGATATCCGTAGAGGATGTATGTTGTGGTGCTTGATTGGGTTCCATATAATGACCATAATATGGGTGGAAAATGACTTGTATAATTATAGAGACATTATTTTATGTGTTTTCCTAATTTAAATGACTCCTGGATTGAGGTTTGTGATGACCATTTGATTTGAGATCAATAAAATTACATAGGATCTATATAAATGACTCAAAAATGGTTGATAAATCATGTCCATGTTAAAAAATGGGAACAAGTGTATTTATCCCATACTAGTGGTCATTTCTAATGTTGGATAATGAATAGGCCATTATTATTAAAAAAATAATTTTGATGTTGTAATGTGAATAATACTTCTTACGTTTCGAGTGGGATTTCTATCCATCATTTCAACCTCATGTGAGGCATGATTTCGAAGAACAAGATAGTTCATTAGATAAAAATTGTAAAATTTTGACATTGTTGTTAAATGGACATGAGTGGTATTTGATTTCATGTAGCATTACTATTATTAATCTTAATACCATGTTGAATGGAATCCACGAATGGATGTCTATATCAGGGTTGTTTTCAATAATCAAATCTACTGTCATAATGGATATGAATCGGTGCTTATAATGTAAAGTGATTGTAGATGTTTGAAATATATGGTTCAACCATGGAAGGTCTTATGTCTTTATGTTTGGAATCGGGTGAGATGTTTTAGATGATCCAGTGGTGTCCCCTCAAGTAGGGTAATGGGGATTGGTACTTGGTATTGATTATTCAGTGAGAGTCAAGAATTTTGTTTAAAATTCATTCTATAATGGTTTAATTATAGTTTTCCAACTTAAATATATGTGGTTGTTTATGAATAAAATAATAATTTAATTTGGGAACCTTTTTAGGAGAGTGATTAGTGTGTGTTGGTAGGCTATTTGAATTGTAGAAATAGATTGTTGTAGAATTGACTGTCAAAAATAGGGACACCTGGTAGGGAGAACCATAGTCCTAGGGATGATCTAGACAAGGTTGTTGAAATTTCTAGGGTAATATATTCTCTATTGTGGGTTGTATTTGGGTTCAAGTAGTGGTTATAAATATTTTCTTTAGTTAGGGATTGTTAAGCAACTTAGTTTTAAAGTCAAACTTCAGATGAATTTCATGAATTCAGTGGTGGATCATGGTATTTTGAGTAGAAATTCATTTTCAAGATATGTCAATAAATTTATATTTAATTAATTCAATGATACATATGGAAAATAAGTTTTATGTTTGGGTGGTTTTATGGTTTTGTGTCCATATGAGTTGAAAATTTTGTAAGGAATTATATTTTCCAATTACTAGATGGGTTGAATTTAGATTGGATATATAAAATATAATTTTAATGGAAGTAATGAGTCATATTAATTTATTTATACATGAAATTGAAGACTAGATAGTTTCATAGAGGTTTAACTATAATCCCTAGGATTTCGGGGTCAATTATTATGTGTTGAAAAAATGAATACAGAAGGACATGAATTTTCAATAGTTAGTTATATCTATAATGCCTAACTGTAAAACAAGACATATTATATATAAACATGGTATGGTATACTATATTCATGTATTAGGGAAAGTAAGTGGGAATTAAAAGTGAATTTATGAAATTACACATGGTTTTCACATATTCTACCAACCAATGTTCTATCACCATGGGGGCAGATAGGTTAGAGGTAGTAGAAACATCACGATTGGTGCAAGGTTTAAAATATTATGTTACTGAACCATGATTCCTGATTAAAATAGGAATATTCCACTTTTATTCCCATATGTATTAAGAGGTAAACTCTATTTTATTATTTCTCACATCACTGACATGAAGTCAAGAGTCTCCCCACATCCCCCTTCCATCTCCCCTTTAATATGTAGTATTTTTAGTCTATTAATATGTTATTTAATGTATGATTCCATATATGGTATCTATAATTTCTATCCCCTGTTATTTTAATTAACATTTGGTTTACCACAAATAGTGTTTTGATTCTGACTTTGTAAGATATTTTTTCAATTGGTTGATCATGATGGGGTTTTACTCTACCTAGGAAGTGAGTGAGCATGGATGTATTCAGAACACAGTGTTTCTGGTTTTGGTTAATCTAAATAATTCAATGGATTTTTCATCACATTATCATTAAAAATGTATGTTTGGAATCTTGATATTGGAGGAATAGTTTTTATATTTCACTTTTCTTGGGCTTGGGGTTTTCACTTTTTTGAAATTTTCTCATGAATCCTCTTGGCTTCCTCCCCACACAAATCAATATGTGCCTCAAGTTACACTACTGGTAGATAATCGCCAAGCATAACTTGTTTTCTTACTCTCAGCAAGAATTTCCATTGACGAATTTCACTACAATCACCAGCACCTGATTTTGGAAACATAACATAGGATGTCACAATTATATAAAACATGATAATCCTTAACAAGTCATTTCCCCAAAACCCTCCACATGCTAAAAACTAAGGCACTATCTCTACCCTCAAACAACCTACGCCTAGGTCCATGTTAGCGTAGGTAAAAACTTTCTCATTATTCATGTTTCTCATTTATAAAGACATTTATTATCATTAGGAATCATTTTATAATCTTTCTAAATTTCCTTTAGGAACCATTTTCATTTCGTTTTAATAACTAAGGAAATTAGTTCTATTCAAGAACATACCCATAACCTTTTTTTTATTCCTAAACTTATTCATGTTAGAATAATCCTAACATACTAGTGTTACGCATGAAAACACATCAATCATTACATACCATTTAATTAATCAAATCTCAACAAAATCAACGAAATAAAAGTCACATCACACCACTAGTGCATCATCCAATGTGATGTTATATGAAAATCTAATAACAAACAATAATAACATCAATCCCACCATAATAATATAGTTTTTTGTGACTACCTAGGTAACTACTTTCTTGCATTAGCCCGTAACCAAGAATCATATCTTCCAAGTCTCATGTATACATTTACAAAATAGAAAGAAAAACTAAAATAAAAAAAAATTCCTTTGATATCACATTGTAACATCCCGACCTGGGTACCATGCACGGGTGCCATGAACTAGATAGTCACATTACATCAAGTGCACCTCACCATACACAAGAGGTAATTGACTAGTAGTTCTAGTCTAATATGAATAATGTGGTTAATATACATGATTTGTTTCAGTAATAAATTCTCAATAATAATAATAATAACCTAAGTATATTACATAAACGAAACAATACCAATACCCAACAATAACCAAAGTAGGAAACAAAATATCAAAACGAAAAAAAATTCATGTCATTGTATGTTCTGAGATACATAGTGAAAACCAAACGTTAAAGACATTTAAGATTCATAAGTGGGTCCCAAATAACATATCTTTCTCTCATTCATGATAAATCCCAATTATCCATATAACAATGTTTTTTTACATTATCTTTTCATGAAACCATGAAATATATCTTTGTACCGATCATATAGCCTATATGGGGTTTTAGTACAACTCAATAAGCCACCACAAATAGTCTATAAAACAATTTATATCAAAAGAGTGTATAAATCATTATAAACCAAAAATACCATAAATAATGAAATTAATTTACATTTATTATATTACTCTTTATTTAACCACATTAATCTCAGGATTCTGTAGGAAACTTGAACCTCAATACCTTCTTCGACCCATGAAATATTCTAAACTATCCAAATGGGAATTCATAAAGTAGAATTCCATTATCAAAATTAATCATATCAATTCATATCACATCCAATTAGAACAATATTCCGAGCCAACTCATGGGTGTTGAATTTCTTTTCTAACAACATTATGGCTATTTGGAGTCTCTATTCTTATCCAAAACCATAATATCACAAGGGTATTTGGAGCCTTAGTCCCTAGCCCATGATTACCATATCATATGTGTATTTTGGGCCATAGTACCTGACCATCACATGTAATATCATGTATGGGTATTTAGATCCTCCATCCCTATCTCACACACATATGTCACACATAATTATATTTGGAGCCTCAATCCATATCCCACACACATTTAACAAACATTTCTGAAGTGCACTGTGTTGTATTTGTTGTCAATGAGTCATGATGTTGTCATAAGATGAATGGATGTCAAGGAATGTCAAGATGTGAATGAAAAAGGATGTGATGGTGTTGGTGAGGAAAGGAGAGTGACCATGGTACTAAGATGCATGTCACTTAGGAGATTCACTAAGTGACATAGGATGTTGTGGTTGAAACATTCTCTATGCATATCAGACGATTGTAGAACTGATCTTAATGTCTCAATACTTTTATCAAGATGATACTAAGTTACACCACTTGAAGAATGGATGATGATGGAGCATCATCATTACATCAGACGATTGATGAGCTGGTCTTTAAGTTCAAAGAACATGTATCAATTGGATACAATGTCACAATAATGTTTGAATACCATGCATTGTATTGACAATGCATGAGGAGATGAAGATGATCCATCCACAACTACTGAGTGGATGAAGTGGATTAAATATGTCCATGCACTATCTCCTAGTGTGTGAATTTGGAGAATTTGATCCAACTTGATCTTTGATTAGATCAATGAAGAACATTGAAGACTATGTTTGATTAAAGAGTTCAGTTGATGATGAACCTTCAAGAGTTTACCCCTTAAGTAATGAATATATGTTGAGGAGATTTGTGGAATTATAATTAAGAAGAGAAGGGAAGAAATGAAGAAGAAGAGTTTTGGCATTTGGAATTTGAACTTGGTCACTTTGTTTTTACACAAAGGACTTGCTCTATATTCAAGCAAAAAGAAGCAACCAAGGAGGCCAGTCGGGGACAACACCTCGAGCTCATGCGGGACCCGAGGGTCAACCGCGCTCAAGAGAGTCCTCAGGCTAAGGCAGCAGCCCTGAGGCAGTGGCGCACCCGCAGGACGCAGCGTGGGCGCCAGGGGCACGCCCAAAGGAGCGCATGGTGGGCGCATAGCGTGCGCCTGTGTGTGAATTGTAGGCGCCAGTGGCATGCCCGAGTGGCAAAGGAGGGCGCAAGAGTGTGCCCGCATAGAGAACACGGTGTGGGGAGACACCATGTAGGGGGAAGTTCAATTGCGGGTTAGCAGGTAGCGGATGGTGGATAAACTACGGAAAAACTGCGAGCCGTTTCGATGTGGGACGCGGGATTTTTCCACGGAAGAGATCCTGGCCGCCCATCCAATCGCGCGGCTCATCACAGCAGCTCATCGCATCCCGCATGCGATCTTCTGATCGAGGCCGTCCAAATGTTATTAAAGGGCTGATCCGATGGCTTCCACATCGTCTTCCTCGAGCTCAGCCGAAGACCACCCCGCGAAGCCGCCGTTGAACCTGAGGCCTCCCCGCGCATTCCCGCATAACCAGAGGAACCTCCGACAATGGATTTCGAGTTCCTGGCCTCTGTTGATCAAGGCGAAGTCACCATGCAGATCATTTGAGAATAACGAATGCATCCATGCTTAAAAAGGGGTTTGCATGGAACAAATGAGAAAATTCGATGAAGGCCGAAGGCAAACGAAGTGTCGAGGCCATGATGTTCGTGTTTTACATGTATTGGCTTAAAATAAGGCCATGCACACTTTCGGCCGAGCATGAACGTGAAGGAGGAGAAAAGAGATGAAGCCCGCGTGAAACAGTGAAGGAAAACAAGATTTGGAATGATGTTTAAAGATCCAAAAATCTCGGGGATTCGAGTTATCTCCACACGGATGGACAAAAGTTTTCCTTGCCTATAAAAGGAGAGCCCGAGGAGTTTGTGATGCTTGCTGAAGTTTTTATTGAAAACATGGAGTCCCGCGTGTGCCTCTGCCTCGCGAAGTAGAAGCCCCACGCAAGTACCTTGCGCGGATGGAGTCCCTTGCGCGCAACCCCTTTGCGCGATAAGAAGTGGAGGTTGGGCAACACAAATTTGCGCGCCCACTCTGTGCACCGTGCCTCCTGCGCGGTTTGCACTTGCGCAGCCAAGGTGTCCTTGACACACTTGCGCACACGCGGTGTTATACCATGCGCGCCCGCAGCTACCCATTGCATCACCTTGTGTTCTTTGAGGCTTGCACGGAAGAAGACTCCTTGCACCCATGGATCTTGCGCAACAGAAGTGTCTGCACCCTTGCGCGGCTCATACCTTGCTCTCTTTGAAGAAGAAGTGGAAGTGACTGCAACCCTTGCGCTCCCTTCACATTGGCAGGAGGTTCGGGTTGTATGAATTACACACCTTGTGTGTGTGTGCTTAATAGAGACTACACCCTAGCCGTGTGTGTTCAAGGAGGAGAGGAAGACCACAACTAAATCCAAGTTGTGTGTGCAAGCGGAAGAGGAAGGCCAAGCCTTGTGTTTGCTAATTGAACAAAGGAAGTGTGTGTGCAAACAAAGGACCAAAGAGGCCGTAGCCAATTGTGTGCAAGAAGAGGAAAGAGGCCAAGCTTAAGTGTGTGCAAAATGAAGAACAAATTTTGTGTGAAAAACAAAGTGAAGAGGCCAAACCTAGTGTGTGCACTAAGAAGTGTGTATACACTTAGAAGAAGAGGAGACCCCCACACAAAAGTATAACACACATTCAAGTGTGTAAAAAATAAGAACAAAGTGTGTGAAGGAAGTGAGAAGGTGTGTGCTAAAGAGGATTACACCCTTTGTGGGTTTATTTCACCAAGAAGAAAGAAAGGGGAGTGCATGCATGAATTCATGCACGTGCACACGTGAATAAAGCTTAAATCAGTGGTGTGCATATGAGTTGTCCAAGACCAGAAGATCTTGAAGAATTTGAGAGGACATGTAGTCTATGCATGAAGAAGAAGACTTGCCATGCACTCAGTGCATGAAGTTGTGTTGAAGCCAGACTGAAGCCAGACTGAAGATAAAGAAATCATTTGTCTGAGTTTTTAGTAGATTGAGAAGAGCCTGATCAACAGAAGTGATCAGAAGTGCTGAGCAAGACCAACAGACCTTTTCAGAGGCTGTTGAAGATTCTTGAAGAGAGAGGCCTGGTCATCCTTAGAGAAAGGAGATAAATCCTGAGCAAGACGAGAAGATATGTTCATCACAAGTGAGCAGAGGTACAGAGCAAGGCCAGTATCCTTTATCCCAGGATGTTGAGGATACTTGAAGAACTTAAAGAGAAGAAGAGCTACTCGTGTGACTTGAGGAGCCAGGAGAAGCCCCCTGTGAGACTCAGGGTAGAAGAAGTCTTCAGTGGGATTCTGGAGCAGGCCAATGGGACTCTTGTAACACTATGGGACGCAGTATAAAGACCCTCCTTTGGGACTCAGGATAGATACAGTGGGACTCTGTATCGACCATTGTAATTATAACATTTTATAATGGAGAAACCATGTTGGGGCATATAAACAACATGGAAAGGATGTAGGCCTTTGGTGCTGAACCTTGTAAATCCTTGTTTCCAGTACCTTTATATTTACATCATTATTCGAGGAAAGGTAGAGATACACAAGAAGAGTGGATCGAGGCTTTAACGTTCCATAGAGGTTTAATTGATAATAATCAATTAGTAAAAAGTTTTAAGGGATCACTGATTCACCCCCTCCCCCTATCAGTGATTCACACTGATCTGGGCACTTCAATTGGTATCAGAGGGAGGGTTACCTCTAAAAGATCCAAGGGAGTCTTTATGAAGTGCAGATTTGAAGAAATGAGCGACCAGCCTCAAATGGAGATATCTGCCAAGACTCTGAAAAACAGAAAGAAGAAACAGGCCAAGAAGATGAAGAAAGCATGTCCTAACTGTGATGAAGTTGGAACAATGAATGATCTTCAAAGTGAAATCGAATATCTTCAGAAGAAAGTCCCCAAGGAAGTGGCAATGTGTATAGCTACAGGTATCCTTGGTCTTCAAGAAGAAAAATTACAGCTAGAAGAAGAAGACAATTCAATGGAAGATCAGTTGGCAAAAAGGGTTGGCATAACCAATACTCTCAGAAAGCTGGTGAAAGCCAAATATGAAACAGTATTCCTTTGCAATGAAAGATATGAAGATACTGCTGAAGAATTGCAAACAAGCTTTTCTGAGAAAGAATTCTTTAGAATAATGGTCAAAGAAGTATTCCATGCACTGGAAAAGAGGCACAGAGTGTCAATGACTGTTAGAGATGCTCAAATTGAAGACAATGTAAACATGGTGAAGGAGCTTGACAATTCATTATAAGAAATGAAGAAGGTGCATGAAGACAAGATGAAACAGCTGGAAGAAAAATGGGAAGGTAGGCTAAGATTTTTTGAAGATGAGAAGAGCTCTCTCAACGTGAAATACTTAGCACTAGAGGTGATATTGAAAAATCTGCAATCACCCAAAGCTGAATCCTCCCAGTCAGCTGAAAGTAGAAATGTTGCTACACAAGTGTGCTTTGAGAAGGATGATTCTATAAGAAAGACATCCTCTAATGAAAGGGCAACATCTTATAAAAAGAAGGTACCATCCATACCATCTTGTACTCATGCTTCTAAAAGTGTTTCTACTAAAAGTGCAGGATGGAAGAATGAATCCAAACAAGTATGGATGAAGACAGTGAAGAAAGAATTCTCTCCTGAAACAACACAGCAAGTCAAGAAAAGTACCCAACAATCAGAAGGAATGAAGAGGTCAAGATTTGTGGGTCAGTGTTGGTGTTGTAAAAAGTATGGGCACTGTGCAAAGGATTGTTGGTACAATCCACTAAATGTCAAAGCACAAAGGAAGACCATGCCAAGGGGGAGAAAGCCAGAAAAAAATAAGCAGCATCCACAGGTCCAGAGACATATGTTTTCTGCAAATAGATTTGGATTACTTGACAACATCTCAGATGATTGCAAAAGTGGTCAAAAAGATACATGTCAATCTCCAACTTTATCCAGAGCTAAAAAGAAGATAAGATCACTGAACCTGGCTAAAATGGAATCCTTGGGAAGCAAGAAGAAAGTTGAAGATGCTCCCAAGAAGATTTTGAAAAAGGAAAAGAAGTCCTTGGAGTCTAAATCCAAGAAGGGTGATGCATCCAGAAGTACCACCATGAAGAAATGCTTCTACTGTGGAATGAAAGGCCATACCATGGATCTTTGTAAAGAATCCATGGAATTCAATAGAGGCAGACTGGACTCAAACAGACAATCAATCCAGAAGAAGCACAAGGGATTGGTTGAAAACATGTTGCCTAAGAAAGGTATCTTGACAACATCAAAAGAACCATCTGGAACTTCCAGAACTGAGGCAACACTTCCAAATGATTTGTTAGTCATATGGCTGAATCAGTTGAAACTTTCCAGAGAACTGCAAAGAGATGAAGATGAATCACTGGAAATTGCTAAGGCAAAAAGGAAACAAAAAATTTCACATGAAGATGTGTTGAGATCCACACCAGCACAATCATCATTGAAGATCAGATGTGCAAGTGTGAAGAATGGTGAAAATGGGGCATCTCGGTTGAGAGAATCTTATCAACCTTGTTGTTCACATTGATGAACCAAGGAGGTTCCATATTATTCCCTAATCACTTGTATTTACAGGAGCTAACACTGTAGGGAATGAAGATGATGATCATTCTCAGCTGGAGGATGGTTTGGAAGGAATGGAGTGCACCCCTTGAGGGGGAACCAATCTGGGGAAGATGATATTTTGGGATTTAATATCATCTTGAGAAAAGTGAAGGTATTCCAATCATACTTTCATCCCTTGTTTCTTAATTGTATTCATTATGTCAATTAAGGAGGAGTATTAATTGAAGGAAAATGGATGAAAGGGGGAGCTTTATCTTTGCACCTGAACTTTCTAATGAGTTTGGTGAAGTATGTGCATGATTTAGCAATTCATTGATATATCTGAAAATTTTCAAACCCCTTGAAGCATGATCTCACATGTACAGTGAATTTTGGATAGCATTGAGTTCTTTGGTTACATCACTCTTGTTTTCTACACCGGGTTATCCCACGTAGACTTAGAGTTGATCTACTAAAGGTTCTTTGTTAAAGTGTACATGTGACATCATCCCTCTCTTAGTGATTTTCAAGAAGATGCTATTCAAATGGAGGAAGAAATATTTTGAAGAGAACCACACCACACCTTTGAATTTGATTGCCAATAAGGGGGAGAAAATATTGGCACACATATTGACTGATTCATATGTGCTGAAGAAGTGTATTGACAACAAATACAAAGGGGGAGATTGAAGTGCACTGTGTTGCATTTGTGGTCAATGAGGCATGATGTTGTCATAAGATGAATGGATGTCAAGGAATGTCATGATTTGAATGACAAAGGATGTGACGGTGTTAGTGAGGAAAGGAGAATGACCATGGTACTAAGATGCATGTCACTTAGGAGATTCACTAAGTGACATAGGATGTTGTGGTTGAAACATTCTCTATGCATATCAGACGATTGTAGAACTGATCTTAATGTTTTAATACTTGTATCAAGATGATACTAAGTTACACAACATGAAGAATGGATGATGATGAAGCATCATCATTACATCAGACCATTGATGAGCTGGTCTCTAAGTTCAAAGAACTTGTATCAATTGGATACAATGTCACAACAATGTTTGAAGACCATGCATTGTATTGACAATGCATGAGGAGATGAAGATGATCCATCCACAACTACTGAGTGGATGAAGTGGATTAAAGATGTCCATGCACTATCTCCTAGTGTGTGAATTTGGAGAATTTGATCCAACTTGATCTCTGATTAGATCAATGAAGAACATTGAAGAATATGTTTGATTAAATAGTTCAGTTGATGATGAACCTTCAAGAATTTTCCTCCTATGTAATGAATATATGTTGAGGAGATTTGTGGAATTCTAATGAAGAAGAGAAGGGAAGAAATGAAGAAGAAGAGTTGTGGCATTTGTCATTTGAACTTGGTCACATTGTTTTTACACAAAGGACTTGTTCTATATTCAAGCAAAAAGAAGCCACCAAGGAGGCCAGCCGAGGACAACACCTCGAGCTCATGCGGGACCCGAGGGTCAACTGCACTCAAGAGAGTCCTCAGGCCAAGGCAGCAGCCCTGAGGCAGTGGCGCACCTGCAGGACACAGCGTGGGTGCCAGGGGCATGCCCGGAGGAGCACATGGTGGGCGCATAGCGCGCGCCTATGTGTGAATTGTAGATGCCAGTGGCGCGCCCGAGTGGCAGGGCGGGCGCAAGAGCACGCCCGCAGAGAGAACACGGTGCGGGGAGGCACCATGGATGGGGAAGTTCAATTGCGGGTTAGCAGGTAGGGGATGGTGGATAAACCGTGGAAAAACCGGGAGCCGTTTCGATGTGGGATGTGGGATTTTTCCGCGGAAGAGATCCTGGCCGCCCATCCAATTGTGCGGCTGATCACAGCCACTCATCGCATCCCGCACGTGATCTTCTGATCGAGACCGTCCAAATGTTATTAAACGGCTGATCTGACGGCTGCCACATCGTCTTCCTCGAGCTCAGTCGAAGACCACTCCACGAAGCCACCGCTGAACCTGAGGCCTCCCCAGCATTCCCGCATAACCAGAGGCTCCTCCGATGACGGATTTCGAGTTCTCGGCCTCTGTTGATCAAGCCGAAGGCACCATGCAGCTCGTTTGAGCGTAAAGAATTAAAAAGGGGTTTGCATGGAACAAATGAGAAAATTCGATGAAGGCCTAAGGCAAACGAAGTGTCGAGGCCATGATGTTCGTGTTTTGCATGGATTGGCTTAAAATAAGGCCATGCACACGTTCGGCCGAGTATGAACGTGAAGGAGGAGAAAAGAGATGAAGCCCGCGTGAAACAGTGAAGGAAAACAAGATTTGGAAGGATTTTTAAAGATCCAAAAATCTCGGGGATTCGAGTTATCTCCACGCGGATGGACAGAAGCTTTCCTTGCCTATAAAAGGAGAGCCCGATGAGTTTGTGATGCTTGTTGAAGTTTTTATTGAAAACTTGGAGTCCTGCGTGTGCCTCTGCCTCGCGAAGTAGAAGCCCCACGCAAGTACCTTGCGCGGCTGGAGTCCCTTGCGCGCAACCCCTTTACGCGACAAGAAGTAGAGGTTGGGCAACACAAAGTTACGCGCCTGCTCTGTGCACCGTGCCTCCTGCGCGGTTTGCACTTGCGCAGCCAAGGTGTCCTTGACACACTTGCGCACCCGCGGTGTTATACCCTGCACGCCCGCGGCTACCCATTGCATCACCTTGTGTTCTTTGAGGCTTGCGTGGAAGAAGACTCCTTGCACCCTTGGAGCTTGCGCGACAGAAGTGTCTGCACCCTTACGTGGCTCATACCTTGCGCTCTTTGAAGAAGAAGTGGAAGTGGCCACACCCCTTGCACGCCCTTCACATTGGCAGGAGGTTCGGGTAGTATGAATTACACACCTTGTGTGTGTGTGCTTAATAGAGACTACACCCTATCCGTGTGTGTGCAAGGAGGAGAGGAAGACCACAACTAAATCCAAGTTGTGTGTGCAAGAGGAAGAGGAAGGCCAAGACTTGTGTTTTCTAATTGAACAAAGGAAGTGTGTGTGCAAACAAAGGACCAAAGAGGCTGTAGCCAATTGTGTGCAAGAAGAGGAAAGAGGCCAAGCTTAAGTGTGTGCAAAACGAAGAAAAAATTGTGTGTGCTAAACAAAGTGAAGAGGCCGAACCTAGTGTCTTCACTAAGAAGTGTGTATACACTTAGAAGAAGAGGAGACCCCCACACTATAGTATAACACACATTCAAGTGTGTAAACAATAAGAACAAAGTGTGTGAAGGAAGTGAGAAGGTGTGTCCTAAAAAGGATTACACCCTTTGTGGGTTTATTGCACCAAGAAGAAAGAAAGGGGAGTGCATGCATGAATGCATGCATGTGCACACGTGAATAAAGCTTAAATCAGTGGTGTGCATTTGAGTTGTCCAAGACCAGAAGATCTTGAAGAATTTGAGAGGACATGCAGTCTGTGCATGAAGAAGCAGAGTTGACATGCACTCGGTGCATGAAGTTGTGTTGAAGCCAGACTGAAGCCAGACTGAAGATAAAGAAATCATTTGTCTGAGTTTTCAGTAGATTGAGAAGATCCTGATCAACAGAAGTGATCAGAAGTGCTAAGCAAGACCAACAGACCTTTTCAGAGGCTGTTGAAGATTCTTGAAGAGAGAGGCCAGGTCATCCTAAGAGAAAGGAGATAAATCTTGAGAAAGACGAGAAGACCTGTTCATCACAAGTGAGCAGAGGTATAGAGCAAGGCCAAGAGCCTTTATCCCAGGCTGTTGAGGATACTTGATGAACATAAAGAGAAGAAGAGCTACTCATGTGACTCGAGGAGCCAGGAGAAGCCCCCTGTGAGACTCAGGGTGGAAGAAGTCTTCAGTGGGATTCTAGAGCAGGCCAGTGAGACTCTGGTAACACTGTGGGATGCAGTATAAAGACCCTCCTGTGGGACTCAAGAGAGATACAGTGGGAATCTTTTTCGACCATTGTAATTCTAACAAGTTATAATGGGGAAACCATGTTGGGGCATATAACCAACATGGAAAGGACGTAGGACTTTGGTGCCGAACCTTGTAAATCCTTGTATCCAGTGCATTTATATTTACAGCATTATTCGAGGAAAGGTTGAGAGACACAAGAAGAGTGGATCGAGGCTTTAACCAGCCATAGAGGTTCAATTGATAATAATCAATTAGTAAAAAGTTTTAAGGGATCACTGATTCACCCCCTCCCCCTCTCAGTGATTCACACTAGTCTGGGCACTTCAATTGGTATCAGAGGGAAGGTTACCTCTAAAAGATCCAAGGGAGTCTTTATGAAGTGCAGATTTGAAGAAATGAGCAACCAACCTCAAATGGAGATATCTGCCAAGACTCTAAAAAAAAGAAAGAAGAAATAGGCCAAGAAGATGAAGAAAGCATGTCCTAGCTGTGATGAAGTTGGAACAATGAATGATCTTCAAAGTGCAATCGAATATCTTCGGAAGATAGTCCCCAAAGAAGTGGCAATGTGTATAGCTACAGGAATCCTTGGTCTTCAAGAAGAAAAATTACAGCTAGAAGAAGAAGCCAATTCAATGGAAGATAAGTTGGCAAAAAGGGTTGGCATAACCAACACTCTCAGAAAGCTGGTGAAAGCCAAAGATGAAACAGTATTCCTTTGCAATGAAAGATATGAAGATACTGCTGAAGAATTGCAAAGAAGCTTTTCTGAGAAAGAATTATTTAGAATAATGGTCAAAGAAGTTTTCCATGCACTGGAAAAGAGGCACATAGTGTCAATGATTGTCAGAGATGCTCAAATTGAAGACAAAGTAAACAGGGTGAAGGAGCTTGACAATTTATTACAAGAAATGAAAAAGGTGCATGAAGACTAGATGAAATAGCTGGAAGAAAAATGGTAAGGTAGGCTATGATTTGTTGAGGATGAGAAGAACTCTCTCAACGTGAAATGCTTAGAACTATAGGTGATATTGAAAAATCTGCAATCACCCAAAGCTGAATCCTCCCAGTCAGCTGAAAGTAGAAATGTTGCTACACATGTGTGCTTTGAGAAGTATGATTCTAAAAGAAAGATATCCTCTAATGAAAGGGAAACATCTTCTAAAAATAATGTACCATCCATACCATCTTGTACTCATGCTTCTAAAAGTGTTTCTACTAAAAGTGTAGGACAGAAGAATGAATCCAAACAAGTATGGATGAAGACAGTGAAGAAAGAATGCTCTCCTGAAACAACACAGCAAGTCAAGAAAAGTACCCAACAATCAGAAGGACTGAAGAGGTCAAGATTTGTGGGTCAGTGTTGGTGTTGTAATAAGTATGGGCACTATGCAAAGGATTGTTGGTACAATCCACTTAATGTCAAAGCACAAAGGAAGCCCATTCCAAGGGGGAGCAATCCAGAAGAAAAGAAGCAGCATCCACAAGTCCAGAGACATATGTTTTCTGCAAATAGATTTGGATTACTTGACAACATCTCGGATGATTGCAAAAGTGGTCAAAAAGATACATGTCAATCTCCAACTGTATCTAGAGCTAAAAAGAAGAGAATATCACTGAACCTGGCTAAAATGGAATCCTTGGGAAGCAAGAAGAAAGTTGAAGATGCTCCCAAGAAGGTTTTGAAAAAGGAAAAGAAGTCCTTGGAGTCTAAATCCAAGAAGGGTGATGCATCCAGAAGGACCACCATGAAGAAATGCTTCTACTGTGGAAAGAAAGGTCATACCACAGATCTTTGTAAAGAAGCCATGGAATTCAATATAGGCAGACTGGACTCAAACAGAAAATCAATCCAGAAGAAGCAGAAGGGATTGGTTGAAAACAAGTTTCCTAAGAAAGGTAGCTTGACAGCATCAAAAGAACCATGTGGAACTTCCAGAACTGAGGCCACACTTCCAAACGATTTGTTAGTCATATGGCCGAATCAGTTGCAACTTGCCAGAGAACTGCAAAGAGCTGAAGATGAAGCACTGGCAATTGCTAAGGAAAAAAGGAAACAAAAGATTTCACATGAAGATGTGTTGAGATCCACACCAGCACAATCATCATTGAAGATCAGATGTGAAAGTGTGAAGAATGGTGAAAATGGGGCATCTCGGTTGAGAGAATCTTCTCAACCTTGTTGTTCACATTGATGAACCAAGGAGGTTCCATCTTATTCCCGAATCACTTGTATTTACATGAGCTAACACTGCAGGGATTTGAAGATGATGGTCATTCTCAGCTGGAGGATGGTTTGGAAGGAATGGAGTGCACCCCTTGAGGGGGAGCCAATCTGGAGAAGATGATATTCTGGGATTTAATATCATCTTGAGAAAAGTGTATGTATTCCAATCATACTTTCATCCCTTGTTTCTTAATTGTATTAATCATGTCAATTAAGGGGGAGTTTTGATTAAAGGCAAATGGATGAAAGGGGGAGCTTTGTCTTTGACCCTGAACTTTCTAATGAATTTGGTGAAGTATGTGCAGGATTTAGCAATTAATTGATATATCTGAAAAATTTCAAACCCCTTGAAGCATGATCTCACATGTACAGTGAATTTTGGACAGAATTTAGTTCCTTGGTTACATCACTCTTGTTTTCTACACCGGGTTAGCCCTCGTAGACTTAGAGTTGATCTACTAAAGGTTCTTTGTTAAAGTGTACATGTGACATCATCCCTCTCTTAGTGATTTTCAAGAAGATGCTATTCAAAGGGAGGAAGAAATATTTTGAATATAACCACACCACACCTTTGCATTTGATTTCCAATAAGGTGGAGAAAATATTGGCACACATATTGACCCATTCATATGTGCTGAAGAAGTGTATTGACAACAAATAAAAACGGGGAGATTGAAGTCCACTGTGTTGCATTTGTTGTCAATGAGGGATGATGTTGTCATAAGATGAATGGATGTCAAGGAATGTCATGATGTGAATGACAAAGGATGTGATGGTGTTGGTGAGGAAAGGAGAATGACCATGGTAATAAGATGCATGTCACTTAGGAGATTCACTAAGTGACATAGGATGTTGTGGTTGACACATTATCTATGCATATCAGACGATTGTAGAACTAATCTTAATGTTTCAATACTTGTATCAAGATGATACTAAGTTACACCACAAGAAGAATGGATGATGATGGAGCATCATCATTACATCAGACGATTGATGAGCTGGTCTTTAAGTTCAAAGAACTTGTATCAATTGGATACAATGTCACAACAATGTATGAAGACCATGCATTGTATTGACAATGCATGAGGAGATGAAGATGATCCATCCACAACTACTGAGTGGATGAAGTGGATTAAATATGTCCATGCACTATCTCCTAGTGTGTGAATTTGGATAATTTGATCCAACTTGATCTCTGATTAGATCAATGAAGAAAATTGAAGACTATGTTTGATTAAAGAGTTCAGTTGATGATGAACCTTCAATATTTTACCTCCTAAGTAATGAATATATGATGAGGAGATTTGTGGAATTCTAATGAAGAAGAGAAGGGAAGAAATGAAGAAGAAGAGTTGTCGCATTTGGCATTTGAACTTGGTCACTTTGTTTTTACACAAAGGACTTGTTCTATATTCAAGAAAAAATAAGTCACCAAGGAGGCCAGCCGAGGACAACACCTCGAGCTCATGCGGGACCCGAGGGTAAACCGCGCTCAAGAGAGTCCTCAGGCCAAGGCAGCAGCCCTGAGGTAGTGGCGCACCCGCAGGACGCAGCATGGGTGCCAGGGGCACGCCCGGAGGAGCGCATGGTGGGCACATAGCACGCGCCTGTGTGTGCATTGTAGGCGCCAGTGGCGCGCCCGAGTGGAAGGGGTGGGCGCAAGAGCGCGCCCGCAGAGAGAACACGGTGCGGGGTGGCACCGTGGAGGGGGAAGTTCAATTGCGGGTTAGCAGGTAGCGGATGGTGGATAAAACGCGGAAAAACCGAGAGTCGTTTTGATGTGGGATGCGGGATTTTTCCACGGAAGAGATCCTGGCCGCCCATCCAATTGCGCGGCTGATCACAGTGGCTCATCGCATCTCGCACACGATCTTCTGATCAAGGGCGTCCAAATGTTATTAAACGGCTGATCCGACGGTTGCCACATCGTCTTCCTCGAGCTCAGCCGAAGACCACCCCGCGAATCCGCCGCTGAACCTGAGGCCTCCCCGCGCATTCCTGCATAACCAGAGGCACCTCCGACGATGGATTTCGAGTTCCCAGCCTCTGTTGATCAAGCCAAAGGCACCATGAAGCTCGTTTGAGCATAACGAATGCATCCATGCTTAAAAAGGGGTTTGCATGGAACAAATGAGAAAATTCGATGAAGGCCGAAGGCAAACGAAGTGTCGAGGCCATGATGTTCGTGTTTTGCATGGATTGGCTTAAAATAAGGCCATGCACACGTTCGACCGAGCATGAACGTGAAGGAGGAGAAAAGAGATGAAGCCCGCATGAAACAGTGAAGGAAAAAAATATTTGGAATGATTTTTGAAGATCCAAAAATCTTAGGGATTTGAGTTATCTCAACACGGATGGACAGAAGATTTCGTTGCCTATAAAAGTAGAGCCCGAGGAGTTTGTGATGCTTGCTGAAGTTTTTATTGAAAATTGGAGTCCCGTGTGTGCCTCTTCCTCGAGAATTAGAAGCCCCACGCAAGTACCTTGCGCGGCTGGAGTCTCTTGCGCGCAACCCCTTTGCGCGACAAGAAGTGGAGGTTGGGCAACACAAAGTTGCGCGCCCGCTCTGTGCACCGTGCCTCCTGCGCGGTTTGCACTTGCGTAGCCAAGGTGTCCTTGCCACACTTGCGCACCCGCGGTGTTATACCCTGCGCGCCCATGGCTACCCATTGCATCACCTTGTGTTCTTTGAGGCTTGCGCGGAAGAAGACTCCTTGCACCCTTGGAGCTTGCGCGACAGAAGTGTCTGCACCCTTGCGCGGCTCATACCTTGAGCTCTTTGAAGAAGAAGTGGAAGTGGTCGCACCCCTTGCGCGCCCTTCACATTGGCAGGAGGTTTGGGTAGTATGAATTACACACCTTGTGTGTGTGTGCTTAATAGAGACTACACCCTAGCCGTGTGTGTACAAGGAGGAGAGGAATACCACAACTAAATCCAAGTTGTCTGTGCAAGAGGAAGAGGAAGGCCAAGACTTGTGTTTGCTAATTGAACAAAGGATGTGTGTGTGCAAACAAAGGACCAAAGAGGTCGTAGCCAACTGTGTGCAAGAAGAGGAAAGAGGCCAAGCTTAAGTCTGTGCAAAACGAAGAACAAATTGTGTGTGCTAAACAAAGTGAAGAGGCTGAACCTAGTGTGTGCACTAAGAAGTGTGTATACACTTACAAGAAGAGGAGACCCCCACACTAAAGTATAACAGACATTCAAGTGTGTAAACAATAAGAACAAAGTGTGTGAAGGAAGTGAGAAGGTGTGTGCTAAAAAGGATTACACCCTTTGTGGGTTTATCGAACCATGAAGAAAGAAAGGGGAGTGCATGCATTAATGCATGCACGTGCACACGTGAATAAAGCTTAAATCAGTGGTGTGCATCTGAGTTGTCCAAGACCAGAAGATCTTGAAGAATTTGAGAGGACATGCAGTCTGTGCATGAAGAAGCAGAGTTTCCATGCACTCAGTGCATGAAGTTGTGTTGAAGCCAGACTCAAGCCAGACTGAAGATAAAGAAATCATTTGTCTGAGTTTTCAGTAGATTGAGAAGAGCCTGATCAACAGAAGTGATCAGAAGTGCTGATCAAGACCAACAGACCTTTTCAGAGGCTGTTGAAGATTCTTGAAGAGAGAGGCCAGGTCATCCTAAGAGAAAGGAGATAAATCCTGTGTAATATGAGAAGAACTGTTCATCACAAATGAGCAGAGGTACAGTGCAAGGCCAGCAGCCTTTATCCCAGGATGCTGAGGATAGTTGAAGAACGTAAAGAGAAGAAGAGCTACTCGTGTGACTCGAGGAGCCAGGAGAAGCCCCCTGTGAGACTCAGGGTGGAAGAAGTCTTCAGTTGGATTCTGGAGCAGGCCAGTGGGACTCTGGTAACATTGTGGGACGTAGTATAAAGACCCTCCTGTGGGACTCAGGAGAGATACAGTGGGACTCTGTATCGACCATTGTAATTCTAACAAGTTATAATGGAGAAACCATGTTGGGTCGTATAACCAACATGGCAAGGACGTAGGCCTTTGGTGCCGAACCTTGTAAATACTTGTGTCCAGTGCCTTTATATTTATAGCATTATTCAAGGAAAGTTTGAGAGACACAAGAAGAGTGGATCGATGCTTTAACCAGCCATAGAGGTTTAATTGATAATAATCGATTAGTAAAAAGTTTTAAGGGATCATTGATTCACCCCCTCCCCCTCTCAGTGATTCACGCTGATCTAGGCACTTCAATTTCTTCACATCAAAGTTTCTCATGTGTCACAATATCACATTAATTAATTCATAAACTAATTATTCAATGTCAATAATTTCATAATCACACATTTCTATAAATTAATCCCAAAATTAATTAGGCATATCAATTTGGTACAAATTCAATAAAATTTTTTCCACCCCAATTTCATAATAATTCAATTATTATTTTCTCAATTCCATTTCATACTAATTCGACAATTATTTTATCACATCAATCATGGATAATCAAATTTATCCAACTTATTACACTTCACAATCAGACATCCAATTAATTAATTCATCATATAATCAATTCATTTTTTTCAGCTGTAAAATTAAATCAATTCATTAAATTAATCCCAAATATCATTAATCAATTCATATTCCAAATATCCCATAATGAATTTAACAATTATTTATTATATTGAAAATATCAATATCTTATAACTAATAAAACAATTATTATCCAATTCACAATATCTAGAAACCTAATAAATTTTTCATTAAATTGTTCCATCTATGTCTAATAAAAATTTACAATAATTAAATAAACAATTATTTATTCCAAAATTATTATAATTTCAATATGATGATAATTATAACAGCTACTAATCATCCCAAATTCTATAAACCTGTAATTAATTAATTAATAAAATTAATTAATTCAAATTTAAAAAAAAAATCTAAAAAACATATAAAAAAAATTATTCATGTAATCAAAATAATGACTATGTGAATTGAATAATAGACCACATACATTGAGTTTTTTATGAGATAACTCCCAACAAAAATTCCCAATTTTAATGGAATAATAACTCTATGTGAGATCCAAATAAAAACCTATATAGATGATTTAAAAAATATAGATTCCTTCATTAAATATATAGATAAAAAATTATTAGATATTGAACCATCAATACATATGGATATGACCAAAAAAATGTAGGAACAACATTTAAAAAATGGGAGAATTATGGGAAAGAGAAGGGGATCATAATGGGATGAGATATTCTTACCAGTTAGGGTGATGATCTTAAATATGGGGTTTGAATCATAACTAAAATAGGATGTAATTCCGTGGAAGCAATTCACAGGGATGAAAATATGTGACTGACTAGTAATGGTCGAGCTAGTGTCGAATATGGGTTAAAATTGGGGGATCTTAGAAATTTAAAAAAAATATTTGGATAATTGATTTACCACAGATGGTTTTCATGGATATGGTGCAAGGATTTCACTTATAGTACACCTTAAATATGCCCATCATTCAGGGGGAGGATGTTTTATTTTATAGGATGCACATATTGAAAAACCATGCAACAGACATGAAAAACCTCTATGTCCAGGGTTACATGGTATTATAGGCTAGGGTGCATAGTTTGGTAAGACTTTGCTCCAATGGTTCATTACACTATTTAATTTGAAAATAATCAATTTTCACGCATCACACCCTAATATAAAACTCAAATTATAATTAATTAAAATTAATCAAAAGAATACTTTATATGGGTTCTGATACATATCTAAAATGTTTGGTATCATACAATTTATATCCTTCAGAATGATGAAAAATATAAAAGGATGATTAAAATATTAGAATACATACTTTGGGATTGTGTAATTGATTTTTGTGGCTCATTGGAGGAGAACGTATGGTAAGTTGTGTTCTTGTGTACATTTTTTTAGGCCTCAATAAATATGGCTCTTTTTGAATAATTATATGGTCATCATTATTATTTTACACTTTGTGGGTGGAAATATGAGAAACATCACATGTTGGACCAATACATGTCCAAGAGAGAATGAAGAAGATCCAGATGATCAGGAAATGGTTAGAGATGGATCAAATTATATTGAAATCCTATTTTTATCAATATCGGGACCCATTTTTATTTGAGTTCAGTGATAATATATTCTTAATAATCTCTACATGGATTTGGAATCATCATTTTGGATTGTAGGTAATATTATCTCCATGGTACATAGTTCTTTTTTAGATATATGAATGTGTTGGTAAGGTTTATATTTTCAATCATGGTTCAATGAAATGAATAATGTGATTCATGTATCATAGTTTATGATTTATCAACATAATACTAAAAATGTGATTCATTTGGATCACATTGACCATGAGTCGGATGCTTCACGAGTTCTTATGTCGATATATATTGTGTATATAAAATGGAATGTATTTCATGGGAACAACATTAATTGAGTGTCAGTTTTGTGGAAGCATGTTTGATTAAAGATTAATCTTGGGAATAGGATAGGGAAAGGGTCATAAAATTCCCCAATATCATTAATGGTAATTCTAGTTTTCTGATTTCTTGAGATGGAATGGAAAATGTTTGAGGAATTTAGAAGTTCAATTTTCAATGATACAACCCATTATTTAAGAATTTTAGGTTTTTATGTTGTTTGGGTTATGCATTGAAGTATTTAGTGTACTTTTTAAATGAATTTTGTGATTCATTTAAATGTTTATGGTTTGAATTTGGTTACTAAAAACTATGAAACTCCATCATGGAACTATGAAAAGGAGGAAATTGGGCTCTGTGTAGGTGCATAGTTAGGTTCATAGTTTATCCAAATAATGCAGTCACTGAGGATTAACCCAACAAGTGGAATATACTGAAAAAAACAATTAGAACATTGTTTTTCTAAATGTCCAATACAGTCGTGTGATGGTTTTATAAAGGTAATAAAAGATAAATGGTTTTTGCATGGTTTTCCTAAATGTGGACGCTAACCATTTGTGGTTAAATATTATATCCTAAATCATGGATATATTTTGTATTTGATTAAAACCCACTTGTTTTTCCCCTATTAATACACCAACTTAGTTTTTTCACATACTAAGGGTCGGGGAGATTCTTCCCTTTGATCCATGAGTGATCCATAAGAAAATAGGGTTTTGTTGAATACTTTATTGATTGGTAATGTTATATTCATTGTTGTTTCCCCTAGATACCTTCATCGTACTTGTTTTTAAATTCTATATCGAATCTATTTGGTATATATTTTGATTGCGTGATTTTAATCATATAGAGATATGTCTTTTTTGATGTGAGGATAAATATTTAAGGTGGGTTTTTTATGTTATAAGATGGTTTTGTTGAATAATTTTTTATGTCTTGTGATTATTATTTTTTCATTAATGTATGTGGCATTAATATTCTCTCTTCTTTCTATTACTAGAAGAATTTATTTCAACTTCATTATTTTCATTGAAAGAATTGTGATGTTTTTGTGGAATTATCTTTTGAAAATCTTTTTTACTGATGGTTTATGGAATTGTGATTTTTTTTGCAAATTGAATGTGGTAACATGATTTTAAAAGAATGATTTTCAAATGGTTTTTCTTGGTTTTGATATGTGGAAAAAAATTTAAAAAAAAATATTGGTCCTATTGAAATTATTAGAATAATTTTTATAGAATGTTTTTAGAATTATTATTACTTTACAAATTAAATGATATTGATAATGGTCATGAAGTACCAACATCAATGGGATGGATTAGAGATGTGATATTACACCATCAATAGTAACACCAAGATTTGGTGTGTTTGTTTGTCTATTTGGTTGTATGGAATTAAATAGGATATTAAATATTGATGTAGTAAACAAGTTTTAAGGAATGATTTAATTACTTTCCATGTAAAATATTATTAGTACAGAAAACTATTCAGTATGTAATTGCAAGGATTTTATATAATCTATTGAAATTCATTTAAATGGTTTTATATAAATTGTATCATATAAATTTGATAACATTGTCTATCATCGTGGTATGAGTAGATAATTCATTTGAGGAAACTCTACAATGTTTCATTATTGACTCCCATTGTTGGAACCTTGGTAAATTTGAAGATATTTTTTATTGGAAGAAAAGGTAAGAGAAGGTAACTCATTTCTCTGGTAATTTTTCGTTATTCAATGGGCATGGATAAGGGATCTAGATCTTGGATCATGTTAGTGCCTGTGGAGTTATTTCATTGGTTTTCTTGAGTTTTTCTGTTTTTTAATCAGCCTACTACTCTGATAATGGTTTTAATTTCCATTATGCTCATGGGTATGATATGTTTCTAGTTTGGTTACACTTTAGGTTTACACATTTAGATTATTTAAAATAGATTGTTTTTATTGTATACTTGGTGAAGTTTTATAGTTTGAAAGAGAATATCTTCCCCCGTTTTTTTGAAGCGCTTTTTATTTATTTCCATCCTTTGGTGTCTTTGTGATGACACCTACGGACAACTAGAAATTTCTCCATTTCTATTAAAAAACTAGAGGGTAGTGATGTTAAAAAATAAGACATTGTATGGTATCATCACGATGAATGTGTGTCAATATAAGAAACCGGTTTAATCTATACATTTCTCACACTACAACTTTTAAATAAAGAAGTGTTCTGTATAGTTATATTAAGGGAAATAATTTTGGATAAGGTATCAACTGGGACCCCCAGATCAAAAAATGTGATTAAAACGATGAATTAATGAATCCCACATTTTTCTGCTAGTACAAAATAAAAATTATAATAAACATTTATTGCACTTATAAACAAATCATGAGTAGTTAGGTCATATGCATCCACAGCCTACAACATCCCATGGACCCAACCTATAGATCTTTGATCATGGAGTGGGACACAATGTGGTGATGGTGGGAGGATCTCATAACATATTCCACCACACAAAACTTCCCCTTGAGTATCTTCACCCCTTATCTTCCATCTTATCCTCCGAGGACGTTATCTTACCCACACATAAGAGATCTATGATCACTGCTCAACCTATGTTTTGGTCATCTATCATACATATTTATTCTCTCCTGATCATGCCAAGATATATATCATGTGATATAAAACATCACCCATTAAATTAATAAAATCACCCTCAATGGGATTCCATAGTCCTCTATGTGGTCCATGTCCGCCTTGTTTTGGTGTTTGAATTTGGTCCTGATACAATCACAGGTATCGAGATACTACTTATCGGTGCCTTAAAGTAACTTTGGATGGAATAACCATATGATTCAAACTCCCAACTCCAATTACATGGTGTCCCTAAAATTAGAATATCTCCTTTACATATCCCCTCTCTAACACTACGATAAACATGGGAATGCACAGGGGTACCATACAGTCCCAAATGTCTCTATAGAGGCCATAATCAAACATTATCTACATAAACTATCCACAATGAATGATGTCGGGGGAGTACTAAATGAGGTCGGTTAACCACATAGAATAATCATCATCTATCATCCACTGTTGATTCATCTCTTTAATCACCTAAATATCAATTGATCATCGTCATGATGGGTAATACTCCCCACAAAATTGCTACTAGTATCTAGTCCATAAAAGTGTCAAAACATCATGAATCTATGATCCTAGACTCTGAAAACATCCAATTACACCATATAAAAGACATGATACCATTGAAAACATTGTATCTACTGATGCTTGTATATGCTTGAAAATATGGATCACTCACTCAATACAATCCTCAACCACTAGGGGATCTGTCCCACTACAGAACCTCCACAAAAATTGGTTTTGTAACTCATAGAGTGTTCTATTAATACTAACGAACTAATCCTAATCTACTAATACTATCTGCAATATGATATGTGGGGGTTCTAGCACATACCCTCGTGGAGGAAAGATCCAACATGGTATCCACTGAACTAAGTCCTCATAGCTCATTGTATCATCATCACTATCATGAATAAGAAACTTGGATGGCTATCACCATGGATTCATCTTGAGAATGTAGTCTATATGTACTATGATCAGATGAGAATATATATATATATATATATATTTGTGTGTGTGTGAGTGGATCTGAATAAAATTATAATAAAAAATGATCTATTCTATACGATGCATGTACTGAAGTGGCCTCCAACAAATGACTCAATTTAATGAGTATAAAAGATGGTTTTTAGAGATCTAGTGAATTGATACATCAGATTCCATATTAACATTGGGCTATCTAGCCTAAAAGCTATAATCACAACTATTTGACCTCATTTCCATATATTCCTAATAAAACCTCACATAGGATATAATTCCAAACAACATCATAATGTTAAACCAACTCTGATACCAATATGTCCCAACATGTCCCACTAAGGTCCACCTGGAAAGTGGAAGACCGAACCACAATTACCCCAAGCCTTTCTCCATAGGCCAATCGCTGGAAACATATTCAAAAAAGAATAACTATTACTAGAGGGTTTTTCATAATTAAACTATGTGCACATACATTCCCAAAATACATGGTCAAATTTACTAGGTTATCTTTATGTTCATCCAAAATTTACACTGACCTATCTTCCATCTGAATAAGAGAAAACATGTGTGAGAAAATCCCATCCTATGGTAAGTATATGCATACCACGTTGGACACCTCAACACCTGAAGGGTGATTAATAAGAGACATAATAAAATTATTCATAATAAACCATAGTAAGAATGAAATATATATATATATATATGTGTGACTACAAAATAATAAAAAGTTGTATATAAATAATAACTCCATCTCACAACACATCCCTTGAAAAGTATCCATCAAGAGTTACAAGGTGTCCATCAATGATTCCCAACATGTGGCATGTATTTATGCAGATGTATGTGCATGAGGCCACACCTCCTGATTATTCCGCATAGTTATGGATGACATAATATCTAGGTATATTCCATTTATCATAGTATAAAATTAGGTTTCCACTCATTGGATAGATAGTGGACCCAAACCCATGTCATTCATGTGGGCTCCACTCTGTAGTAAGAGGACCCCTGAACAAATACAGTTGGAGGGTTCCACTCTATAGGTAAATTTATGACCCGCGTCATGGTTTATTAGGCAGTTCCACTCTGTTTGTACTAAACTAATTCCCTAATATAGTAGGTTGGTTACACATGGTAAATTAATTGAGGACCCAATCGCTATGTCGATAGGAGGTTTCAACTCTTTTGGTAAATAGATGACCAACCCCCTAGTTCATCAGGGGGTACGACTTTGTATGAAGAGGACCCATGTCCCAACACATAAGGAGGGTCAAACTCAATAGATTTATAAACAAACCATTCCATAATTGTTAATTGGGGTTATATTGTATTGTTATATGATAATAACCCATTCCCAATATGAGTATTCCACTATGTTGATCATCCTATCTGGTCACTACTATCTTTGACCCGCACCTAAACAATATAACAGTCAAAATTTATCATATCATAGATGAAAACCCACCAGTATGTCCACAATATAATTTTACATGAAAACAATTAATAGGACACTCTTATGAAAAAATCCATGTTCAATCAAATGAGATATAAGAGGGTGAAGTTTCCTTAAAAAAGTACATGGTTTTTAGGGTTCCACGTTGAATTTGGAACCACTCCTTCTCCTAGGAATGTTATTTTAAACAAACAGCGTCATTACCATGTAGTTCAAAAAATCATATTGGGATCCTACATGAAGTTTCTCAGCCACCACGATCCCTCTATTGTTCCCATGGCCATGCTTGTGTACACTATCCATGTAATAGTACATAGTGTCGGACTGGTCACTCCCTTGAAAATGTACTCTTATAGTACATGCATAGCCTCCATCGCTATGTAACATGGAAGGTGGGGCCCCAAACAGTGTATTGTACTTGTGAACTTCCAAAAATCATAGCACCAATTACTTTCAAAGAACATGCCATCTGTTCTTCTAATCTACAGTGTGGATAATCATGATTTACATAGTACCTCTAGATCTTCATGTTTTTATAAAAATATTTTCCAATACCCAAATAAATAAATGGTTTCCACGCATAACTGAAGGTAGTTTCTTCAGGCCAACAACTTCTTCCCTCTAGTAGTTGGGAATCAGTATTTTCTAATTCCTGGTGGTATGTCAAACTCACCAGATTCCTCTTCTAACAACAAATTGATCATGGATCCAAGATCTATAGGAATCATCACCCTTATCACAAAAATAATTTTCATCTGCACATAGTTAATCAATTTTCACATTTCATGTTATTTCATTGAGAATACATGGATTTGATAGAACTCAAACATGCCTGGAAATGTCAAATCATGGAGTTGTAGGCCTACAATGATGGATGTAAAGAATAATTGAGAAAAGGAACAAAAACATATGTGAATCAATAAATTTCTAGAAAATAATTGATAAAAATATAGATTGAGTATATTTATGGTGGGAGACACTGAAATAAAAGTTATGTTGATTAATCAAAATATATTTGTTACACTAACTAATGAAAAGGATTTTCTAAAAAACAGATCAATAAATAAGGTTTTGATTAAGTTCATTTTTCTTAATCAAAAGAGTGAATAAAAAACGATGAGTTATAATTAAATTTTTTCCCTTAATTAGTGAAAAACATTGTCACCAATGAAGGAGTGTATCTATTTGGTTAATTATTCCATTATCCACATGGATCTTGATGTTGTTTGTCACCTGATCTCGATAAGCTAATGAAGGGAGGTACATCCTTCAATCAAGGATCTTCAGATTTTATAGCTAAAACTAAAGATCCTCCATATCATCATATGAATAGAATGTATTAATTTTTATTGATTTAATGAATTAATTAAATGAAATAATAAATTAATTCACTAAATAAACCCACCAATTATTACATTATCCACACATCTGACACCGAAAAATAGTAGTTCATTCCTTGGGTAAATCTCTTAATAATTAATCCATCACGGTCTCAGATTTTCAATCTGAGTGTTTGTTTATGTGTTATCCAATTATATCATAAAAATTTCATGTGGGTGATATGAAATATATTTAATATTTTTATAAAATTATGTCCTCGACTTATGGGCATCAAAATTGAAAGTTGTCTAAGTGAATGAATCAAAAAATAATACGTGATATATTTCAATGTATGATAAGGCCAAAACTGGTTCTCTATACATATAAACTCATGAAATGCTACCGATTTAATTGGAGGATATAATCAATTTGGGCCCATAAGGCACATTAAAATGTGGATGTGTATATGTGTTACAAATATGAAAAAATATATGAATTTATAAATAATCATAACATGATATTCATGTTGAAATTAAAAGGATATCTAATGAATTTTAGTAACATTATTGGTATGCACCGTTAAATAAAGGTAATGAACTTTGAGGTATTGAAATGATATATGTAAAAGATATTTTATTTTTTAAAATAATTATCCTAGTAAATAAATATATGGGTATTTTGGTGATTAACATTCACATTAAAGAACCATACATGGGTATTAGAAAAAGTCATTGGAATAAAATTATTTTTATATAAGGATGATAATTATTCAATACAAATGAAGTGGTGGATTATTTTTATAATAGAGATTTATTTTACACCACATTATATTTAAATTTAATAATGGACACAATGTTGAGAAACTAATACCTAGAAAGAGATTAATTATTAACGAAAAAAATAATAACAAGATAAAATATAATCCAGAGAGACTAAATTTTGATCAATGAATGGAGTTGAAATAAAATCTATGGGGTATTCAAATAGCCTATTGTTTTATGAATAGTTTCTGAATAGAAATAATATAATCATTCATGAATTCTAATTATATTGAATAATGAGAATAGATTAAATAATGAAAAAATGAATGGAAATAAACATATAACAAAATGGTATCATTTGAATCAATCTCCCATTAAATATTGAACAAGGATAAATTGTTACATATCTCGAATACAATGATAATGATGATATGTTTTTCAATGGATAATTATATAAATTGTATAGACAAATATAAATTTGAAATAATTTCTGATAGAAAGAAGATTATGATTAAAACCCAATACCTTTAATGTCAACTCACTTTTTATTATCTCAAATTTTACATACAATTACATTATTTTGGTTCATTAACCATTTTACTGGTGGATCCATTCATTGGACAATATTTTGGGTTGTTTGGGAGAGTTTTTTTTTATGGTTTCTATGCCTATCATGGTTGGAACATTTTTTGAAAATCCATAAACGAAAAACCCGGTAACATTTCTAGTATCCTAGTTTGGGGAACATGGTTGGAAAATGATTAGACGAAAGTATCCATTCAAACTATGTATCATTTCTTGAATGGGTCACATGGTGTGTACATGATTTAACAAACCATGAATCCTGACAATTAAACCTTTCATGGAACCTAGAATGAGGTTCATTGTTGGTTCTCAGTTATTAATAACCACATGGATAACATTATGAAAACAAACAATTTCATTTTTTTTCCAAAAAATTATAATTCAAATCCCATAACCACATTTTTAAAAATTATATTATATTAAATGAATATAATTCAATCCCTTGTATTTTGGGACCTGTATAGAGGTATTTTCTCCATCATAACCTAATTTATTGGTGTATCAATATCATGAACGATGATCGGATCCTATTCTAGTATGTTTGTATCCTATTTCTCTTTAATTACCCAACACCTTTTGATTTTTTCTTTATAGATGTAATAATAACCTTGGGATCCCCAGGATCGTGTTTGATTGATGTGATATTTTTGATCAAGGGTCTTTTCTCCCTTATATCAAGATCCCACTTCCTAGATTCTTTGATCATAATCAGAGGTGATCCATCTTGTATCCATTATTAATACAATATGGATTTTTCATATTGGATTTTCTATTCATTATATTTATTTATTAATTTATTTCTCGAGAATTTATATATATTCTCATCCTTATAACACATGTTCAATAATTGTTTATCATTAATTTTATTATAAAATCCTCTTTCAACAAACTATATAAAAATTTATGTACTCATAAGGATCAATTTCATTATTTAATATATTATTTAATTATATATTGTTTTTAATACCCTTATTAATATATTTTCATGGTTACATTTTCAAAATTCATGGAATATACCTGATTTTGATATCAAATGTGAAATTAATTGCCTTTTTGAAATAGGTTAATATATATGTTCATATTCATAGAGATTGAATTAGTTGAATTTGTGAAATAAATAATAACTCTATTTGATATACGTTTCAATTATTTTTAATGGTTGTTCAAGGGTTAGTTTAAATGAGTTATTTATTCACATAGAAAGTTGGTGTAAATCCATTTCATCTAATGATCCTACATATTTTTATCTTTTAAAACATACTTGAATTACATTGAAATGTTTTGACTGAATGTCTATGTAAAAAGGATTATTTTTCATTTTGATGATTAATTTGAAGGAAAAATTATGTTTACCCTATTAAATGGTTCAATTTATAAAAATGGATTGAATTTAAATGATTTTATTTGACAGTCTGGCTGGTACTTTATGATGTTCATATTATAATAATCTTGTAATGTAAATATATTGATTCTTTTTCATCCCATTGATTGGTGATTAAATGGGTTATTTACATTTAGGGAACTTTAGTTTTGAGTGAGGACGATTTTAGGATTTGTTAACATGAATGATATTTTCAGATAATGAGACCATGATTAAAATTGATAAGGATCCCTATTACGATCCTTGTAAATGAATTATCTCACTCACTTATTTTGTCTAGTCATGTGGACCTTATTAAATAGATTATATAACCATGATATATTATTTTCTAGTGTTATCAAATACAATGTAGTGGATTTTTTTGGAAAATTAATGTTTTAGTTTGTAGACATGCATTCTGGAAAGAAGATGTACATAGTACTGTTTTCATGTGATTGGTGAGACTAGATGTAAGCCCAGTTATTAGTAATGAATTATTTTTATTATCACGACCATGGTGGACTCAATATTAGACATAGGATGTACCCATGAAAACCATATACATGTTACTCAACACTTGATAGTGTTGTTTTATCACTAATTGAGACAAAAGTTTCTTATTTTGATTTATTCTTTCATGTGATTGATCTATTAATGGATGTGATTTATTGTTATGGTAATTTATAATATCTTTTATTGATATATATATCTAGTTAATCATATTACCTTTCTAGTTTAATAAGGAAAATGTATAGTAAATGGTTTAAAAATTAATAAAAAAAGTGTTATTTATCAAATGAAGAAATGGAATGATTTCCATCTTTGGAATGATAAATGAATTGGAAATTATTAAACTTATATTTTAAAACCATCAACATTTTAAAATTATTTAAATGTATTTATATTCCATTTTTAAACGTAATTTTTTCACTCAGATTAATGTACTATTCTTTTAGAATATTCAAATCACCTTAGGAAATGAGAACATAAAATCTTCAGGGGAATTTTCTAGGCTCTATATCATACGCTCCATTTGTAACACTTGGTGTTTTATAATACTAAAATCATATAAAATGTTCTCATTAAATCGTATTAATTTTTGTCTTCATAATAGGGTGACCATGTTTCTGTGTCATGGGATATGGTGGGTGTTTTTAAACCACCTGGAGATGGTTTTTGGTTATTCTGTTATCTAATCATTTAAATAGTGACACATTTTACAATAATATATATTTATTTATTTGGTTATCAAACATTTTTTCCATTGTTAAAATTGGTTATTGTTTTATAATATGTGCGTAATCATTCGCATATGTTAATTGTAGATTTCCCAGTGATTTTTCAGCCTATGGTGATCAAAAAAACTATTTGAGTAATTAAATAATTAAATAAGATTTAGGATTAGATGGAATTGTAGGTTGGTCTGTTAAAAATGGTATCAGTGAATGACTATTCATGATTGGATGTAAATAAAATTGAAATTCCTCAGTTTATATTTTTTAAATCATGGTATGATGGAAATAAAGAATGTTTTTGGGATAAAGATAAAGTTCTCAATAAGTTCTTGATCAACACATTTTCTCAATAAAACATTAGTTAATTGGGATGTTGTGTCTTGAGTTATCATTTTTGAGTTATAATTTTTTTATTGTAAAATGAAATTTACATTTCTAAATAGACTACCTTTTATTTAGGAAAACTCTTATGAGTTTTAGAACTTTTAAAAATATTTAACCATAATAACACAATGTCTTCATGATTTGGAAAACTAATGGAAGTAGATGTGACTGGTCTAGAAATATATCAAGGAATCGTTTTAGGTTTGGTGTGTGGTTTACCAGCTTGTACGACCAAGCCCTGGAATGTTTTAAATTTTCTTAAACATAGAACCTTATATTTTTTCTTCATAGGGACTTCACCTGTGTGTAGTTTTTTAGAGGGATATTGATTTAGTTTTTTTATTAGCTTGTCTGGTTGGTTCATATTTAATCAAAATCTTATTGATTTTAATTCCTATCGTGAAATAAGATTTTGAATTCAAACATTTTTTGTTGAGTGCATTGAAAAGTGAAATCAATTGAAATATGTTTTGTTTTATGAATTTTTGGGATAAGAAAAATGATTTTAAAAGAATCTTATGATATTGTTAATATGTTTTCAGAAGAACATTTTGTTTTAAATGGATTTAATTTAAGATTTTTTTTTGACATTCAGAAATGGGATCATTGTTTTTTCAAACATGGATGAATTTTAGAGAGTTGGAAAATTATTTTGGGAAAGTATAATGGATTTATAATCATATTTATCATTTTGAATAGAAAGAGTATGGATTCACAAACAGGTTAATCATTTGTTCTTGGAAATATATGATGATTGGTTAAATGTCTGTTGTGAAATTGTTTTAAATATTGTATGATCTATTTTAGTGTTAATTTATTCCAATGTAGATATGTCTATTATTTGTGATGTTGACTAATGTATCGCATAATGTTCTTTAGGAAATGCCTAATGTTGGTCCAATCTAGTCCTTAGGGGTTTTTTCATATTTTCCTCAAGTTGCACCAAACATTAAAGAATATTCCAAAACTCCAAATCTATTTGTGGGTCAAGATCATTTTATATCCGTGAAACCCATCCCATATATCATATATTATTGACCGCATTTTTATAGTGGTTATCATGGTTCTTTTGAAGCAGTGAAGAGAATTGAAAAAGATTATGGGATCTTAGAGTCATTCAAGTCTCATGATTTTATAATGGTCATTTATATCAAGTATTTATTAGAGGAACTTGTCCATGATTTGCGGTATTTTGTGGCTAGGGATCATCTTAATGAAAGAAAGTCTATGGAATTCATCAAGTTAGTCTTTACCTAGTTTTAGAATCCTATGAAATTGATGAAGGATAATGTTTCTTGGTTCATGTATTTTCGAAAAGAGGCGAAATGTATTTCTAATGTTGAAAAAAATTGTCCTATTTGGTCTATTTATTACCTATGTTTATTTCTTAATAAACCCATTGGGATATCTATTTTATAAAAGGTCATAAATTAGATAGTGTAACTTCCATGAATTATGGATGGTTGACCTATTATTTGGATATCCTGAAAAGGGCATTTTTAGTTAATATGAATTTAGATAAAAGATATCTTGCAAATAATTACTTGTTTATGGTAGATGAAATAATGTATTCTTGTGGAAATAAGATCTATATAGTTTACATGCAGTGTTGATCACTTTTCATTTTATTATGTTATATTCAAATCTAATGAGAGTTTGAAAATGTTGGTGCTATTTTGGCTACCTTAAGATGTTTTATAAGTTGTGATAGTTGAATAGAAATTTTTAGTATGGGATTCTCTACTCTTATTTGCAATGTATCATTTTCTTCATGATAATAAGGATCTAGCCATTGGATATTGAGTTAAGATTTCATGTTTTGAGGTAGCTTCCATTATTAGTTATTTTTATTCTAGATTGTTTATATCTAACATATGAGTAGTAATGGAATTATTTATTCTTTATTATGGATTTTTTGATATCCTTTATTTTCTAGAAATTGGTTCCATGTTTTGGGATAAATTTCAATGATCTTATTATTACGTGTGACATGATCATGTGGAAATAATCATTTTATAGATACAATGGTGGTTGTTCCTTATTAATGTTCACTCATGAATGTTTAACATTCCATTTACATTGACATTAGTTTTATGATGTTCATTATGATCTTAGTAATGGAGGGAAAGAATCTACTGAAAATAACTTAGACCATGGGTAATTTGTTCTTCAAAATAATTATTGTTTCCTTCAATTTATATATTTCTATAGATAGTGTGATATTCCATTCATGTTCCTTATTATTAAATGAAATACGCTACATTTATTTGGTGGTTAGAACTCATTATTATATATTATACAATCTCATTTTTTAGTGTTTAGTTCCATATTATGCATTATCCATGACATTGGGGCTATTTATGTATGGATATGGACTGACCATTGTGATGTACACAGGGAACATAGATCATGTGATTCTTTGAGGGACCAAACACTTGGAGGTGTTGGAGTGAAATTTAATGATCTCATATATGGGTGAGGATCAATGTTGAAAGTTCAACATTACCTTCACATATATACCTTAGTAAGAAATCCATTTTAGTATTGAGACCTTATTATGGAAATATTATCTTTGATAGTCCATGAGTGAACTGTTTCATATATAAATATAGATTTTTTTTCATTTGTTTTATGTTTTTTGATGATTACCCTTAGATTTTATCCCTAGTGAGTGGTTTATGTCACATTTGTAAATTAAAGTGATATTATTTTCTCTTATTCCAAAATTTTCATGATTTCTTAAGTAATTGGGATATATATTATATGTCCTCAGATTTATCAGTTTAATGAATTTGTTGATTTGGGTGTTTTGATCATGTATTTGTGAATGATGTAAACATTTGGACGAATCTACTATCTAGACCACAGACGATCTATCTCACAGGAGGGGAGAAAGAGTTTTTACCTTTTCATATTGGTTTATCATTCATACATTAACCATTATTTGGAACAGAAGTCAAATATTGTGGAGATTGTAACATATTATCACCTTATTGTACGTTATTTGATGATTTTATTTGAGAATTCAAATAATTTACCTCTATAGGGGTCATTTCTGGTGTTCTTTTCCATTTTTACGGTTTGTGGGATTTTTCATTGTTTGAACACAGTTTGAAGAACCATGCAAAAAATCTATAAAACAATTCGTGTGTCCAAATAAGGGGCACATGGTTTCTCTATAGTTGGAAAAAATATGGATCCAAGTTGTGAATCATTCCCAAATAGGGTCTCATGGTTTATGAAAAGTTAAACAAACCATGTTTCCCAACCATTCAACTTTTGGATTAACCTAGAACGAGGAACACATTTATAACCAACCATGCAGCCATCCACATTAAAATTCAACATGGAATTGTAATACGGCTAAAATCATAATTTAAATACCATAAACACACCTTATAAACAAAATCCTTTCCATACAATCATAATTTTATACTCTCGATTTTGGCGGATCCCTAGAGGAATTATTTCCCATGAAACATAATCTATAGATTATAAAATGTTCCACTTCAATATGTGATCCTATTTTCAGCTTGATTTTATCTTCTTGTACTAAAATAACTATTATTCAGTTTATTTTATCTTTTTGGAGTATATAATAGACTTGGGTTCAAATTTATCATGGTTGGTTGATGTGTAATTGTTGATCTTGGGGTCATTATCTATTTTATTGAGATAACTATTCCTATATTTAGTGTTAATCATCATAGATGACACTTCTCAAAACTATTGTAGATGGATTCACTTTTTTCTATGTATTTGACTCTATTATTTCCAATCATTTTAAAATCATTTTTATTGAGTAATTATATAAACTTTCCTTCTTAAAACACATGTTCTTTAAATTTTTTCATTTAATTTCCAAGGAAAATCCCCTTTCATCCTATATAAAAACAACTAATCAATTTATGGTTTCCTTATCATTGTTTTATGAATTGGTAAATGCTATGTTGATTTTTATTCAAATGAAAAGATTTTTTTGAGGTTACATTTTTGAAATTTTATTATTATAGATTTTTTATATTCTAAATAGATATTATTTTACTTTTATGAAATATTATAAATAATGTTTTGTTTCACATAGAGCTATAAATTAGTGAATATGTGTAATATCCAAGAATTGAATTTTAATTACGTGAACCTAATTTTAAAATTGGTCTTCCTAGTTACTTTTTTAATGAGTGATTTATTCACATGGAAATGGTCTGCAAACCCATATTTTGAAATGAGCTTAATCGTTTTAAATTGTGAAACATCTTTTATTTTCTTTGATATATGTTGAAATAAATTATTATCTTAATGTCCCATTTAGAATAATGATGAGCTTTTTGAAGGGATGGTAGATTGTTTTCCCATTTAAAGGATGGTCTAAAGGAGTTAATAACAATTTTGTTGATTCTGTTTGATATCCCTGTTGGAAAATTATGAGGATCTTATCTAGAAACAATTCTTTAATTTCATGAGAATGAATCATTTAATTCCAATTTATGGTGGTTGAAAAAGTGATTAATAACTTTTATATAGATCCACATGAGAGTGATATGTGATTTGAGGTCATTTTCCCATGATTTAAATGTTTTGGGCATGTTCCTATGGTTGATATTTATAAGGATACCTAATGAGATCATCAAAACTAGATTATATAACTTATATCTTTTATATGGACATGGGAAACTTGATTGAATGTTGAGATGATATAGATATATTAATTGATAGTATGTTAACACCCTATATAGAGGATGCATATAGAAAACAAAAGGTTTATGCTATGGATGTGTGGCTAGGAAAGATTCTGTGTATGCAACTAGTATTCTTGAGATCTGTTAGACTAGATGTAATTCGAGAGATTATTCAAGATATTTTAAGATTATATTTATTATGATTTAATCCTTATCTTATCACGGTGTTTTAAAAGACATACATATATAATATACTCGGTAATTGACTTATTTTTTTTTCAACTAGGGTGTAGAGTTCCTATTCATGATCAATTCCTTCTCATGATTCATTTTTTGATGAAGTGATAAACGTTAAATATACTATATTAAATTTTTTTATATATCTTCATATTAGTTGTATGTTATTAAGTCGTTTAATGAAAAATCTATATCTTATGAAATGGATATATAATCATTTCAAGAAAATAATAGTTTTTCGAAATATGGAACAATTTTTTTTACAACATTGGTATGGTAAATTATATTGAAAAATTTAAACATAAATTTTACATGCAAATCCATAAAAAATTATTTATAAGGATTTATTATCTCTTTTTAAATGTAAATTATTTTAGTAAAAATATTATAATACTATTTTAATATATTTTAATTTACATATAAAGTATCTTCTAGACACTTTAGTGGAATTCTACTGGTATCTATAACTCGCACCGTGCTTTTACTATTAGGATATTATTAACTAGTAATAATTTTTTGGATGTTAAAAATGTTTGTCATTATTTTTTTTTATTTTTTTGAATAATGAATATTTCACCCATATATAATCACAATCATAAAAATTAATGAATATTCATGTTAAATTTAATGATTAACTAAATTTTAATAATATTTTTTAGAACCAAATTTTATGAAAATTTCATCATTCACATAAGTATAGAAAAACTACCATGGTGATAATTACTTTTACAAATATTGTAGTCAAATGAAAAAAACAATACATATTATAGTTTAATATAAATAAATATATTAGAATATATATAAAATTTTATTTATAAATAATAATATTTTTTTAATTATATGTTTTTATACAAGAGTGGAAATTATAATAACATATTTTTGGAAGAACCCACATTTTGGTGTTATCATAACAAATTAAAATTATTTTCTAAGGGGGAATTTTTAATTTATAATAAAGAGGATGATGAAATAGAAACAAAATGTGAAATAAAATTATTGGTTGATATAAATAATTTTCTCGAGGATTGTATGGAAAAAAATCCCATTTAAGAAATGAAAAGGGAGTATTGTGAAAACTATTATTTTAATAATGTAAGTAGTTGTGAAAAATGTTTTATGATATGGGATTTGTAGAATCTGTAAAATATGGATTAAATATATGGTATTAAAATAGATATTTATTGGTTACATAATATTAAATATATATTTATCAGAGATCATTATAAATTATCAGCAAAATACGTTTATTCTATATAAATAGGGACCATATATTTCCACTTTAGATGACTATTTTCTATTAAGAATACCATCTTTAACAAAGTATTTTTTTAAGACCATATGAATAATGAAATTGGGATGGATGGATATAGGGATTAATCATTATTAAATTGGAATGAGAAAAATTATTTAAAGTGATAAGGAATTAGTGGAGGATGTGTGTTTATATTGATAATGAGAGGAATACTTTTTTAATAATGTATATGATAACATAATCATTTAAGAGAATAATTTTATGAAAGGAATCAGTTCAATGATATTTTTATTATGATTATGAAAAAAATATAGATTATTAAATATTTATACCATTAAAAAACCTAATTTAATCATTGAATAACTTAATTCAATCTTAAAATATAAAATATTTTTTTATTTAAATAAAAAAAATTCCTAAAAAATAAAAAATAGGTCGATAATTTTGACAATATATTTTTAAATGAGTTATTATACTATAAAAGACCAAAACCCATAATCTGAGATCTAGTTCTAAAATCATAGTCGTTATATTTCTTGATTTTAATCCCATAACTGTGAACCAATTTTTTTCCATCAAAATCATAAAAAATAAAGATGATTAATTGGGTATTGTTCATTCATATTTACCATTTATGTTTATGGTTTTAGAGAGTTAATCAAAAATATCACATAAAAATTACTTATGATTATAAATGGGAATTTTTCCTAGTTAACCATACTTCTCATAATTTGTATGATGTCATAATCATAATCCAAATGAAACAATTCTAGAAATAACTCATTCATCTTTAGTCATAATAATTTTTAGAAAAGTAAAAAATAATGTTTTATATAATTCCCTTAGTAAGGGTATATATATTCATTATCAATTAAATATCACCAATGGGATTAAAATGTATATAAGGTTATGATGACATAATTAGTGTGATTGAGATAATCCTAGAAGGTCCCATACCGATGAATTTATAAATCATTATTCATGAAACATGGCATAATACATTAATAATGGAAAGATAAATAAGAATCAACACTCATGTGCCAAGTGAAATTAGAATTTTATAATGTAAACATTTTAAAACAATATAAATAATATAAAAATGTATTTTTATCTTGGGAAAAAATCATAGAACACATATAGAACCACTACAATTAGAATTACCTTCTAAACATATTCCAATATAATTATCTGGAGAACATATTTATTAAGCAATGCATTGGAGAACCATCTGGATTGACCAATCATATAAGTTATATCAATATCATCTAGAGATATCTGGTAGTGAACATTATATATAATAATAAAGAACCAAAAATTGAATAATGTAAATAGAGCTTAAATTTCATCATAAAACTCATAAGACCATTCCATATTCCTTCTATAACTTTATTGATCCTAGGAAAAACATGGGTTTCATGTAAATCACTTTAAAACATTATTAACTCATGAAAAATAAATATGTACTATGAAAAGAACATTGAAGACTAGATATACAATGGAAAATAAAAGGTTTAAAAATCCATTAATTTTTTTCTCCTTTTAGAGAAAGAATTATACTTAAATCGGTAAAAAATATCCAACTATAGTATAATATACAATAACAGTTCTTCATGTTCATAAATGGAAATACCAATAAAATATACTTCTTCTTCTAACTAAAATAAAATTTTAATTTTAGAAATCACATTTTTAAAAACATAAAATTAAAACAGTATAGTGAAAACCCATTTCACTGAAAAAATGATTGAATAATTTAAAGGAATATCTAAACCATAATTTCAGAAAACTATTGAGGAAAATGCAATTAACATTATGAAAAATAACATTTTTTAAAGAACTATTATTTTATAATAGACATTAAACTTTATAAATTATTATTCAAAGGAAATAATGGCCCTTAGGGTGTAAAACAACATTCATGCCTTACATGTTTAAAAAAACCTTCCATTAACATTTTCGGTAATAGATAAATACATATTGTTTGGAAAATGAAATGAATATTTCATATAATATTTTTTCAAAAGGTCAAACATTTATAAAAGTATTTTTCCATAGATCACTAATGAGAAGTAAAATATTTCTGAAAACATTTTTAGAAAATATTATTTTGGAAATAAAATTTATTTCCAACTAAAGAGACAAATAATTTCAAATTTTCGTAAAAATATTTTCCCAATTATTTTAACTAAAATGTGGGGGGAGTTACTATTACATTTTATTATCTCCAATAAAGATATTATAATATAATTCATGATCCTGTTAAGATATTTATCATAATTTATCAACATTGTGTTACCGCAGGTCATTATTATTCACAACTTCATTTACATAATAAAAAACTAAATGTTGAACTATTTCTATAGGTAATGAATTCTTTATGTGATGATGCTCCCAATCCTGAAGAAAAATAAGTTTCTTAAACTATTTCTTCACTTAGTGTTGAGGAACAATAGAATTATACACATGTCAATGCAACCAATCCAAAGAAACAACATGTTTATCAAGATACTGGTTCTCTTAGTGTAGAGAATCAATAAAAATATACACATGTTGATGCAAAAAATCATTAGGAAAATCATATTGATGATGATGAACTCAAGGAAATAGTAGATATTTAAAAACCGATGTCTCAGATAAAATAGGATCATCATAGAATTATTTTTCTAAAAAATATAAAGGTGAAAAACAAGGGCATAAAATTCAAGGTCGGATGGAATACACGTGGTCATCTTATTAACCCCAACATGGCCATGTTCAGTACTTTCAACAGGCTAATCACTCGACATCACATGCCAATTGATTTAGATTCATGGAACCATGTTTTGTCTACTCTTAGGAAACTAATTTTGGATGATATTAGGGCAGAATTAGGATATCCTTTCTTTATTTTACAAAAAATATAATGAAACATTGAATTACACCTCAAAATCCCTTTCAGAGTGCATTTATAGTCGATGGATCCCACAATAAATTTTCATTAATGCGTAATATAACAAATCATTGAGTATTTCTCACAATTCTAATGAAATTTTATATGAGAGGTGTTACAGGGAAAATAAACTCTCATCCACTGCATTTTTATGAACAACTGATAATCCAAGAAGTGTGGGACTTGTTTACTAGAAGTCATTGGGAGATATAATTTTAGTTACCATGTAGATCATAAATCATTTTTTGAAAATATTTTTATTAATCACATTGATGGATAATTTTTAATTTATGAAATTAAAATTGAGTGATAAAAATAAGAAGATGGTAGGAAAACCAACATACTCCTACTGTAAAGCAAGGATGTGGAATACTTAACATGATAAAATTTGGTACATATTTTAAATCTAATATAATACTTTTTTGAGACATAAATCAACAATATAATTATGTTTTTTATATAATTATTGATTTATCCAAATCCAGATCCACATCCATCCCACATCATGTGTTATGGAAAGAGGAATGTATATATAAATAGAGGATACTAATTAATGAAAATACAAAAAAAAGTTTATGCATCAAGTGTAACTATGAAATAATAAAATATGGGTTACATTAAGTCGATATTACTTTACATGGATAACTTATTTTCATATATTTTATATCAGACTTAGACACCGAAATCATAAACACCTGTACTGGATGAACACATACTATTGGAGGCCTTGAAGTGGCCAGAACAACATGGCTGCATCAGAGGTGTGGTATCTGGGATGTCACCCTGAACATATTTTGAGAACAAAAAGGACATGTTATAAAGATAATGAAATGTAAGATATGAAAGCAATATTATCTTCCCTTGATGAAAGATTTCAATGGCAGACTGGATTTCTAGAAAATATTATATAGGGAAGTAATGAGAAGAAAAAACTGAAGAACAACAATTTCCTGAAGATATCTCCCCACTCCCACTAGATTTTAGGGGCGTCCTTACACTCAAAGAGCTATCTTAGATGAGTTAATCTATATTATCATAATTGATTATATGAGATTTTTATTAGATAGACACTAATACCATTCCTGTACAAATATTTTATTTGATTAAATGATTATGATTTATATCTATGATCACCCACCCTTATCCAGGTTGGATGTGATACCGTGTTCAATATCCAAGAAGACAATCGACACAACAAAACACTTCAAATAGGTCATGTAAGAGTGGGTATTACCATACCTCATGATCTGAGCACCACGATACCTAATAATATTTGGACATAGATATTCATATGTTCTAGAAAAGGTTTTCATCATTAATATCATGGTCTTTAGATCCTGTAAAAAACATGTTAGTAGGGAGGTATTCATTTCAAATTTTATTTCTCATGCTATATCTTTAATAATTAATGATAAAAGGATTAAACTATTGAATTTTATTGAAGATGGGAAAATGGAAGTATGTGAAATGATTGATCAAATCGAAACCATATAAAGGGCCAACCCATCGATCAAAAATATCTTCAAAAATAACTTTTACCCCACCCACTCAATATCTATATTTACTAACATTGATGTTCCATGAGAATAAAAAGTTACAAATTGTTTATAATAACATAGTTTATTTTGAATAACTAATGTATGGATATTCGATTACAGAGTAAATTTCGCTTCATATTCTAAATTAAATCGTAATGTATGAATGACAATGAGTCTTCGTTGTAAATGTTTACATGAGGTGTTTTTTCATTATTTGATTCTCAAATAGATGATATACTATATTAATTATGATAAATTTATTTCATATTTTTTTTTCAAGGAGTATATATGAATACCAATTGAAGGGATCACCCCATGAATATAATTAAGGAATCATTATTCCTCTCATTAACTCTAATGACAAAAGGGAAAAGGGATGGAAACATGGATGAAATATTGGAAAACTAGCCAAATCATTTTCAATATAACATAAAAATAACAGACTCTTATTAATACCTATGATGGAGTGGTAAAACTATATACCATAATTACATCAAATATATTTTAATTTCATTCTTATGTTAATACTTTCCGTGTTTTTAGGGAATATCAGGTACTCATTGTTGTCAATTGGATACTCCATAGATTTATTTTTTGGATTCACTGAATGGATACCCAAGAAACATACTACTTGTGATGAAATTTTTGATCTGTAATAAAATACATAAGGCGTTTTATAAATTAAAATAATGTTATATTTTTTATATAATGATTTAATGATAAATATTTTATTATAGGGCAGTGTTAAAATAAAATTAAAATCATTGCATGAGGATAGTCCAGGAACACAAGGGGCATGTAAACTTCTACAAGTGGTCATGTATCAGGGTATATATAATAAGATCTATCTATCCAAACACATCTAAAAAAATTACTTATATATACATATGTTTCTACTATATTTTAAATTAAAAAACTCTAAAAAATTGTGTTAATCATATACCATCAAAAAAATAGCATCCATGAAGAGTTATTTTTGAAGATAATTACTATTTAATTTAAAAATATATTAATATTTTGTATATATAAATTTTCTAGTAAAACTATGACAGAAAAAAATCCTAATATTCACAGGATGAAATAGATTTGTTTCAAACTGAATGGGAAGCATACATGATTGAATAATGTACACATATATCAAAAATATGTGACTTCTGACTTCTTAAATAATTTATTTTTTCATAATTTTATATTTTTTTTTCATTAAATTCCTTTACATTTCTATTTGATATTTATTTTGTTAATATCCAAAGAGATCATAGTTAAATGTCTTCACCAACAAGGATGATTTACCCATGTATTATGAACATGCACTCGTTTTGAAACATGGTGTACCCAGTATGACACAAATTGTAATGTTTTGATTTAAAATTTATCATTTTATTAATATATTAAGTCATATTTATGTTTAATTTATTTATTTAAAGTATTACTAACATAATAATTATTTTCTTATACTGGAGGAATCTTTTTCTTGGGTTGACATGGTTGGTTCGAAGATACTCATGCTCATCCAAGATTTCACTTATAGGATATATATTAGATAATGAAATGATAGAAATGGATTATGAATTTGAACAACCTTTATGAATAGGTGAATTTCTACTACTTATTTAATTATTTTTTTCAATATTTTTCTACTATATATAATTTAATTTATTTATTATTTTTATCTCATACTAATTTATATTTTTTCAAGGATATTTTTGGAATTTATATTTGTCTTTCTACTATCTATAGAATGCTAGAAAGGATTGAACATTTTCCTTTCTGATGGATGAGGAAACCCAATCCTTATTGAAATGTCAACTGTTTCAGGGATCATGGTGTTTATCTTCCATAATAAGGAAACATGTTCTCTGTTTTATTTATTTTTAAAAATAGTTAAAACCAAAACACATATCACACACTCAATCAACTACACCTCAATCTGATACAAAGTGTGGTTGATATAGATTGTATTATATGTTATTAGTTTGTAATTTACATTTCATTTAAAAACACACAAAACATATTAAATTCCAAGAAAACACATAAGATATCTTTAATAATTTAGTACATCAATCAATAAGTCTTTTTATGTGTTGGAATTTGCAGCACCTCAATATGATGCCTGGTGTGTCCAGTATAACTTCGAGTGTGTGTTTTTATTTAAAATTGACATTAATTTTGGTAAATATAAAATTTTACATGTAGAAAACCATGAAAACACACTAATATTGTTTTAATACTGTAATAAATTGATTCATATGTCATTTTTGGATGTTTATGAATGGACCCCGACTCAATCAGACATACAGTATGATTGATATGACTCCAAGTGTGTCTTATTATTTTAAATTGAAATTAGTTTTAGTAAAAAGAGTAAGTGAAAAAATTAAAATTGATAAAACACATACATATTGTTTATATACTTTATAAATATTATTTATAAGTCATTATTTACGTTTAAGAATCAACCACACCTTAATTTGATGCACAGTGTGACTTATATGACTCCAAGCGTTCCTATTTATTTAATACTGACATTGATTTTATTAAAATTATTAAGTGACATACTAAAAACCAAGAAAAAACATTCATATTGTTTTGATACTTTAGTAAATTGATCTACCTGTTAGTTTTTATGTATAAGAATCAACCTCACCTTAATTTGATGAATCCTAGGACCGATATAAGTCTAAGTGTGTGTTCATATTTAAAATAGACATTAATTTTAGTAAAAAAACAAGTGACATAATGAAAACTGGGAGAACATATTCTAATTGTTTTGATACATTAAAAAAATTATCCATAATCCATTTTTGACGTGTATAAATCATTCCCTCATCAATCTGACACATAGTCTGCCAATTATGACTTTAACAATGGACTTTTATTTAAAATTTACATTAGTTTTAGTAAATAAAAATAGTGACATGTTGAAGACCAAGAAAAACATTTGAATTATTTTTAAGATTTATAAAAATGATCCATAAGTCATTTGGGAAAGTTGGAATCAACTACACCTCGACATGATTCATGATATGACCTGTATGAACCAAAGCATCTGTTATTAGTTTAAAATTTTTATTTTAGTTCAAAATGTGTGTCATTTACTAAAAACCAAAAAAAACTCTCTGATGGTCTTGATAATTTAGGACAATGATTTATAAGTCATTTTTTAAGTGTACGAAGTTTTCTCACATAAAAATTACCCATGATCTAACTATTATAACTCAAAGTGCATGTTTCCAATATGAAATGAAATTTTAGTAAAAATCAAAGTGAAATACTCAAAACAATGAAAAAGAATTATGATTGTTTTGATACCTTATTACAAATATCTGTAATTTATTTTTCACATGTTCGAATTAGTTTCACCTCAATCAAATGAACGATGTTCCCGATATAACCCCAGGTGTGTCTTTCAAATTCAAATTGACATTAATTTTAGTAAAAATATAAAGTGACATACTGAAAACCAGAAAAAAACATTAAGATTATTTTGATACTTTAGAAAAAGGATCTATACGTCATTTTTGACATATAGGAATCAACTGCATGTTAATATAAGGCATTATGTGACTGTTTTAAATCCAAGTGTGTGTTTTTATTTTAAATTAACATTAATTTTACTAAAAAGAACAATGGACATATTGAAAACCAATAAATTAAATTTTAATTGTTTTTATACTATAAAAAGAGGATACATAAGTCTTTTGTGAAGGGTTAGAATTGACCCCACCTCAATATGACACATGGTCTGACTGATATGACTCTATGTGTATCTTTTTATTTAATAATAACATTAATTTTATTAAAAACAACAAGTATCATAATCATCACTAAGAAATTGAATTAGGATTATTTGGATAAATTAGTAAATTGATAGATAAGTTAGATTTTTTGTGTGGGAATTACCCTCACCTCTATCTGAAACATAGGGTAACTGGCATTTCTCAATGTATCTATTATGAGTTCAAAATTGATATTTTAGTTCAAAACATGTGTCACTAACAAAAAAACTAAACCAACACACTCTGATTCGGATGAAAGTTTATTAAAATGATTCATATTTCAATTTTTATGTGTAGGAAGTATTCTCAATTCAAACCAACACACGATGTGACATATATGACTCATTGTGTGTGTTTTATTTTCAAAATGACATTTTAGTTAAAAACACAAGTGACATACTAAAAAAAGAAAACTAATTAGGATTGTTTTGATACATTATGAAAATTATCCATAAGTCATTTATGATATGTAATCATAATTTTCACATCAATATGATGTACGATGTGACTGATAGGACTCCATGTGTGTCTCTTAATATCAAATTGACATTAATATTAGTAAAAATAACAGGTGTAATACTAAAAAAATAAGAAAATACATTAGTATTTTTTTGATACTTTAAGAAAACAATATATAAGTCCTTATTTATGTATAGGTATAAACCAAACCTCAATCCTAATAATTGTGTCACCGTTATAACTGTAGCACTACGGGAAAAAAGGGCATTTGCGACGGGATTTAATCCCGTCGCAAATAGTCCCGTGAAAAACCTATTTGCGACGGGGTTATTCGCCCGTCGCAAATAAGTAGCCTTTTGTGACGGGACAGCTTTCCCCGTCGCAAAAGGACTGGCGCGGTTTGCGCGCCAAATCGCGGGAAACTTATTTGCGACGGGGGAATATTCCCGTCGCAAATAACCGGCGGCGGTAAAAGGTATTTGCGACGGGTATATTCCCCCGTCGCAAATAGTATGTCGGCAGGTGGTTATTTTCGACGGGACCCGTCGCAAATAACTATTTACCGGTTGACCGTAATAAATGTTGTCTAAGGTATTTGTGACGGGCACCGTCACAAATAATACCATTTCCGACGGGATACCCGTCGCAAATGGGCCCGTCGCAAATAATCTAACCTATAAATACCCCATCCGTTTTTTTCATTTCATTCTCATTCCTTATCTTCTCCTTCTCTCAAGATTATATTTCTAGAGTTCAGTTTTTCTCTAGTTTATTTTTTTTCTCCGGAGCTGATATTAATGTTTTGAAGAACGATTAGAGCAGATCAATTTTCAAGGTATTTATGTTCATTTTAATTTTTTATTTATTTTTAATTTTTTATTAGTTTCAATAATTATTAATTAGTTGTAATTTAATTATGTTTACATTGTTTTATTACTTAATAAATTTAAATTATTAGTATTGTTTATAGTTAATGGTAATTAGGAATAATTAGTAATAATTTTTAATAATTAAGAATAAATATTAATAATTAGTAATAAATACCAATAATTAGGAATAATAACATTATTACATTATTAGTTTATTTTATTATTAATATTAAAATAATATAATTTTTTATATATATACAATTCTTTTTTCATCTGTGTGTTTGCTGTCTTCACATGTATTATTTGTATGTGGAGATAGAAAACGCACAGATGAAAGGAGAATTGTATATAAATTAGAAAATTATATTATTTTAATTTTAATAAAAAAATATATTAATAATGTTATTATTTGTAATTATTGGTAATTATTTCTAATTATTGAAAATTATTCATTTAATTATTAATAATTAGGAACAATTATCATTAATTATCAATAATAAAGAATAATTAGTAATAATTAGTAATAATTACCAATAATTAGTAATAATTAGTAATAATTATCAATAATTAGTAATAATTATCAATAATTAGTAATAATTACCAATAATTAGTAATAATTACCAATAATTAGTAATAATTACCAATAAGTAGTAATAATTACCAATAATTCGTAATAATTACCAATAATTAGTAATAATTACCAATAATTTGGAATAATTATCAATAATTAACAATAATTAGTAATAATTATCAATAATTACCAATAATTAATAATAATTAGTAATAATTAGTAATAATTAGTAATAATTAGTAATAATTAGGAATAATTAGGAATAATTAGGAATAATTAGGAATAATTAGGAATAATTAGTAATAATTAGTAATAATTAGTAATAATTAGTAATAATTAGTAATAATTAGTAATAATTAGTAATAATGAGTAATAATCAGTAATAATTAGTAATAATTAGTAATAATTAGTAATAATTAAGAATAATTAGGAATAATTAGGAATAATTAGGAGTAATTAGGAATAATTACCATTAATTACCAATAATTACCAATAATTACCATTAATTACCAATAATTACCAATAATTACTAATAATTACCAATAATTACCAATAATTACCAATAATTACCAATAATTTCCAATAATTACCAATAATTACCAATAATTACCAATAATTAGGATAACTTACCAATAATTAGGATAAATTACCAATAATTAGGAATAATTACCAATAATTAGGAATAATTAGTATTTATTAGGAATAATTAGTATTAATTAGGAATAATTAGTATTAATTAGGAATAATTAGTAATAATTACCAATAATTAGTAATAATTATTATTAATTACCAATAATTAGTAATAATTAGTATTAATTACCAATAATTAGTATTAATTACCAATAATTAGTATTAATTAGTAATAATTAGCAATAATTAGTAATAATTAGCAATAATTAGTAATAATTAGCAATAATTATTAATAAATAGCAATAATTAGTAATAATTAGCAATAATTAGTAATAATTAGCAATAATTAGTAATAATTAGCAATAATTAGTAATAATTAGGAATAATTAGAAATAATTAGGAATAATTAGGAATAATTAGAGATAATTAGGAATAATTAGCAATAATTAGGAATAATTAGCAATAATTAGGAATAATTAGCAATAATTAGGAATAATTACCAATAATTAGTAATAATTACCAATAATTAGTAATAATTACCAATAATTAGTAATAATTAGGAATAATTACTATTAATTAGGATTTATTAGGAATAATTAGGATTAATTAGTATTAATTACCAATAATTAGTATTAATTGCCAATAATTACCAATAATTGCCAATAATTACCAATAATTGCCAATAATTAGCAATAATTAGCAATAATTAGCAATAATTAGCAATAATTAGAAATAATTAGCAATAATTAGCAATAATTAGCAATAATTAGTAATAATTAGGAATAATTAGTAATAATTACCAATAATTAGTAATAATTACCAATAATTAGTAATAATTACCAATAATTAGTAATAATTACCAATAATTAGTAATAATTACCAATAATTAGTAATAATTACCAATAATTAGTAATAATTACCAATAATTGGTAATAATTATGAATAATTACCAATAATTATTAATAATTACTAATAATTAGGAATAATTAGTAATAATTAACAATAATTAGTAATAATTACTAATAATTAGTAATAATTATGAATAATTACCAATAATTAGTAATAATTAGGAATAATTACACTATTACATTATTTGTATATTTTATTATTAATATTAAAATAATATAATTTTATATATTATATACAATTCTCTTTTTTTCTGTGTGTTTTCTGTCTCCACATGTAATATTGGCATTCTTTTTCAAAATTATCAACCTACTCGCCAATGGAGAGGTGAAAGTGAATGTCAATATTACATGTGGAGACAGAATATTAAACACACAGATGAAAGGAGAATTGTATATAATATATAAAATTATATTATATTAATATTAATAATAAAATATACTAATAATGTAATAATGTTATTATTATATAATTAATATTTATGAAAAAATTATATTAGTATTATTAAAAAAAATAAAAAATCAATATAATATTAAAATTATCAATATTTGTAATAAGTTTTGCTTTATTCTCAATATATTCAATCCTTTCTTGAGGGTTTTTTCTAACAAATTATTCAAAATAAGTAATGCTTTTATATTTTATAGAAAAATATGGAACAACGAGGTCGTCAACAGTCATTATTAGATGATCGCATATGGATAAATCAACGTAGAAATACAAATGGTTCTGGTTTAAATCCAGTATATATAGAGGGTGTGGAGATTTTTTTATCATTTGCGGCATCAAATCCAGATTTTGTTTCAGAAGGAAAAATAAAATTCCCTTGTAGAAAATGTGCATTGAGAACATTTGACACGTTTGACAAAGTGGGGAAACATCTCTTGCGTTTTTGTTTTCAAGCAGATTATGTTTTTTGGTATCAACACGATGAACGTAGTTCTAGAGCAGGTGATACCAACTTGATTCTAGATCCATCCCAGTTTCAAGATTTAGTACATGATGTTGCAGGTTCATCTGTTCAACATACAGAAACTCCGGCTGATATAGCTTCAAATCCTGAGTTGGTACCGTCTGAATTTTATGAGTTGTTGAAGTCTGCTGAGGATGCATTATATCCTGGCTGCAAGATGAGCCAATTAGAAGCAGTTGCAAAATTTATGGCTATCAAATCAGATAACGGAATGTCAAACACCTATTTTGACCAGATATTTTCTTTGCTGAAAACACTGTTACCCGAAGGAAATGTTTTACCTGCAAATTACTATGAAAGTAAGAGGCTGGTTCGAAATTTGGGACTTACTTGTCAGAAGATTCATGCATGTTCAAATGACTGCATTTTATATTCTGGGGAAAATGAGTCGTTGGATAGTTGTCCCACATGTGGGCAACTGAAATTTAAAGAAGGACAACACGGGAAGTCTGGTTTGATTCCTGTAAAACAGTTGAGATATTTTCCGCTTACATCCAGACTTCAGTGTTTATTCATGTCTAAGAATACAGCGACAATGATGTCATGGCATAAAGAGAATATTTCAACCGATAAAAGCTTGAATCATCCAACCAATGGTGATTCATGGAAACATTTTGATAGAGTGCATCCATCCTTTGCTTTAGAAGCTAGAAATGTTCGACTGGGCCTTTCCACTGATGGTTTCTGTCCGTTTGGATCTTATGGTAGTCAATATTCATGTTGGCCTGTTTTTTTAACTCCGTACAATTTACCTCCATAGATGTTGATGAAGGAGCCATATATCTTTTTGACTTTACTAATTCCAGGACATCCGAAGAAAAATATTGATGTTTATTTGAAGCCATTGATTGATGAATTAAATTTATTGTGGAGTACTGGTGTCAGAACATATGATGTTGCAACGAAACAGAATTTCATACTGAGAGCAGCATTGATGTGGACAATAAGTGACTTCCCCGCTTATGGGATGTTATCTGACTGGAGTACACATGGTCAGAAATAATGTCCTTACTGTATGGGAGAGAACAAAGAATTTATGCTCATTCATGGAAAGATACCTTGTTATTTTGACTGTCATCGCAGATTTCTTCCAGCTGATCATCCTTTTCGCAGAAACAGATCTCATTTCAGAAAAAGAACAGTTGAAATGGATGGACCTCCAAAAATGCTATCAGGTGCAGAGTTAAAATCAGTTTTATTTTCATTACCTCCCATCACTTTTGGTCCCACAATAAACCAACAGAAAATTTCTGGATTTGGGAAAGAACACAATTGGATTAAACGTAGCATATTTTGGGATTTGCCATATTGGTCTGATTTGTTGATCCACCACATGTTGGATGTCATGCATATTGAGAAGAACTGTTTTGATAATTTGATTCATACAGTTTTGGATACGCCAGGAAAGAGCAAAGACAATGTAAATTCATGTTTAGATCTTGCCCAAATTTGCAGGCGTCCAGAATTGGAACTCTTTGAGAATGTCAGAACAGAAAGGTTACTGAAACCAAAAGCAGCTTATACATTGTATAAATAAAACCGTTTATTATTTTTTCAGTGGATTGCAGATTTGAGACTTCCAGATGGCTGTGCTTCCAATTTGGTTAGATGTGTAAATAATTGTCATATTACTGGATTAAAAAGTCATGATTGTCATGTTATAATGGAGAGACTTCTACCCATTGGATTAAGGGGTCTGTTGAATTCTGTGATTTGGGATTCCATAACTGACATGTCTCTTTTTTTTCGGGAAATTTGTGCGGCAACGGCAGATTATGATGCTCTAGGCAAACTTGAAAAAGATGTTGTTGTAATTATATATAAACTGGAAAAAATATTTCTGCCGTCTTTCTTCGACTCAATGGAACATTTGATGTCACATTTGCCATATGAAGCCAAATGTGGAGGTCCGGTACAGTTTCGATGGATGTACCCATTTGAAAGATGCATGCAAAAATTGAAAAGAAAAGTACGTAACAAAGCATCTGTTGAAGGATCTATTTCAGAAGCTTATTTGCAAGAGGAAATATCTTTTTTCTGCTCCCATTATTTTGAATCTGAGTATCCTTCAAAACACAACCGAATGGGACGGAACAAGAGGAATATTGATGAAATCGACAATCAATTATCTGTTTTCAACCAGTCAGAGCTTGGTTTTGGTGGAGTTTATGAACGCTGGCTTTCAGATGATGAACATCAGAGAGCTCATACGTAAGTTCTGCTCAACTGCGAAGAGATGAAATCAGTTGTACTGTAAGTGTTTATATCACTTATTCTATCATTTATGTTACAGTAAATAACTTTGGTTTTTATAGGTTGTATGATAATCATGTCAAGAAACAAATTCCACAAATTACAGCAGCTGCTCTCGAAGAACGTCGACTGAAAAATTTCTCTCAGTGGTTTCAAAAACTGGTAACATAAATTCTTTATCTTTTAGCAACTCATTCAATGTATAGTTTACTATATTGATAATTATTTCACAAATTTTCAGGTGTCTCGACATGCTGATAAAATTGACAAACGACTGTGTGTATTGAGTAACCCACCTTCCAAACTTGTTAAAACTTATAATGCATATGTGGTGAATGGATTTCGATTCCACACACATGCATATGGGGAATCGAAAAAAACAATGAACAGTGGAGTTAGCTTGAGAGGATCTCATCATCGAGAAAATGAAGTTGACTTTTATGGCATACTTGATGAAATCATTGAACTCTGTTATCTTGGACAACATTACATAACCATGTTCAAATGTCAGTGGTTGGATACAGAGAGAGGCGTGTGTGTTCATCCAACTCATGGAATCATCGATATTAAATGTAAAAATGTTCTCGCAGTAAATGAACCATTCTTATTGGCTCAACAGGCATATCAAGTTTATTACGCGAAGTACTGTGCAACGTCAAGAGAATTGACTGATTGGTGGAGTGTAATAAAAATCAAAATTCAAGACAATCAGTTTAGTCAAAGTGAATGTGCTTTCACTGATGTGCAAAGAATTGAAGTTTTTCAAGAGAGTACTCAAAATCAATCTTTTTTACAAAGAGACATGAGTATCGACGACGACACCCCAAATTTAAGAGTCGGTGATGACGATGATGTTAATGATGTCACATATGAATTTGAAATGGTAAGAGATGAAGCAACTGTAACTCGAATGGATATCGATGATGTTGAGGAGGAATATGAAGATGACATTGACATATATGAAGATGATGATGAAGATGAACACTGATAGCATTCCATGGTATTTATATACAATCATAATATGTATATATGTATATATAATAGTAATTATAAATTATTTGCTAACATTAAAATTTTCTGTTTCAGATGGACGAGGCCACAATTCAAGAGTTGGCGGATGCTGACCTGCCTTTCGATGCGGATGAGTTGCTGGCAGATGACCCTCAGCCTGCAGGCGCTCCAGGGAGTATGCGGAGGGGGCGCGGTCTTTCACGATTGATGATTCCTGACCCCGTCCCCGAGCGACGTCCACGTCTTGGGTTTGATCCGCGCACCCGGAGGTGTGATAACCTGTGTGATAACCTGTGGATTTGACTAAGATTTCATTAATCTATTCACATAATAAATGTTTATTATTTTATCAGTTTTCCGCATATAGTAGTCGGACATGGAAGCGCTATTTTGCGCAACTATTTCTCTCAGCCGTGGACCACATGGGAGCAGATTTCCATTGATGTGCAGCAGGCCATGTTCAGCCATTGGTTGGTATGTACGTAAATAAATAATTCTTATTTTGAAAATTATTTCATTTCTAACTTGATATTTTGATTTATTTGTAGGGTTTATGGTATCCGATCGAGGATACCATGCGTGATGCCATCCACGAGCCATGGGAGGTGGCCATGCGTGATCGCCTTCGTCAGTTTTTGCACAATTTAAGAAAAGCTGCGATGAAGAAAGCAGGAGTGTCAGATTTTGAGGAGTCATGTAGAGCACACCGACCAGAGTACATTTCATCCCATGTATGGGATGGATTATGTGCGCACTGGTTGAGTGGTGCCTTTCAGAGGAGATCATCGGTGGGGAGGCAGAATCGGGGGAGACAGGAGGTGACTCATCGAGCTGGGAGTTGTTCTTTCAGTACTCATAGACAGCATCTGGTACGTACATTATTTATAAATATTTTATATAACTGTAAATATTAACAGTTTATTTTTTATTCTTATAGGCTGTCGAGCACCCTGATATTACAGAGTACGACGTATATCGGAGGATGTATAGTGATCCTGCTACTGGGGAGCTCAGAGGTGATCGTCAGCATCACAACGTGGTCAGTATTATTTGTTTTCAAGTTTAAAAATTAACTGCATATAATATATTCACAATTTTAATTTTAAATTGCAACTATAGGAGTCATATGAGGCCACAGCGTCACAGGCCCGACTTGAGAGTCAGGCCGAGTCATCAGATCAGACCACTGCCCGTCAGTTTGATGAAGCGGCATGGATGCAGGCCACCCAGTATGCCTTCGAGAAGGGCCGGGTAGTTGGTATCGGCTCTCGACTGACTCCCGGAGATTATTATGGCAGTGCTGCGATGTCGGCGTCCAGCTCGAGAGGAGCTCGTGCATCTTCTTCTACTACACAGTATGAGGATCAGTTGCGATCTCAGACTGCACAGATAGAGAGTCTCCGACAGGAGCAGGAGCAGATGTGTCAGCAGCATGAGGAGGAGCGTCGACGCCAGCAGCAGCTGTACGAGGAGCAGGCGAGTCGGTGGCAGCAGCAGCATCAGGAGCAGATGGAGTACATGCGCCGACTCACTCATGCTTTAGGGATGGAGTTTCCTCCACCACCATCTGCAGATCCCCCATGTAGAGACCCGAATCCTGACGTACATGGACATTACATTACATTTGTGGAATACTTAGTACATAACAAAAACACGCACACAAGGATCGTAATAGTTTAGTGTCTTTGGAAACTCGGAACGTAATCTTCTAATCCTGGTGAAAGATCTTCAATATCTCCCATAAAGATCTTCCCCTTTTTTTTCTTACCTAAGACCTTTCTTTATATCCTGGGTAAAAGAAAACATAAAAGGGTGAGCTCAAATGCTCAGTAAGGGTAAACAAAAGAAAAATCAATCACTTCATATTCATAAGAACATAACTTTTGGAAATCTTAACCTGCAAAAGAGATCATAATTTCATAACCTGGGATAACTCATGGTAGTGAAATGTATTCACAATAATCATAACTCAAACCATGAAACTTTGTGGCATTCACACATAATCATAGAGAATAATTTCTTGTTAGTCAAGACTCATTTCCAAGACTATCTTAGTGGACAGAGTCCCTTTCTGAATCGAGTAACCCTCATTTCAGTCCTGTTTCACTGAACCGGTATAACCTACCATTCCAGCCATGTCTATCTCATGAGATATAAAATCTTTAACCAATGCATTGGAGGGAGATATAGGTCCCACCCATCTTATAATGAATCCTTTCTTATGTGTGCCACATAATCATAAATCATACATAATCGCATAGCACATGTAACAAAAATGGGATTCTTGAAACATCATGACATCATAAAACAAATCATATAAGGTAAATGACTTCATAAAAATAATTTCCTCAAAACATAATCAAATCAATGTAATAATAGGGATAAAAACAGAACCCTTTATTATCTTAGATGGAAAATAATTTTGATATAAAACACTTGAACTCCATTCTTGAGGAAAATATCCTTTCTACTTCAAAAACATTTTTCCTTTCTTAACATGTCATACGACTTTAAACTAAAATAAGTTGATTAAAAATAAACTTGAAAACTTGTAAAGGAAGCTTCTTGGAAATAATGTTTTAAAAATCCATTCATGCCATATAAGTTAAAAAAACATTCTTCGTACTTTTGTCGGAAAAGTCAAAAAGTACCTCGTACGACAAAAGATTCCTTTCATACATATTACTAAAAACTCACCGAAGGGTAAAAATGGATTTAAACAATTTTAGGTGGATGGAAATAATATTACATATTGATGAAACATGGATTTGGATGATAAAATACACCCCAGTAAATACTTACGAACAATCTCGGATAAAAATGAGATTGTGATATTTCCCTTACCTTAGGTCCGACTTGCTTTGTAAGTGTCCGAACCTCCTGTATAATGATTTAAATCATGATATTGACTTATTAAAGAATCATATTCATTGTTATGATATCATATATGGTTCACTTATGACATTATATTACCCGTTCTTTTGTAAATTCCATGTTAAAGAAGCGTTTTGGGTAAAATCGTTTCATTTATCGTAGGTGTTTTGACTTGTTGTTCTTGACATCATTATTACTTATATCATGATTTACTTACTTCCAGAATATAAAATATGATTTATATATCATATATATTCAGTATATATATATATATAATAGGTAGATAAATAAAATGAAAAACACCGTTCATGGAGACGGTAATCCGTACGTACGCATGAACGTTGTTTTCCTTTCCTTATTGTCTTGAAATGGAATTAAGTAGATGACATACATATATATGTATATACATAAATCCAGTAGCTTTATAATGTCATATATTTCATTATTATTTCTTATATATACTTTATAATCATTCTTAAATGGTTAACATGGAGAATGAATCTCATCGCGTCGTGGAGACGGTAGTCCGTACGTACGCACGAGCGATGATATCATTTATATAAATATTGAATTAGAGTGGAGTGGATTATACAATGTATCAGAATCAATATGATGTTGTAATAACTATGTATAGTTAATCTTGACACTATTATACCCATCCATGTAAGGTGGTGGTGGAAAATAGATTACACCACGGCGTGGAGACGGTATTTCGTACGTACGCACGCGCGGTGATTTCTTTTTCCGTAGGATGGATAGATGGTGAAATAGGGTTGTTTCATACTTATAATAACATATAAGTATATGAGTGATACTGATGTTATTACTTTATAATGAAACAACCTAAGAAGAAGAAGTGGAAGAAGAAATAAAGATGAAAGAATTGGTAACGATAATTACCTCTTCTTTGAAGCGCCTCTTTGAGACCTCCTCTTAGGGAACTAAAATTGGTCTTTGAGGAAGACCAGAACCTCTAGGATGTTGCTAGGGAACTGGAGAAGAGATTTTGGCAGGGGTTGGCCGAGCTTGAGTGCTCAAATTGGTGTGAGGAGGAGGGGGAGGAGGTGTCCTTTTATAAGGGAGGAGAGGGGCACCTTAGGAATATCTCAAAATATTATTTTATATTAAAGTCAAAATCGGTTTATAATGGTTCCAAAGGGTCTTATTTCGAAGGTAAAGTGGGGATGGGTCGAAATCCTATCAAACAATAGGATTTATATAAGTTTAGGTTATTATTTTAACCTTATCACTTAGATTTAACTCTAAGTTAAATAATTTAACTTTTACCGTGTCTTTTTATTTTCTTACACTATATGGTTAATACACTTACTATAACATGCCAAACGAACCCCAAATTGTTTATTATTAATATATATATCCTTATATAAGTCATTTGGCCGAACCTTAGATTTTTAGGAATAAAATAACAATTAATTATATAATATGTTATTTAAAAACTATTTTGTGTCAATTTTCACACTATTTGATATATGATTTTTGTGAAAGTCATAACAGAATTATATGTTCGAACCAAGTTGATTAAATCAACTCTAATATATCATAGTAACCTAGAAAATTAGTGGAATTCATAAAAAGTCGTAAATTACATTTAGTTTGGTATTTATAATATCAATTATGTCAATATTTCATTAATAAGATAATTACTGCATCATCATTGTGTCATAAATAAATTAAATTATTTGATGTATAAAAATTAAAAATAAAATACCATCATTTAGGAAATCTTTTTATCTTTCTAATTAATATTTACAATCGAATTTATCTTATGTACAACCCTATATTAAAAATGTTTTAGTAAATACACTTTGATTTTAACTCTTTTAACTCTTCTTTGAATTAAATATTAATAAATGTCCTAATCTAATCCAAGTGGGCCTAAATGATAATATTTTACACTTAAGGTTGTTTTTGGTCGAGATACACTTGTCCAATAGAATTAGGACATGTGTTAGGGTAATATTAATATCATTCTTACCCTTAATTACCCTATTTACTTTTAACCGTGGTAAATAAAAGTAAAAAGTTACTATTCACCAAAAATTATATTCATCTCATTGAACCACATTTTACTTACTGACATCAACCGTGTCTCTCGGATTTTTGAAATTCCATTCACAGAAGCGGTAAAATTAAGTTTTATGAAAAATTCAGTTTTTTTAACTACCACTTAGTAGTTTCACTATTCATCAAAAATTGAAGGTTTTCAGAAAAATGCCAAAATTTCATCCTAAGCTATATTTCATATTCTGAATTCAAAAATGAAGTCTATTTTACAAAATTCATAACATAGAAGTTGCATTAATTAATTTTATAATTAAATCCCGCTGTTAAAACAAATAGCGTGTTTTTAAGAAACAATATCTATCAAAAGATTGACACTTGTTTATGTCTGGTTTAAATGTGAAATTACATTCAATGACCAACATTGTATTAAATTGTAAAAATATATTCTAAATATACTTTAAAACCACTCAAATTAATAATTTATCACTATTAATTATTTCGATTAAAAAGGTTGTTTTTAATTAAAATTTAGTAATTTTCACTATTCATCAGAATATGAAAGTTATCCGAAAAGTACCAAAATTTCACCTTAGGCTAAATTCGATACTCCGAATCCAAAAATGATGTCCATTTTGAGAGCTAAAATTTCTAAAATTTTAAAAGGTGGTTATTACTATTCATAACGGCTAGTTTTAATAATATTTTAATAGCATATCGTTGTTTAGTGAAACTCGGTATTGTGTACTACACACGCTATCGAGGAAGATCGTGATTGCGTGTAATGCAAGGAAAGTCAAGGATGCGTGTTGTGCAAGCTCCTTCTGGTGTAGCGTACAACACAAGACATTAGTGAAATAAAAAAGAATATTTTTCATAAAATCTCGGGCTGTTACATTCTACCCCCCTTAAAATGAATTTCGCCCTCGAAATTCGTCGGGGTTATAAATGGTTTACTATTCGAAATTTTCTTTAATAGAAACCCACATCGTAAAAAGGAATACCAAAACTTGGCTTTTAAAAACTAAAGTATGAAATGTAACGATTACCCAAATAAACTAATCACTGGGTTTCCACATAGGTGAAAATATGGATATGGAAGAGAAATCTAACCATCATGTTCTGATGGAGAGTGGTAGAGAACATGGCTATGGAAAATCCAGTAATCACAAATCCATAAATTTGTGACGACCTAAGGTACTATCTGATTAATCAGGTATAAGATCACTAGGACAACATTTTTGGTTTTCAAGATCATTTCCCTAAAGTTGAAAATTTGAATTAGAATAAATACTTTCTTTATTTTGGTACAATCTCACTGTTGTTCATGCCTTGAACAATTTCTACTTTATCTCTTAAATAAATGAAGTTGAATTTGTTATTCGTGAAGTGTTAGCAGATCATGTGATAGAATGACGGGTCATTCCATCTGTCTCAAAAAAAAGGTTAGCAAAAATTATATACATAAGTCGATCTATAGTGAGATTAATCACATATGGTTCCTAATATGGACTTATACTTCATATATCATACTGATTAATATAACAAAACTAGTTTCTACTAAACAGGGACTTCCTGTAGGCTAGTGGTAGGCGATAAAGGCCAGTCGCACTTCGGTTGTGGGTTCGATTCCCATAGCCTTGTCCGAAGCGATGGGCTGTCGCCCGTCCTGCAGGTTGTCCTTTTTCTAAAAAAAACTTCTATCCTTAAACAATACTAACTTATGTCCAACATAATCCATTCCAATCTTTAGGCTTACCCATAATACTGCAGTCCACTCTCATAATATAGTGAAAACAATTACCAGAGATTTAATACCATCGTTGATCCCCATAAGATATGTCTTGTTGGTCACATTCCAAACATTCAAAGTCCTTAATCATTTATTCTCTTGAATACCTTAGTGAAAACATGAATACAATTTAATGATAACACTTTCCACAGACCAAAATCCTCAAAATTCTATATACTCAAACCATGATATCACTTAGTCCTTATATCAATCATGTGCTCATGAATACTATTAAACCTTTCATTTTCTCATTTTCCCTTCATTATGCCCATATCATCTTATTTCTAAAAAAATATCTCAATCACTTTGAATACCACATAAATAAATATTGCAATACTCAATGATACAATTTTATTTTGGAATCCCATTACATAAACACTTAATCATTCCACCACATCATTGTCATATTCAACATTGCCAATAGTGATCGCATGTGACTTCCCTTTGTCCTTTGCCTTCAGTGGTTGCTCATGTTGATCATCACTAACCCTTGGATTAGGGCATTTATTAGCATAATGCCCCATTTCCTTGCACTTGAAGCATTGAAGTTTTGGTGGTGCGTTCTCTGCAGTGTTTGATTTATTCACATCATTAGAAACTCTTTTTCCATTACTTCGACACTCAGCTGCTCGATGACCTTCTTTTCCACACTTAAAACATTTTCTAGTCCCTTTAAGACAATATCCACCATGCTTCTTTCCACACTTTGTGCATAAGGAAACATTCATCTTCTTTTCACAATTATTCTGAGATTTCTCCTTGAACTCCATCTTTCGTTTCTTGTCAAAACCATGAGATTGATATGTAACACCAACTTCCATTTCTACCTTGATAGCACAACACACAATTTCTTCATAGCTACTGATGTCTCTTATAGCTAATGCCCTTCGAAGACTTGGTTTTAAGCCACTGAAAAATCGATCAACTTTACTTTCAGGTTGGATGATAATGCCAGATGCACACCTTGCATGTCTTGTAAAATTCGCTTCGTATATACCAATAGATTCATCATCCTTTTGCTTTAGTCCAAGAAACTCCTTCTTCATCTTTGTTCGAAGAATATGAGGGAAGTACTTATTGAAAAATAAGTTCTTGAACTCGTCCCATTCCATGGACTCAATTTCATCTCTTTGCCTTGTATTCTTGATAAGATTCCACCATTGATCAGCTTCACCTTCCAAACGATATACTGCTAAGATGACTTTATCATGTTCAGAACATTGAAGAACTGCAAATATCTTTTCAGTGGTACTGATCCATTGTTCAGCAACAAGTGGATCAGAAGACCCACTGAAAGAAGGTGGACGTTGCCTCATGAAGGACTCAATAGAATATTGTTCCCTTCTCTGCTCATTTGGAAGTCCGGAATGATTCATAGCTTGTGTAAGGATAGCAATAAGATTTTGCACTCCGTCTCCCATAACATTTGTTTGTTCAGGAGGACAATCATTGCATTGTCCATTGCATTGATCAACATGGTTCCTTCGGGTTCCATCCATCGTCTAAAACCCAAAAAGAATAGTGTGAGAGGAAAAAATCATGCTAGGGAAAACAACATAATAAAGGGGGAGTACCTTCAATATCTAACATCTTAGGTTTAATCTAATTTAGTTACCATAGTTCTAGGACTATATCCTATACGTATACTTATCCTTAGGGACATCCCTTGACTTACCTTAGAAATATCTCTAGGGATCTCACTAATGTTTTCGCATCCTAGTTTCCAAAGGTTGACTAAACCTTTCCTCTGATACCAACTGTAGAGACCCGAAGCCTGACGTACATGGACATTACATTACATTTGTGGAATACTTAGTACATAACAAAAACACACACACAAGGATCGTAATAGTTTAGTGTCTTTGGAAATTCGGAACGTAATCTTCTAATCCTGGTGAAAAATCTTCAATATCTCCCATAAAGATCTTCCCCTTTTTTTTCTTACCTAAGACCTTTCTTTATATCCTGGGGAAAAGAAAACATAAAAGGGTGAGCTCAAATGCTCAGTAAGGGTAAACAAAAGAAAAATCAATCACTTCATATTCATAAGAACATAACTTTTGGAAATCTTAACCTGCAAAAGAGATCAAAATTTCATAACCTGGGATAACTCATGGTAGTGAAATGTATTCACAATAATCATAACTTAAACCATGAAACTTTGTGGCATTCACACATAATCATAGAGAATCATTTTTTGTTAGTCAAGACTCATTTCCAAGACTATCTTAGTGGACAAAGTCCCTTTCTGAATCGAGTAACCCTCGTTTCAGTCCTGTTTCACTGAACCGGTATAACCTACCATTCCAGCCATGTCTATCTCATGAGATATAAAATCTTTACCCAATTCATTGGAGGGAGATATAGGTCCCACCCATCTTATAATGAATCATTTCTTATGTGTGCCACATAATCATAAATCATACATCATCGCATAACACATGTAACAAAAATGGGATTCTTGAAACATCATGACATCATAAAAAAATCATATAAGGTAAATGACTTCATAAAAATAATTTCCTCAAAACATAATCAAATCAATGTAATAATAGGGGTAAAAACAGAACCCTTTATTATCTTAGATGGAAAATAATTTTGATATAAAACACTTGAACTCCATTCTGAGGAAAATATCCTTTCTACTTCAAAAACATTTTTCCTTTCTTAACATGTCATACGACTTTAAACTAAAAGAAGTTGATTAAAAATAAACTTGAAAACTTGTAAAGTAAGACTCTTGGAAATAATGTTTTAAAAATCCATTCATGCCATATAAGTTAAAAAAACATTCTCCGTACTTTTGTCGGAAAAGTCAAAAAGTACCTCGTACGACAAAAGATTCCTTTCAAACATATTACTAAAAACTCAAAGAAGGGTAAAAATGGATTTTAACAATTGTAGGTGGATGGAAATAATATTACATATTGATGAAACATGGATGTGGATGATAAAATACACCCCAATAAATACTTACGAACAATCTCGGATAAAAATGAGATTGTGATATTTCCCTTACCTTAGGTCCGACTTGCTTTGTAAGTGTCCGAACCTCCTTTATAATGATTTAAATCATGTTGTTGACATATTACAGAATCATATTCATTGTTATGATATCATATATGGTTCACTTATGACATTATATTACCCGTTCTTTTGTAAATTCCATGTTAAAGAAGCGTTTTGGGTAAAATCGTTTCATTTATCGTAGGTGTTTTGACTTGTTGTTCTTGACATCATTATTACTTATATCATGATTTACTTACTTCCAGAATATAAAATATGATTTATATATCATATATATTCAATATATATATATATATATATAATAGGTAGATAAATAAAATGAAAAACACCGTTCATGGAGACGGTAGTCCGTACGTACGCATGAACGCTGTTTTCCTTTCCTTATTGTCTTAAAATGGAAGTAAGTAGATGACATACATATATATATATACATAAATCCAGTAGATTTATAATTTCATATATTTCATTATTATTTCTTATATATACTTTATAATCATTCTCAAATGGTTAACATGGAGAATGAATCCCATCGCGTCGTGGAGACGGTAGTCCGTACGTACGCACAAGCGATGATATCATTTCTATAAATATTGAATTGAATTGGAGTGGATTATCCAATATATCAGAATAAATATGATGTTGTAATAACTATGTATAGTTATTCATTACACCATTATACCCATCCATGTAAGGTGGTGGTGGAAAATAGATTACACCACGGCGTGGAGACGGTATTCCGTACGTACGCACGCGCGGTGATTTCTTTTTCCGTAGGATGGATAGATGGTGAAATAGGGTTGTTTCATACTTATAATAACATATCAGTATATGAGTGATACTGATGTTATTACTTCATAATGAAAAAACCTAAGAAGAAGAAGTGAAAGAAGAAATAAAGATGAAAGAATTGGTAACGGTAAGTACCTCTTCTTTGAAGCGCCTCTTTGAGACCTCCTCTTAGGGAACTAAAATTGGTCTTTGAGGAATACCAAAACCTCTAGGATGTTGCTAGGGAAGTGGAGAAGAGATTTTGGCAGGGGTTGGACGAGCTTGAGTGCTCAAATTGGTGTGAGGAGGAGGGAGAGGAGGTGTCCTTTTATAAGGGATGAGAGGGGCACCTTAGGAATATCTCAAAATATTATTTTATATTAAAGACAGAATCAGTTTATAATGGTTCCAAAGGGTCTTATTTCGAAGGTAAAGTGGGGATGGGTCGAAATCCTATCAATCAATAGGATTTAGACAAGTTTACGTTATTATTTTAACCTTATCACTTAGATTTAACTCTAAGTTAAATAATTTAACTTTTACCGTGTCTTTTTGTTTTCTTACACTATATGGTTAATAAACTTACTATAACATGCCAAAAGAACCCCAAATTGTTTATTATTAATATATATATCCTTATATAAGTCGTTTGGCCGAAACTTAGATTTTTAGGAATAAAATAACAATTAATTATATAATATTTGATTTAAAAACTATTTTGTGTCAATTTTGACACTATTTGATATATGATTTTTGTGAAAGTCATAACAGAATTATATGTTCGAACCAAGTTGATTAAATCAACACTAATATATCATAGTAACCTAGAAAATTATTGGAATTCATAAAAAGTCGTAAATTACATTTATTTTGGTATTTATAATATCAATTATGTCAATATTTCATTAATAAGATAATTTCTGCATCATCTTTGTGTCATAAATAAATTAAATTATTTGATGTATAAAAATTAAAAATAAAATAACATCATTTAGGAACTTTTTTTAACTTTCTAATAAATATTTACAATCGAATTTATCTTATGTACAACCCTATATTAAAAATGTTTTAGTAAATATACTTTGATTTTAACTTTTTTAACTCTTCTTTGAATTAAATAATAATAAATGTTCTAATCTAATCCAAGTGGGCCTAAATGATAATATTTTACACTTAAGGTTGTTTTTGGTCGAGATACACTTGTCCAATAGAATTAGGACATGTGTTAGAGTAATATTAATATCATTCTTACCCTTAATTACCCTATTTACTTTTAACCGTGGTGAATAAAAGTAAAAAGTTACTATTCACCAAAAATTATTTTCATCTCATTGAACCACATTTTACTTACTGACATCAACCGTGTCTCTCGGATTTTTGAAATTCCATTCACAGAAGCGGAAAAATTAAGTTTTATGAAAAATTCAGTTTTTTTAACTACCACTTAGTAGTTTCACTATTCATCAAAAATTGAAGGTTTTCAGAAAAATGCCAAAATTTCATCCTAAGCTATATTTCATATTCCGAATTCAAAAATGAAGTCTATTTTAACAAATTCATAACATAGAAGTTGCATTAATTAATTTTATAATTAAATCCCGCTGTTAAAACAAATAGCGCATTTTTAAGAAACAATATCTATCAAAAGATTGACACTTGTTTATGTATGGTTTAAATGTGAAATTACATTCAATGACCAACATTGTATTAAATTGTAAAAATATATTCTAAATATACTTTAAAACCAATCAAATTAATAATTTATCACTATTAATTATTTCGATTAAAAAAGTTGTTTTTAATTAAAATTTAGTAATTTTCACTATTCATCCGAATATGAAAGTTATCCGAAAAGTACCAAAATTTCACCTTAGGCTAAATTCGATACTCCGAATCCAAAAATGAAGTCCATTTTGAGAGCTAAAATTTCTAAAATTTTAAAAAGTAGTTATTACTATTCATAACGGCTAGTTTTAATAATATTTTAATAGCATATCGTTGTTTAGTGAAACTCGGTATTGCGTACTACACACGCTATCGAGGAAGGTCACGATTGGGTGTAATGCAAGGCAAGCCAAGGATGCATGTTGTGCAAGCTCATTTTGGTGTAGCGTACAACACAAGACATTAGTGAAATAAAAAAGAATATTTTTCATAAAATCTTGGGCGGTTACACCCCACCTCCTCCCCCCCCCCTTCAGATTAGAGATTTTATTTATGTTATAAATTTTGTGAAATCAAAATATTTTTTTTTTCTAATCATAGTTTCTGTCTCATTATAAAATATTAATAATATTATATTTTTAAATAACAATATTAATATGAATAATAATATTATTTATATTTTATAATATTTAATTTTATATATATATTAAAATTTTATAATATTATAATTTAATTATATTTTTTGTAACACTTGAATTATTTTAATATTTGAATGTAAAACAATTCTATTATTTTTATATTAATTAAAATAACTTATTAATATTTTATTATTTATGAATTATAATTCTAATATTATTATATTAATTAAATCATTTATTAATATTCTATTATTTCTTATTTTTGAATTATAAATCTATTATTATCATATTAATTAAAATAATTTATTAATAATTTATTATTTTTATTTGTGAATTATAATTCTATTATTATATTAATTAAAATAATTTATTAATAATTTATTTTTTTATTTTTTTTATAGTATTTGTGACGGGATACTATGCCCGTCGCAAATACTAGTATTATTAATAGTTTTTTATTTTTTTTAAAAAATAGTATTTGCGACGGGATACTATGCCCGTCGCAAATACTAGTATTATTAATAGTTTTTTATTTTTTTTAAAAAATAGTTTTTGCGACGGGTCCCGTCGCAAAAACTATTTTAAATGTTTTTTTTAAAAAATACGGAATACTATTTGCGATTGGGAGAATGACCATCGCAAAAAAAAGGCTTTAGCGACGGGATCCCGTCGCAAATGCCCCGTCGCAAATACCTGTTTTTCTAGTTGTGTAGGTCTGTCATTTTATTAAAAATTGAAATTATTTTTAGTAAAAAGAACAAGTGACATTCCAAAAACCACGAAATCATATTCTTATTTTTTGAGACTTTAGAAAAATGATGTATAAGACATTTTGGATGTTTAGTAATCTATCCCACCATAATTAGATGGATGGTATGACCAGTATGACTTTATGTATTTCCTTTTATTTAAAATTGACATTACTTCTAGTAAAAAGTACAAGTGACATACTCAAGATCGAGAAAGTGCATTCATATTATTTTGATACATTACTAAAATGATCCATAAGCCATTTATAACATGTCTGAATCAAACACATATCAATCTAATGCATAGTGTGACTGGTGTGACTCCAAGTATACATTATCAATTTAAAATAGACATTTTAGTTAAAAATGGTGTCACTCACTAAAAACTATGAAAACAAGATTACATTATTTTAATAATCCATTAAAATTATTCATAACTCAATTTTGATATTTAGAAATAATTATCACATAAAACTGATACAATGTGATGGTTATGACTCAAAGTGAATATTTCCAGTATTAAATGACATTTTAGTAAAAAACCGAATTGGCATAAATAAAACTGAGAAAACTCACTCATATTATTTTGATACTTTAATAAAAAGAACCATAACACATTTTTAACATATAAGAATCCACTGAATCACAATATGACGCAAATAATGAATAATATTACTCTAAGTGTGTCTTTTATTTAAAATAGGCATTAATTTTAGTAAGAAGATCTAGTGACATAATGAAGACTGAAAGAACTAATTAGGATTATTTCTATACTTTTGGAAAAGGAATTATAAGTAATTTTTGATGTCTATGAATCAACCATGCATCAATCTAATACACTGTGCGACCGTTATGACATGAAGAATTTTTTATAAGTTTAAAATTGATATTTGAGTTCAAATTTTGTTTCATTAACTGAAATATGTGAAAATGATCATAGATTATCTTGATAATTTAGGAAAATGATACATAAGTCATTTTTGAGATGTAATAAGTAGTATTTTATCAAACTGACATTATAAATGAACTATAGGTCTCAATGTTTATATTTTTATTTCGAAATGAAATTTTAGTAAAAAACACATGTCACATACTGAAATCTGAGAAAATGCATCGGATTATTATGACACTTTAATAAAATGATAAATAAGTCATTTGAAATGTGTAGGAATCCAATGCACCATAATCAGATGAATGGTGTGACCAATATGACTCCAACAATGTCTTTTTATTTAATATTGACACTAATTTTAGTTAATAGAACAACTGACATATTTAAAATTAAGAAATCACATTCAGATTGTTTTGATTCTTTATTAAAATGATCTATAAGCCATTTTTTTTGTTGGAATCAATCACACCTCAATATGATGCACGGTGTGACCTGTATAGCTATGTGTTTGTCTTTTTATTTAAAATTGACATTAAATTTAGTAAAAATAACAATTGTCAAACTAAAAACCAATAAAACACATTCATATTGTTTTTATACATTAGGAAAATAATCCATAAGTATTTTTTGATGTTTATAAATCCACCAATCCTGAATCTTTTGGATGGTGTAAAAGATATGAATCAAAGTTTATCTTTTTATATAATATTATAATTAATTTTAGTAAAAATTATAGGTGAAATACAAAAAAAATGATCAAAATCATTCATATTGTTTTAATACATTATGAAAATGATCTATAATTAATTTTTGAGGTGTAGTAATTAACTTCATCTCAATATGAGTCATCGTGTGACCAACATGGTTCAACGTATATGTTATCAGTTTAAAATTTACATTTTAGTTTAACAATGGTGTCACTAACTGAAATGTAAGAAAACACCTGTGTATTTTCTTGATGATTTTTGAGAATTATTCATAAGTCATTTGTGACATGTAGTAAGTAGTCTCTCATCAAAGTTACACATGATGTGACCAGTATGACTAAAAGTGCGTGTTTTCTAATATGAATTGAAATTTTAGTAAAAAACAAGTGACACACTCAAAAATAAGAAAATGAATTCATATTATTTTTTGATACCTTGGGAAACAATCCATTAGTAATTTGGGATGTCTAAGAATCATCCTCACCTCAATCAGATGAATTTTGTGACTGGTATATCATTTCGTTTATCTTTTTATTTAAAATTGGCGTTTATTTTAGTAAAAAGAAAAAGTGACATATTGAAAACTAAGAAAAACTATTCATATTGTCTTTATACTTTAGGAAAATGATCTATAAGTTATTTGTGAGGTGTGGGAATCACTTACACCACAATACGATGTACAATATGACTGGTATAAGTCCCAATGTGTATTTTTATATAAAATTTACAATTTATAAATGTATTTCTTTGTATTTCAGTTTAATTTATATATTAATATTAATACTTACATAAGATTTATTTTCTTATAAATGTTGATTATTTTTCATAGTTTTGGGTGGTTTGTTTGAAAATGGATGCCATGATCGGGCTTTTTGAGTGGGGGTCGTGGGTGCCAAAGATGATGAAACATTAATGTTTTTTAATATTTTGGGATAGTAATTTTATATGTAATAAGAAAAAATATTTTATAGAAATGTTTATATCAGTGATTTATTAATCTTGATGTAAAATTTATTTCAATTAAAATTTATATTTTAATATATGTGTGTTTACAAATAGGTTATAGGTGTATGTTCTACCATGTTCAATTATTGAAATAGGACATCTCAACCGATTAGCCATTATCAGTGCTAAACTAGATGTGATAAATCAGGGGATTTATCAATGATTTTTAGTGCTAATAAATAGGGACCTTTATTAGCGCTTTTTTAGCATTGATAAAAAGGAACTCCTTTGACATCGCTAGATGACAATGCTTTTTTAGCACTATTAAAACCGTTTTGGCACGTTGTAAAAGTTTCTATCTGTAGTAGTGATGCACCGTACCTCTAGAGATCTAAAACTCATGTGAATGATAATGTTGTGTTTCTATTCTATTTGATTACTTTCTCCTCACATGATAATTTTAAATTTTTAAAAAAATTTATTTTGTTACAAATAATGTTTATATATATATGTGACACTATTTTGTAGATTCTTATAATGTTTTTAGTTGTTTAGTATTTTACAGTGATAATATTTAGTTATTTTATTATTTTTAAAACTAGTAATGTTTTATATCATATATATTTATCATGGGTTATATATTTTTGTTGTAAAAATCATTTTTTTTAAATTGTTTTCATGTCTAAATTTTTTATATTTTTTAGAGTAATTGTTTTATCTTTACAAGAGTTAATGATTATTTTTGTTATGCTTGGTTTTATAAAGATTTAATATTATAAAATATCATGTTAAATTTTGTCAAATATATATCATATATTATATATATTTATATATATAAATATTTTTTCGACAAATATATATATGTATATATTGTTTGAACATTGACTTATTCATCGCTTGGGTTCTCTTGAATGTTTTAGCTTCTCAACCTTCTTCACGTTGTTCAGTCATCCTTTACTACCTTTCCATTGCTTCATTGCACCAATAGTAGAATGAAAATGATATCACAATGGATTAGAAGGAATATATTCATTTAGGGATCATCATCATGACAGCCCAACAACAACACACATAAAGCACTCTATGCACCATGAACCAGCTCGCCTTTGTCAAAATCGAGTCGCTTCCCCACCAGTATAACAGTGCTGGCTCAGGGCAACTCGCCAACTTCTCAACTTCATGCGAATCCACTTCTATATTAGATTTAGTGCCTTGGGTTTCATGATACCAATGGAATTGATCTCTCTCAGTGATGATGGAACATTGTTAGTAGTGGAAACGGTCTGATTATCCACCGTAGTGGTATTAAAAACACTATTTTTTCCTTTGATCTGTAACATGCCTCCACCATTCACCCTCTCTGGAAGAAGAGTAAACTAGGTCCATGCTTCTTGTGTAAATTTTATAAAGGAAGATGGAAATCTGTACCCACTTTCTCCATTTTACTAAAATAGTAAATATCACTATAAATGTAGAATTAAATATTAAAATAAATATTAATTAAAAAATATTAGTTTAAAATCAATATAAATTAAATATAAATAAATTCAAACTAAAAATTCAACAATATTAATAGAATATCAACAAAGCTTAGTTAAAAATTTATAAATATTAGATATCATTAAATAAATATTTATAAATATTTATAACACAAATAAATATTCACAAATATATATTAAATATTAAATAAATATTTCTAAATATAAATTAAATGTTAAAAAATATTAATGAATATAAAAATGTAAAAAGATAGCAATAAAGACAAATTAATAATAATAAAATAGTAACATAATATTAATTATTATTAATTTAATATTCAGTAATATTAAATAAATTATATTAAAAATTGAGAAATAATTATTATAATAAAAACTGATATTATTAAATACTTTTAAATATTAAAAAATCATAGTAAATATTAAATAAATATTCATAAATATTAATAAATATTAATTAAATAATCCTAAATATTCATAAATATTAATTAAAAATTCATAAAAAGTTATAAAATTGTTCTAAATATTCATAAATACCAATAAATGTCAACAAATATTAAAAAATATAAATAAATATTAACTAAATACTAACTAAATATTCTATATATAAATAAATTAATATTAAATATTAATAAATAATAATAACATATTTTCAATATTTATAAATATTAAATAAATATTAATAAAAATTAAATAAATATTCTTAAATATTAATAAATATCAATTAAATGCAACTAAATAATAAATAAACATTCAAAAATAGTAATAATTTTTTACAAGTTGAAGGTCAAGACCACATTTATTAAAAATATTAATATTAATTCAATATTAATAAATATAATTAAGTACTAATTAAATATTAATGAATGTTAAATAAATTTTAACAAAGTTAATATTTTTGAATAAAAAATTAAAAAATCGATATCCATTCAGTAAATATTCTTAAATATTAATAAATAATAATAAATATTAATTCATAACAATGTTTATGAATATTTTTTAACATTTAGTAATACATAGTAATATTTATAAATATTTATATGATCTTTATTTAATCATCATCTATTATTTATTAATTTTTTATATAAACTTGTTGATATTTTTTTAATATTTATTAATATTTAGTTAATATTTAATGACATGGGCCTTCAGGGCCATGTAATAGGCTCTAATTCTCATTGGGACTACACGTCATGTAATGGATCTCCTCTACCTAAAAAAAGATGTTTGTACCTTTATTTTAATAATAGAGAGTCTCCGGTCCCAAATTATTAAAAATTTAATACTAATTAACAATTATGAATATTGAAATGATATTTATTAATATATAATTAATGTTTTCAATATTCATTAATTATTAAATAATATTTATAAATATTGAATATTCTTTCACTATTATTTTTTTAAAATTTATTAGAATTTTATTTTTATTTAATAATATTTATTTAAAATGTTTTTATAGATTTATATATTTGTTGATATTTATTAAAATTTGCTGATATTTATTTAATATTGATTATTATTTATGAATCTTCAATTAAATTCTATTAATTTTTTGAATATTTTTTAGTATTTAATTACTTTTTATGAATATTTACTTCAAATTTCTCTATATTTTCTCGAATTTTTTAACATTTTTTTATTTATGAATATTTATGAATATTTAATTAATATATTTCAATATATAATTTATATTTATTAGTATTTTATTACTATTTTATTACTATTTTTTATATTTATTTACATTTATTTCTATTAATTGATATTTAGTTATATTTAATTAATATTTAAGAATATTAATTTAATATTTAATCAATATTTATTACTATTTATTAGAATTGTGATTATTTTTGAATATTTATTTAATTTTTATCAATATTACAGATATTTAATTCAGCTTTGTTGATATTTTATTAATATTGATGATATTGGAAGTTAACGATTATTTATATTTAATCAGAATTTATTAATACTTATTTATTTTTTCTACATTTTATTAATATTTATTTTAATATATAATTAGATATCATATATATATTATTGAAAAAATTAGAGGAAATGTGATCAACGATCACCCTTTCTTCAAAAAATTCACACATTATCTGTGGACCCCATTCACGCTTCTAGGCAAGGGGAGAAGCCTGAACGGGCTTCATGTTTCTCCAAATACATTTTTTAAAATATCATGAAATATTTACCAATAAAAAAATTTACAAAACCCATTAAAAACATTCATATTTGGATAACATGCATGGAGTCTCAATTGTAGTACAAATTCGACATTATTCTCTAGAGGGAGCACTAAATGAAAAGTGTTTATAAGGGGTTTTCAATTTTTTCCAAAAAATGGGATATGGTTTCCCATATTTTAAATAATTGGTTCAGAGAAGCATGAATGGGGTCTATCCTTATCCCTCTGCCATCAAGGAAGTATCAAATATATCTATGCTTCCTCAGTGTGATGAAGGAATCGTGAACCCCATTCACTCTTCCTTCGCAGATTTTATAAAGGAGGCATGAATAAGGTTCACACCTCCTCGTTGTCTAATATAAAATGGAATGCATCCCCCTTCCATTTTCCATTATTCCCCTATGTATTTTACTGTGAAAACTGGCTATAATTCTTTCTCAACATATATTTCCATCTTTTATGAAGGTAAAAATTCATCTTAAAATTTTAATTTTCTAATTGTTATTTTAATTTGTTTTTATTTTTTCTTTATTTAATATTTATGGATGTATGAATGTATATATGTATAAATTATTTCCCTTTGTATGATTTAATATATGAATGAGTTATTATTTTTATATAATACAATTTAAATTTATTGTTTCGGATATTTGAAATTTTTTTTTATCAAATTTAAATATTATATATAAAATATTATTTATATTTTTTAGAATAATATTGTTATAAAAAATGTATATATTTTTAATTTAAATGGTGAGTAATTATCTTTGTATATATTTCTATGTATATAATATATATTATATTTAATGTAACATAAATTTCTATTAAAACATTCAATACACAATGGTAATGAGATGATTATTTTATAAAAAATATATAATTAAGTATATACTATGTTATATAAAGTAACATATTTAAATTTATTAAAAATATATATTTTTATTTTTATTAATGTTATAGTTTTTTTACTATAAATAATAATTTTATATAATAATTTTAAATAATAATATTAAGTATATAGAATTATTATTTCATGTAATAATGTATAAAATATAATTACATACATTTTGGATGTATAAATATGAAAAAATATATATACATATGAAATTTTATAAAAATAAAAATTGCATAAGTTTATATTATTATAATGGTTATTATGTAATTTTATATAATATTACTTTTATTTACATTGAATCATAATTTTCAATTATAGTATGTATAAATAATAGTTATTCCTATTAATAATGTATAAAATATATTTAGGACATGAGGGTGTATCTGAGTGGTTCAACACCCCCTTTGGTGCTTCTGGGCGGCCTAGTGTTGATTCCCAGCCACATCAAATATGACCCCAATAAAATTGGGGGTCCTATTCGTGTTGGGCGTCAAATGATGCCATTTATTGAAGGGGTATTTGACTTTGCAATTTGAATGTGATGGACCCTACTGCTCAGCGGGAGTGATTGTAAACGAAGGATCTGACGTGGAGGAATGTCGGTGATGACTTGGTGTGGGGAGCATATTAGTGGTGAGTGATCCCTTTGAAAGAAAAAATAAGTAGGCAATGGGAGAAGAAAATTGAACCATGATGCGTGAATTTGATTCATAATCCAAAAGGGTTTGATCCATCCCCACATTGATGATATAGGGTTATCAGTGGAATTATCCCACAAGGATTTCACCATGGTTTAGGGAAAATAGTACACAAATTTCTAATTTTCTTACTGCACCGATGTTTGGAGAACACTAGAGAATTCCTAGTATTGGAAAAAATAACAACCCACAACCGATAACATCATCACATATTGAAAAATAAGACGCTGTTGAAATTACCATGGTTTGGTCAAATAACACATTAGTTTGATCGAAACAAGACAACTCTTGGTGAAAGACACACCAGTTGATCTTACAATTTCGGTCAAAGATCACATTGGTTCAACTGAAACGACACAAATCTTTGTGAGGGACACACTGGTTCAGTATTGGAAAACACTATATTTATTTTAATAATATTTTTGAATAAAATATATAATATATATAACAGTCCCCCACATTTAATCATAAATATTAATTCTCCAGCACACAAGTGATTCATTATACATAATAATGGTATCGTTCAATTTAAACCTTTACATAGTATCAATATCTCAAAGTTTATCTGATTGAGAAAACATACATGTAATGAACTTTCATCCAACATCTCATTTTGTAAAACTTTTCATGACACGTGCTTATATCATTTTCATCAACTATCTAAAGAGTAAACCCATTAACTCTTGAATGAAGCGCCAGAATATCTAAGTCCACATAGGGAAAATTTTACAATGTGATTCCGTTATTAGAGCACATAACTCCTTGACTCTTAAAATTTTGTTAAGAGTTTAAAACACAACCTCTTATCATGAAAAATCACATTGACACCAAAAATTGGGGTAAAAGTTTTCAATATCAGTAATAATCTTCATAACTTGTTTTTACCCATTAACCACTTTGATTAGGATCTACCTAAAGAAAGTGTTGGGTTACCATTACTGATATAATTTATTCTAGGGGATATAACCCCATTTCATTATTAGTTTCACAAATAACTGCCCTCAGCTGATTTTTTATGAATGGATCTGCATGTTTTTTACATGATCTCCCAAAAACAATTGTTATGGTACTATCTTGTAAAAATTTTCTCACATAATATGTTGTCAAACATATATGTCTAGAAATTCCATTTTACATGGAAATATATTCCCTTGATATTATTGCTTCACTATCACAAATGATAGAGATATGAGGCATTGAACTAGGCCACAATCTAATATCCATTAATAGATTCTTAATACATTCATCATAATTTCTACAGGCTGCTAAGGTGATAAACTCTAACACCATTATTGAATGGGAAATACATGTTTGTTTGTTACTCGCCCATGAAACAACACAACCTCCAAGAGTAAACAACCATATATAAGTGTATTTTCTTATCACCAATATTGGTAATCTAACATGCATCAATTTATCCTTCTAATATATACATTTAATCATTATATTATAAACATAAATCACTCTTTTTTTAACTTTCCAAAAAATTCTCATTATAAATCTCCAGTCATCCACACAAGGATTATTAGTATATCTACACATTTTAAATACCACAAAAGTCATATCATGTCTAGTGAAATGCATCACATACATTAAAGAACCAATTACACTAGAATATTGAGGTTGTGCTACAACTCTACCAATATTTATAAATATTTTAACACTATAATCATCTTGAGTATTTACATACTTGAAACCAAGATGATCAAATTTATTTAACATTTTTTCTATGCAATGAGACTAAATTTAATAATAACCACCATTATTTTTTCTAACTTTAATACCTATAATGGAATCAACTATTCAATGATTCTTCAATTTAAACATAGAAGGTATGTAATTCATTCTATCGACTATACCAATCATATTGGTTCCAAATGTTAACATATCATTCGCATATAAAAACAAAATAACTCAAAATTATTTTGTAAACATTAAATCAACACATTTATACAGATTATTACGTGAAAACCCATTAGATACAATAATTTTATAAAATTTCTCATTCCATTTCCACATATCATTTTTCAGTCTATAATGGGATTTAACTAGTTTACAAACCTTGTGTTCATTACCTTGTAAATCAAATAATTATGGTAGTTCCATGTAAATATTTTCATTTAATTCTCCATTTGAAATAGCTGTTTTTCCATCCATTTGATGAACATAAAAATTATTAATTGAATCTAATGAAAATAATATACTTATTGAAGCAATTCGATCTAGAGGAGAATATGTATCAAAATAATCTATCCATTATTTTTATCCAAAACTTTTGGAAACCAATCTATCATTAAAAGCTTGGATGTTTACATTGGAATCATATTTCCTTCTGAATTCCCATTAACTACAAATAGGTTTTGATCCACATAGTAAATCCATAAAAACCCAAGTGTTATTCCCTATAATATAATCCATTTCTTCATTAAATGATTCCTTCCAAAAAAACATCTCTTGAATACACGCCATCTTTAGAAGACTTTGGGTCATCTTCTATAGTCAATACCATAGGAAACTTATTCCGAAGTCTGTTATTTTGATCTCCTTCAACATGAAAAATTATGGAATCAGGGGAAATAAAATCTTGATTTAGATGTTTCTCCTTCCTAATTATTGTCCTTCATTTAGGATCAACTAGGGAATCATCATAATTCTATACTCTTATGTTTTAACTAGATGGAGTAAATAATATAGATCTATAAGAAATCACTTCTTCCACATCATATAAAAAATTATTTTCAAAGAACTCTACATCCCTTGATTCAACAGTTATATAGGCTCTTAAATTCAATATTCTATATGCTTTTCTATTTTACGCATATAAAAAATATTTTAATTAAATTTGGACTAATTTTAGTTCTTTTAAGATCAGGACCTCTATAATATTCTAAACACCCCCATACATTGAAATAAGAATGATTTGGTCTTCTTTCTTTCTAAATTTTATAAGGGGATAATTTAGTTTTTCTAGATGAAATCATTTTATTAATATTACATGCAGTTAATAAAGCTTCACCCCAGAAATTTAGTAGTAACTTATATTTATTTATCATCAAATTTATCATTTCTACAAAAGTGATATTTTTCCTTTTTGCTAATCCATTTTTAGGTTTGTAAGGAGTTGTTCTTTGGTGAATTATACCATTTTCTTCGCAGAACATATGAAACTCATTCATAAATTTTTCACCACCTCTATCGAAGAATAATACATTAATATTTTTGTCTAATTGGTTTTCAACTTCTACTTTAAACTTCATAAAAACATTAAAGGCTTCTTCCAATGTATTAATAATATATATTTATAAATATCAACTAAAGTTAGAAAAAAAGTAATAAAATATCCTTTCCTTCCATGAGTTAACAATCCAATTCATTCAAAAAAATTAGAATACTCAAAATCTAATATATCATTATTTCATTTAACACTATTAAATTGATTCTTAACTATTTTAGATTCAACACATGTTTCAAATTTATTAAAATTTTCAAAAAAATTAATCAAATTTAACTTCTTCATTACTTTTAATGATTATATCTATGATGTGTTAAACAATTATGGCACAAATTTTAATATTTAGTCAAATAATCAGAAGATTCAATCATATTATTAATAGATAGTTCATACATCCCATCATTTAAATACCCTTTCCCCTCAAATATTCCTCCCTTCGACAAGATAACCTTGTCAGATCTATTGAAACCTGAAATAACATATTACCCAAAATATCAACTGAAAGTATGTTCTATTGAATTTTGGGAACATACAAAATTTTAAGAATGGTCAAATTCCTCCCAAAAGTAAAGTCAATCTCCACACTTCGCTGTTTTCTAACATTGATTCATGCATTGTTTCCCATATGTACTTTCATCGTGATAGTACATTCATCAAATATTTTTAACATTGAATGATCCTTTCACACATGCACCATTGCTCTAGAATCTAGTGACTATCCCAACATCATCAAATATTTTGTAGTGGTTTTGTAAACATTATTTTGACAGTTTCATTCCCATGAAAAATGTCATAGTTTTCCAAAAATGAATTAGTTCTCCTTCTTCATGTAATGATTTCCATTCTAATTAAATTGTTGAATCTCTTTGTTTACATGTAAGGAAGAATTTCATTCTGGCTTTCCCTCAATGATATTAACCAAGGTATTGAATTTCGAATCCATACCCACATCTCTCTATATGGATTCTTCCTCAATATGAAGAATCCTTTTGAGTTGGTCTAAGGAAATATCAACACTTTTTTAATTAGTGACATGTTGAAATATTTTCACATAGGTGGAAATTTAGAAATAATTGAACCCATATGAAAAATTTCTGGTGGATTAATGAAAAAGGAAAGAAGGTTATTTTCTATAATTTAAAGCTGGTCAATTTCCTCCAATACAGGATTGTTATCTACCATCATTTAGTTTAGATACTTTTCAATAATTGTTTTTGGTACCTTCATACTATATATTATACACGAATTTGAGTGCATCCCTATCTCTCGAGTGGTCTTCATTTTGCAGAAGTAGTTGTAGTGACAAATTGACAAAGTATTGAGAATGTGTCTTCGACACAAGACCCCATCATCTTCACATTTATTTTTAATTTCTTGAATATGCTAGACTTGATTCATGTAAATGGGTGTGTATTTGGCATTTTAAATTAGCTTTATGGGTATGGGAGGAAGAATCTATTCTATAATGTAAGAAATCATCAACGCTGTCATAATAAACTTCATATTTTCTTGATACCGGCAGATTTTGTTGCCATCAAAGTAGTCAGGTTTTCCCATATCCTGGTTCATGACATTGAGAGATTCAGAATCCACTGTCAAGGTTCTGCCTCGATCAAACCCTTTTGATTGAAAGAAAAAATAAGTAGGGAGAATGAGAAAAAAATTGATCCTTGATGCGTGAATTGGATCCACTGTCCAAAAGGGTTTGATCCACCCCCATGTTTATGGTGTAGAGTTCTTAGTGGAAGTATCCATGGAGTATTTCACCATATTTTGGGGAAAATCAAACAACAATTTCTGATTTTTCCACTACACTAATGTTGGGAGAACATTGTAGACCATCTAGTATTGGAAAATAATAACCCAATAAAGATATCATAAATTTCTTATTTATAAATTAGAAGCTATGAAATTTTATTGGTTTGGTCAGAGAACACATTTATTTGACTGAAATAGGGAAACTCTTATTGAGGTACACACTGGTTCGATCTCACCATTTTGGTCAAATAACACATTGGTTCCACCGAAATGACCCAACCCTTGGCAAAAGACACACCTGTTCAATTTTGAAAAACACTTTATTTATTTTTATAATATATTGAATAAAATATATAACACCTTTCATAGGGGTAGAGCCTATATGAAACTAGTATTGTAGTTAAAGCACTGTGAAACCAATGATAGAGGTGGGGTGTTGGTCTCGGTGGTTGGATAATGTGGCGTTAAAATAGGGAAGGTGATGGGGTTCTTGTCTTAGCTACAGGTGATAGAGACATTTTCACGGGGCTGTTGATGTGTGTGATTCTAGGAAACGATGATGGAGGGGGGATGGGGGAAGTTGGGTAACGGCATGCGGCCAAGGTGGAAGGATGAATGATGTTCGTTACTTCCAACAATTGTGACATATGGTGCCGTTGCAAGCCGATTCTAGAGGTCAATATGGGTGGTGGGCCAGTGTAATTGATGGTGGACATCAATGAAAAACCTATTTAATATTTCTTTTATCGGCTTTCGAGAGAAAATCTCAATAATTTTCATATATTGTGCGGCCTTCGTGGTGCATGTATGTTCAATGGATGACCACCTCACGTGATGGTGTGGTATAGATTTGGGCCGAGGCTGGACACATGCTAGGATGATGGTGTGGTATGTAATTCCAACAGTGGTGGGAACAATAATTTGGTTGTGGTGACTAAGAAACAAGAAGGGCGAACCACCGCTTGACGGTAGGGGTGGCGGTCTGATGATTGTATGTGTCAATGAGACATAGCATCCCGGAAGACAACAATAGAAGGCTATTCATTGTTAAAATTGAAGGGGCCAGTTCGGTGGTGACACATCTGTATTAGTGCATGATATAAGGTTGAATATAGTGGTTTAGACCTTTTGGGGAAATATTGTTAAGGGTCTTCGGGCTTATATAGTATGGTGTTTATGTGCCTATATAATGGGGTAGTTATCCCTTGGGTTGGGGAGCAATGACCTGCCCATTGGCCCGTGGGAGGTTTGTGTGTGTGTTTTTTTCCTAGTATATTTACCCATAATCACCTATAATATATAAAATATAATTTACTAAAATTTGAAATGTATAAGTATGAAAAATGTTATATATATGTACATATGTAATTTTATAAAATTTAAAATAACATAAGTTTACAACATTTTAATGGTTGTTATATAAGTGTAAATTATATTACATTTATTTATTATAATTAATTATTTTTAATAATAAATTAAAATTATATGATTTATAAATAATTATTATCCTGAGTAATAAAGTATAAAATATATTTACATAAATTTTGGAAAGTAGAAGAATGAAAAATATATTATATATACATATGGAATTTTATAAAATTGAAAATAAAAATATTTTACAATATTTTAATGGTTATTATGTACGTTTAAATTGTATTTTATTTATTAAATAAATATAATCAAATTTATTAATTATAATATTTAAGGTTTTTTTGTATAAATTTATAATTCTTAAATTTAAAAATCAATAGTTTATAAAAGTAAATTTAATTATATTTTAAAATATTAACAAATAAAGTTGAATGTATTTACATTTATATATATTTATTTTAAATTAATTAAAAATATTTACATGTATAAATTATATTATATTATAACGAAAGTAAAAAATAAAATAAAATTATAATATTTGATACGCATATGTAAATAATGTGAATCTACCTAATTATATATATATATATATATATATAAATTCACACATTGGAAACTAATATTTTTTTAAAGTAGTTTTAGATATTTATTATATATTAGATCTTGTTATAGGTAATGTTATATAATATTTAGAACATAATAAGTCTACAAAAATATGGTAAGAGTATTGTGTGATGACTGGTATTGAGAAGATCGTCCAATGTATAATTGAAATAGCATGTCTTTTTTGTTTTTGTGGTTATATACTTTGTAACTATTGAATTTTATTTTCCTCATTGATGACATGAGTGTCATCCATATCCAAGTTTGTAAGGAACATTGTATCTTCCTATAAAATGTTATGTATTTCAAAATCCTAGACCCCCACACATTCATGTGAGAATCTTGTTAATAAAAATTTGTTCGACAAGAGGTGTTGGTAGATGAAAAGAGACTGATGGTTGTTGAAATATCCGATAATTGAGACTCGGTGAGTTCACCAAAATGTTTTGGTTAAATTATAAAATAATGATAAAATAATTAATAAAATATGTCTCAAGAACAAGTCATTGTTATTTATTCATAAGCCATTAAAATATGTAAAACATTTGATGATGTGGTATAAAAATATATAAAAATATATTAAATTTTCATTGCTAATCATGTCACCATCAATATACTTCAACAATGAGGTTATTTATATCGATCATGGCTTTAGATATAGTTTCTCACATGTTATAGTAAAAAATCTTCATGAAAGTACGAATATAAATAATTCTTATGTGTATATATATAAGTATATATATATAATATTTAATATATTTTTGAGTAAAGTTACCCGATTTATAAAATAATAAATATATAAAAAACATTTTAGCAATCTTGAATGTTGACTGATCTTGAGATGAATTTCCAACATGTGATAGAAATTTCATTGTATGTTTTTTATATATAATTATTTAGTTTGTAATAATCAGATGATCTTGAGATGAAAAAACAATTTATAATTGAAATTTCATACCATTTTTTCAGTTATATAAATTTTAATAACTTTATTTTGTTTTACCCATTGATGACATGTGTGTCATCCCTCTCACTATGTATGAATGGACCTATGTGTTCTCTTAATAGAATTTATGTATCTCAAAACCCTATATCCATATCTTGCATGTTAGTATCATTGTAATAAAAGGGTGTTCTAAAAGAAGTGTTGTTATTTGACTCTAAATTTTTACACATTTCTTGAGAGGAGATTGATGGTTACCAAAATATGAGGTAATAGATGCACTAGGATTACACATATGTTTTTTTCTATTTATCAAATGATGATTAACCAAGGCATTTGAAATGTATCATGATCAAGTCAATTATTCAATCACAACCAATTTAAAAAATATAAAAAAAACTCATAATGTAGTATATAATATTCTATTAACTATTTTGTTGTATGTAATCATGTCTCCCTAAATATAATTCAATGGAAAGGTAATTTATAACAAGAAGGGTTTTAGCTATAGTTTTCACCTAAAAGTGGGGAAAATCACCATGGTTGTTTGGAATTTGATTAAGTTCACAATACGATTCATAGTTGGTTAATACTAAGGGATTTTTAATCAATTACATCAATTATATAATGACATCTTCAATATTAGGGATATTTTTAGTACACTAAGAATCCTTTTGTTAATGATGATGATGGACTAGATGCATAATTTTTATTCAGGTATTACTATAGAAACGATCTAATGGAATTATATTTGAGTATTTATGATATTTATGTTGTGAAAACTACTACCACATTACTATGTTTAGGTGAGATATTTAGATTTAGGTCATTTAAAACACTCTCATTCATTGGATACTCATATGATTCTCGTGATAGAAACAAATTATGAATAAGATGATAATCATTTTGAAGGAAATGTAGGGTACATCATTATGTATACTCCAGATTTATAAATAATAGTTTATTGGATGAGGAAGTATCTAGTGAGGCATCAAGAGATGATGTTGTTGAGGGTGATGTGGGGAATGAACCTTCTAAGGTTCCTCTTATATATAGTCCACCACTAGTTAGTGGTAATCACCATACACTATTGACTTCCTCAATTGAAGGAATGTCTCATGCATAACATTTTTATTGGGATGATATTACAATGGATAATGAATTCCTGGGAATTATAGATAGTAGATCCAAATCAACTGATAACACCATCTATATTGCAATGGAGTTTTAAAGTATTGTTTATTCAAAAAAATGTTATAATACAATACAACATAGAGGGGAATTTTTTATTTTTGGGTGACAAGATGAAGAAGGAAAAGTATCAAATTCAATTTGAAAATTATGATAAAGAATGTAAAATTTGATTGATGGAAATGTATGATAATTGTTATGCATTTTGGAAGGTAACAAAACTTGAAGGTCCATACACTTGTGCACAACCAAGCTTGTCCCAAGACTACTCTTCACTTTATATAGAATTTATATCAACTATTACTATAGCGATGATATAAAAGTGTCAGGACATTCATATTTCCACTTTTAATGAACAAATACATCAATTTATTACCTATAATATATCTTATGATAAATATTGGAATGTAAAAGAAAGGGTAGTTCTAAAAGTGTAGGTGATTTGGATGAATAATTTGTGATTTTTTCACAATGTATATAATTAATGTCTCTCAACAATCATATAATTTATCATTTGTACATGATTGCGTACGTCTCCCCCAATCACAGATTTTATCAATCAAAGGTGAAGATCAATATGATGTTTCGGGAATTTAGTCCTTGTATCACTACATTACCATATTTAAAACAATTCATTAAATTCGATGACACTTTTATGTTATGTTTATAGGTGTTCTACCTACTGTGTCCACATAGGATTATAATCAATCTCTACTACCACATTCATTTTCAATTGTTGAAAATGATAATTCTGAATCATGGAGTTGTTTTTTTGAATAAATATGCATTAATTTCACACAAAACGATGGAGCCTGTGTAATATATGACAACTATTGAGTGATTATAGAATATGTTAATAGTTATGGGGTTTCATATAGAGAATTTTTTTTATCATCGATAAATCATTGACATATTTCAGTTAATGTTCATATGTATTTAACAAAAGAAGGAATAAATAAGGATATTATTAAGTTGGGTATGTTTTTACGAACACACTTTTTTTGAAATAAAATTTAATATACTTTAATATAAATTATTTTTTATGGTTTCAACATGAAATATCCAACATAAAAGGTTTGATAATTGTATTAAATAAATTCAAATGGATAATAAATATGAGTATGATTATATGATGTGTATTTGAAAGGATACATGGTCATTAGCATAGGATGGTGGTAGGAGATATAAAAATATGACCACTAATATAGCATAGTGAAAAAATGGGGTCTTCAAAAGTTTTAAAAAACTATTAATGACAGTGTTATTGCAAGTGAAAATTTATATATATGTGAATTACTTTCTTGAATAGTCCCAATAGGCCTATCCCAGGTTGAGAATTGGAATGATTTTTACTCAACATTTACAAATAAACATTGGTTAGATAATGGATGACACATCAATATTACACTTTTTAATCATTAACCAGGTAAAAATACACTTTTTGGTTAGAGAGTTCCATAATCGGGTTACAGGAAACACTGGTGGAGTTATGGTTGTCATGTTAGATAACTTGTTTTGTTATTACGATAACTTCCAGGTATTGAGATATCCATGTGCACATGTTGTTGTATCTTCTGTATTGATGGACATATCATGGGTACCCCATGTTGACCTAGTGTATCATGTGAGAACTCTGGTTAAAATTTATTGTGAACTTTGAATTCTTATTGGTGACATTCTTGATATTACATTTCTTGACTATTAGCCATCTGTCATCTAGGTTTCGTTATTTATATTTTTCATTTATGATTTTTTTCATTTCTATCATTTTTCATTCTTCGCCAGGATGTTTTTGTGCTTCACCACCAGGTACGACCATAGTCCACTCGAATCGTAAATGATATGGATTGGACTTGACAATGGGGAGAGGGATTATGATGCAACATTTTTCATGCAGAAGGGTATACTCGAAAGATATATTCCCATTTAATAGCACATATATTGCCTTCTCATCATCCATGATATATTTTTTGTATTTTATCATTAATGTGTGTATTTTTTTGTATATAAACATTTCATTAATTAATTATTTTATTTATTTCTTTCTATATTTTTGATCTCTTTCAAAACTATTTTGAATTATTTCTGGAAACAATGAGAAATATTTTTTTGATATTTTAAATATGATAAAAATAAATAGACAAAAGAATTATTAAAAATAGGTTCAACCACTAAATGAATTATATTAAAATATATCCTTCGATTTACATGGTCAATGGAATATATCATACAACCAAATATTCTATGATGGGTTTTCATCACAAATGATTTTTATAAAATTATTTGGAAATAATGTAAACCTTATTAGAGATCATTAAAATAAAAAATTGTTATAGTAAATCAACAACCTCTGTCACATATATTTATTCTACTATGGATAATTAACTGTGGACTCAGTTTAACCATCTTAAAAAAATTACACTTTTCCATGGAGACACATTAATAAAAACATAATCACATCCCTCAAAGGACAAATATTTCATCATTTTATCTACATAACTTTTCATTCTACTTTGAACTATCTTTTTATGTTTCTGGATCATCTATACATTCTCATCTAATTCCTCTATTAATTATGGATAAATCAACTACCTTTCCCTTAGTTCTTCCCAAAATGCTAGAGTTTGATACCATTTTCCATATAATGCCTAAAAAGATTCTATCTATATGCTGGAATGAAAACTATTATTATAAAAACATCTCAACTAAATAAAGATACTTATCTCACCTTCCTTGGTAATCCTTTGAAATAGCTCAAAGCATATCCCCCATTGTCTGAATTTTTTACTCGGACTATCCATCATATTGATGATGAATGATTATGATGAAATTTAAATTTGTGCCCATTTACTTTTGAGATCCATTCGAAAAGTTTGAAGGGAACTTGGGATCACAATAACATAATGTATAGAATGGAACTCCATTTAAATTGAAAATATATTTGAGATATAATCGAGAATGTTAGTCCAATGATATAGTATCTCGAATAGGAAGAAAATTTAATGATTTAGTCAATTGATCAATAATAACCCAAATCAAATTTTTACATCGAGATGTATTTGGTAGTCCCTCCAAAAAATCCAATGATATTTTTTCTTATTTCCACTCGGGCACCAGAAAATCATGAAGCATCCCCTTTGGTAGTTTTCGTTCTACATTAACATATTGAAATGTCAAACATTTCACTGTAAAACCAGCAATATCTCTTTTCAATCTATCATACTAGTTATACTCATGTAGTTATGTATTTATCTTAGTGCTTCCATGATGAACTGAATATGAATAACTAGGAGAACCCCATAATAATTTTTTATTATAAGGTACAAATAATATCTCTAACTCATGGTCTTCCTTCTACGTTTGCATAATTTTATCTAACTTAGTTGACTTCACTAAGACCTGAAACAAAATTGAAGAAATTCATACACCAACAACATCCATAAGAAAATTCCGCATATCATTTATCATGGTGTCATGTTCCGAATGTAACATGGTTGATGTAGCATGATGCTATCGAATCTAGGAATTCGAAACATTATTTATTCTATATAATAATAATTGATCATGAAATCATAATCCTTTATTAGTTCATTCTATATTATTCTATGCCTTATCTTCAATTCCTTCGGAATGAATATATACTTTAAGCTTTTATGGTCTGTATATATTTCACATTTGGATCCATATAAATTATGTCTCTTGATTTTAAAGGCGAGAACCACAGTTTCTAATTCCGAATCATGTGTGTGATACTTTCTGTCATGGGGTTTTAGTTGTCATGAATCATAAGTAATTACCTAATAATTCTTCTTTAGAACACATCCATGCCATCAAATGAAGCATCACTATATAAAAAATAACCACTATATCTAGAAGGAAAATCCAAAACTATAGCATTCAATAATATTCTATTTATTCTGGAAAACAAAATTCACAGCCTTTTATCCAATTAAATTTAACCCCATTTCACATTAACTATGTTAACAAGATAGATAACTGTGAAAATATTTTAACAAATTGTAATTAATAAGCTAATAATGCAAGTAAACTAGTAATATTAGTAATATTTGTAGGACTTGGACCACAATCAACCACTTTTGTCTAGGTGGGATCAACTATTATGACATACTTATTTATGATGTTCCCTAGAATAAAAATCTATTACAACCAATATTAACGTTATCAAAAAAAATTGTAGAACTTTTTTCTTTGATGTTTTTCTAGAAAATCCATAATCGTTTTTCATGATAATTATAATTTTTTTATAACACCATAATATCATCAATTAAAAAAACAAAAACATCCAAATTTTCACATAATATTCTATTCATAAGATCAATAAATAAAATATGGGTATTTTTCAATCTAAAGGGTATAACAACAAAACCATATTGCCCATATCTAGTTTAGAACACTATTTTCATAATTTCACATTCTATAACCTTCAACAAATGGTACCTCGATCTCAAGTAAATCATAGAAAAATATTATTATTTTTAGTGATAATAAAAAAAGTCATAGATATGAACTAGATGATACTTATTATTTATATTAATGTTATTAAATGATCTATAATCAATCAGAATTCTCATGGAACCATCATTATTTTTAACATAAAAAATAGGGACACCTCATCGTGATGTGATAGGATGAATGAATCCTTTATCAAGTAACAACTTCAATCAATTTTTTAATTCACAAAGTTCCACTTGATATATTTGATAATGGTTTTCCAAAATTAAATTACCGTGAAGAAAAAAGTCAATCATAAATTCAACATCTTAATCAAGTATAACAATTAGAATATAATCAAGAAAAACATACAAGTATTCATTTAACACTAACACATCATTAAAATTAATAGTTCCCTTGTTTTAAATGATATGAGAAAGATCACATTATATTCCCTCATTTAAAACTTTTTCATCTGCCTTATTTGTTATCAATGGTATGTGTTCATTGTTTTATACAAAAAATAACGTCATTAGCTCTACAATCGATCATATAATGATAAAATATCATATCCATAACCAGAATAACATCAAAATCTACTAAATAAAAACAATAAAGTTTGCAGGTAATAAATTTCAACATAAAACAATAAGAAACATCATATAATACCATTTTTCCTAGTATTTTTCCTTTTTGGTTAACAATAATGTCTGATTTAATTTCTTGATGTGAAATTTTGAATTTACAAAAAAAATCTTAGAAATAAAAAAATCTCTAGACCTCGCATGAAAAAAGAAATTTGGAAAATATGAGTAAACAAACAAAGTACCTGATACCTCTTCATTGGATCACCCAACATATAATAATGATGTTGTAATGGAGTTTTATGCACCTATCTACCTATAATATGGATACTCATAATCATTTAAATATTTCTTTAAGAAGATATTTTCATATCCCCATCTCACCACATTGAAAAAACTTTAATTTGTTATACTAATTAATCTTAATATCATTATCACTGCAATATCATGCCATATTTCCCAACATTCCACATAAAAAACACTTTACAGTTTTGTTAATGTATTCCCAAGGGTTTCTTTCCACCACACTTTTCACAAACTCGAAACAAGACATTTTTAGATTCAAATTTATTTTATTGATTCTTACGCATTACCTACTATCTATAACTTTTCTTATGACTGTTTTCAAAGTGATCATGATCATAGAAATCTCAATTTATACCAACTAATCACACCAGAAAGGATTCTCATAAATTTTTAATTCATAGGAGGTCAATTCCATTTGATATCATAGAATCAATCCTGATTAAAACCAATTAATTTTACTATAAATATCCTATATAGGATTTCGTACATACTATTCCAATAGAGTGAAGTTTTATTCATACAGGATTATTTTGTTTCAATTCTAGGAATTTATTTTCCATCTTATGTCAAACCACCTTAGGGAAATATATTTCATGGAAAATATTCTTAAATTCATCTCATTCAAATGTTTTAATCTCATTGTTATCTCCGAAATTTATGACCATTGACCACCATTGGTCTCATTCACCTTCATAAAGAGAAATTAAAATACTACCATTTTGGTTATCTAAACACCCCATGGGATCAAAAATCATTTCAATGGATTTAATATATTCTTTATCCAACATTAGGTTATAAGTTCAATTGATGGAAAGTGGGTGTTTCCTCATATAATGTTCCAATATCATCATGTTTTTTATAGATCTAGTTTTTCTATTGTATGGATAACACCTGTATCTACAGCCTAATTCAACTGTTGCATCACTATCACAAAGTGATCGGTTCTAATTCCCATCATTTCTCGTTTAAAATTCTGAAAGATATCATCCTCTTAGTGCATTCCTACTCCAAAATCCCTGTTTCTTCTCTAGAAAACCATTAAGAAAAAATATATATTATATGATGAAACATGGTAATCTTAAAATGATATATAATATCAATATAAACATATATTAAAAATAATTTACGATATTCTATATACATCACCCTTACCCCTATAGTTATCTAAATTGTTCTCTAATACCAACTATAAAGACCTAACATTAAACATTAGATAATCTAGATATTCTTTTTGAATTAATTTTCATACAATCCTATATATCTTTTCAGTTTAGTTGTTTAAATAATTAAGATTTAACAAATACATATTAACTCATAATAATAATAAGTGGGTAATACTAAAACAAAATCTATTTCTTCTATAAAACTAATTTTTCAAATAAAACTTGAAATATTATTATAAAAAATATTCATAACATTGATCTTGGATTATTAGTTTCTCTTTAACATATTTAAACCCTATGAAAATCATATTAAAACATTTGATGAGCAGAAAATATTAGTATGTCACATTTAATGATTGAATGAAACCATTATTCTGTAAATAATTATAAACATTTGAAATAATTTCCATAATGAATACATCTCACCCAATTATTGTAAAGTTACATTATGAAACTAAGTTATTTCCATAAAATATAGAAAAAATAAATAAAACCATAAAGATAACATAATTAATTACATACCTAATATCGTACCCCTTATGGCTACCAAATGATTTATAACTTTTATGGATACCTTTTGACGTATCCCTTAAGAATACCTTACAATATAACCCTCACAGCTACCTTATGGTTTAACCATTGTAGTTACACGTTCTGTAACCATCCAGTTGACCTCCAAAATAAACATGACCAATACATTGGAAGTACTTATAGGTCCACCCTATCATCATAAATATTCTTATGAACCAAAAAAATATCATAAAATAAGAATGCATGCATCATTAAAACATTCCTTTTGAATTTAGAGAAGAATAAATTTATAAGAGTGTTTTTAAATAAAATCACCTTACAAATACCATATCATTAAAGTGAGAATTAATAAAATTAATGGAATATGTATATTCAATGTAAATAAAAATAATAAAAATATTATATAATCAAAATTATTTTCAAAAATAATCATAGAATGACAAAATTAATGAAGTGTAAGGTTAACCCTACAAATGGAAATTGGGTTTTGAATTCCCTTCCCTTGAGGTTGTATTATTTGAAACATGTTAAAACCTCTTGTATAATATTTTAAGGAGGAATATTAATATATTTGAGAAACAATATTCATATTATAATTACATAAATGGTCTTCTTATAACATGTTTCCACCGATTTATTAATAATATGTTTTTTCATTTTCATTATTTCATGTGCACTTGTATCTTGGTTTCCATGGGAATTTTAATATTGATTTTATTTTCAAATGGAAGACAAAATCAAAAAAGGAATGAAATGGTATTATTATGTTTCAAAAAATTTAATGGATACCATATATAATTTTATTTTCTTATATGAGGATGATTCATTAGATGAAACTGTAATGAATATGATTTAGTTTATTTTTGGTGGGTTTTTACAACCACCACAAAAATATATAATTTTAAAAATATCATGTTTAAATATTGATTCTAGAACATTAAATAACATCAAGTATGTATAATAAAATATCATTTATCAATAATGTATGTTTTATGACCATCCTTGCAGGTGGTAATGTAAAATGATTGTGTATCATCCATGATGGTAGTAAATCCCACATCATGGACGATGTTTTAATTATTATAAAAAAGGGAGAAGATATCGAATTTGATGATGAATTTTTCTAGGGACATGAAGAAATATAGTATCTATAATACAATATAGTTTTCATGAAACATGGATAAGGTGATATGAATAGATAATAATAAAATAAATAAAATTAATAGGAAAACAAAAGAAAATGAAATGGGATTTTACCTCTTGAATCATCGCCTTTGGAACCTCCTAAAAGAACTTGGTTTTGGAATTTTGTGGAGACCATAAGGTATTTTAAACAAGAGAGAGTCCTGTTAAGGAAATCAGGTAAATTTAAACAAGTTTAATGTATTTGATGTGTGAGGAGAATATGTGGTCTGGGGGTATTAATAGTGGAGGAGAGATGTGTTTCTTCAGTATTTTATTCATTATTTTATTACATTTTCTAAAGACTAAGAATAGATTTAGAATTATCACTAAATATATTTAAATAATAAGAGGGTTCTTGAAATTTTGAGCTCACATCAGCCTTACATAATTTATGATTTCACTAATCATGGATTTTTTAATTCTATATATTACAACATTTAACTATCCACAAAAAAAATCAAGTATTTTAGATAAATCAAAAAAAATTCCCCAACCATTTTTTGATGTTTAGAATTAAAAAAAGAAATCCATTTTATGAAAATAAGATTCTAAATATGAGAAATTATATTTTTAATTAAAATAATATTTTATTCAAAAAATAACAATTTTAAAATTATTACAGATTCTATAACACTTTGAAAAATTAATTAATTTTTATAAAATATTATTACAATCAAAATAAAATAATATATTAATATATTAATATATTTTAAAAAATAAATTTTCTTTTAAAAAATTAAATTAATTATAAATTATAAATAAACATTTCTGTTTCACAAAAATTCTTACATTTAATTTATAATTTTCAAAATATATATTTACTTATTCAATGATATAAATATATCAAATTTTCAATAATAAAATGCATAATGTTTTCACTTTAATAGGTGAGGTTATTATTATATAATAATAGATTCCTTAATTTCTAGAAATACCAGTTATTTCGTTATATATTTATAATGATTTAATATATTTATTTCTATAATGAAAAAAATATATTTTATAAGTACATGGATTGTTACATTATACCCACCATCTAGAAATTGTGTCCTTGTAATTTTTATTTACTTGTGAATCAAGTGAAGATATCATTACCTCATACCATTTTCTTATTCTCATGTTTCTTCTCCAACGATGTGGTTTCTCCTAAAAAGCTTAACCCGGTGAATTACCTATTTCTGCAATACTTTATCTCAACAATATATAATCAGAATAGGTTTCTCTTCCATAGAATGGTTCTCTTATAACTGAACTACTTCTGTGATAAAAAAATATAATGGATCTGGAATATACTTTCTAAACATCAAACCTTGAAAAACATTGTGTACATCCGATAAAGTCGGATGAAAAACTACTAGATAGGTTACTGGTCCAACAATCTCTAGGATTTGAAATGGTCCAATGAATAGTGGACTCAGTTTCCCCATCATACCAAAATGCATCACACTTTTCCATAGAGAATCATTGATAAATACATGATCACCTACAGAAAAAGTAATTTCTTTCATCCTGTTATCTTCTTATATTTTTTTGTCTGCAATGAGTTGTCCTTAAATAATTATGGATCATTTTTACTTTCATAGCCACATTAATTACTAATTTCGGTCCCATAAACTCATTTTAGTTGACTTTTTCCCAAAATGATGGTGTTTGAAACCATTTTATATAAAATTCCACAAAAGGTTCCATCTTTATACTATAATGAAAATAATTGTTATAGGAAAATTCAGATAATGAAATATGTTGGTCTCAAGTTCATTGGTAATCCAATGAACATGATTCAAGAATTTCACCCAAATTCTTAAATATTTTCTTAGTCTTCTTATCATTTTATGTATAAAAGGATACGATGAAATTTAATTCTTTACTCCATGAATTCTGAAGGATGTTACAAAATATTGAAGTAAACCTGGGATTACAGTATGATACAATAGAGAGAGGATATCCATGTAACCTGAAAATATCATTGAGTAAAAGTTAATAAAGGTTATCTAAAGACCTAGTATCATTAATAGTATGAAAATGTACTGATTTAGTCAGTTGTTCAATAATATCCCAAATGAAATTGTTACCACGAGAAGTCTTTGGTAGTCCCACCTAAAATTCCATGGATATAATTTCCAAAATTCACTCTGGTATAAGAAAAGGCTTAAGCATCCCCTTTAGTAGTTGTTATTCTCCATTAACATGTTGTTAATTCAAAAATTTCATTATAAAATCAGAAATATCTCTTTTCATTCTATCCTACCTGTAATAATCTCATCGGTCTAGGAACATCTTATTTCTACCACGATGATCTAAAAATAAGGAATTATTAGCTTCACTTAAGAACTATTTCTTGGTATAGGAATCACAAAGAACACATAATATCATTCCAAATCTCAAAAATAGAATATTTATCTACATTTAATTCAGTAAAGTAATCTTTCTTAACAAATTCAACCTTTTTTCAAAATAATGGTCTTCCTTATATGATTTATTAATTTTGTCTGATAAAGACGACTGTCGTAACACCTAAAAAAACAGAGGAATTTCTTACACAAGGAACATTCAAGCCAAATGTTATTAAAATATTAATCAAGAGACCGTTTTAATAAAATTTCATGGTTAATGTAGACTGATGTTTTTGAGTGAAGGCATCCACCACTTTGTTTTCTTTTCCATGATGGTAATTGATCGTGAAATCATAATCCATTATTATGTCAAGTCATCGTTTTCTTCCTGATGTTCAATTCTTTCAGAGTGAATAAATACTTTAAACTTTTATGGTAAATATATATTTCGTAATTCCCTCCATATAAATGATGTATCTAGATTTTAAGGGTGAAAAATAGAAACTAATTACAAATCTAGTGTGGGATAATTTAACTAAAGAGGTTTTAGTTTTCTTATGGAATACAAGATTACCTGATCATTATGCATCATAATAAAGTTAATTCCCTTCAGTGAATCTTCAATGTTGATTAAAATATCATCATTTGTTTAGGGAATATCCAGAAAAGAAGATTCCACCAATCCTATTTACAGTTTCTTAAAAAAAACATCACAATCTTCTATCCAATCAAATTTATCCCATTTTCAAATTAACATACATAGAAGGATTGATAACTAGAAAATATTTTTAACAAACAATCAGAATAACCTCATCATCTAAGTAATATATGAATCTCAGTAACATTTTTACTTTTTGGTGGGATCAGTCCTTTGAAATTGAAAACAATATTCATATGTAGGTATGACATACCATATTCATGAATAGTGTAATTAATTTTTCTATTTCTACTATTAATGGATGAATACATATATATATATATATATATATTTAATATATATAATATTTAAATCATGATTAACATTATGGATATGATGGAACTATGATCATAGTATAAAACTAACGAACCAAAATTGTCGTGAAAAATGAAAAATAATCACCTGAAAATGATGATTTTGACAAGGAATTTTTTTAAAATGTGTTTAAATTTTCATAAGAATATGATAAATAAAATAATAATTAAGTTAATGATTCTATTAAATAATTATAATCAATATAAATATATTATATCCAGGGATAGATATATTTTGAAGAAATTTGAAATTAAGTTAAGTGTTTCTTGTCTCAATATTATTTATTTGAAACTTATACCATAATCAATAATTTCCTCCATTGTGTGGCATAAATAATTAAAAACAATATATTTTATTTTTATTTCATGAAAATTATATAGATTTAAAAATTAATCTATGATTATCATTTTCTTGATATTTTGACAAGGACATTTCCAGATTAATTAGCGATTTCGGTGATAATCTCATTATCTATCAGCATAGTTTGTGATTAGGTTTATAATGATAGAATCTTTGATATATATCTCAATAATCCAATTAATTTTATTATCCTATGATTAATTATATAAATTATATGTTTTAATTTAATTTTCATCTCTGTATATATTCAAGAGTGTAAAAGAATAATTTCGTAAAACATTCAAATTTATTTATCCCTTTAGTATAAAAACATTTTTTTCCATGACTATGTTTTCTTTAAAATAATTTGAATAATTCTTTACTATTATACTATTAATGTTTTATGTAATTTTTTTTCTAAGTATTAAATTTTAATAATTTTTTCCAAATGAATATTATTTTCATTTTCCAAAGAATTCATGTTTTCTTTTTACAAAAAATGGTAATAGAAACATTATTTTATAGTACATTGTATGAATGGTATTTCACATCACAATGAACATTCGATGATATGATAATTTTTTTTGAAATTTTATAACTTTTTTTAGTGAAAATTATTTCGATATAATTTCATAAATTTTTATAATTTAATATAGTAATTTCCAAGTGGAACTGGGAATTTTCCTCAAGAAATATTGCATGTGATATTTTCATTAATTTTTATCTAAGATGAATTCCTTTAATGTTAATTATTTTTAATTATGGATATAATCCAATAATCCCATCCTTATTATTTTGTTGTATGGTTTATGTTTATAATGATAATATTTTTATCAGGAATTATTCCTTTGCATGGGTTATGATATATTATGAAATATTTATGATCTTATAGAACACATATAAATGGATTTTTATTATTTGACATGTGGCCCTATATTTATATTTTTCTCCAATGAATTAGGTAATAAAGGAAAAATCTTTATATAAATTTGTTATATGTGAACCGGGATTCATGTTAATAGTTTTATGCATGGATCTAGTTTTTATATCCATAATATTATATTTGTACCAAGTTTTCAGGTTCATTGGATTATGTGTCTACTTGGTTTCATGTTCAAAATTTTATTTGAGATACTATTATAGTGTCTTTAACTTAATGAGTTAACCTACTTCAATTTATAGATGTTCTTAGTATTATTATATTATGTTTTTCGAGATTCATTTTTCTATATCGTTCTCCTGTAGATCATGAATAATTATTTATGATTTCAAAATCCTTTCAATATTGTCTATTATTATTTTAATGTTTCATTATGTGAATATTGTTTATTATATTTGAAAATTTTATTATTATATTTTTAATTTATTATCATTATCTCATACCCTTATGCATAACATATTCTCATGTATGATTATTGATTGATATTTCTTATATTTACCCTTACTAGGAATATAAGATCACCCTTTTTTCTTGTTTTTCATTCCCCTAGTTTTGAAGAATGGTTTTCACTAGGGTATACCAAAGAATCATTATATATGGTAAAGTATGTACATATTTATGTAATTAAGAGTATTATGTATCTTGTCTCAAAATATAATAAACATTTATTAAATATTTATGGATCAAAATGTCATGTATTGAATATTTATCTAAAATGTTGTAATATTTATGAATGTAAATCATTATAAATATATCCAAATAAATAAAAATGATCATAAAAATAAAATAATACCATTGATGAATTATAAAATATATGAAATCACATTCACATATATAAGAAAAATATTTTATGAGTTTTAGACAAATTACATGGGGAATAAAAAAACATTTAATAAAATTTGGAATAAATTTATTTAAATCAAAAACACTTTTTTAAATTAGGTTGATTATGTTTTTATTTTAGTTTAGAAAAAAGTTCAAAAATCATGTTTCATAAAAAATGAATAAGATGTAGTAAATATTAGTTCAAAAGTAAAAAGTTACAAATAAATTATTTGGTTGAAAATAATAATTGTAGTAAAAATTTAAATAGATGTTATTATAATACATATTCATGTGATTTCAATGAAGTTTAAAATTAAATTTTTCAATTTGAAATATAAAATATAGGGATATCAAAAAAATTTGAGTCAAATGTAAAATATGACCATAAAATGAAATTTCATTTTTTATATTTCTTAAATAACTTTGTTAAAAGACACAACATTTAAAAATATTATGAATCCAAAAATTTAAAAAAAGATAATGATAAAATAAATCCTAAAAATATTAACCAAATTGTAATAAAATGGTTATTATATTAAATAAATAAAATATAAATACTCCAAATGGTTTATCTCATTTTTAGATTGTGATTTTAAAAGGTTGTTGCGAATAAATACATTTGGTTTGATTAATTTTTAAATAATAACCCTTGAAATAGAAAATGGTTTATTGTAAACATAAAATTACATGAATAAAAAATATATAGATATAATATAATTAATTTTTATTATATTCACCGTATAAAATTTAATTGTTTCATTACAAGAATTTTGTATTAAGAAATAATAATTGAGGGCAAGAAATCCATACAAGTAGCATAATCATTGAGGTAAGAATTCTCTCAAAGAGAGGATATAAATAATTATTATAAAACATAAAATACTAATTTTGTAATAAAATATATATTATTAACTATATATAATATATTAGACAAGGAAAATTATATTCTAATAATAAATTTTGTAACTCAATAGAGAAAATTGATTTATCGCAATCCATTACCTTGTTCCTGACTCGTTCATCACATGTACCTAAATTCCTAAATAACCAAATAATGATTATTATATTCCATCAAAAGAACCTTAATATCATATATATAATTTTATATAGACAATTTACTAACATATTCAATTTATTAATTATATATATAGTCTTATATTTGTGTTAAAATTGAATCGATGTTTTCCAATTTTGATGATTTTAGCAATCGAATATGATAATTTAATAAGATATTAAATGATTAATATTACTATGAAATAAAAAAACCAATAATTATTTTTTAAAATTATAATAAAAATATTATTAAATCTATTGTTTTATCTATGACAGTGTTTCATAACATTATTTAAGTTGGTGGTTGAACCGACACCACTATGAACACTCTACATCCTGATGGGAGAGTATGTTCCATAAGTGTATTATATCATTATAATATAAGATTAATGATATTATTTATATGTTTTGTTTTCTTTTAATATTTTTAGTTTCATGTATATAAAATTAAATCCAATATGAAATATGGAAAATGTTACTTTTTGGAGGTGGTAGTCTGTACAACCCATAGTTAAGGTTTTCATTTCTTAAGTTGTGAAGGAGAATTATGAATATGATTATTTGTAATAGAAATATAATATTTATATTTTATATTTTATATATATTTATCAATATCATAATCAAAATTACCTATGAAAAATAGTATGAAAAAACATAAGATATCGATTCATGGTGGTACTAGTCCATGAACACGCATTAACGATCCTTTTGTTTTTTCTAGTATATGTGGAGGAATAACTAATGGTTGTTCCACTCAAAAAATATAATGTGTATATATTAATTACATTGATTTCATTATATTATCAGGGATATAAGACTTCAGAAAGATTAATATTAAGAATAAAATATTTATAAGGGGGTAATACATACAACGAGGGACAGAGATTTCTATTAGAAGTATCCGTTGAAATAAATGGAATTAGCTAACTAATGGTGAAAATTGGTTTAAAGAAGTTGGATTGGGTTACAGTAGGATGAATTTTTTTCTTTAGAATTAAATTTGAATCAATGGGTAAGAAATGATAGTGGGTAGGGATCCCCATTTAGGTAATGTAACAAACCAACTCGGGTTGAACAAAGAAATCACCCAAGTCAGCCCAAAACAAGACTTGAAGTTAATTCTTGACAGAAATTATAGGTAAAGACAAAACTTTGTATCAATATAGAATATAATATGAATTTCTTAACCTTTATCATTACCAAGACATATCTCATTAAACAAGGTATATATATTAAAATATAAATCCAAAACAAAATATAAAGTGGAATTCAAAAAGAAAACCTGAGGCATAATAAGAAAAAATCCCAATTTTTTATAACGTATTATAACCAATGAGCCAATATTTATTCTTCATTTACTAATAGTAACCACCATTACAATTAACCAAAAAATTATGTCATCTAGGTTGTGCTATAAAAATTCATTACGCCTTATACTTTACTTGAGTCCTATAAAACCATGTATACAAAAACCCCAAAGCATATGCAGGGTTTGAGGAAACAGCCCATAAGAAACCACCATATATCTGTAAAAATAATTTAATTATCAAACCATTAGGTCTAGTAAAAAACAATTACATAATGGAATTCACGTGGAATTTCTTTTTCATAAAACATCCATTTGATTTTACATTTAATAAAAAAATCCATATCACAACACTTATGAACAAAGAGATAAATACCATTTGATTAAATAAATTGAAATAACCAAGAAATTAATTTACAATAAACCAAATGATTGTGTACATAAAATCAATCCAGGCAATGTCTATAAACAATTCATAAATGGGAAATAAGATGATATCTATGATAAAAGATAATCTAATGTGATATAGATAAAATAGTGAATCAAATGTCCTTATTTTGATATATATCCCTAGTATTTCCCAAATATCCACTAATTACCATTAAATGGAAGATAATTCATGCCCTAAATTTAAAATTATCATTTTTTCATTTCATCAGACAATTATAATTCTTATTTTTTTAAGTTAACCTCATTTAAATAATTTTTTCACCACTAATGATTGAGTAAAAATAATGGATTTAAATTTATCACTTAAAAAAATTTATCAAATATTTTTAAAATACTAAAATAAAATTATTTCCCACGAAATTTCATTTATTCCTTGAACATCAATCCATTAGATATAGGTACACACCACTCTAATTGACGAAACATCGAATCCATAAAATTTGGTGATTTTAAATGAGGACATTTGGTTATCAAAAGTATATAACTAAAAATAAAATCATAAATTACCCATCAAGACCTCTACATATAGAAAAAAATATGATTGGGTTCTAATAGATCAAGGGGAAAATAGATTTAGGATTGATCTATAGGAAATATGTAAAATAAAGAAGAATCCAAAACATACCTACAACAGAACTACACAAATATATATAGAATCAATATTTTATCATATAATGATTAATATAGAGTTTCATGAAGGGGATAAACTGAGTTATATATTTATTATAGGGATATTATAGTTAAAAATTACACATCATGTTAATTTTCCATTTTAAGATGTATGAACTAGGATGCATGGTTAGAGAAACCATTCTCTAAAAATGTTGTAGTCAATGTATTATGAAATACAAGTCACATGTTTTTTGAGGGATAAATAAATGGTTATAAAAAAGTTGCATAATCCATGATACTAACTCTAATATCAAAATCAATGAACAATATTTTTTTCTTGCGACTCAAAAAGGTAGACATATCATATAAAAACCATAAAAATTGGCTCTGGAACTAATGTATACTAATCAGATAGTCACCAAATAGAAACTACTTACCATGAATCTATAATGTTTCCCCAAAACATTATTTTTTTACTCCCAACCCATGAAATACTAAATAACCTCAATTGAGATAAAGCATTATAAAAAATAAATATACATTCACCCTATAGGGAATCACAATTCTCCCATCTATGTCACATTTTGTCTTTAGAAAGTGATCATGATTCTATGATCATGAAAAATAAGGCTACAACTGCCTTATAAACAACTCTTTCTCCCCCATCTCATGGATATCTCATCTACTCTAACACAAAATTGGGACGAAATGGATTTTTTATTCTAAACACCTTATCTTGTTGAACCCTAGTCTAAACCGTTAGTTCAACCATTAAGGTTTTAGGTTTAGACTAAAAATACTATAACTAAGTCATGTGGGAAGGTCGTATTTGAAACTTATTCAGATAGAAAACATGGAACACATCATGTATCAATTTTATGAATGATAGTAAATTTAAAAATTATTTCACCTTTCCATGTTTTCCAAAGATACTGAGAAGACTAATATATTGCGAAACAATATTACCCTACATCCCCAAATGAAGATTCCCAATCAAAGAGAAATCATTGAGAAAAAATAAATAACTAAAATAAAATTCTAATGCCATACAATGGGGATTAACATTTGATTTGTAGAGTCCTTAATATTTATTTATCCTATTTTATATCAACTATAATTATTTCTTAATCTACTAAAAAATTATTGATCACATGATTGACCTATAACTAAGTTACACCTAGAAAAAAAATAACTTCATGGAAAACCATAGAATGACTCAAAGGGTTACATTAAAATTAAATAAAGATAAGTGTTGTTATAGGAAAATTATGTTCTGATTATAAGATTTTCACATGAACTACTATAGTAAGGGAAACACACTTGAAGCTTATATTCTAGAATAAGAATGTCTCACTCACTCAAACCATTCATCTGATGATTATATGATGTGTTTAACATTAGTTGGATTCCCATAACACCTTTCATTCCCTTCCAAAAATATGATGTAAAGCACTAGTCTCTACCATTAAATTTTTTCAATAGAACTCCATGAATTTTAATGATCTATAAGAAATAAAATTGCTCTAGCTCTTCTGCATTATTAAACTCATTAATTTGAATAAAATGGTCCAATTTGGTGAGAATATCATTGATAAACCAAATAGAATCATTTCCACTAGGTTTCAATGTTAGGACAATCAGGAATTCGATTGATATCTCAACCCATTTTAAAATTGAAATGAATAAGGGTTGCAACCAACTGGTAGGTGTATATGGCCCCACCTTAATATTCTATAAATTAATACAAGATGGCATGAATCCCACAATCATTAACTTCCTTCCCAACTACCAATATTGATATATCATGTCATGATACATTTTTTTAGCTCTTGGATGCAAATACCAACTCTACTGGTGAAAACAATCCATCAACTATAGCCTCATAAATGTAAGAATGACCAATATTCTTTTAAAATGGAAATAGAGATTGGGAAACATAGACAAATCACCTGATATCACCCTAATATATTTTATTTTGATAAAAATATATCAGTAAATGTATGTGGATTACCCACGATGAATAAGATCATCAAATATTAAACTAGATTTCAAATAATCGAGTCATCCAGATTCACTTTTCATAGTGTGCATTAAATATAATCATCAAAAGTCAAAAGATATTCAAAATAATTTATTTATTATAACTTCAAGCCTATCTTGGTGAAAATATACTTCATGTACATATGATTAATATATACAGTAAACTCATGACCAATGAGATAGTGGCTCTAATTATGGAGATCATACATCATAAATTCCTTGTCAAGATCATTATTAGGACAACACCTCTCATGAGGTAATAATTGGTGGGATCCATAGGCCACAACTAGTATTCCATATTTCATAATACATCCTAATCTCATAACTAAGGTATCATGGTAAACAAAATTGATCAAACATGTATCTAAGAAAATATTAATAGGATATAAATTTAATATCGCCTTTAATTACTCAAATGATATTTTACACATATCATTTTAATCGAATATAAAAAATTTTATGTAAAAATGTTTAATATGAGATGTGATATTGGTGAAATATTGAAAAACAATCCCTAATAACTTTCTAAACAAACAATTCTCCAAATCTCGAAAACATTTATTAGTTATTCACAAGTCATAAAAACCTGAATAACCTCTTGTTCCACTGAGATACCCCTCTATAATATCACATTACATTAAAACATCAATTATTGAATACAAAACGCAAATATAGATCACTACTATTACAGAAAATGTAATTTCAGTATTTTATGGATTTTATATAAATAATCCTTATATTCCTCCAATGACCTAGAGTATAAAAAAATACAAATCATGAAGACAAATAAGAATGAGTCTAAGAAATTATGGATGATATTGTTCATGAAAACCATAAATATCATTGGATAATTAGTATGGAAAAATGGAATAACTAGGAATATAAATAATCATAAAATTTTCAATATTATCATTTGTTTATATACTTCATGGAATCATAAATTTTGTTATAATGATTATAGGATGATCATAAAAAACCATCAGGCTCTATTTAATTGATCAAATAGATCATTAATCTACGAAAATGGGTATTTTTTATTACTTTTCACACGATTAATCTCCCAGAAATCAAAAAAAATCCATAAGGCTTATATCTAGCATCTTTATAAATAGAATTGGTTATGACCAATACGATACACTAGTATAAATAATACACTTAGCCTCAAAATCCTCAAGTAGAACATTATAAAACATTAACTCAGTGTGTTTTATATGGTAATACGTAATACATATGGATATTATCATAGAGATTAAGATAATATGTAAAATGAACATCATATAGGGTAGTAACAATAAAAATCCTCAGGAAGGACCTTAAGGTACTCACTCACCCCTGCATGAAGTGGAATTATCAAACAATGAACAACAGTGTTATGAAACATCTCAAAAAATTAGCATGTGGTAGGTTTTTCATAAAGAACAGTAGACCCCACTCTCACTGATCTAGGATCATACTCACCCTATAATAAATGAGGAACTACATTAGAATAAATAAACTGAACCGCAAAACAATCATATTCAATATAAGTATTAAATCATATCATCCAACTAATTCCAATTGTAAGGTTGAAGATTTAAATATCCAGAACTAATATATCTGAAATGAATTTGAGTTCAACCATCATCACCCAAAAATATAGTCATTTGAAGCCTTAATCCTTTTTATTTTCTAGGGGAGTGGAAAGATCCATCTTAAATGAGATATGCTTTGAATTCAAACAATTGTATCAGTAAATGTAGATGATATGAAGTAATTTGATGCACAAATATAAACAATTTCCAAAACAATAGAATATAAAAAAAATAATATACCTCACTTCATAGATACAAAACATTATATTCCACTATTACATACTCCAATGAATAACGAGAATCAAACTAAACTCCCCTTTGGGATTTATTAATAGACTGGGTAACCCCATTTTAATAAGAGTGAGATCCACCACCTTTAACTACTAAATATTGGAAATTGGATCCTTGAAACACTATAGAAACAACCCCGTGTCCTTGTGGTTCCTCTTTAAATATGCACTGGATATGACAAGTGTGTCCATAGAAGAACCCTATCCTGGATTCCTCATCACATAACTACGACCACCCTGACATGGATCACCCCAATTTATCTTATGACCACATGATAGATCTCAGATTCCCCTTAGAGCTACTAAAACTATATTGAGATTAGTATTTCATGTTTTTTATGCTTCTACTATTGTTAATTTATCCAAATATATGAAAATTTCTATAGGCTCAAGAGAATCACCTTTAACCTAATATTAGGCCTCAAACGCATGAGGAACCACTAAGCATTGAGGAAGTCACTATAAATAAGATCAGGTTATAAGTTCATAGACAATGTTAAATATGTAATATAATCTATAACTGTGGAATATTGTTACTCATTGGTAACAAATTCACATGTCTTTATAACTCACAATATTTTAAGATAAAACATCTAATTGGATTCATTTATGAATATTTTTGGGTAATATCTTCAGGAAACAAAGCATGAACAATGGAGTCCCACCATTTCCAACCCATTACTGCAAGAATATATGTGGTGAAACTAACCTATGAGTCTTATAAAGTCTACAAGATGTGGAAAATTCTTTCTATCTATAAAAACCACCCCCTGGGTTTTTATGTTCATAAATCACCATAAAATATTGGTGGATATTTCCTGGTAAACTATGAAGCATAGTCTACCATATGTTTATAGTTTACAATGCCCACATGACCCACTATCTTGATTTTCACATAAATACTTCCACTAATTAAGAGACTATTAGGGTGGCCTTCCTATAGAACTTGTCTCTTAGCATCCTCTCTTATATTATTAATAGCACGTCTAGGAGACATTATATATTAACAAAATATATGACAACTAATTATTAAAGTAACTCAATTCCAAATAAAAATATGAAATTGAAAAATAAATATTTAATCTCTCATAATATATTTTAGGAAAAAATATATTAATTGATGGACAGATGATCTAACACCATATTTATTTATGAATTATTATTTTTCCAAGTGAATTTAACTTCTTTCATTGCTTGTGTTACACGAAATAAAGACTTTTAAAGAACCTTGATATTCTATTTATATTGTTATTTAAACATGGCTTTTATAAAATAGACATTAAACATGGCGGTATAAATATCAATACATTTTTCATTAAACTAATTTTAATTGTTTTTTATAATGAAAAAATATTGATAAAAAGGTAATTATTTTGTTGTAAAGTCCTTATATGCACCCAGAACAAATTGTTTCTAATAAAATATTTTTATTGAGCCTTTTGAAAAAAATAATAAAAGTAATATTTTCCACTTTTGAAAAATTATTTGGAAAAATATAACACATTTTAGGAAAATATATTTCAAAATTTTCAATGTGGGGATTTTTGAAACTTTTCTAAAAAGATTAATTTCATTGATGAACAATAAAAAATTCCAATTTTTTATAAAATCAACATTTTCATTTAAAAAATATAAAACCTCCGTTATATTTTATTAAAGATTTAAAAATAAAATGAGAAAAATTATTTATTTATTAATCCAATTTAGGTAATTTAAATTAATTATATATTGAATTGTGATAATAAAATCTTTCACATGTTGAAAACCTTTTCCTTTGAAAATATCTTTACCGTTACATATGTAGGATTAATTTTAAATTAAATTATTAAAATTTTCAAATTGAATTTGAAAAAAAATGTATTCCTTATCTAGAAACAATAAAAATTAATATTTTATAATAATTTCAACAAAAAATTTTTATTATGTATAGTAAAAATATAAAAAATATATTACAGAAATTTAGGTTAAGATGAGTTACCAAGGATTACAATAATATTATAAAGGTTAAAATGAAATATGAACTAGTAAATTACTATTTCATACAAATAGAAAAAAATGATCACATCATAGGTTTTTTAATGATACATTGTTTTATCATTATATAATGATTGAAATGTGGGTACACCTTTTTCGTTTCCAAAATTCCAAGTGTGTCCTCTCCCCCACATAAAAAAGAGAACTCTATCTAATCATATCTTTAAACTTCAAAATACTTTTGGTTAACCCAATACCTACCCAAATAACTTCCTTAATTACATACCCACATCCTAGAGGCCTTATATTTATCATGAATCCTTCCTATGCTGGATTTTTGTGCAAACCTAAGGAGGCTCTTCCAAGAAAATGGGGTCCAAACATGTATAAGGAATGTATGGAATTCATATAAGGGATTTTTAATATCTCTTTTATTTTGGGGATATATATCATATCCCCCATTGTTTATTTTTTAAGACTTATATTCTTACCCATGTAAAAGTTATATCATTAATATCCAACTTTTCATGATATTTAATGTTTTATTTGATGTTATTATTTAATTAGGCATATGAATCAAAAGTTTCAATTGCGGTAATGTTTTTTATCTAACATTTATTTCCATGAGACACATTCTATATTCACCAATTAATTATTTTATGTGGTGTATATAATACCAATTAATTTATTTTAGGATGCTTCCTATAAAACATAGTGGTATTTATGTATACATCGATGGTTCTTTACTTCCTGGGTATTATAATTAAAATGTAACTAATTTTGTAATAGTTTTAAGTGATAATCTCATTTAATATCAGGATTATTTATTATTATTCTTTTAAAGATGCATTATTATGATACATACCTCAAAAAAATTACTATCTCCCTTCTCCACATCTTATTTTTGGAAAAACCATTATTTAATTATCATTATTATTTCTAAGAACTAAAAAGACTGATACATTGTTTTTATAATATTTTTTAATGATTTTTAAGGAAATTATTACCCATGTTTTAAATTTTAAAAAAACATAAAACATGATTATTTTTTACTTTTTGAATGAGGTAGATTTTAAATAATACTATAAATATGAAAGGAATATTTGTATTTATCTGTATGAAATGAAAACAATATTACACCATCATGAACATTAATTTAATAAAAGTGTTCTTTAAAACAAATTCATGTTACCTTTCATAGAAATATTTTTCGTTAATAATTGGGAATTTTTTAGATTTTACAGTGGTGATTTAAGAAATAAGATTATATTTTCCTCAATAATTCATTGAAGATCATTTTATGGAATTATTAGTCATTGAGGAAAAAAAAATTTACTATTTATTTACTTTAACTAGGGATATAATATTATAGTTCAATACTTATGCTTTCTCTCAATGGTAAATTTATATAATTAGGATGATGAAATGGTTTTGAAACTCATTTATCTTCCAATTGGTAATGCTATGATGGATTGACGACATGTTTATGAAACCTGATTTAGTTGAATGAGTTATGATATAATGAATGTTTAATGATTTAAGAAAACAAATTCATAGATTATGTGATGGGAGAGACCTATATATTTCTTTAATGGATTGGGAAATATTTATATTTCTCGATATACTTATAGGAAATAAAATAATGTGATTGATCTACTATATGATGCATGCTGATGTGCTTAACCCAATATAGGAAACAAGTAAATTTTCTAGGACCAATATAGGAAACAAGTGATGATTCTTAATACCTTATGTTATGTGAAATAAGTAGGTATGTGTGATCACTACAATTTTATTTTATTAGTAGTCAACCTTGACATATAAAACTGTTTTTATTCATATTATGTTTCGACACATATATGTTAGGAACTTATTATTCATGATATATTTTTGATGATTTCTATCTCTTATGACTCATTTCAATGAAATTATAATGTTTTATTATCTGAATATAGTTTATGATATTTAAAGTATTATGTAACAACCTTGTGAGTTATATTCTGAATTTCATGACAAAATTTTTATTTTAGGACTTGTTATAATCATCGATTGATATCCCACTTTCATTTTCATACTAAAAATCTATGCTCACACATTCTTAGGATTCTTTTTATAGATTATGAAGAAATAATTATGTAGGGTATGTCTATTAATTTTACTAAATTGGATGATATTTATTGAATATATTGAAGATATTTTATAAAATAATAATTGTTTTTACCTAATCTTCAAAGACATTAATCTTTATAGTTATCAGGTGTGTATTTATGATATTTATTGAATATTCATTTAAAAATGTATAAAATATATGTATTAATGTCATGGGTCACAATAATTGGTGTTGAAACATCCTTGTTTCAATGCTCACAATTCTTGATAATTATTTTTTAAATGAGTTTTATGTTTAATGATAAATTTTTTCGAAATAATGAAATTTGGAGAATTTTTTTTCTAAGTATAGAAAAGACTATCCATTGAGGTAGAGTCACCTATATAAAAGACTTTCTGTACAGGATGAATCACTTCAAAAAAATCCTCACAATTGTTGATGAGTCACCAATATAAAATATTTACCATTGAAGATGATTTTCTACCAAAAATGAGTCACCATTGAGCATGAGTCACCTCTTGGGAAGACTCACCATTTAATATGATTCACTTCTAGTAAAGACTCACCTTTTAAGACAATTCACTACTAAGAATGTCTCCATACTAGAAAATAAACCCCAAAAAACTCAAACTAACACTAGAAAGGTGTAACAATTAAAGATGACTACCACCATATGAGTCCCCATTGAGACGATTCACTATTAAGTAATTCTCCATTGATAAGAGTCACTATTGAGATGAGTCACCACATAACGGGACTCTTCGCCGGGCTTAACCAATAATCATATGAACTTCCACCATCCTGACTCACTGTTGGCCTAATACACTGCCAGACATGAGTCTCCTTTAGAATACTATACCTTCACTATTATGTAATATTTATATTAAATATTTCTAATGTCAATATTATAAATTTTAATGATAATTATGATTTTTATGGTTATTCTTAAACTATTGTGTGGGTTATTAAATGATATCAGAACATACTATGAGGATCTAGGATACCTAGATGATTTTCCCCTAATAGTCTCAGCAACATGAAGAACTATATATTTAATGAATACACTCATGTTCGGTTTATTAATGATTTCTAGGGATGTTAAAATATATGATAAGTTTTTTTTACTTAAGATCTTTACAAGAATTATCTTTACTTTCAACTGACTGTGGAAGAGTGGATCACATCAAACATCTGTTTCCCTATAAATTATTAAAACTAATAGAACAATCGATACTTTATTTTACTGAATTTTTATGAGATACAACTCATGATTTTTTCCATGCAACATCCTAAGAGTCTCAATCTTAATTGTACATCATACCGAGAAACTCCAACTTTTCTACAAATGTATAATTTCTCTTTATTTTTGATGAATTTATATGTGATCAGTGTGTGTTATAACCTATTTACTGAATGAACATGTTCTATCTCACGTTAAATAGAAAATAATTATTATTTTATTAATTTTATTTTCATTTTTTACCAATGGTTCTATGAAATAGGTCCTTGTGTGGCCTATTTTCTTGTTCTTCACACTATTGTTATTAAAGAGGTCCATGTGTGCCATGTACAGTTTGTGGTTATTATCAGTTTACCCGATAAAGGTTATAGATCCGAATGATATTTATATAATATTCATGGAAGTGGGTGATTTAAATTGGATAGGATTAGTTCTTATATTGAGAATAAACATTTTGTTTCAATTCCATAGTTTTTTTATTTTTTTCATTTCAATGAATTAAATTGAATTTGTTTTAAAATATAAAAACATATTATTTTATAAATAGTCTTCATATATGTTTTTTTAAATTTTTAATTAATTAATTTGATTTCAAAATTTATAAAAATATTCATATTTTTTTATTAAGACATTATATCTCTTTGATAAATATTTTAAAAGATATCAATTTATACAAATCTGTTTTTTTGATTAACTGGTTAATTTTATTTGTAATTGTAGCATTAGAGTTAGACAAGTTTTTAACAAAAATTTTTTATATGAAACTCAATTCACCCTATTGAGATACTTACATTGATCAACATTTGATATAAAAGTCTTTGAAAATCATTTCAAATTTGATTTTAGTTTTGTTTTAAAGATCATAAATTTCGCAAAATTCTTAATTTAGTTATTTAAATAGATAATAGACAAGAATGTTATTCTACCAATATACCTCTATTATTTAATGTAAATTACTATTACGAAGGTAAAACAAATATTAAAATGTATATTGAAAGAAAAGGTTTTGAAATACGTTATTTTATAGATAATTAAGAATTTCCTAATACATCTAGGAATACCTGGAATGATGCTGCTAATCTTGCCTCTAAAAATAATTGAAAATCCACGAATTCTAATTACTATTATTTAGATGATGAATATTTTAATAGGATATAATATAGTAAAAAATATTATAAAATACATGACACATTAGATATTTCTCTTGAAGTAACTAATAATGTTAAATAAATGAGATTAAATACTTATGAAATCAAATATGAAACCATCAAGATAAAACTTGATTAAATGATTTTTGATATTTATCTCAAGTTCAATGAGATAGTAAAAACCCTAAGACCATTATGAAATCCAATGTCAAATAAATATAAAATATTGTTCCTAATTATATATCTTAATGATTGGTGGAGGGGAACATCAGTTTCAATAAGCAAATCCTATGATATCAAAAAACTTTCTATAATATAATTGATATGAATGTTGATTATATATGAGTAATATCTTAAATTTCACCATTAATGTGATGATAAACCTAAGATAAAATCTATAACATTAAATACTATTGCTTCAAAATAAGAAGAAGAGAAAATGTTCAAGTTAAAAGCTCTAGTGATGAAGAATTACCAACTGATAGTGACGAGGAAATATCCCCTCTAGCTGGAGAGTATAAAATATTCTATACAAAGATTAAATTAGTCAGGAAACCAAGTTACTAGGGAAAGTATGTTTATACAATGTATTATAAGAAATACTATAAAAGATATGATAATTCAAATTAAATCAAATGATATGATATAAAAAGAAAAGTATATGTCAAGGCTGAAAGATGGAATTTAATGAACAAAAACGTGTTTTTATAGGGGTATAAAATATAAGAAATCCATAGAATCTACCTAAAGTGACTATAAGTAAATATCCGGTGAATTAGAATCAACTCATAAAGATAATACTATTTGAGAAAATATGTGCTCTATGAAAAACATATATGAGGCATCAATGATATCTTTTGTACATAATGATGATCATTATGGAGAGAAAAATAATAATGATATGTCAAAATGGGATATATTTTAATATTTAATTATTCATGAAGACACATTCAATGAAAAAAATATAAATAAAAAATTATAAATAAACAATAAGATTAATCTTCTAATATCATGTCTTATTTTGTTTAGGAAAGAGAAAATAATGATCATTTATTGAAAGAAAACACAAAACCATGGTTTTTAATGAGAAATTTAATTAAATATTAGAGGGATTAACTAATGTTAGAGAAAATATCACATGAATAATAGTTAAAAAATATATCCTAAGTATATTACTGGTCTAGGATACCAACCTAGATTGAATATAATGGTAAATAATTTTTTCCCTAGAATTCCGGCTTCTAGTAATTATACATAAAGACCTAATAATGTTATTATTTATAATATTTTAAAATATGATTATAGGAAAACCATCTAGTAAATATGGGTTTCTAAATATCTAATCAGTAACATTTTGGACCTACAAAATTTTTGGTACCAACATTATTTTTTGAAGAAATTTTTTTTTTGGGAACTACATTAAGAGATCCTTTGAAAATATGTGGTACATAGACAAAAATTATTCTAGATATATAAAACTAGAATAATGATGCTTCAAAAAAATTAAAAAAATTTATGTTAGTCTTGTTACATTTGGGGGAAATACAAAAAAAACCAATCAACCTTGGCCAAACTTGTAATGCTACGTCAGTTTTAGTTTTAAAAGTACCTTTTAGTGATTATTTAAAATATAATTTTCTCAAAAACTCACAACTATGTGATGATGATTTTCATTTAAAATTTTAAAACAATTACTTTAATGTATTTAAATCTAAAAATCATTTAGTAGTTACTAATTGGAGAAATAAGAATGTGTATTTAATTAATCTTGATTCAATAATTTCAAAAAACGTTTTTTTTCTAATAACCATTCGTAAAGAATTATGGATTTGGAATATGAGAACATGTTACTGTAATATTAACTAATATAGAAATCTTACTAGTAAATGGTTAGTCGAGGATCTACCTAAACATGAATTCCCAAATTATAATGTTTGTAAACCATGTCAAAAATTATAATACACAAACTATATTTAAAATTAAAGAAAAAAGCTTTAACTTCTCAACCACTTGTGTTGGTTCACATAGACTTGTTTTGACCATGTTGAGTTTCTATTATTAATGAGAAGCACAATTTATAAGTACATATAGATGACTTTTCTAGGTATATTTAGGTATTCTTTTTAGTTAAAAAAAGTGAATCCTTCATTCATTTTCCAAGTTTGATAAATCTGTAGAAAACATAAGTGGACTATGAATTAAGATAATAATAATTGACTATGGTCTTGGGTTTTAAAATCTAGACATTGAATAATTTATATCAAAAAATGGATATAACCATAACATATATGCTCCTAGGATAAAAAAATGGAGTCGTAGAAGGACTAAATAGCACCCTTAAAGAGATATCTATGATATTTCTTAATGAATATTACTTACCTATCAACTTTTGTATAGAGGATTTTAGTACAACCTGATATATAATAACAAAGTCTTAATTATATATCTTCTAAAGAAATCCCCTTATTATATTTCTAATAATTGGAATTTTAAGGTTAATTGATGTGTTTTTGAATGTAAATTATTTATTCATGACACTATGGATAATATTGAAAAGTTTTCTTTACAAAGTGAAAAAGGAAATTTTCTTGGTTATTTAATAATTATTTAATCCTATAGAGTGTTTAACCAAATAACAAGGACTAGGGAGGAGTCTATCCATGTAGAGTATTATAAGAGAGATACATGTGAAGCTAAAACTCCTTTAGATAACCATGAGGATGATTTATTTACTTTTAACAAAAATGAAAAACTTCTGAAACCTTTTTCCAACAAGAATAAATTTCATCTAGTTCTGAGGAACTTCTAGAATTTGATCATGATACTGTTCAAGATCTTGAGGTGACCACCACATTTTTTCAAGATCATAAAGGATTATTAAATACTACCTTCTAGATTATTTAATTGGAGACATAGATAGAGGTACACAAAATAGATATTCTTTATGAAATCAGGTCGAAAAACAATCATTCTTATCACATTTTAAGCATTAAGTTACCACTAATGCAATTAATGATGAATTAAGGGTAATGCATATGCTATAATAACATAACCAATTTGAATGAAATTTTTTTTTTGGAAACTTGTTTATATCCTAAATACTCCTTGATTATAGGCACTAAATGGGTTTTCAGAAACAAGGATGAATAATATGGAACAATAATAAAAAAGAAGGCTATACTAGTTTCAAAAGGGTATAGACTATAAGGAATCAATTTCAAATGTATTCAGACATGAACCTATTTAAATACATCTTTTTAATGTATAACATATATATTCAATCAAATAAATTGAATGTTAAAATTTAATCTATTAATGGTATTATAATTGATGAAATTTTTGATGTACAATCCCCCAATTTTCAAAATACTCACTTACCAAATCATGTTTTCAAAATATTAAAATTATTATATTGTATAAAAAAAGTTTCTAGAGATTCGTAAGATAGGATTATTTATTTTCTTATCACAAATTGATTTAAAAAAGGTATAGTTGATCCTACTATTTTTATTAAAACAATTTCAAAGGATTTATGATTTATTAAAATCTACGTAGATGCTATTTTTTGGATCTTCTAAAAATTCATTTTGTACTAATTTTTCAAAGATAATGAAAAATGAGTATCAAATGTGTTTAATGTGTGAACTAAAATTCTATCATGGTGATTCACCATGTATTTTTTGGAAGCCAAAGGATACCATCCATCATCAAACCAGTGTTGAATATGCAACAAAAGGAGTTTTTTTAACTCATTGAGCTCACACTAAACCCTGATAGATGTGTGTTAACCCCTTCAACCTCTTGAGTTTTCTCATCGGAAAAATCCTTTCGTGCCTCATACATTCAGACTCATTCTATCAAATTGGATTACATCACCTGGGATAAGAAAATCTCAACCAAATTCAACATTCTCACTTAGAGGATAAGGAATGATGTGGTTTGATCTGATGATAACATCCAGAGAAGTGGTGTTAACCTTTATTCTACGTGTGTGTGTTGTAAGTATCATAGTGGAGAGGGCTATAACCATCTATTTTTTGTATGATAATTGGCACACAAGTTATTGTTTTACATTGGGGAATTCACTTCCTTTCTTTGAGAAGTATGATTGATTACCACTTTTTAGAGGAATGGTACCACTGATTTGGAGGAGCAAGGCCACAGCGGCTGGACCACAATATATTTATGTAGGATGGTTTTTGGTGTCTATAGAGGGAGAGTAATATAATAAGGCATGTAGGGAGAAACATGTCGACTTTTGTGATCATCATATAGACGAGGAACCTGTTATTTGACCTAGCCATGGTGATACAGAACTAGAAGGAAGCCCCTTTAAAGAGTTAGTTCAATTCTGGACACTGGGTTGTCACCCCTAGTGAAAGAGGGAACAACTGAGTTTGCTGGAGGCCCCAAAAGAATGGCATGAAGCTCAAAAAGGATGGTTATTTTGTCCTGTGTACTATGTGTGGTGGTGGGGTGGGGTGTGACATTGGCAGGTCTATCTTCATGGAGTTTTCATTCAAGTAAGGGAAATTATATTCGTTGGAGGAGGAATCCATGGCAATGTTCATAGGGCTTAGGTTATGCCCACATAGGGGCATGGTTATTATAGAAGTGGAATGAGATTCATTGATTGTTCATAATTCTCTGCAAGGAAGTGGAAACCTACCTTGGGTGAATTGACTATATCACCATGAATTGTAGAATCATCCTCACCGATAATACAAAAAGTTCCACATATATTGAGGGAAGGGAATAATGTAGTGGACCATCTAGTAGCACTATATTTAACTGGCTCAGAGCAGGTGTGGGTTCAAACTAGGGCCTACCTGAAGCCCCATGGGGTTAATTTGACAAGAGGGGATTCCCTTGGACTCAATTATTTTAGGCCCCCATAGGAAGGGGTTGGATCGTCTAGTTTTTTCTATTTATGTCTATTTTTTTCTTTTTTTTACCAATATTTTAATAAAAAATTACTTTATGATAATCATTGTGTTTATATTTTTACGATTAAATATGGAATTACGTTAAATTAAAGTAAATATACAGATGATCATTTAAAATGTTTTCGTTTTGATATTGCTAAGGGTAGTGGAACTCATATAAGATACATCAATATGTTGGTGATCTTTGGAAATAGGAAACATGTGAATCAACCCAGTTATATAGTTATGATTGGATATCTTCTCTACATAACTTCAATCCTGCCTGATATTATGTTTTGTCTATTTGTGTGTGATCATTTTAATACTAACCCAAAATAGTACCACTACTTTATATTAAAAGGGTTTTCCAATACCTAAAGTATACAACCAATTAATGACTTTTCTACTCTATAGGACAGTAATTTTACTTTTTTAATTTATTAAGATGCTGATTTTGGTGGTTGTATGTTAGAAAGAAGAAACACCTCTGGAACATGTCATCTTTTGGGAAAGTATCTAGCTTCATGGTGTAGTAAGAAACCAAATTAAGTTGCACTTTCTACTGTTGAAGTTGAATACAAAATCCATAGGTAGCTGTTGTGCTGAAATATTGAGTTTAAAACACACATTAGTAGTCTCTGGATATCAATACCGACATATCACTATAAATTATGACAATACAAGTTCTGTAAAAATTTATATGAATCATTTTCCCACTCAATAACAAATTTAATGTATATAAGACTTCACTTTTTGAGATATCATTTTCAAATTAATGATATAAATATTGAAAATATGGGAACTGAGCATTATCTTACAGATATTTTTACTCAGACATTGTATTTAAAGATAATAAAATACATCAAACATGAATTATCCATGATTAATTTTGGTTAAACTTACATTTATGGGGACCCATCATTGGAGATTACCACCACTAGAGTTTACCCACCATGGGAATTTACCCACCATTATAGTTTAGCAACCTTTGGAGTTTACCCACCATCAGAGTTTACCCACCATCAGAGCTTACCCACCATCGGAGTTTACCCATCGTTATAGCTTACCCACCATTGGGTTTTACCCACCATTGGTAATGAATCACTAATGGAACTTAATTATTCATTACTAATTTAAATTTTGGAGTTATTTATATATATTTTTTGTTTTAAATATTTTATTTAATTTTTCCAATTTTTGAATTCCAAAATGATTTAAAATTGGGACTTATATTATTTTTCATGCTCACTCTTCCTCATTCTCAAAACTTCTATGAAAATATTTTTCTCACAACTATTATAGTTCTTTAGAAATAATCCAAGACATCCACCTTATTTACAATGGTTAGAGTTATGAAAGATATAATGTCGTCTCTAGAAGTGTCACATCTTGCAGTGATCAAGAAATGAGAATCAATACGTCCAAAATCTTCCCCACAAAGCCCGCAGCTTGTGAAGTCTATAATAGTTCAAAGGAAGAATGTAAATGTTATGTGGTTAATTTTTAATATATCATTGGTGATGAAAGTAATTGAAGACTAGGGATGGGTAGAATACTTCATGAATAAATAGTGGACGTTCTATCCTATGATAGTTCACTAGGTTTATCAAAATTTCAATTTTATCTTTGAGTAAGATAAACACTAGGTTATAATTTTGCTAAATGGTAAGAAAGTTCTGTCCTCTACATGTAAATGGGAATGATTTATTAATGATACTGATGAAGGGGTATCAAATTATTATTTGGAATTGATTTCAAGTTATAGTGATTATTTTAAATATGATGATTATTTAGCTGTGATGATTGAATTTGTGACCTTAATAAGACTAGCTACAACTGATCTTGAGAGTGAGTGTAGACTCTTATTTAATTAAATTTATAACATGTTGTGCTCAAGGAAAGAAGATTATAGTACAATTGAATACCAATATGGTTACATGATATGCATTATGAAAAGGGATATTAAATCAACCTGTGCAGATATTTTATGGTTCATATGAAGGATATGTGTAATACATCTTCTAGGTCAAATCCACTAATTTACCCTAATCTCATTTTCTCCATACTAGAGGCCAAGTGTTCAGTTGATGGGGAAGAATATATCGAGGTAAACTGTTGTGGTATTTTTTGACCAAGGTAATTTTCAAAATAATGAAGAATAATTGCATCCTTTGGATGAGGAAATGGGTTAATGATGCTAATAATATTTATGAGGAGTTAATGCTTATTTATCACCCATCAAGGCTGAAAAAACATATGGATCCTGACTAGGAGTTGGATGAAATAATAGAGTCTTCTGATCAGGAGAAGGAAGAATAATTATTGGCTACTATTTCATTCATAGTGGTTGAGGTTATTGATCCTAATTTTACTAAGAGACATCCCACTGTCACTTTTAGTCAGTCTAGTTCTAATGGATAGCTCAATATTTGAAAAACACTTTTGAGTGAATGTTGTGTAGTGAAAGAAACTATGTTTTCCAGATAATTTTTTAGTCATATAATTATTGTGAAAATGGAGATAAAGAACAAGAGAAAGAATATTGAGAAGAAGAAAATTTTGTTGATGGTAAAAATGATAGATATTATGAGGATAATAAAGATGGTAAACGTAGGGAATATTGGGATGGCTCATATAATGATAGGTCTGATGATCATACGATGTCTCAATAATATATTTCCTCTCCAAATTTTTTTGTTTCTTCTAGATCTAAAGAGATGTTGAGATTAGTTCAAGATAATGATACATCTTCTATAGAAATGATAGAGGTATTAGTTAAAGGGGATTAATTTCCATGTTTCATGAGCCATAGAGTTTGTACTATTGATGTAGAGAATGTTTATGGTGAATTTGTTGAGCCTTTAGTTGATGAGTAGATTGTTGATGAGAATATGGTTGTTGAACCAGTATTTGTAGAGCCTGCTATTATGTTTTCTTCTAGAAAGGGAGTATCAACATTTGAATAATGGGATTGATATATATGGTGTGTTAGGATAGTCTTGGACTACCCTAACCCTATGGATGAAAGCATCCAGGCAACGAATGTTGGTCCTGTTGTTTTAGTTCAAATATAGATAGATCATAATGGATTAATAGTGGAACAAATTTATTATTCTAGATAACTATGTAGATTTGAGTTAGATAATCCTTTTATATATATGAATGTAGAGGCTAAAACCATTGATATAACATCTCCACTATTTCCTACTATAGTTTTTTCTTTTGTACTTGTAAATGTTGTTACAGAACTGACATGGAGTCATTCAGAGAAAGGATTTTCTTGATTATGATATGATGTTAAAGAATCAACCTCCCATGATCACAAACAATTATGCGAAAGATACTCGAATCTTATTAGATCTTATGATTCAACACATTCTTCACATGATGATGCATCATATTCAACAAGTGGAAATAGAGAACTTAAGAATTTTTAGTGAGATGAATTATTTCAGATCAATGATAAATTGTATGAAGATTTCTTTTATCGATAATATGGATGATTTTTTAGAAAGGATGAAGAATATGAATTCTGTGGCATCTATATTGAGTGATCTACATTCTTACATGGATATTGAGTTGATTAGATCAGTTGTTAGAGAGGAGCTCTATGCTATTTGAGGAAATGTATCTAATATCCCTTTTGAAATTTTGAGGAGTATTAGACATAATAGAGATCATGTGTATAATATGGTAAGGTAATGTAATAATTCTATTTTAAATGATAGAGAACCCTTAAAAATGTAATTCGTGTAATAAGTATCTTAGAAATATACTTATCATGAGTTAAATACTCACTTTATGTTTCTTATTGTGAAACTTCACTTTCCACCTTTTACTAGAGACTTCAAGAAGCTGTTATCTCTTTTTAATGAAGTGATACATATGATTTAGTAATTCATAGAGGATGAACAATAATTATTTAGTTACATGTAGTATAGATTCCAAATAATCATATAATTAATCAATCTAATGAATCCATTCCTATATTTTTCTGGGACTATAGTGTACCACATGAGGCAATACTATAGGATTTTCGTCTGAATCTTCCAACCACATCTCAAAATTATTTCATATTTGATATTTCTCAACATCCCAATGAAAACATACATGACATGTTTGAAGCATTGAGTTTATTTCATGTGTAATAATTTTTTCAACTTCAACCAATGATCAACAGGGAGATAGAACCTTCTACCTCTATCCTAAGAAAAAATATTTCATTTCCTAAAGCCTCAACCAAAGTTAACTCAGCCCAAGAATCAACTTTTAATTCTTATACCTCTAATAAAAAAAGAATCATGTTGTTCCGACTACCCAGGTTGAGCAACATTGAGATTATATTTTATGTCCTTGATAAGTTATTGAGTATGCCTTCTTGTTGTTTCTCTTCTTGGATTAAATTCAATTACATTTTTCTCAAAATAGATATTCTGTTATTATTTATAATATTATTCCTTGAAATTCATATTTTCCTTTTCACCTTTTTGTATTCCAAAAAGGTGGATAATGAATATGTAATTGATTCACTATTTTTACAGTGATGTTATCATTTTCTACCATCATTAATGTTATTTATTGATTCTGTTACATTGATTTCATCTATATTTAATTTATACCATTAATAACACTTTCATTAATGGTTATTTACTTTATTCTCACTTACCATACATTTTCCCAACCTTTGATACTATTTTTTACGTAATATAATTCATACCATTTTATTTTAAAAGTTGAAGAAGATTTATTTTAGCACACAACGTATTTTATACAATGTTTATAAAATGAAATGATTTTAGTCATCAATAAGGTATATTATTTTGGAACCTTCTTATTTTAATTAGCATAAATCATGATAATTATGTATTTAATGAGTTTTATGTATTTTGATGTAATTTTATAATATAAGGAAATTTTGAGAAAATATGGCTATGTATATAAAAGACTCGCCATTGAGGAAGATCCACCACCATAAAAGTATCTCCATTAAGGATGAGTCACCACTAGAATATAATTACCATTAAAGAAGATACATTACCAGAATATACACATCATTGAAGATTCGTCACCACCAGAAATATATCTCCATTGAAGATTTGTCTCCACTAGGAAGGTCTCACCACTGGAAAAGTGTCATCACCAGACTCTACCTACATCTAGAGAAGAGTCACTGTTGAATATGAACTACCGATAGTCATGGAACCATTGATACAATTCACCATTGTGATGAGCTTCAATTGATATGAGTCGCTATTAAGAGGAGTCATTACAGAACACGAGTCACTGCCAAACCTAAATATCATCAGATGACATACTACCAGCTTGGTTCACCATTGGACTAACTCACTGCTACACATGAGTCACCATCATAGTGACTTACAATCGCTATTCAAGTATATTTAAATTAATTAATTCTAGAAAATCTATTATAAAATTTAATGATGATGTTTATTTTAATTGTTATTATTAAACTATTGAAGGTAATATTAAATGATGTTAAAACATAGTATGAGGATGAAGGATACCCAAATAACTATTCTTATAATAGTATCTCCATCCTTTAGTGCTATAAATTCAATTAAAATGACCTCATGTAGAGTGGTGAATCATGATGGTAAAGTGTTAACATATAATCAAGTGTTTCATTTACTGAGGTGATTTACAAGAAACATTATTACCTATAACATATTATAGAAGAGTGGAGCACATAAAACATAAAATTCCATACAAATACTCAAAATGAAAAGAGATTACATCATTTTATTTTACATCATTTATAAAGGACAGGACTCAATTTTCACTTCAATATGTATCTCAACATTCTTAAGCTTCAAAACACATTAGACAGAGCAACTCAAACTTTTCTACACCTTCATTATTTCTATTTCTATTTGTTTTGTTTACATTCGTGAAATGTGTGGTTTATACTGTTTGTTTAATGAACACCATCTCTTACACTATAGTTAGAAGATACAATAAATCTTTTTTAATTTATTTATAGTGGTTTACCCATAGTATTGGGTATGAGGTCCTTTGGTGACATAAGTTTTCATTATTTCCAATGATCTTTTGGAAGAGGTCCATGTGTGTCTAGGAAAACATTTAGCTATTATCTGTTTACCCAATACATGTTATAGATCAGGATTATATTTATACATTCTAAATATATGTTGATGATTTCCATATAGAGGTGTGTATTCTTAGTTTGAGTCTAATACTCCTGTTTTAATTCCATAATGTATTTTGTTTTGGTTTTATTTCAAAGCATTAAACTGAATTTTTTTAAAACAAAAAAGAAGACACTAATTTTATAATTGGTCTTAATAAATGTTTGAATAATGTTTTGATTAATTATTTTTATTTAACAATTTGTAATAGAATTTATGTTGTTTTAAATTATACGTAATCAATATTTGAGAAATCTTTTAAAATATCATAATTTATATCCTTTTTTATTTTGAATTACTTTTAAATTTTATTTATAATTGTTGGATTGTAATTAAAAATGTTCTTAACATATCTTTTTATTGGATACTCAATTCACACCCACTTGAGAAACTCAGTTTGAACCAAAATTGGAATAATTGGAAACGATTAGTCCTCCTTTGGAACTAGGATGAGAAAAAAGTTATAATCTTAGGGAAAAGTCTAAAGATAAGTCTATGTATTGGAAAATATCATAAACTTTTGGTGAATGATAGAGAAAGTGTTTTCGAGAAATTACATCTTTTAATAGAAAATACAATTGGATATGAATCTAACATAGATTTACGTAGGGGTTATAACTCTAAAATGTGTTCATTGGGATATTACATGGTCGTCACTTGGTGTTGGACAACATGCCTTATTGCACGTCGGGTTGGACTCTCCAAGGAATATTTTTTATAATTAAAAATCCTCTTATGAACCATTATATTTATATGATTAGATAATGATCATGAATGACCTTGGTAAAGCCTAATTTATCATAGATTTCAAATAATGATTCATTATTTTAAAATCATATTAATGTTTTTTCATGATTATATGGTTTCCAAATTTAATTAATATTACTTACATATTTCTATTTTTTATTTTATTCATTGGTTGGAAAATCGAGGAAACATTTTAATGATGAATGTGATGGATAATGAAATGATTTTACTCCTAAAAAACCCAAAAATTATGGGAGTTGGATTGAAAAATATCAATATTATACTCACACAACGTTCTCAAGATATGAATCATGATAGACTTAATAATGAGAGAAGGTAGGAATAAAATTCAGTTGCGTCCTTCATGAGGAAATTTCAACCTTGTTTTCAGTGGTTTCTCTAATTCACATACTATCGAGGAATATATCATTACCATTGAAAATATATTTTCTATTTTCTAGTGTCTAGAACATGAAAAAAGTTATTTTGGTTGTGTATAATTTAGAATAATAAGCATAAAATTGGTGGAATATTATTTGGAACCTATGGGAATAAGAATAAATTATCTATATAGAGTGAGATATGATAAAGATCCTATTTAAAATAAGTAATTTCATTATATTCATCATAGGAAAAATGAGTAATAATTATTTTTTCTGATTCATAAGGTTGATAAGTTTGTTGTAACCTATGAGGAAACTTTTACATGATTTCTGAGGTACACTTCTGGTATTATCAGACTATGAGATAGTAATGTTTATCCATTATTTGGTGTCCTAAAATCAATTATCCAAAACTATTAATATATATAAAACATTATTATTTATCAATAAATTGTTAAATGTGCACTGAAGGTAGAAATGGAAACTAGAGATTTCCATAATTCACATGGGATTTATAAGAAAAGGAAGATCATGCCTCCTGGAAACATGAATAAATCACAAGGTTGAAAGATATTATAGCTTTCTACATGCCAAAAATGTGGAGAAAAATAAAGGGAATTGATTGAATGGAACTAGGAGGTTTATTATATGTCGAAGGGTACGTCATAAATCCTATCAATATTGAATGAAAATAAATGTGTTGGTTAACAAAATGAAATAGAAGAAGATTCCCACTACATCACCACCCATCCTCCAATTATTCAGATGAAACGATTATGGGAATTATAATAACTTGTTCTAAAATCATAAGGATAATCGAAATGTTTGACATTAGAGACCTATTATTCTACTAGATAAATGGAAATCTCTTGCGATCAGAATTTATGATAGGGGTGTGATAACAACACATTGAATGGTACACCTAACATGCACGATAGAATTGGAAATGTCTTATTTGACTCTATATTCACCATCAGTTATATATATATTGAATTTTATAAGGATTCCAAAATTCCACCCCAATGATTCAATGTTTAGTGGGTAGGTAAAACACACACTGGAATGATGATCACATATCACATCTATAATTCTTCTCTGGTTGATATTTGTTGAACGTGATTACTATAAATCAGACTATTCTTCCTCTAGTTAAATTTGATGTTATCTTATGGATGGATTGGAAATCTCTATATAAATCCCACATCAATTTTCAAGGAAGATAAGTCACATTTATTATTATTAACAAACTTAAGATCATTTATTAGTGTGATGATATATAATAACTCTCTATAGATATGACATGAATTTTATGGGTCTAGATTTATATTCATAATGTGTTTTTATCTCCATGATTAGCAAGAAACTGAACATCGATGATATGTCAATTATTTGGGAGTTTTTGATGTATTTTTTGGAAGAGTTACCTAGTCTTCCCCCAAATCATGTTTAACATACCGAACTAGATTCTATTAAATTGATTCTCTAATCTAGTGGGTTACAAGGCTTCAAGCATGACTCATAATATAATAGAGGCTTCCAACATGAAGTGAGGGTATTGTGTGTGATAGTGGGGAGACCATGACATCATATCAGAGTAAGAAAAAATTGAAAATACATATGTATCATACACATTTGAAAGTAAAAAAATTTATAGATTCATTAAACAACTGAAATAGAACATACTGTAATAATAAATTAAATGCAGTTAAATACCAAATATCAATGAAACAAAATACAATATTGGTCACCCATTAGGTTAACTATGTCGATACAAGAGTAAAAAAACTAAAAGTAAATGTTCAGGGATCTGTTAAAAATTCTGAGCCAGGCTATGTACATGGTATGTAGAAATTGTTGAACTCCTCCAACATGATCAAAAGAACCACACAAGCAGTTCCACTCAATCATTAAACTATAGGGCTCAACCATATCTAACATGAAGCTCATGCTCAATGTGAACGGAAGACATACGGTCTAAACAGACACAAAGGTTCACGTTTATCGGTGGGAAAAAAGCTTAGTAGGTAACCCCGAAAGGAAACCTATAAACTGCTACTATAAGTTTATCCAAAGAAACATGTCATGCCAAGTTGAAACAAAAAAAGGAATTAAACCAATTGTGAAACCACATTAAATCATTGGGTTAGTAATCCTAATCAACTAAGAAGGATATACTCTGGATGTACATATCTACATACATATACATGTATAGTCCCCGACCTATACATATATAAATAAACATGAATATTCATGAGCATGTGAATCCAACATCACGAAACAACATAATAAATCAGTCCTTTGGCCTATAAATCTTATTGCATGGACATCCATTTCCAGGGAATTAAGATGGACATCATACCACTAAATCTGTGTAACATCAAGTTGATATCTGGGCCCGTAATACCAATATATATATATACCATCTTCAACCAGCGCCAAAACAATCTCTGAGAATGCTATATAACCATAGGTTGATACTCATCCTACACCTGCATTCACCCATACTCGCCTCCAATCAATAAAACAAGGATACCAAATATAAATGTTCAATCATGTAAATATCCCTGAAACCAACTCTGACTTATGCCAAGTAATCACATTTCATACCCCAAGGGATAAATCCAGGGTATAGTGACCAATGAATCCACATCATTTTACACCATGTAATCACAACAATAACATCCATCACAACCACACCATATAATCAAGAGTCAGACAATTAAGGGTCGAATCCAAGGAACTCATCCAAGGAATCCTTGTCTACTCCCAAGTTCATCTCACTAGAAACTAGGAAAATAAATATTTTGTAGTCCTACGAGCATGTAAACTGAACTTTTCTTATGTAAGTCCAACCCAGCCAGATCCAAGTGCTAGCAATGCCCATGTTATCCCATGGAATCAAAACCCAAAAAGAACACTCAGTCCAAGGCATCCACTACCAAATCAATATCCAAGGAGAAACATCTAAGTCATATATAGAATCAAAAACCTATGATTCCATAAAATGAATTACTACAATAGAAAATCCAAGTATTGATCAAGGCATACAATTCTACATCCCTCTGAGTCCATCCATGTAATTCCTAATACATAAATACAAGTACCAATCAAGGCATCCCAGTTGACAGCCCTCGAAGTCCTTCCAAGACACACCTACAACATGAATCCAAATATCGATCAGGGTATACCATAACCATCATGTATGTTTTAATAGCCATATACTAAGAAACACCTTTTTCCATCCAAAAAAAATATCACCATATATATATATATACATATCACCATATATATATATATCACCATTTATATATATATATAGGCACAAGATTAATGTCCCATGTATTACCTTTGGGTATACATGTAAGTAACAGAAAAAACATGGCTCAGAACCCAGATCCTAGTTAAGAACGTCTTAGCATACCAACATGCACAAAAAAAATCAAGGAAGAACCTCTAAGAATCCCAAGAGGATGCAAGACACCTCGTGTCAGGATCAAAAACCACCAACATGGACTATGAACTTGTTAATATCACTACATCAATAATAAACATGTTAATTCATATAAAAGAGTTTGGGTGGCTCAAAAACCCAACCCAACACTACTGCCACAACCCCATTGGATTACAAGTTTTTTAATGGGTTCTACATTGACACCCACTACCCTCTCCTCCAAAACAAGGTGAAAACTCAGGGTCTGCCAAACCAAGGTCCCACAATGGGCCCATCAAGACACAAAATAAATAGTAATCCCACTCAATATCCTCAGAATGATACATAGGTTCAGGTATCCAAAAAGGGAGTCCCTATGTTAGCACATAATTAGATGAATTCTATAGGGAATCATCAGTAACAACAATAGGATAGATGGATCCAACCTGAGATCCTCTGAATGATGTATAGGTAAGGGATCCTATAAGGGACTCCCTATAATAACTCATAAACAAAGGCATCCCTCTGGGGATCCTCATAAGTAACTTGTCTCATGGCCTCATAGGCCAGTAAAAACCATATCCCAAGGGAAATGTCCATAAAATCATAGGTCATGGAAGATAACTCATAGCTCATCTCATATCAAGGTCTCATTTTGGGTTTTTCTAAACACCCTTCCTAACCATCATGTTCAATTCACTCTCTCATGAAAATATTCATGTCAATTGATGGATGAAAAACCTCTCCATTTAGGTAGAAGACCCAAAACACCCATTAGGAGTCCTCAAAACACTACGTGGGTTTGACTATCATGGTCTACAAGAAAAAATGAATATAATGGACTAATAAATAGTCTAATTACAACACTGGGGTTCTAAATAGTAAAATACCCTCAAGGGGTACCAAGGGAGGAGTAAACAGTATGTAGAGACCATACAAATCCTATAACCATTGATCCCCAGATGGGTGTGTACTCTCGCCGGCCCGGGCCTGTAAACACTCCATGTACATGGAATATAAAGAAGGTATATGGTTTGTACCCAAAATGGGGTAAAATCCCATTTCCATAAATTATCATGGCCCTATACATGGAAACTTTGTGTACATGTACATGGTGTGGCACCCACATGATGTCTAGATGTGTACTCCACATGGTCATGTAGCCCAACAGGGGATCGTGTGGACGAATACTCGGCTACATGGCTAAGTACCAGTACATAGAGTGTACAACCATTTACATGGAGTGTACTCCCAATACATTATTATTATTGAATGGGAAGATCACATGGTTTTTCACCCTGATCCACATGTCATGAACCAGGTTTCCCGAATAGAAAACCCTTAGATCACCCAAAACCCCATTTTTCGTCCCGAAACCCATAGATTTGCCCACTAGGGACATAAAGATAGAATAATTTGAATTTAAATTTAAAGAATGGATTATATATGGGGATATACATTGAAAACATAAATGGACATACCTTTGGGATGAAACCACCATAGATTCATTCGATTCCATGGTCCATGACAATCACACATCGATCAAGTGTGTCGAGGGCATCGTGACTGTACCCCTCTTACCATAACCCTATATATCTTTCCCTATCTCTATAACATTCATCTTAGTTCATGTGATAGAGGATCCATATAAGAGGATTCCATGAGATGGAAGGAAGTAATGAAATATAATAAAATGAAAAGAAAGAAAAATTATAAAATAAAAGGAATAAAAATAGGGGCCCAAGTTTATACATCTCATAGCCTAAAATCATTGTTCTGAACTCAAAAAAAAAGATATAATCTCAATCCGATGATCGATTAAAAAGATATAGCTGAATGAAATGCAAGGAAAAATTTATTATTTAATTTATTAAATATTTGTTGTTTATTATTCTACTAAAATTTGTACGGATCAAATTTCCACCAAACACCTATTATATGGTAAACACCCAATTCTGAGACCAATGGAGTTCTTAGAGAAAATATATGAGAACATATTCTAGGGTAAAAGACCATTTACCCCATACATACATCTGAACGAAAAAATAAAATATTTTCACAAAATTACAGTCTGAAAAAACCTTGGTTCTTGAAAATTCTTGAACATAAAGATTATTATCATTAAGAATCAAAGTGAAAATACTAATATCCATGCTTTCAACACAAGAATCATCACAAGCGAGCTATCTAGACTGTCCAACAACCATCCTCATAGTATCATCAAATGTCTTCTACATGGAACATACTCAACTATGACCAATCTGGTACTCCCCACCATAAGACTACCTTTATCATCACCTCAAAAACAATGTCCAAGCCCAATGGCCCCCAACAATCACCGATGTGTGACATAAAATGAGGTTCACCACTATTAAACATAAAAATGGTGCACTCCCCACCATATGGCTTACCATACACCACACCTCGATTGCATACTCAACCAGTTCCTTCCTCAATAGGATAGATAATTTAAAAAATAAAAGGACCTCGTTTTAGGTATGATGCTCTACTAGAATAATCAAGATGAATCAATATAGGTCATTAGTGTCTCTAACATGAGTATAAAAAGATTCTACTAAGGGAGTGTACAACTCCCTCTAATCTGTGCTCTCATACTGTTAAACCCTAAATGGGATTCTGCCATGGGTCAACCATCTCCTAGTACCCAATTCATTTCTTGATGTTCGTTATACAATTGAGGGACATTCTAGGACAAATCCCAGGATCCAATCCCATTACATGTTTGGAAAACATCTGTCCATAGCTAGCACCTGACCAATCACCAATACGTATTCAAATATTACCACGTGAAACAAGTTGCTACTATTATCACTTGACTCATACTCCATTGAGTCATCTAGAAAAAGGATAAACTGACTATGCAACACAAAATGCAAATTTAATTAACCCATAAGTTCTCTTGAAACTCGTCTTCAAGATCTGAAACCTCACATGTGCCATGAATTTTCTCCCAAATTCTTATCACCCATCACCATTCCAATCACGAGTGTCTACCCATGCTCTAACTACATTAGAGTCATCAGAAACATAGGTCTCCTAGCCCAGTCACCCGAAGTATTCTACACATTGATGTAAGTCTCAAAAAGAAGCACCTAGTTGATTTTTCAAGAGCTGAAGGCATCAACATGTCTATAGTGAAACACAATAGCACATGTCCCACCTCAATTTCAAATGACCATAGAACATGGATCACTTCCCAAAAAGTCATATACAAACACAACCCCATATCTCATGAAGGATTCCCTGAAGAAAAAAAGAAATTATCTGAGGAGGGTCTGAGTCAAAATAATGAGTATCAAGGCCTCCCACCTATTTGTATAGCACATGCCTCACAACTGGGTCACAAGGTCTAACCAACTATCCCAAAAAAATAAACCTATCAAAAAAAGGTATATATCATAATGAAATAGGAGGGTCAAAGCAGGAAGCATGGCCGACAAGGGACATATCCTCATCAGGAATCCCCAGAAGGAACTACTCGTGGGAGGTCACAAAACCAACACATATGATAAACTGAACAGACACACATTAGGCTTCCAAACACAGTAATACCCCCTAGAGGTCCAGTTCCACATAAATGTCCTAGTTACCATACACATTATACTTAGTGATTTGACTACATAACCATAAACTAAAAAACACCAACCTACAAGGGGTTTAATAGAAAGACATCGTGTTCTATACCGACCTACTAGGTCACTTCACCTCCTGTGCATGAGGTCTAAGTCATCATCCTCAATATAAAAACCTCCACATAGATCCACAGAACCTTCTATCATAAGTAAAAATATATGTGTATGTTTCTTTCCAAAAATGAATCATTTGTTAGTAAAATCGTGCACTAGAATTCCCATATGGTGTGAATCATACATTCTAACTATGACCCATGAGACACCTCTTACCGTTAACAACCAAGAGTCAATACCAATACTAAACCTCTGGATAATGGCCAATATCATATGATTCATAGTAAATAATAACAACCACACAAATTGTGAATTATTCAAAGAGAAAATTATATACAACTATAACAACATAGATCAGAACAACACTCCCATACCCTTGAAACAAAGGCTTATTCGCAGAATAAGTGTTATCAACTCACCAATATGATAACCATTATGGGTTCTAATACATTATAATACCCATGACTACCATATCCCAAATAGTAAATACTAGGAAAACAACACTTATGCTATAAATTTGTAATGTACCGACCCATATTTCACTAAACTGGTGCTCTGAGCTGGTGGGTTAAAAGGAATCAAGCGCACCTCCAAATATTCCGGGGCTACAGACTAGTAGTGAGGGACTAGCGTGTGATAGTGGGGAAACTATTCATTCAAATTACAGTAATAATAAAATGTAACGAGCTAAATTGCATACACATCCAAAAGTAAATAGACTGCGAAAGTAGTAAACAACTGAAATACAACATGTTGTAATAATAAATGAAATGATGTAAAATTCTGTAGATCTATGTAAAATAATAAAACACTGGTCACCCAATGGGCCTACCATATTGATAAAAGAGTAAAAAATAAACATAATTTAAAAGTACATGGATTTAGTACTAAATCTGAGAAATAACACATACCAGGAATTTATAAACTATCGAACTACACCAACCCAATCAATTGAACCAGATAAGTATCTTGGGACAATCATAAAAATTAGTTCCATGACCCTATCCACCATACAGTTCGTGACCAACCTAAAATGAAGACATAAGGTCTACACATACTCCAAGGATCACATATAGGGATGAGAACGAATACCAGTAGGTCACCCCAAAATGAAACCTATAAACTACTGCTATAATTGTGTGAAATTGAAACGTGCTCAAACTAGCACGAACACAACAAAAAGGACATAAGCCAAATGCGAAACCATAGTCAAACCATTGTTCTATATTCCCGATGGACTAGGAATGTTCCATCATGGATTTATATATCTATGTACATATACATGTATAGTCACATTGCTATGCGTATATACATAAATATGAATATTCCATAGTATGTGAATCAAACAACATGTAACCACACTAGCAATCGATCCTTGGGTCCATATTCCCGATCGCCTGGACATCCAATGCCAGGGAATTGAGTTTGACATCATTCCACTCAAGTCATGTAACATCAAGATGATATCCAGGTCCATAATCCAAATTGACATATAACTTCTTCGGCCAAAACCGAAAAAGTCTTTGGGCAAGCTACGTCACCACTGGGGGATACGTGTCCAACACATGGGTTCCACCATACTCACCTTCAATCACTAAAAAAATTATACTTTATTCAGTCGATAAATCCTATAATGATCACTACAACCAACTATGACCTAGGACATATAATCACATGTTAGACCCCAAGGGATGCATCCAATATATAGAAACAAGGCATCCACATCAACATAAACTGTGTAAGCACATGAATAACATCTATCACGACCATGTTGTATAATCAAGTGTTAGGCCGTGAAGGGACATATCCAAGGAATTCATCCATGGCATCCTCATTGAGTCCCAGGAGTGTCTGACTGGAAACTCGGTAAAGACACTGGTTGTTGTCTAAGGAGTGTGTCAATTGAAAATGCCCACTCTGAGTCCAAGCAATCTGGATCCAATGGGTAATAAGGCCAAAGTCATCCCATGGAATAAAGAACCAAGGATTATACTCAATCTAAGGCATCTCGTACCGTGTCAATATCGAAGGAGAAACATCTAAATCATATATGGAATCAACCAGTCTATGAGTTTCTCCATGCAATTCCATCAACATGGAATCCATGTATCACTCAAGGAGTAAAATTCAAAATCCTTATGAGTTATTCCAAGGAATTCCTATAATGGTAATCCAAGTATCACTTAGGGAATTACAATAAAAACCCCCATGAGTCCATCCAATACATTCATAACTATGGAATCAATGTTTCACAAAGAGAATACCATAAACATCATGTATGTATCGATAATTGGATACTAGGAAACACCTCTAGACATCCTTAGAAAACATATATCGCAATATATATATAGATATCTAGTCTCGAAATACAAGTCTTGTTTAGTACATCTAGTTATACCAATAAATATCATAAATAACATGCATCAAAAGCTGAATCCTAAGGAATAACATTTGGGCATCCCAATATGCATAATGGTTCCTAGGAATAACATATGTGCATCCAAAAAGAATGAAAGACTCCAAGCATCGGGATTAATAGACACCAACCAGGAGGAACCAATATTAAACATCACTTCATTATAAATAAACATGTGGAGACCTAAAAAAAGTGATTTCACCCCAAACTCCCAACAAAACACATCTTTCACAGCCCCATGGGCTTACACATTCGAAACATGTTTTATGGTGACACTTGATACCAACTTTATCCAAAAAAAACATACAACTCCATTTTTGTCAAACAATGGGATGCCAATGGGTCCCTCAAGAAATACCATAAAGAGGCATCCTACTCAATATCCTCATAAAAATAAATAGGTATTAGGATACTACAAGGGACTCCGTAGCTCAACACACAAGCATAAAAATCCAACAACGGATCCTCAATAACAAAAATTGGATAAAGGAATACAACATTTGATCCTAAAAATTATATAAATGTTTTATACCCTACAGGGGACTCCCTAGAACAACTTGTAATCAAAGGAATATTTTAGGGGACCTTATAAGAAACTGTTCTCACGACCTCATAGACTAGAATGGATCGTCCCGCAAGGGGGGCATACTAAAATCCATAGGTCATGGGAGATTGCTTAGAGCTTATCTCAAATCATGGTCTAAAACTGGGTTTTTTCAAATGCTCAAACTACCATTCATGTTAAATTATATCTCTGAGGAGAAAACTAAAGTCAATTAGTAGTGGAAGAACCACTCCATTTAGGTGGAATCCACAAACACCCATTAGGATTATTTTGAATGCTCAATGGGTAAAACCATAGAAATTTATGTGTATAACTACACAAAATAGACTAATCAGATTTAAAATTCCATCATTGGGAACAAAACAGGAAATGACCTTCAAAGGGTACCAAGGTAGGAGTTCACTACATAAAGAGACCATACACAACATGTAACCTCTAATCACCAAAAAGTAGTGTACTCCCACTGGCCTGGGCATACAAACACCCTAGTTACCTGGTGTGTTAGGAAGGTACACGGTGAGTACCCTATAGAGAGAGTAACCAACATGGAGTACATGATAGTGTCCCTCAACTGGCCTGGCTGTATTCTTGGCTAGGTCATGTACTTCTATACATGTTCCACCAACATAGGGTATGGTCGTGTTCCCTATAGAACCATATACCCCTACATGTGTTTTCCTGGAAGGATACTCGGAAAAACTATTGAGTACTAGTACATGGTGTGTACACCCATGTACATAATGATTAATACCAATACATCGACTTCCTTGAACTAGAATAATACATGGAGTGTCACCTAGAATCACATGTAGTATAACCTGGGTTTTCAGAAAGGAAAACCATCAGATCACCCAAAACCCTCATTTTAATCCAAAAAAACCCATATCCTTCAAATAGGGGAATCAAAAAATTAATAACATTGATTTAAACATAGAAAATGTAAAATCAATAGGGATCTATAAAAAAAATAAATGGGACAACATTTGGGTGGAAACCACCCAAGATTCGTTTGATTATGTGGTCCAGGGATGCCCCATGTCGATACAATGCATCAAGGGATTTGTAAAGGCATCCCTCATTCCTTACCTCTATTGCACTTTCTACCTCTAACTCTTTCACTCTTCAGTCACAAGAAAGAGGATATGCACATGTGGTATCTGTGAGAAGTATGGAAGCAAATAAAAGAAAGGAAAGGAAAAGAATGAAAAATATTAAGTAAAAAAGAAAATGGGGCCCAGGAAGCCTTGACGACCACCTTGAGTTTATCCCTCACCTAGGCTAAAAACCCTATTCCAGGACCAACAACTAAGAAAAAATCTAAATCTGATGCTCCGTTCAAAATTAATGGCTGAATAATCTTGCACAAACAATTTAATATTTAATTTATTAAATAATAAATATTACTTATTACAAAAAACATTGAATGGATTTAATTTACACAAAACTTATATCTTATAGTTAAAACCCTATTTTGGGACCAATGTTGTCTTCATAAAAATTATTAGAGATCATATTCTATGGGAAAAGACTATTCTACCACGTACATTAATCAAAAAGAAAAATATAAAATTTCTTCTTGAAAATCATGTTCGAAAAAACATGGCTCCTTACATCTTGAAGATTAGATTAACATAGAACACATACCTAGTTATAAACCTATTTCAATGAGTCCCTATATATTAGAACTGATTGAGTTTTAGGAATTGAATAAAAAAATTCTGAAGAATCGTAGCAACGGATTCATTCAACCATGTGTATAACTTTGGGGTACACCTATTCTTTAGGGTATGAAGGAATATGGATCGATGAAAATATTAAATGATCATCTGGAACTATACTAGACAAAAATAAATCACATGTATCCTATTTCTAGTATTGTTGGCTTGTTTGACCAACTTTGTGGACCTCAATAGTTTTTGAAGATTGGACTTCATTCTTGATATCGTAGATTAAATGTAAATAAAGAAGATATATGCATGAAAACATTCCCAACAAGGTATGGACACTATGAATACATAATACTGAAATTTTTTCCTTACAAATTAACATTATATCTTCTTGAATTTAACTAATAGATTCTTTAATGATTAACTTGACCATTTTTTTGAATTCATTATAGATGATATTCTTATCTATTCATATAGAAAGTAATATAATGAATATGACATGAAAATTTATTAAATTCCCTAAGGAAGAAAAAACAATATGAAAATTATAAAATGTGTGAATTTTGGCTACAAAATGATTCATTTTTTTTATCATATAATATCATGCAAGGGTATATCGGTGGATCCATCATACAGGGAGGATTTTTAAATTTGTCCCATACCAACAACTATGACATAGATATGTAGTATTCATTGTTTGTATTGATATTATAAATGTTTTGAAAAAAATTTCTCATGGATGATCAATCTGCTTTTATGGTTAACGTGGAAGGGATCAAAGTTCCATTGGATATATGAGTCTGAATAAGAATTCAAGGAACTAAAGAGAATAGTGGCAACATAATTGTTCTTATGTTACCCTAAATTGGGGAAGGGATTGTAATCTATATTGACATAAAATTGTAGGGATTGGGATGAACTATCATTAAAAATTATATGTTGATATCTTATACCTCTTGAAAATTGATGATCTTCAAGAAAAAATACCCAACTCAATGTTTGGAATTAACTATGGTGATATTTGGCATGGATTCATTATATTTTCGGAGAGAGGTCTGATATATATAATGATTAAAAATGAAAATTGTATATATTCCCAAAGAAGAAGTTAAATATATTCCATAGAAAATGTTTGGAGCAGGTTAAAGATTATTTCTACTCAATATATTACCAACATATGAAGAAGAAAAAGGTGGGTGATGCTTTGAGTCAAAAGGATAATGGTAGCCTATCCTAAATGACAATCATAAAAGAGTAAATATTTCTATATTTTTCATGTATAGATCTAGATATCTTGAAAGAAGGGAAGAAATATTATCTTTCTTAGATGACTATTCAACCATCAATTAAAGTGAAAATTATATAGTCACAGAAGGATAATGTAGATCATTAGAAGAAGGATATAATTTTTTTCTAAATTTAACCATGATCATAATGGAATAATAAGCTTTGGAAACTATGTATATTTTCCATTCATACCCTATTTGAAGAATTAGCTATTAGAAGAAGATCATAGTTTTTTATTCAATATTAATTAGGAATGTACAAATACATATTGATATTTGAAATAGTATTTCCAGTGGAATGGAATGAATATAGATATTATAGAATTTTTATCTTAGTTCTTGGTATTTAATCAATTTAAGGATGAGAGAAAAAATTCAATGGGGATGTTACAACCATTACCCATTCAATAATGGAAATGGGAAATCACCGTCATTCATTTTTATATCAGACTTCCCGAATCATTTAAAATTAACAATGTCAAATGAATCTTGTTCTATAGATTAAAAGTGTATTTAGATCAAAACCTTCATATACTTTAGTTTTATTATAATAACAACATTCATTTAAGAATTCAAATGGAAACTTATGATGCAATATATTAATTGAAATGTAGAACTTGAATGATTTGGGGTAAAGACAAATAAATAAATGTATAGGAACTAATGTTTGTTAATTAATTAGCAGAAAATATTAGATCTAATCAACAACACGTGAGGAAAGAATAAATTTGATAGAAAAGTTATTTTGATAATCTTTGACGTGATCTAGAATTTGATATTTATATGAAATTGTTTCTTTAAATTTCTCCATGGAAGAATTTTATGAGATTTATAAATAAATAAATGATGATCCTCAAGTATATTGTCCCTTTTTGAGATTATTGATCAAGTAGTTATGGTTTCTTATCATTAGAAACTTCTATAAAACCTCTTTTAAGTCAATGATGACATCTATGTATCGTTACTAAGGATGTACATAATTGATAATTCATCTTTATGGAACTCAGAGGTCAAAAAATAGGTTATTATATTTTATATGAAGAGAAACACGTGGTGATTCTAGAACATATAGATAATGATCTACAAATATTGACCACTCACTTGGTCAATGTTTTGTGACGAAACCACCAACTTGAAGAAGCTATATCGGAACATAAGGATATGATGATGTAGAAATATCCTAATTTTTTATATCAGAGTGAAAAATCTCGATTGATAAATTCATATTAAGGGAGGTATAATGTAATAATATATGTTTTTAGGAATTATTTTTCTAATTAATTAAATTTCATTGATATGAAACACTGATATTTAATGACCCGTGATATACTATTAATATAATTATTTAACATGATCATTATAACATAGTCATTAAAATTGGATGTATGAATAAAAATATATATGTTTTGAATGTTAAGATTAATGGTTTTATATAGTGATAAAATATTGATAAAAAGTGCATATTTTTTATTAAATCCATTATATACCGTAAAAATATATTTTCTACAAAATTTGTTTTATTATTTTTTGTGAAAAAATGGTAGAAGTAATTTTTTCAAATTTTAGAAAATAATTTTTACAAAATAAATTAAATATTGAAATATACATGTTAAAAATATCATTGACTCAATTTTTGGTAATTTTCTAAAAATAATAATTTTATGATGAATTTAAATAATACACGGATTTTTCATTAAAAATTATTTTACATTTAAATTATTTAAATGATAAATTTTATATTAAAATGGATTAAAAAATATATTTACATCAAATATATATTTATTAAGAAAATAATTTTTAATTAAATAAATTTCATGTTTAATTTTTATACTAAAAAATTCAAAATGTATAAATAAAATTTCTATGGAAGACCACTTTTTCAGTACATCTATGGGATTAATTTTAAATTAAATCATTCCACTTATGTTAATGAAATTTGAAAAAATTAATTTCATATTTTAAATCATCATAATTAATATTACATAATAGGTTCGACAAAATTTTTGGTCATATAGAATAATAAAAATATTAAAAATTAATTTTCACATTTAAGCTAAAATAATAATGATTGTAATGACCTAAAAACTTGTTTAATTTATATTTCATTCCATATTTAAACCGTATCACCTATAATGTTTGATAATGATCCATTTGGGATGTTTTTTCAATGTGAAAAATATGTGTACACCTTTTTCTTTTATAAACAATTCAAGTGAGACATATTACCAACATATAAACGGGCACCATTATCCTCTTCTATTTACATATATAATGCCTTTTGATTCATCCAATCCATATCAAAATAACTTCCTGCCTTCCCTATCTACATCATATATGCCTTAGATTAATTATGAATCCATTATAAGAAGTATTTTTGTGCAAACCTAAGGAGGATTTCCAAATATATGGAATTCAAAACATGTTTGAGGAATGTTGAGACTTGAGATATGGTAATTTGACTGTCATTTATTTCAAGAATATATATTCCATATTCACCACAATTTTATTTTTTGGGGTGTATATACTTCCCCATTGACGAGTTATTTTATTAATATCTTATTTTTATTATATTTAATGTTTTATTTTGAGTTATTATCTAATAGAGCTTATGATTGAAAAGTTTCTGAAGTAGTTATTGAATTTAATATCACTTTTATTTCTGTGAGACCAATGATATATTCTGCACTTATTTTTTCCTCAGGTGTATATAATTCCCATAAATCTTATTTATGATAATTCTTATGATATTTAGGGAGATTTATATATCCATCTATGGTTCTTTATTTCACTGGGATTAGGAATCAAATGTTAACAATGTGTTTAAGGTTTTATATTACAATATCATTAAAGGATGTTTTCAGGATTCCATTAAGATTTTTTAAAGAAGTTATTTCCCATTTTTTATTTTTAGAAAATTATTTAAATGGAATCTTCTATTTGACTTCCAATTGTGATAGTTTTTACATTTTACATAAAAATTTGAAACTAAGGTTTATTCTAACTTTTATGACATGTAAATGTTTTTATACATAATGAACACACACTTAAATGAATCATTATTTACAGTATATAATGTTTCTTTTTAGTAACAAATTTCTTTAATATTTGGGAAATTTTGAAATTTTAAAGAATTGATTTCAAAATTAAAAGTACATTTTCATAAATAATTATTTAATAACATTTTTTGTAATTTCTATTCATTAATACAAATAAACTTTTTTGTTGTTTATGTTTCACTATGGATATAATCCAATGGAACCATCCTGATTCATTCTTAGGATGGTTTATGTATATAGAAATGATTATGACATTATTATGAATCCTATTTATTTTTCTATTAGATATGTTGTGATGGATTAATGAAATGTTTATGAAACACTATTAATTTTTATGGGTTGTGATATGATGATATGATGAGTGTTTAATGATTTTATGGGACACGCATGTATGGATTATGTGAAGGGTAGGGCCAATATCTCCATCCAATGAATTGGGTAAATATTTATATCTCATGAAGCAGTTTTGGGAAACAAGATGATGTTCTTGATGAGATATGGGAAATAGGATTACATTCATGATACACTCTGGGAATGAAGTCTATGCACTTGATCTACTATTGGAAATTGGTGATGATTCCTGATCTGTTGCATTATGAAAAACAAATAGGGATTCTTGATCCATTATGATTATATGTTATTTATAGTTAAACATGACATATAAAATGGATTCAATACATATGATGGTTCCATAATTAAATGACATGAACTTATGGTCATGGATTAAATATTAATGATTTCTCACTCTTATGATGCATGTATTTCACATGATAATGATTTATTCCATGAATCATGGTTATTATCTTTAAAATATTGAGTATGAATATTTTTTGTTATGTTCGTGATCTAATACCCTTATTCTTATTTTATTCTTTCTTATGTTAATTTATTGATATCTATCATGTTTTCTATTAATGAGCATCTAAGCTCACCCTTAGTTTTTTTATTTTCCCTATGATAAATAATGTTTTAGGTTGTTTATGTATATAAAATGTAATAAATGGAAACATATTTTGGGGAGATGTAGAAGATAAATAATGAAATATTAATATTGTGTATCTAGTCACTAAATAAACTAAACCTTTATAATCCTCAGGTGTGTGGATGTAAAACTTATTGAATACTCATTAATAAAATAGGAAATATTTGTATATGAGATTCCTGGATCACTATAGATTAAAACCTAATAAATAAATAATATAAAAGACAATGATAATATAAATTAAACCCAAATAAATTTCTTTTAAATAACCCAATACTCAAAGGCATGCTACAAAAAAATCCTTGACCACTGATTATAACATGAAATTTTATTTTTATATGAACTACCCAATAATTCTTTTTACACTTACTTCTTGAATTATGATGATCCAACTCTTAGATACCAAAAATCCAAGAGAACAACTCCTGTGATACCAATTTATAACATACTAACCTAGCTCAACCTGACACATCACCTGATTTGTCGCACCAAAAGTCCTAAAGCATGTTCTCAGCCACTAAATACTAGATGCATGCACCTGGGTATGAAAATAGAAATAAATTGGAATTATTTAAACCTGATGATCTATAATACATTGCTCATTATAATAAGTGACATACATATATATATATTAATGAAAAATATCTAACCATGGATTATTATAAAAATAAAAATGATACTTTAAAATATGAAAGCCCAATGTTCTAGAACACATAGTAAATCATTATCAAAGGGTCTATATTTGTGTGACCATTATTCATCACCATCCTAAATAACTCAAATATGAATCTATCTTAGAGGATACACCAGGATAAATAACACTATTTTTTTTACTCGAGTCCTAAAAAAATAATGTCTACATACACCAGGGTATATATAATATCTGAGGAAACACACACTAAGGTTCCACCATGAATAGAAACAATTTAATAAACAATAAAAACATTATTTTTTGTTTTAAAACAAACCAAATTATATGAATAATTTCATGTCGAAATTAACTTTCATAAAACAACCATATGATTTTGATTTCAAAGTAAAATCCTCATGACAAGACATTAAAACATGTAAATAAAAAACGTATGATTAAATAAGAGGAAAATGACCAAGAAATCCAGGAATAATAAAAAATGGGATTTTAAATCATAATAATCATGTTAATATTAACTAATTATGTGGAAATAGGATTCAAGATTTGGTATACGATACCCAAAAAACCATGTAAATATAGATGGCAAAGTGAATCCTACGTACCTATAATGGAATTTATCTCCATCTCTTCCCTATGTGAAAAATATACCCATTATGTGTAATAGAATCCATGATCAACATTTCAAATTACCATTGATGTATTTCACCAATACATGATGTTCCTAAAAACAACTATTAATGATAACACCCTATAAATCAATTTCATTCCCCACAAATGATTGAGAAAAAAATGATTTTAAATATATCCCTTAATAATATAAAAAAGTCATTCTCAAATTAAAAAAATAAAATTATTTCAAAATAACACTCAATTTCTCCATTATAAATAATCGATTAGAAAAAAGGCACCTAACTTGCTATAGGGGGAAATTTTGAAAACATTAAATTCTATTATTTAAAACAATGAGATATGGTTCTAAAAAGTCTATACCAATAATGAACATCATAAAATACCCATTAAACACTCAATATCCAACAATAACTACCAAAATAGTTTGCAATGGATCAAGGGAAATGTGAAGATTGGAAAATTGAGAGAAAATAGAAGATATCTAGAAGAAAACAGGCCATGTCTAGAAGATATCCGCCCAAATATATCTAGGATCAACATGGAATCAAATGAAAATTTCTCTATTAATTACTAGGGGTTATTCTTTGTGCTAATGGGTGATTATGAGGACATTTGTGTTAAAAATGAATAGGTGAATCACTGTTATTTTATATTTTAATAATTTTCGATCAGGTCACATTGCAATTCCCAAATGTTAAAAAACTACATGGTTGTCACTATTACTTGAAAACAAGGTCACACTTTTTCCTGGGGACTATTTCATAGTTAAAAAGGTCCTTCACAAATCATAAAAATGAACAATAGAACCGTTATATCTATATCTCATGGTTACCATATTATTACTACTAACCCTGTGATTAAACTAGCCATCATTCCCATTTCACTTGAATATCTATTTTTTACCCCTTACCACTACAAATTATATAATCATTAAAGAGATACACCAATAAAAAAATAAACATACATGGTACCCATAGGGTGTCACATGTAACTTATTATTTTACAAATATTAAAATTGGTCTTATTACCCTTTTTGATCAATTTGATTTCTAGATTTAAAATAATTTTATCAAAAAAAATTAATATTTCGAAATGATAATTTTAAAATAAAGTCCCATAACACAATAAAACCATTTTTGAAAGAAGTTTTCTTTTAAGATTATATTTTATTGGTGGATAAAATTTTAATTTTCTTATTTTCAAGATATAAATTAGTTTATTATAAAAAATGATTTTTTGTGTATTTCAAATCAAGAAAAAATATAATTTTACTAAAATAATGTTCAATTAAGTGAAAATATAAAAAACTATATTTATTGGAGTTAAAATATTAATTTTGTTCTATAAGATTAAACATAGGTTTAAAATTATTAAAATAATATCTTTAAAATGAATGACTATAGTCTATATATAAATATTTTTTCTATTAAAATGTTTTATAAAATTATATGACTCTATTATATACAGATATTGCAATAAAAGTACAGTTTTTGGAAAAAAAATACTATTTTCACTATTCATATAAAAATCAGATATCTCATAAAAACATCTAATATTTATACTAAGTCACTTTTTGTGTGAGGGAATCAAAAATTAAGTTTTCAATCAAATAAAAATTTTAATTTTAAAATGTAGTTTTCAAATGAAAATAAAAAATATAACGAAAACTACATTTAATAAAAAAATAACATTTTACACATAAGGTGTCCTTAGTATATTTTGATTCCTATAAGAACCCATAAGTTATATGAGGTATGAGACATATTTATTTCAATTATTTACTTTATTTTTATTTTTATGGGAGTTCCTCGTAGGGTCAGGGAGTAAACATGGTTGTACGAGGATTCTATGAACCTAGAGCCAAGTATTTGGAGAATGCAATAAGGATGAATGGTTGGTAGAAATTGTGCATCCCATTATGCATAGTCATAGTAAATTATGTGGGGGTTCTTATTGTACACAATAGAGGGTTCACGATTTTCCCAAATTGTGTGACCCATGCCACATGGTCGTGTGATTTCTACACACACATTAATAGATGATAAATGCATACATGGTGCATGATTTGTCTAACCATGAACTATGATCATACGAGGGTTGTTTTAAGATAGTGTTGGGTGTATGGTTAGATAATGGTTTTCCTAACCATTGGGCCAAACCATGGAACTTATTTTTTTAAGGGGAAATGAAAATTTCCCCCTAAATCTTTTAAACGATGACCCCTCTTCATCTATTATATTTGTCTTGAATAAACATCCCTTCCTCCTCCACTGGGATCTCCAAAACACTTCAACCTAGGCATTGTAATAATTTGTCAATCTGATCTACGAATCAAGAATAGTTAAAATCTTTGGATATCCACTAGTGATTCTTTTATTCCTCAGGCTCCTTTTAATATTTTTCTTCATATCTATGACACTGTATTTTTGTAGGCTCATATTCCATAATTTTCGGGAATTTGCCCATTACACCATTTCTCCTCATCGATATTGATTTATCGGTTGTAAATAGATGAGTGTTCTATTATGGGAATGAGGTAATTGGTTTATACGTTTTCCCTAAAAGTATTATTGGTTATATCTTATTTATATTATGTATCATTCCAAAATTCCTAGGAGGATTTTCTTAAATTAAATTGATAATCCTTTAGAAATACTAAATTAGTGATTAGGACTCATAGTGACACCTTTATATAATATTAGATGTATTTAACCTAAACTTGAACTTACCATAGGGCGGTTATTTCCCTTGATATTGATCATGATTCCATTATGGCATGAGAAATTTTCTTGGTATAATTGATAATTGAATATGGTATTTAATAGAGTTGTTATTATTTGTAAGAACCTTAAAAACATTTATTTATATTAAAGGTATGAAAATATTAATATGATGACTTCCATATGACTATGAATGTATTAATTAATTTATCGGTGAAATGGTTCCTTAGTCGTAAATGATTTGGGTGTAAGGGTAATGGAGGGTTTGTGGTATAGAACTGATGAGACACTTATAAGCCTTAGACATTTCCACTCATTGGAACCAATTTAATTAAATTACATGGATTCTATATACCTTTCTACTATGTGGATACAATCACTTAATTTAATTAATATGTAAGGATTCCTTGTACAAGTAGATTCGATGATTTTTTTATGATGGCTTGCAAATTTCTACTACTTAGATTCTGCACACTTAGCTTATTTAGATGCCATATAAATTTATACTCATCAGTTCTAACTTACATAGACTACTTTGATTCCATGGATATTTCTATTCCAAGGATCTAGTTTGACTGGTTCACTTGAAATGACAGAATTCCATAGAAATTTATAGTCATTGTATGTGATTTACCTAACCCATTAAGATGCCTCTGAAATTTCTACTCCTAGCTTCAATATTACTTATTTTTCTTATCTTACTCAGATTCCTTTAAAATTTATACTCCTTAGACTCTGGACCATGTAGGCCCAATGCATCATTGCATGGGATAGGTTGTTATTAATTCATGATATTGTTTACAAATCTCCCTTATGATTTATTTTCATGATCAGAGTGAGATTTTATAGATTTTATAGTGACACTTATGCATTTATTACCTGTAATCATTTTATACCCTCACACTACATCAACATACATGAATATGCTTGCTTTGTCATAGGCACCATTAGTTTTGACCTAATATGTGTTATCTCACACACTGTTCAGGCCACCATTGAGAACCCTGATAGACTTCATGGAGCCATGTAGGAATAGAGGAAAGCATCCACTTGATGTTGTTTTATTAGTTACTCATATCATCATAAGAGAATAGGATCATAATATGGCATGTGATGTTATCTGGTCATAGTTTCTTTATGGATTACATGTATTTTTGATACCATTACTATACAGGATTCCTTCTTCCATGTATTGTCTATTTATTTTATGAAATTCTTTTATCAAATTTTTTATATGATACAATTATAAGAGATCATAAGGTTATTTATATTATTGAGGGTTATTATTCAGATGTTGAGTTATTAGATATTCTTCCTCTACTGATTGATCTGATTATACCATTGTGCTACCCTATGATTATACGTGTATAGTCTCACCATTATTCCCCTGTGGACCATCACTAAAATTTGACAACCTATGGAATTAGGGTTGTCACTGTTGAGGCCATGTGGCCAATGAGGCTCGATTACAGTTTATTTAATATGATCCAAAATGTCACAAAGTGATTCAGAAGACATTATTTTCTTTTTCTTATCATTTATGAATTCTAGAGAGGAGATAATGGATGTGTTAGAGTTTGTAAGTGATATATTCTTGGGATTAGCTAACCCTTGTATCATAAAAATACAAATTACATGGGAATGAGACTTGATGTTTTAGTTTATTCTGATTTCATCAGATTTGATTCCACTATTGGGTGATGTATATGGTGATTGATGTTCCATATGATTACTGATTTTTAACCGTGAACATATATGGAAAGAAAATATTTGATCACACATCATCATAGGTACTTTTGGGGTTATATGATATGTATTACTTCATACCATGATTCTATTTTTTCATGCACATCTTTCATCATTTTTGGGGCTTTATTTTTTTATCCTTCAAATAGTGATAATATTCCATATAGGGACATCATAGATAAATCATTGGGATTAAATGGATTCCTCACTTCAATTTATTAGTTTTACGGGACCTTATAAATCTTAATTTGATATCCATATAGTTCAAACCATTAATGGGAATTTTTATATGACTGAGAATGAATTTAAAAGAAATTGAATGTTAAAATGAAATGACCACCATTAAATATTGAAGGAAATTTCTATTTAAATAGAGTTTTATTATATAAATTTAAATTAACAGTATGTATACCAAGACCTTAGAATTATAGTAGAGAAATTAACCCTAAATCATCCTTAGTAGTGGGAAGTAGGCAGTGTCACTTACTTATCTATGACATATACATCACCCATACATGACTATAATAGTAGGTATAGTTGTGTGACATGTTTTTAGGATGGATTATGGATGTAATAATTGTATATATGTGATTTTATCATTATCAAATCTTTTTTGAGGTGTGTTCTTAGAAATTTTTGAGATCTTTTACACCTACATCATCTAGTTGTGTGCCAAGAGGGTTTTGAAGTCCATGCAAAGAAGGTGGTGGAACCTAGTCCACCAGTATAACATCCATTGGCACCACATTTGGCATAGTCTGTTATACTTGATATGGGTGTTGAAGACTAATTTTGAAAGGGTTTCCAACAATTCATACAGACTGTTCAGGGAGCACTGTAACCTACCCCAACTATGGAAGAGTTGATGCATGAGTTTCAAAAAAATCATCCACCCCCATTTTTATGGAATAGATGACCAAAAGAAACATTTAAATGGATGATGTCTATGTTATAAAATATCGAGCATCTTGAGACACCTTCTGAGAGGTGAGTGAATAATGCTACATATATGGTTCTGGATTCCACCAAAATTTGGTGGTATGTGATTATTCAGATGGAGCACAATCGATATATAGCCTGAAGTATTTTCAAGACATCCTTGTAAGATTATTTTTATCCAGAGAAGTTGAATTCCAATATATTCATATATGTATTCACCTGATGTCGGGTGACTTGTCAGTCATGGACTATTCGCCCTATTTTACATTGCAATAGTGTTTCAACCCATTTTTATTAGGCGATGTGTTATTCAAATTTATACGATTTTAGGATGATATCTTGTATGAAATATGAATGCAGGTGACTGTTTTCAAGATTTATACCTTATCATAAACAATAAATCGGCATGGAATACTGATCATAACTTGAGGGATGATGGGGGTGATGAGTAAGGTAGATCAGATTCTCAACCCAGTGTCTCCAGATATGGTGGTAGGTAGAGATGCGTGAGGTCTCTCATGAGTGGAATACTGGTTAGATAATGGGTTATGGTAGTTCTATTCTCTATCATAAGAACGAGAGGTAGGAACACATGAGGATTCAGTGTGATAGAGACCTAGATGAGTGTCAATACTTTGAAAATATAGTCTATATACACCAGTTTTGTAGGAACATTTCTATTGAATCTGGATAAAGAGTGTGTTTACCAACTCCACATTCTGTATTACGGTAAACAACATCTATTTATGTAGGGAGATAGAGTGAGACCATCCGATCATGCTAAGGTGCTTGTCTTAGATGCGGTACCCATATAATAGTTTAATAATGCTTGAAGAGAACACATGTAGAGGGTAATCAAAAATATATTAGGGGTTTCAATAAGGAAATATGTATATAGTGTGGTTGATACCTATGGAGAAAAGTGATAGACCTTCTATAGGGAGAGGTACTATTCTAGTATCCTCTATGTTAGTGTCTATGTCTTTTCAATATAGGTCCTTCTCATTACATTATATTTTTTTCCTTATTTGGAGATCTATGGGCTACATGATTAGTTTTCTAGTAGAATGATGATAGTTGATAATATTTTGTACATTCGATCAGAGAGTGTTTTCCAGTGTATAGAGTTCCCCTTGAGATAGGTGGTGCCTCTTAGTATGGTACCTACATTTTCCTCCAGATGATAGGGTTTGAAATCATTCTAAGGATAGAATGGGTATCCCCCTATCATGATTATTTTATTATTTATAATAGAATGGCAACCTTATATTCACTATATGGTGGTGGTTTTATTCATAAAGGTGAATGGGATGTCCAAGAAAGATGATCTAGACCTGAGCATTGGCGGCTAGGTGAGATGAGAGACCATATTACAATTTTATATTTTTATGATCAAGGATCACATTAGGAGGATTTCCCCTTATTGGTTGGTATTTTTAATGGAAATTTTCATGGAAACTTTTTTAGGGACCCCGCTAGAGATAGATGTAGATTTTTCCATTGTGATAGAGAATTGAGCTTCATTGGTATCCATTCCTCCGTTCAGGATGGGTACTACAAAGTTGAAAGATCTTAATAGGAATCTAGATGACTTGTAATAAAAGGGGATTATATTACCCAATACTTCTCTATGGGTTTCACGAGTTATATTAAAATGAAATTATCATGGAACACTTCATTTATGTTCATATTACTATAAATTGAATAATTTGATGGTTAAGAATTGGTATCGATTTCCTTATATAAATGATATCTCTATCTAACTCTAGGGATATTGGGTGTTTTGGAAGATTGATCTAAGAATATATTGTCCTAAAGTGTGTGTTCATCCATTAGACATACCTCATACATACATTTGTAGAAATCATGGCCTATATGAGTATCTGGTTATGTTGTTCAGCCTCATGAAACCACTAGATGTTTTCATGGAACTAATAATGTTGGTTTTCAGTACACATATTTACTCTTTTATGGTGGTATTTTTAGATGATAATTTTCTGTACTCTCACACTCAACAAGAACATGCCTAATATCTTAAGATCATTTTAGATTGATTAATATATCATCAATTATATGTTACCATCACAAAATCCTACTTTAGGATGTATAAGATTCACTACCTAGGTCATATTATCTTAGACACATGAGTTTTAAAAGACTCGGATATGATGACAGTTTTAGTTTAATATTTTCATCCCTATAAGGTCTTTGATATATAGTGTTTCTTAGGGATATATAGTTATTATAAGTTCTTTATATAAGAATTATCATACTTAATAATAACTATTACAGTATTGACTAAGAAGGGTATGAAGTTCTCATGGTCTCAAGCCGATAAGGCAACCTTTTAAGAGTTTTAAGGGAGTTTGACTTCAGTGCCAGTCTTTATTCTTTGAGAGCATTGAAGAATCTATTTAGTGTATAATGATACATAAGGTATTTTCATAAGAGATGATCCGATGCACGAGGAGTGAGTTGTTGTATACAAGTCTCATTAGTTTAAGACACATGATGGTAACTACCTGATATATGATCTTTAGTTAACCACTATTGTTCACTATGTGCGCTGTTGGAGGCATTACTTTCTAGAAGAGAGTTTAGTGGTGTGCATGGACAAAAAAATCCCTAAGTACATATTTACATAGTATGACATTAACCTTTGTCAATGAAGGTGGGTTTAATATCTATAGTTTATTATTTCAAACATGTATATATTTGTTGTAAGGGAAGCATTGTTTTTGGTGCTCTCTGTAATAGGACTCAACAACATATAGTTCTAAAGGCTAGAAAAGAGTTGATGATTACTGAATGTTTTTTAGAAATGCACTTCGAGGTGTAGGATAGTCACCGGATTACTTTTCTCTTCTCCATGCTAGGTATATCCACTCTTACGTATATGGGTGAGGATGAGACAAATGTCTGATTTTGAGGGCTTCTTTCCATGAGAGAGAATGGAAAGTGAGGGCCCACAAACTGGTTAGATCATTGGTGGGAATGGACTTATATTTATAGTAGGGAATTTATCTATTCTAGTACACATTTGAGAGTATATGATTTGACATTAATGATTTATCTTGGGATGTACATCCCAGTGTTATCAAGATGTATCAAGACACAATCCTTCAATACTGGTGGTTGGGGATGAAGTAGGAGATATGTAGGTTTTTTACTTAGTGTTCTACCATTTAGTAGGTTAGGGCATAGAAATAGTCACTAGAGGGACATTTAATTCCATTACATATACTTGAGTGAAAATTGGATGACCTCACCATATATTTCATGATGATACAACCTAGTTCACCTTATAGTAGTGGAATTGTATGTGTAATTATAGACATTTTGACAAAGTGTCCACATTTTTAGCATATTTAGGATACTATTTTAGTGGATGATATTAGGGGTATCTACATTCATGAGATCATACACCTCCATGGGATCCCTTGCTCTATCATATCTAAGAGAGATTCTCTTTTCACATTGTGGTTCTGGCAGGTGTTTCCGAGGGAATTAGGTTCATTAGTACTACTGAGTACAACCTATCTCCCACAGACAAACAGAAAATCTGAGGATACAATTAATGTTTCGGAAGAACTTATCTATGATTTTTCTTGTATTTTGGAGGTTATTGAGTGAAAAAGTTACCTCTCTTTCAGATTTTTGAAAATAATATCTTTCAAGAGACCATACAATGGGATTCTTATATGGCCCTATAAGATTGGTTGTTCTGTTCACCCTAGTGATGGTTAGAGGTAGGATAGGTATTTCTACTAGGTACTTATATTGGTCATAATAATTTAGAGGAGGTTCATCTTATTAGGAAGTGGATATATACTGTACAATCAAGATAAAAGTCATATGACAATCATCATCATCTAAAAATAGAGTTCTCATTGGGGAGTCATGTTTTATTATGTGTTTTTCCTAGATTGGGGCATAGATAGATTCAAAAAATGGAATACATAACCTAGTTATGTTGGACCCTTTTATATTATTGGGATATTTGGTCTGATAGATAAGTGATTTTTTCCACTTTAGAGGTACTGGGAAATATAGGATGCCTTCTATGTATATCATCTTCATTGATATTATTTTCCCAAATATCCCAAGCACCTTCTTTTTATTTTGTTACGGATAATCCCACTTTTAAGGGTTGAAGGGGCTCTTGTACATGACCCATAGGCCCAAGGTACATGGCCCTATTGACCCACAATACATAAACCAAAGGCCAAGAGGCAAACCATGCCCATTACATAACCCGTAGGCCCAACCCACTAGAACTACCCCTTACCAGATTCAGTTTCATTAATCACCTAGCTCCCTATCCTACATTACTGATTAGCTAGCATTGCCCCATAAAAAGGTGAATGGTGCCCGGTCCCAATAGCGGCTAAAAAACCCTCTCATTCTTCCAATATGGTTAGCTCCTCATCTAGTGGATGCTACTCTTGATGATCAGATACTCTTCTAGGGCTTTTTCTTTGTAAACTGGGATACTCCATGGTCTATGTGGCCCGAAGGCCCTAAGGACTGAAGGCATTTGATGACCTGAAGGCCCTTGGGATCTGTTGGCCCAAACCGGTGGCCCAAAAGCCCAAATTCGGTGAATAGATCCGGCTTCACAGTACCGAACAATAACTTATACAACACTGCTACAATGCTTGGAAATTCGCCTCCACCATGTTTTGAACCTAGGTCTCCTTGATGCCAAGAAGGAGCCCTTACAACTCGGGTACATGATCATAGGATCATTGATATCATTTTGATCCATTAAAAAATCTTTATTAAAGGTATGTTAAGATAGAGGTGGTTGATTCCTTTTTGGAGAATCATATCAATATTTTTAATCATGGAATAAAGGATCTTCTAGGATAGTCATATTCTCTAGTACATGTGCTATGGTAGAACAACTATATACATGATAAAATATTGGAGCGAGAGGCCGATATATTTTCCCAATGGAAAGAGTTATTGTCAGATAAATCTTGACCACCCTTGGAAGGGTAATTTATGAAAAAAAATAATGGGGTATGATTGAAAGAAAAAATATTTTATATGAGGTATAAAACCTTTTAATTTACACTAATTACTTTAGTTGTATCCTTGTGGGAGAACCTAGCAGGGTCAAGGAAGAATTGAGGGTGTTTGAGGATTACATGGATCCTAGAGCCTGATTTTTTGTATAAGGAAACTGGGTCATATAGTTATTATAAATCATCTATCCTAATTCACATGATTAGAGTTAACTATATATGGTGTCCCGGTGCACAATAAAGGGTAAATGGTTTTGACTAACGTTACAACCTGGGATACATGGCCTTGTGATTTATGTATGCATTTTAATATAGGATAACTTGATGGATAGCGCATAGTTTTTCTAACCATGCACCATAACCATTGAAGAGGGTATTGAGATAGTATTTGGCACATGGTTGGTGCATTTTTTTGATAAAAATCTGACCAAACTGTTTGAAATAGTTTTCTATGGGTAAATGACATTTCCCAATAATTATTCTTAATGTTAAAACCCACTCTTCCATTCTCTGTTTCTATAGTGGAAAACATGTCCTCCTCCCTTGTGAGATCCTTATGACTCTAACCAAAGATTTGTGATAATTCCTCCACACGTAATCTGAATAAATAGGTGTTTGTCTCATTGGATAGCTACCATGTGTTCTTTTTTCCTAAGGAACCTTTAACTATTTTATTTTTTATCTACAATTGCATTTTTTTCGTTGTCCTTATGCCCTATCATTAGGGTTTTCATCTATTCTTCCATTTTATATAGGCTAGGTCTAAATATGAGGCTATGATTAGATGAGTGTTCTTATACAGGGAATAAGGTTTGGGGTCTATTCCTTATCCCCTAAAATTATAGTCATTTATATCTTCTTTTTTTTTTGTTCTTCATTCTAGAATTTACAATAAATTATTTCCAAATTAAATAGATAATCACAAGAATTAAATGATAAATTCATAGGATGTGAATTTATACTTTATATGAGGTTTGTGGTAGCTGAACTGAACTTGAACTACCTTTGGGGTGGGTTCTTCCCATGACCATGATTATACCACCTTAGAAGTGGGTTGTGTATTCATCATATAATTAAAAATTAAAATTCTTAGTGATGAGAAATTATAATGGTTTTAATCACCTTAAATAACACTTTCATTTTTATATTAATGTTATGAAAAGAGTAATCTCTTGGATTTTATGTGACTAGGATGTGAATAATTAATTTATTGATTAAATGATTAAAGACATTATTTTATAAACAGTGATGGATTTGGGTATAATGATAATGGAGGGTTCACAGTATGGAACTAATGACCCACATGGATTCCTTGGACATTTCCACTCCTTTGATTGAATTTCATTATCCCACTTAGATTCTGAGGACATTTCTATTCCATGGATACGATTACATGATTTACTAGATATTATAATATTCCTTGTACATTTCCAATCCTAGTATATGAGGACTTATTAGGATGGATTTTACATTTATATTCTTTTAATCTAGTTCACCTAGATTATTTGGTTGCCTTTGAAATATATACTCCTTGGACTCTAGTTACATGGCTTGCTTAGATTCCATGAACATTTCTACTCCAAGGATCCAAATTAACTCGTTTAATTGACATTATCATATGCCTTGTACATTTTTAGTCAAGTTATACAAATTCCCTAACCCACTAGGATTCCTTGGAAATATTTACTCTTTTGATCCTATTTATGTGTTTTTCTTATCTTACTTGTATTACATGGAAATTCGTACTCCATGGACCCTGGAACTCATATGAATGATACAAGATTACCTGAAATTTGTCTTTTTTCATGATTTATATGATATAAATATACCCCTTATGATTTATTTTCAATATCACAGTGAGACATTTATGCTGGACATTATCACTTACGATTTCATTACTTGTACTCCAATTATACATACAAAATACTTCAACTTATTTGCACAGGATAGACTTGTTATAGACAATGTTGGTGGTGGAATGATGTGTGTTTTCTCACACCCAGTTTGGGAAGTCATTGGGTACCCAAACCGACATCAATGATGCAGTTAGGGATATGGGAAAGCACTCACTTTGTGATACTGGATTGACCAAGCCGACAATCATAGGAACACATGAGTATGCTTTGGCTCATGATGGTATATGGGGATAGTTTCCTTATGGTCTTTTTTTTTGCAGTTCATACATGTATTTTACTATATTTTTACTACCATGTAATTAGTGTCTTATATAAAGCATTCCATTGTCATCATTTTTATATGAAACTATTGTAGTAGTTACTTTGTTATTTATATAACGGGTTTTTATTCTTCAATTTTTCAGTTACTTAATACGGTTTTCTAACTGATTGATATGATTATACCCATTTTATAATGTATGATTCTAAGGGTATAGTTTCCTCAATGTACTATCATGGACCCTTGGTACTATTCGGTAGCCTATGGCATATAGGGAGGACTATTTGAGGCCATGTGGCCAATCATGTTCTGTTACTGTCGAGTGAACCAGGACCATGATTTCATAATACAATTTCCATATTAGATACTAATAAGATATTAGTTAATATATTTAAATATTATATATTACCATTTAATGTTTGATCAATTATTTTTTAGGATAAAATATACAATAGTTTATGAAATTATTTGGGAAATAACAACAAAATCACATTAATTATTTATCTCTCGAATTGATTTTTAGCTGAATAATATCATCTTATTTACATGTGTTCATATATACTTATGGATTTCATAAAAATTTAACTAATAGGTAATGAATAAGTTTTTTGTATACAAAAAACACATTATCAAAAATTGTTTTTATTTAAACAAAACATTATACATTGACATATTTGATTTTTACATTATCCCCCCCCATAAAATTGTTTTCCCCTGATTTAAATTATTCCTAACATTTGAAAGTTGGTGAGGGTATTCTTAATATATTCATTATTTAGGATATTACCCCTAATACATCAACTACCTTATGCTGTTAGTTTATATAACAATAAATATATTTCTTAAAACAATTTTAATCATTTACATAATCATATATGCATTCATACATGATAATCAAATGTTGTACATTAAATTCATTTCCTAAAACCTTTCTAATCTCTTATAAATTAAACCACAGTGATATTATATAATCCTCCAAAAATTAACTCATAATTTAACCCATAAAATAATAAAGTAACATAATAGTAAATATATATAATAATAACATTACATTATCGAAGACATATAATGGATCACTTATTTATTAAATCAATAATCAAATCAATGTCTATCAGTGGTATCTAACATAATTTGATCAAAATAAAACAACCCATTGTTACCTCAACATCATGTATATATCAAATAGAAGTCTTATCTATACCTAAATTATATTTTATTCAATTGTTAAATTAAAAATATGAAATTTATTTAAAATAATATTTCACGGTTTTCGATGCCATTTAATATATGATTCAAAGTCATTAATGAAAATAAATATCCTTTTTCATTAGAACATGCATATACTAAAATTCTCAACCATTAAAGTATACACCAATATTATGTTATATGACATAGAAGATTTTATGTACATACCATTTTTATATTTAATGTCATTCTCATTTTTAATTGTAATAATATTACCAAATATTTATTATAATATACCAAATATATATATGATAATATCAATAAAAAAATTTTATTCCACTATGACACCTTAGTATTTAACATATTAATCTTCCCATTGATCTTATGACACTTTTTATACAATCCTTGGTTTCCCATAGAGATTTTATTATTCTTTTATCTAACATAATTAGATAAACTTATACACAAATAATTTATAATTATTTATAAAATAGAGAATGAATTATTCATTTTATATACTATGATATTTTCAAACCTAGTGTGAGTGTGTGTTTTCATGTGTGTGTGTCGGAATCTATGTCATGCATCATGTGAAAAATGATTCAATATCCCACACCCTTTTATAAGTTATTAACCTTAAGCACATTTGTGTAAGAGAATGCATCCACTTGTAGTATCTTGAAAATGAAGTAATTTCAAGCAGAAAAATACAATATCTACATTACCAAAACATTTGCAAGTTTTCTTATACTTAGAATTATCTCTATTATTTTCCCACATTTTCCCATATTAATTTCCAAATTATTCAATATCACTACTAATATCATAAAGGGTAATGTATACCATTCAAATAGTTTTCAACATTAACTTATCAACACATAAATTATCTCCAACTGTCATCTCAAACTCTAAAGTTATCGAAACACTAACTTTGATACCAACTAAGACATCATAGTCCCACAATTTCATATATCATGTTGAAAACACATTAACTATTTAAAATGGATCTGTTACACATCTATAAATACAAGATAATATGAATTTAATAGTATAAATAACTTTTTAGGTTTAGAATTTCAGTAAATTAGGAAAAATATTTTTCAAGAAGGGTTCTTGTTTTCATATTAAATAGAAATCTTTTCCTATTAGTAAGTAACAATAGAATCCATAACAAGACTTCAATATACCCAAATCAATTCCATTTAAGATAATATTGTACACACATCATACATATTTCATTCTTTCATAACTCAGGGAAATAGAAAAAATTTTATTTGGTTACATCAATTGATGATTAAATGTATGTTTATGGAAAAACTACCAAAGATCATATGTGATCATATGATGAAAATATGGGTTTTAGAATATAATTAATGAAATTTTAAAAAATATAAAAAAATAATTCCCAATGAATCATATATCACAAGACAAGAATAATAGAATGAGGCTTAAGAAAAATGAAATTATGTTAAATAATATTGTTATCAAAATATTTTGATCACAACACAATACATGACATAATAAAAGGATGTCCAGGATCACTACAAATCCCATAATCAAAAAGTGAAAAAAACCATAGTTTTTTAGTTTCACTCTCTAATCCCTTATAAAAAATATCATCTTATATAGAGAATTATTTAATGTATTTTAGGGCAATATAATTATAAGAGAACCCATCACATTATATTATATACTTGTATAAGTGTGTCTTATAGAAAAAGTAATAATTTAATCAAATAAATATTAACCAAATAATGTTATGGGTTTTATATAATTTAAAAATCTAACCATATAAGTAAAACATTAATAATTCGCTTAATAATCACGACATGATGTATAGCATCCTGTCTTTTTATCACATAAAAATTCATTACATTTTAAAAAAATGATGATCTTTAAGGTTTAGTGTCTTGGAAACCAGAAACTTAAAACATGAAAACATAAAACATTCTTCTTAAACACTTGAAAGGCTTCTCCTCATGTTCATCCTTGGTTCATTACTGCATCTCATAACCTGGGGACATACATCAAAATAAAGGGTGATCAGAAGGCCCAGTAAGGGAAACAAGAGAAACATTTTATATGTGAACTTGAGATACTTCAATAAGGTCATGAAAAAAACGTTACGGAATGAGTAAGAAATAATGAGATATATCATAATAGATATAACATTTTTCATAACTTGAAGATGTGTCTACAACATTTAACATTGACAATAATTTCGTTTCATCAAGGTCCATCCCCAAGGTGTCATTAAAAAATTACCAAGGTTATTCACCAAGGTATCAGTCTAAAAAGTCATCTCTATAGAATACGTCTTTACCCAATGCATTAGAGCGCTATCTAGGCGCACCATTGACATGTCTTTATTATCATGTGATGCACATATATCATCATCAATGATTTCATAAACAACCCATATGTAATAAAATAAATGGGTTTCATTTCATAGTCATAACGTTTTAAAAACTGCTTTAAAGACATGATCTTTATGTCACTTTAAACCCACGGAAAGGGAAAGCGGGTTTCATGTACATAAATACCAGAATTTAAAATAGATCATTTTGATATATATGTGAATACCCCTATAGAAATAAGAGCTTTGAGTATTCACTTAATAACATAAAATAATTTTTAGAAAAAGAGAGAGACATTTTTGAGACGAAAATTCTGCAGCATAACTACAACGTTACAGGGTTTTAGAAAATTTTGAAAAGAGTGGGTAGATGGGTCACCCACTAATAAATGATCTATAATAATAGTATAGAGATAGAATATAAAGGATATGAATAATGGTAATGAAATTTGAAGGACATACCATTTGAAATGAAAAACATGGAAGTAAGGCCAATATAAGATTTCTCTTATAAAAATTCGGCAGCCTAACGGTGTCACTTAAACTTCAATAAAAATGATTTGACAAGATCAAATAGGGTCTCTCATAATATGATAATAAGAGATAAGTATGATAGATATAGAGATCATACCCCAAAATAATAAAAAGGAACTTGAAAGACTTTACATGAAAATAGAATTTGAAAAATGAGAAGGGTGAAAGAATCCCTTAAAAATTCGGCAGCCTAACGGCGTCACTTAAACTATCGTAAAAAGAAATGATGAGAGTAAGAGGGGATATCTCACCATATAAACATTAAAAGGGAATTAATAGGAATATATAAGAACATCCTACCACATTAGAACATGGAGCATAAAATGAATGACATAAAAGAGATTACTTGAAAGGAAAGAGAGAGGTCAGATCCCTTACCTTAAAATGTAACTCTTAAAACTCAAAGGTTGGGACTTTGAGGGCTTGGGGGAATATTGGGAGGAATCCTTGGGAGGTAATGAGACCATAGATTTTTTGGGGGAGAGTTGGGAGTAGAATGGATGAGAGGATGGCTTGGTATTTATAGGGAAAGTGAGGGGACAAGGCATTAATGGCCAAGGGACACCTCATAAGTGGGTATCTCAAAACCATGTGCTCTCCCATGATATTTCCCATGGAGTTAGGCCACATGGGGACCCCATACAATAATTCACCACCTTTGGTAGACCATCCCTTGAAATATCTCATGGAATAATCATAACACAGTTATGATGTCATTTAACATACTGAAACCCTAAAACTGTATTTTTACTATTCACTGAAAATTCAACTTTCTCAGAAAAATCCCAAAATTTCACCTCAACCAAATATCAATGCTCTGATTTAAATAATTAACTCCATTTTATAAAAATAATTTTCTAAATATTTTTAATTTAATTTTTAAAAAAATACACTATTCACTGAAAATTCATTTTTTTCAAAAAAATCCCCAAAAATTACCTTAACATAATATCGATGATCTGAGTTCAAAAATGAAATCCATTTTGTAAAATATAATTTTCTAAATATTTTTAATTTAATTTTTAATTAAAAAACCTATTCACCTGAAAAAACTAATACTTGAATAATAATTTATGAAACTGTTATTTAACCATTTTATTCAATCACATTACTTAATCAAGGTGCCTATATTATATTAATACATTATTTATGTGAGATTACTAATCCATTTAGTTACATTACTAATCCTAGCATAAAATCACTATTAATAATTTACTATTCATAAAAAATTAAGTTGATCTTATTAGACTCTAAATTTCGTACTGAACATAATTGTAGAAGACCATTTTTGGAATATCATTACACATTTATAATTATTTAAGGTTTACATAAACATTTTTAAAATATCCTTTTTCTAAAATTCATAAAAAATATGCATACTATATTTATCCGGTCATTTGAAAATTCATAAACATCATCATAAGATGAAATCTCAAATTTTATTTAAAACAAAGGATTATACAAGGAAGTTACGGCCTCCTTACATTGCCCCATATCATACCAGCATAGAACCTAAATGTAAGGTGTGCTAAGATGAGAGAATTAGAGGGAGGCTCGGCCAACATCGCAAAAGTAGTAATTTCTATCAGTTTGAACTTCTCTCAAAGGTGATTCTGTTCTAGCATCACACGATGAAGTTCGGCTTGGGTTTGGTCCTGAGTAAAGCCCAGTGGTGCTACCTCCTTCACAAGTTCTTTTAGATGGGTTTTGATCGGTCCAAGACTACTGGGTGAAGCCATCAAATCTTCTTTCTGTATTAATTAACCAAGATCACTTGTATTTAGAGACATTAATCGAAACCTTTAGTTCACAGCAGTGATATTGACCAATGGTCATATAACAGTCAAAACCCAACGGTCACATTTTAATTATACTCATGTTATCAATTGAAAAATTATTTTGAGTATAAAAATAAAATAAAATAACACACAAAATTAGGAAACAAGATTTATTCAAAATTTCGGTTCGTTACATGATGAGCCCTTGGAGAATAAATGGGTATCCAATGATTTTAAATAACATTCTAGGAAAAATATTTCAATCATTATAATAAATATTGTTGTATTTACACCATATAGATAGAGGGTTTATATTTATGTCAATAATTTCTCCAAAATCAGTTGATATATATCTTCTAAATTAACACACTCCAATCAGTGGATGGAAATATAGTGTGTTCACAAAGAAAAGAAATTTGAAGAAAAGTTATTCTATTTCATTATGGATGGTTAGAAAGTAAATGGCGGTGATATATCATAAATTTCATACAAAATAACATTACATAAGACACATAGATAAATAGGGTGGATGGAAATATTTGATGAATATACTTCTTCATGGATGAGTTATATCAATGTATAATAAATTAGATTAGACCCACTTTGAGATCTTAAAAAATAACAAATTGAAAATATAAAACATTCACCACCTTGAAAAAATAATTTATTTAAATATAAATATGTTTTAAAATCAATAATAATATGATTAAATTTTTGTAAAACATTAATTAATAGAAATAATGATTTATATAAAATTAAAATGATTGAAGAAAGGTGTGGTCACTTGAAAAATGTTAGAAATACATTCAGTTTTTGGAAAAGACCCATATGGGAAAATGTTAAATTGATTTTATTCTAATCCATTTGAATGGAAATTAATAGTATATGAAAATTATGATTTTCAATTTTAAAAACTAATTAAATTTTTTTTCACAAAATGATGAATCAAATGAATATGAACATAAATTAAAATTTCAGTTTTTATATTTTTGAAGGATGTTTTGTCAAAAACCACATAGTTTTAAAGGGTTATAAAGATAAAACATTTATAAAAATATTATGTGAAATAAAATATCACCTTGAATATATAAATGGGAATAAGATAATTTGGATATTAAAATAAATATTACACATATTCCCTCGATGGGTTATCATATTAACATTTAAAAAGAAACCCATAAAGAGAGATGTTCTTGAAACTAAATATAAAATATAACTAATAAAACATAATTAATTTTATAATATTATAAATAATATTTTTATAAACCATATATGTTTAAATGTATGCATAATAAGAATAACCTCTAATGAAATACGAACGAAGAAAAATAAATTTATATTAGGTGCTGAATATTTGTGGTAAGAATAATTATATAATTAGGTGATAAGGATGAATTCTAAAACTATGTGAATTAATTATGAAATAAAATATAAATTATTTTTTATTTATAATAAATGATATCAAGAATAGTATATTTCAATAATAATATTAGTAATTAAACAAAAGAAAATTTAGTTATCACAAACCCTTACATTGTTATAGATTCATTCTGGTCCTGAATATATCTTATGAAATAATCATATTAAATTTGTTATGAAACTTTTTATTATATATTTAATTTTATATATACCATTAGTTATCATATTTTATTTAATTATTATATATATTTTACATATGTCTGTGTTAATAATAAATAAGGGTTAGCTAGTTTTGATAAATTTGGTAATAAAATGTGATATTAAAATAATAAGATAACTGTTTGTATAATAATTAAAAAATGGAAATCATTAATTTATTTTTATCTTATAATAATATTAGAATTTGAAAACCCACATTCATCTAAGATATAATTTTATTACATTTTTCAAGTAGGATGTTAAACTTATCCAAACATGGAAGTACTCAATCTTGATTAGAGAGTATGGTTAAGAATGATTATATAATCTTTATAATATAAGAATACTGATCTTATTTATATCTTCATAACATTTTTAATAAAATTTAATTATTTTTTATAAATAATAAAAATCAATATGAATAAAAAAATGATAATTTATGGAGGTGGTAGTCGACATAATTCACAGTTAATGCTTTTGTTTTTCAATGAATGTGAGTGATTTAAGGGATATGATAATTTTAATTTTATGAAATGAATATATATTATAGATATAATATTTATTAATGAATATCATTATTAAAACAATCCATGAGTTATGGTATGAAAAATAGAAGATGTAAATTCACAAAGGTGGATGTCTGCTCACACAAACATATGACACTTATTTTTTTATTAGTTGATGCAGAGGAATAAATAATGGATTTGAAATTCATATATTATAATATAATTTAAGTTATTATAATGATTTTATTGTATATGTAGAGATATAACAAGTTGTTTTAGAATATTTAGAATAAAATATTGAGAATTTGGTAATACATACATCGAACTCTTGAATTTTATTTTGGAAATATCATTAGAGATAGAGGATGTGGGATAACTAATGGTGATCATGGGATTAATGAAGTGGGATATAGTTATTCTAGTAAAAAATGTAATAGTTTTAGAATGAAATTATAAGTAATTTATTTGTAATGACGGGGTGAAAGAATCCTACTTTCTAAGTGAAGTAAATGGATTTGTTTTGTAAATATTCATGACATAGTGTTAGAGGAATGTTATATTCAATAGAATGAGCCTAAAAAAGAATAAAATAGATATTGTTTTAGTATTTATTTTAAAATATCTATTACAAACAATTGATAATTAATTTTTTTATGAATTTATGAATTTTTCATTTAATATATCATTTTTATGTAATTATCTATTAACAAGGTAATTTTTTTCCTCATTTACTTATTTGTTGGATCTACATTAAAATATTCTATATTTTATATTTTAAACTCTATAGTTAAAAAATAGATAATTATTATATCAAAGAATATTTAAAATATAGTGATTTATTAAAATTTAAAATAAAATCACATATATATTAATAATATTTTTTTAGGAAAAGTGTATTTTATACATAAACATTATGTGTTGGATAAGAATATAAATATTTTGATATTGAATAAAAAATTAAGATTATTATAAAAAAATAAAGTATTCATTATTGTAAAATCAATATAATAACAAATTTTTATAAAATAGATTTTAATTAAATATAATCAATAAACCATATAAATTATTTGAATTAAAATATAACTTTTTTCTATAAGGATTAAAATATATTTGTTAGTTATGAAAAATATCATTAAAATGAAACTAATTATAAATTAAACAAATATTATATCAATAAAATATTTTATAAATTTACAATTCTCACTTATATGATGATTAAATAGAAAATGTTGGTATTTTTAAAAAATATTTTTATTCACTATTCATACAAAAATTAATTATCTCAAAAAATTACTAAGGTTTATAAATAGTCTATTTTTATATGAGGAATTTAAAAATAAATTTTAATTTTTATTATTAATATCTTAAATATATAAATTTAGTTTTTAAATGAAAATACAATATTTTAAGAAATCTGTTTTAGTTAAAAATTTATTTTTTAAACAATACGTGTCTTATTATTATTTCACAACAGTTTCAATACTATGTAATAAAAATATATTCATTATTACATTGAATTATATGTGTTATCACTTCTAATTGGAAAATTTAATTTATTAGGATAATATATATAATAATTTTATAAATTATTTTGGGAAGATCAATTAAATGAAATTTATTATTTATCCACCATAAGAATTTTATTTTTAATAACTACATCTTTGATACTGGATTATTTATTGTTATTATTATCTCATTAACAGTTTCTGTCAAATTGGTTATTTATCATTTTAGTTTTTTATTTTATTTGAAACATGTTTTCGAACAAAATTTTTATTAAAATAAAAAATTATAAGGTGAAATCATGGGCCATTACAAAGTCTATGATTTTTTTAAAATATTATCATTGATAGGCCAAAAGACACAATGTCTAGCGGTGTTGAAACATGAACTTTTATAACATATTAAATTAAAATGATAAATTTATAAAAATAATAATAGATTAACAATTTACCACTCCCCCTTAATGTGTTCACCAGACATGGGAACATCATGTTTTATTAGTGTTAATATAGGTTCCTTTTAAGAAGTTCCAACAGTAAATAATTATTTCAAGATACACTTTTCTATAATAATTAAAATTATCTTTATTATTATAAACATGAAATTGTTAAACAAATATTTGGAGAACTAACCAATGAAATAATAAAATAATTTAAGTAAGAGTTTTAATAAAAAGTTCAAGAAAATATAACTTAGTGGTCAATAGTGTGGTATGCGTATAGTAAATATATTTAATAATTATTCTTCTGATGAGTTATCTTATAACTATTATAAATTTTTAGTTAGTGAATCACACAAGAGTTACTAATTTCATTAGAAGATGTTATTTTATGAGGATTATTTTTGATATAGTTATATATATATATATATATATTAGTGTTTAATAATATATTATGGGATGAGAATTAGTAACTAGAGATAGTGGCTAAGACCGTTGAAAAATAAATGGATATAAAATTAAAATAATGTACATATCTCATGGAAGAGGAAAAATATAAGGAGAATTCCATGTTTATTCATGAAGTAATGACCACCGTGGATGTAGAATACCTATAAATTGAAATTTATGATAATGAAAAAGATGAAAACATCCATAAAAATAAAATTTATTCTATAAATAAAGTTGGAAACACTTTATTTGTCATAGGGATTCCTAATTGTATGGAAAATAAAACAGTAATATGAATCAACATATTACACTATAAGAATATAAGGCCCTAGCCTTAAACCTTACTTAATCTTGAGTTATTACAAGATTACACATTGAGGATCTTTTCAGGTTTAGAGTTTTAGAGAATTAGATCATGAAACTTGCATTACATTCCACATTTAAACAAAGTGGTTACATAAAAGACAGTATTCATTCTTCCCATCAACGGAAACATATTTAAAATATAACACGGATTCTTTCTTGAAACATCCTTGACACTATCATCACATCATGTACCTTTCCCTTGACCTGTGAAAAACATTTCAAAAACTTGGGATGAGCATAAAAAGCTCAGTAAGGGTTATAAAAATATGGAAAGTAAACATGAGTTCATATATACATAAGAATGAAATCATACTTTACCATAAAACATAGGCACTTTAACATACCTCATCAAACCATGAATAAATCATAGAAAACATAAGACATAAAGGTAACTTGAGGCATTCATAACATTCTTACGTGGGGAGTAACCCTCTTGGTTACGTTTGGAATACCCATCACAGTATATTCTCTAAATCTCTTCGGAGAAACCTTAACGTTTCACTCCTTCGCGTTACCCAATGCATTGGAGAGCTGTAACGGGCTCACCCGCCCTTAGTTTATCACGGAACCACCTGTTTTCATAACAATTCCCAAGAACCACAACATAAATGTGTCACATAAAACATGCATAAAGGAAACATAACATTTTCACATTTCAATCACAATATAACATTTTAGTATATTGAAATATTGAATCCATTCAAAAAGAAACCATTTAAAACATTTAATAAAGAGATTTTTGAATCAAAGTGTCCCATACCACCTTGAAGCTTAAAATTTTAAACCATTAATATCCATATAAATAAATCCTTAAAACCATTTTGAAAACATGGATATTAATAAGAACAAATAATTAAAACATTTAAAACGATATTTTGGTTAAAGGGGTTTTACCAAAATTAGAGACACTTGAATACAATAGTTGAGGAATAACATTTAGTCAAAACTTTATAATATCATGAGAATAAATGGATTCATGATATAATTCTCAAAAGGAAAGTATATACACCATATAAGAGTGAATTGGAGCATAACAACAATGAACCCTCAATAGAAATGTCAAATGTGATGAAATCCCTTATAAAGAAGGTATCCTTAAATTAAGGACAAATAAATCTCAAAAATATGTGTGAAAAATATAAATACACCCAATATAAGTGTATATTAAGTGTAAAAAGGCCATTCACACATATTCAATGGACGACATATTCAATGACTACATGTTGAACCCAAAGAAATCGAAATTTGGTTAAAAAGTTCCCTTGACAGCCTAACGGCATCACATAAAAAAGAGTTGATGAGAGATAAAAAGAGTATCTCATCACTTGGACATAAAATTTACATCAATAAGGTTATATGAGAACATATCCCAACATAACGATATGTAAATTAAAAGACCCAACAAAAGAAGTCTTTTAAAAAAGAGGAGGGTGAAAGGTTCCCTTACCGACTTGGGTATCTTTCAAAACATACACCCCATGAAAGAAGGACAAAAGATAATTGATTTAAATACTCATAAACGAAAGTATATTACACAAAGAGTAGAATAATGGGCAGTACATACACCACTCAAGGGAATTTGTGGAAAATGTAGCATAAATCTCACAGGAATAAAAGTGAGATGAAAAATCCCTTACGAAAACTCGGCAGCCTAACGGCGCCACATAAAACTTCCGAATATGGATTGATGAGATCAAATAGGGTATCTCATCACATTAAAATAAAATTTACAGCAAGAGGAATATAAAATAACATCCCCCAACATTACAAAGAGGAGCTTAAAAGAAGTGACATAAAGGAGAGTACTTAAAAAGAAGAGAGAGGTTAGATCTCTTACGAAAGTTTGGCAGCCTAACGGCGCCACTCAAAACTTCCAAAATGGATTGATGAGAGAGAATAGGGTCTCTCATCACATGAAAATAAAAATTACAGTAAGTGTAATATAAATGATCATCCCAATAACAAGAAATATGAGCTTTAAAAGGAATGACATAAAAGTGTGTACTTAAAAAGAAAGAGAGGAGTAGGATCCCTTACCGCGGGTCCGACTTGACTCGATCGTTCTTTAATCTCCTGAATAATAAACGTGAGTTAATTTCTAATTCCTTAAGAACCTTTTTCAAGTTCATTATTACTTTTATACCACTTATTACCATGTCATAAACATTATGTAATCATTTAAGTTAATAATATTTGTTTTTCCAATATTTGGTTCTTAAGTCGAAAGTGGACTTCTTACAATTACATGTTGTTCGTGTGGCCAAATGTTTATTATATCCAGAATTGTATTCATTATGTAGATATCATATATGTAATATATATCCAGTACATGCATGCATTTATAACATTACATAATCATTTAGAGGTAAGAAATGAAATGCACCGTTCATTGAGATGGTAAGCCGTACATACGCATGAACGCTACTTTCATTTCTATTTCGTATTTTATAGAATGGAATAATAATGATATAAAGGTATAATATAATTCCAGTATAATATCATATTTAATATCATATTTCCATCCTTTATACATCCCACATATGGTATTTAACGAATCAAATCACTTTGAGGGGGCGGTAGTCCGCACTTCCTTAAATGAAGATATCGCCTATACCCATAATGGAAGCCATAAAGGTAAGACAAAAAATGAAAAAATACAGAAGAATAAATAAAACATAAACATATTATATATCATATATAAAAATAGTTACATCATAATGGCCACCGTTGAAGGTGTTAAATGAGTATTGAACAATCATCGTTTCAGGAGGCAGAATTTCACCATCCACGGAAACCGTATGTTCTTTAACCATTTGATGTAGTTGTGTGAGAGTGTAGCTCGAATAAATCTTATAACAACATCCTAGTATATTGAAGATACTGGTGTTGTTACAAAATAAGTAAATAAAAAGAGTTTAGGGGGTTGGAGAAGCAAAATAAAACAAATGAACATGAGATAATGAATTACCTTTAAAAGTGTAACTCCTTTTGATTTGAGCCTAAAGGCTTCTTTTGAAAGAATTCTTCCCAAAAGGAATCCTCTAGGATGATGAGAGGGATGTGGAGAGAGTAAATGGGCAGGGGTTGGCCGAGCCAAAGTCTTGAGGAGTGTTTTAAATGAGGTAGAGGTGGGGGCCTTTTATAAGAGGAGAGGAGGGGCACTTTTGGAATGTAAAGAAATATTACTTTATTTGAAAATGTGTTTCGGTTTCAAAAGGTCCCACATTGATATAATTTGTGGATAAGGTGATAAGGCTTCGAAATCCACTCATCCAATAAGTTTTGCACATGTGTAGTTCATATATTTTAGATTATCTTTCCATTTTATTTAAATCGTCAAATAATGATGTCATCGCTGCATCATTATTATGTCATAAATAATTTAATTTATTTAATGTCTAAAAATTATAAAAAACTACTATGATGTAGGAAATCTTTTTATCTTTCCAATTAATATTTATAATCAAAAATATGACTTGTATAACCCCACTTAAAAATTGTTTTAGTAAAACATATCATGTTTGTGTCAATTTTACTTTTACATTAAATAAAATGTTATTTATGTCATTTCCCAAACAAAGTGGATCCATGGGGTCCCCAAGTTTACCCATGACTTGTCTTGGTCGGGCATGATACAACCAATGAGGGTAAGACATGTGTCAAGCTCATCTCATTTTATTAAAGCATTATTTTTACCTTAAACTACACTAATTACCACTAATCGCGATTAAAAACTTAATAAGTTACTATTCACCAAAAATTATTTTAATCTCATTGAACCACATTTTACTTATTAATGACAACCATGTATGTCGGATTTTTGAAAATCAAAACACAATGAGGGAAAAATTTCATTTAAATGGAAAATCAGTTTTTATAAGTACCACTTAGTGGTTTCACTATTCATCAAAATTTGAAGTTTTCCAGAAAAATCCCAAAAATTCACCCTAAGCTATATTTGATATTCTGAATTCAAAAATGAAGTCCATTTTACAAAATTCAAAACATATAAGTCACATTAATTAATTTAATAATTAATTCCCGCTGTCATGTCAAATAGCGTGTTTTATGAAACAATAAGTATCAAAAGATTGACACTAGTTTAAGTCTGATTTCAAAGTGAAATTGATTCCAACGAACACTATTGGATTTAATGGTAAAAATATTTTCTGATTTCACTTTAAAACCAATTCAAAATATAATCTAAGCATATAAATAAATTAGATTAAAAAGTGGTTTTGAATTAAAATTCAACATTTTACACTATTCATTAAAAAAATGAACTTTATCGGAAAGATACCAAAAATTTACACAAAGTAAATTTTCATGTCCTGATTCTTAATAAGAGTTTTATTTGGTCCAAAAGAATGTATAAGAGTGATCAAAACTATATTTAATGACGGTTCGCCATCAAAAGGTGATAAGTGAACCTTTAGTGAAAACTAGGGCATATACGCCTAAAATTGAATTCTTTCCGTATTTTAAGCCATTATCTTTTATTGGATAAATGTAAAAACATTTAAAAACATATATAATCATATTTTAGTTATTTCTATCCATTCCCTCCATTACAACGGCTACATGTTAACTACCATTTAAAATAATATTATTTTATTATTAGAGTGCAACGTAAGATTCCCAAGAAACTCGTTGTTGCGTGTTGGGTACGCCATCGAGCATAGCATCCCCTTTAAAGTTATTTAAATATTTTATTCACAAATATGGATAAATATGAAATGTCATATTCTTTATTTACCTGGGGTGTTACATCTTTCCCCCCCTTTTGGGAATTGCGTCCTTGCAATTTTAAAATTGCGCTTGGAAACATCCTTGAAAGTCCCACATCGGAACAAAAGTCGGTAAAACAAACACTTTAAAATAAAGAGAGATAAGTACAAAGGTCACCCGAGTTAACCCATACTAGGATTCCATGTATGAAAATATGGACATGGAGGAAAAAACAAAGGGTCATGTTCTGATGGAGAGTGATAGAAAACATGTTTAGGAGAAAGTTAACCACGAGAAAATCACAAACTTGTGATGGGTTAAACGGTATTCGATTCCCCAGTAGGAAAAGTTAATAGACAACATTTTTGTTTTAAGTTACTTTTTATTGAGGAATTTATTCATAAGGAAACATAATCACTTATCATATTGACTTTCAACTTTTATTAGATTCCTTACACAAACTCATATTTTCTCCAAAAGACGAGTATTTAGGAAGACTTGTTCACATTAAGAGTACTATAATCAACTTCTAGAGAATCACCTAATCCACAAAATAGAACTATATACTTCCCATGTCTTTAACCAAAACCAAAACCAAAAAGGCTAGTACAAGATCAGATAATCCAGAAAAGTATAACCCTTTACAAAAAGAAAATCTATTCTTAATCTCCAAAATATGTCCAACAAAACCCAAAGTTCAACGAGGACCATTTGTCCATAAAATTATTCAAAGTAAACCAAAATAAGATTGAATCCCAAATATTTGAAGGATTTAGTCACATAGTCTACCAAGTTAAATCGTAACATTTATCTCCAAACAACATCAGTTTCTCCTAAGGTCTCACATTGAAAAGTAATTATCCTAATCACATATCCTCCAAAATCAACTTACTCTTAATTCATAAAATCATATAACTAAAAAGAATCGGTCAAACTAACCAGGGACTTCACGTAGTCCAGTGGTAGGCGATAAATATCAGTCGCACTTTGGTTGTGGGTTCGATTCCCGCAGCTTTGTCCGACGCGACGGGATGTCACACAATCTGTGTGTTGTCCTTTTTCCAAAACTATATAATTCTTAAAACATTCCCCAAAATGAGATAAAATCTTCAAGAATAATCATAACATATTGTAACCTCAATTTTATCTCATGCCCTTCATTTTCCATCATATCATATAATAACCCATAATTACCTCAAAAGTAAGGATCATATAAACCCTAATGGTTACCTTAATAATTATTACCTGAATTTCCACATCGAGTTGGCCATCTCGTACATGATGAATTAGAGAACTCACCAAGGTTCAAGTGGTTGATCATGACTCCTTGATAGTTGGTTTAGAAAAACCATGAGATTCCTCATTGAATCCCCCATCTCATCGAGTATCTTAATCAGAGAACCACCACAGTTTCCTTCAAACCCATTGTCACTTTGGTGCCTGCTAGATCCAGCCATTTACTAAAACCAAAAAGGTCAGTGTGAGTATATCAACAAAACCATCATGTACTAACGAGGAAGGTAAACACTATGATATACTTACTCATTCACTTTATCTAAAACTAGGACTCTTTCTGAAATCCTAACCATTATGGTAATGTCACTTATGATTAAAGAATGCCCTAAACTCTAAAGTTATCTAAACCGGCCTTTGATACCAACTATAAGGCCCCAGCCTTAAACCTTACTTAATCTTGAGTTATTACAAGATTACACATTGAGGATCTTTTCAGGTTTAGAGTTTTATAGAATTAGATCACGAAACTTGCATTACATTCCACATTTAAACAAAGTGGTTAAATAAAAGACAGTATTCATTCTTCCCATCAACGGAAACATATTTAAAATATAACACGGATTCTTTATTGAAACATCCTTGACACTATCATCACATCATGTACCTTTCCCTTAACCTGTGAAAAACATTTCAAAAACTTGGGATGAGCATAAAAAGCTCAGTAAGGGTTATAAAAATATGGAAAGGAAACATGAGTTCATATATACATAAGAATGAAATCATACTTTACCCATAAAACATAGGCACTTTAACATACCTCATCAAACCATGAATAAATCATAGAAAACATAAGACATAAAGGTAACTTGAGGCATTCATAACATTCTTACGTGGGGAGTAACCCTCTTGGTTACGTTTGGAATACCCATCACAGTATATTCCCTAAATCTCTTCGGAGAAACATTAACGTTTCACTCCTTCGCGTTACCCAATGCTTTGGAGAGCTGTAACGGGCTCACCCGCCCTTAGTTTATCACGGAACCACCCATTTTCATAACAATGCCCAAGAACCATAACATAAATGTGTCACATAAAACATGCATAAAGGAAACATAACATTTTCACATTTCAATCACAATATAACATTTTAGTATATTGAAATATTGAATCCATTCAAAAAGAAACCATTTAAAACATTTAATAATGAGATTTTTGAATCAAAGTGTCCCATACCACCATGAAGCTTAAAATTTTAAATCATTAATATCCATATAAATAAATCCTTAAAACCATTTTGAAAACATGGATATTAATAAGAACAAATAATTAAAACATTTAAAACGATATTTTGGTTAAAGGGGTTTTACCAAAATTAGAGACAGTTGAATACAATAGTTAAGGAATAACATTTAGTCAAAACTTTATAATATCATGAGAATAAATGGATTCATGATATAATACTCCAAAGGACAGTATATACACCATATAAGAGTGAATTGGTGCATAACAACAATGAACCCTCAATAGAAATGTCAAATGTGATGAAATCCCTTATAAAGAAGGTATCCTTAAATTAAGGACAAATCAATCTCAAAAATATGTGTGAAAAATATAAATACACCCAATATTAGTGGATATTAAGTGTAAAAAGTTCATTCACACATATTCAATGGACGACATATTCAATGACTACATGTTGAACCCAAAGAAATCAAAATTGGGTTAAAAAGTTCCCTTGACAGCCTAATGGCATCACATCAAAAAGAGTTGATGAGAGATAAAAAGATTATCTCATCACTTGGACATAAAATTTACATCAATAAGGATATATGAGAACATATCCCAACATAACGATATGTAAATTAAAAGACCCAACAATAGAAGTCTTTTAAAAAAGAGGAGGGTGAAAGGTTCCCTTACCGACTTGGGTATCTTTCAAAACATACACCCCATGAAAGGAGGACAAAAGATAATTGATATAAATACTCATAAACGAAAGTATATTACACAAATAGTAGAATAATGGGAAGTACATACACCACTCAAGGGAATTTGTGGCAAATGTAGCATAAATCTCACGGGAATAAAAGTGAGATGAAAAATCCCTTACGAAAACTCGGCAGCCTAACGACGCCACATAAAAATTCTGAATATGGATTGATGAGATCAAATAGGGTATCTCATCACATTAAAATAAAATGTACAGCTAGAGGAATATAAAATAACATCCCCCAACATTACAAAGAGGAGCTTAAAAGAAGTGACATAAAGGAGAGTACTTAAAAAGAAGAGAGAGGTTAGATCTCTTACGAAAGTTTGGCAGCCTAACGGCGCCACTCAAAACTTCCAAAATGGATTGATGAGAGAGAATAGGGTCTCTCATCACATGAAAATAAAAATTACAGTAAGTGTCATATAAATGATCATCCCAATAACAAGAAATATGAGCTTTAAAAGGAATGACATAAAAGTGTGTACTTAAAAAGAAAGAGAGGAGTAGGATCCCTTACCTCGGGTCCGACTTGACTCGATCGTTCTTTAATCTCCTGAATAATAAACTTGAGTTAATTTATAATTCCTTAAGAACCTTTTTCAAGTTCATTATTACTTTTATACCACTTATTACCATGTCATAAACATTATTTAATCATTTAAGTTAATAATATTTTTTTTGCCGATATTTGGTTCTTAAGTCGAAAGTGGACTTCTTTCAATTACATGTTATTCATGTGGCCAAATGTTTATTATATCCAGAATTGTATTCATTATTTAGATATCTTATATGTCATATATATCCAGTAAATGCATGCATTTTTAACATTACATAATCATTTAGAGGTAAGAAATGAAATGCACCGTTCATGGAGACGGTAAGCCGTACGTACGCATGAACGCTACTTTCATTTCTATTTCGTATTTTATAGAACGGAATAATAATGATATAAAGGTATATTATAATTCCAGTATAATATCATATATAATATCATATTTCCATCCTTTATACATCCCACATATGGTATTTAATGAATCAAATCACTTTGAGGGGGCGGTAGTCCGCACTTCCTTAAATGAAGATATCGCGTATACCCATAATGGAAGCCATAAAGGTAAGACAAAAAATGAAAAAATACAGAAGCATAAATAAAACATAAACATATTATATATCATATATAAAAATAGTGACATTATAATGGCCACCGTTGAAGGTGTTAAATGAGTATTGAACAATCATCGTTTCGGGAGGCAGAATTTCACCATCCACGGAAACCGTATGTTCTTTAACCATTTTATGTAGTTGTGTGAGAGTGTAGCTCGAATAAATCTTATAACAACATCCTAGTATATTGAATATACTGGTTTTGTTACAAAAGAAGTAAATAAAAAGAGTTTAGGGGGTTGGAGAAGCAAAATAAAACAAATGAACATGAGAGAATGAATTACCTTTAAAAGTGTAACTCCTTTTGATTTGAGCCTAAAGGCTTCCTTTGAAAGGATTCTTCCCAAAGGGAATCCTCTAGGATGAGGAGAGGGATTTGGAGAGAGTAAATGGGCAGGGTTTGGCCGAGCCAAAGGCTTGAGGAGTGTGTTAAATGAGGTAGAGGTGGGGGCCTTTTATAAGAAGAGAGGAGTGGCACTTTTGGAAAGTAAAGAAATATTACTTTATTTGAAAATGTGTTTCAGTTTCAAAAGGTCCCACATTGATATAATTCGTGTATAAGGTGATAAGGCTTCGAAATCCACTCATCCAATAAGTTTTGGACATGTGTAGTTCATAGATGTTACGTTATCTTTCCATTTTATTTAAACCGTCAAATAATGATGTCATCGCTGTATCATTATTATGTCATAAATAATTTAATTTATTTAATGTCTAAAAATTATAAAACAAATACTATGATGTAGGAAATCTTTTTATCTTTCCAATTAATATTTATAATCAAAAATATGACCTGTATAACCCCACTTAAAAATTGTTTTAGTAAAACATATCATGTTTGTGTCAATTTTACTTTTACATTAAATAAAATGTTATTTATGTCATTTCCCAACCAAAGTGGATCCATGGGGTCCCCAAGTTGACCCATGACTTGTCTTGGTCGGCCATGATACAACCAATGAGGGTAAGACATGTGTCAAGCTCATCTCATTTTATTAAAGCACTATTTTTACCTTAAACTACACTAATTACCACTAATCGCGATTAAAAACATAATAAGTTACTATTCACCAAAAAATTATTTTAATCTCATTGAACCACATTTTACTTCTTAATGACAACCATGTATGTAGGATTTTTGAAAATCAAAACACAATGATGGCAAAATTTCATTTAAACGGAAAATCAGTTTTTATAAGTACCACTTAGTGGTTTCACTATTCATCAAAAATTGAAGTTTTTCAGAAAAATCCCAAAAATTCACCCTAAGCTATATTTGATATTCTGAATTCAAAAATGAAGTCCATTTTACAAAATTCAAAACATCTAAGTCACATTAATTAATTTAATAATTAATTCCCGCTATCATGTCAAATAGCGTGTTTTATGAAACAATAAGTATCAAAAGATTGACACTAGTTTAAGTCTGATTTCAAAGTGAAATTGATTCCAACGAACACTATTGGATTTAATGGTAAAAATATTTTCTAATTTCACTTTAAAACCAATTCAAAATATAATCTAATCATATAAATAAATTAGTTTAAAAAGTGGTTTTGAATTAAAATTCAACATTTTACACTATTCATTAAAAAAATGAACTTTATCGGAAAGATACCAAAAATTTACACAAAGTAAATTTTGATGTCCCGATTCTTAATAAGAGTTTTATTTAGTCCAAAAGAATGTATAAGAGTGATCAAAACTATATTTAATGACGGTTCTCCATCAAAAGGTGATAAGTGAACCTTTAGTGAAAACTAGGGCATATACGCCTAAAATTGAATTCTTTCCGTATTTTAAGCCATTATCTTTTATTGGATAAATGTAAAAACATTTAAAAACATACATAATCATATTTTAGTTATTTCTATCCATTCCCGCCATTACAACGGCTACATGTTAACTACCATTTAAAATAATATTTTTTTATTATTAGAGTGCAACGTAAGATTCCCAAGAAACTCGTTGTTGCGTGTTGGGTACGCCATCGAGCATAGCGTCCCCTTTAAAGTTATTTAAATATATTATTCACAAATATGGATAAATATGAAATGTCATATTCGTTATTTACCTGGAGTGTTACAAAGAAAGTATAAAACTTCTTAATGATAATATTGTAAAGATGAATAGAATGTTTAAAGAATAACTAATATCTATTAAGGATATATAGAGCACCCTCAAAACGATGCTACATGAATTAGAAATCAAATTAATGAACCAAGTGTTGGAAAATAACATATAAATTTCATTTATGAAGAATATGGATGATAAAATAAATGGTTTCATTAAGGGTCATGGGTCTTTTAATACATCTATCATTTACATGAAGATTTACACACCATCCATAAATAAACCCTTAAAATAACCTCCGAAAGAGTTACCATACAAATAAAAAAATGTTCATTTTACTAAATCTATTTTCCTAAACAGTGTAACTTTTTAAGAAAACACTATGCAAACATTGTTTAGAAAAATTAATGAGAATATTGCATTATTAAAGGGTGAATAAAATAGTAAGTTTGAGAATTGTGTTTTTATCAAATGAATTTTAATATAAGGACAAAAATGATCATCTTGGTTAAATCACTCTAGTTGTATACAGTATGTTAGACTTCATAGACATTTATCTGAATAACTATTGGACAGTTTATATTAAAATCATTTAGTTCAATAATTTTATAAAAAATTATAATGATGAGATTCAAAATAAATGTGGTCGAAGAGTATATCGTATAAAAACATTGCTGGTGATTGAATAATGGAATCCACTCCAAAAGTTCCATTTTATATTATCAAAAATGGAATGCAAGAAAAACATATTTACATAAATGATTAATATTATTTCTAAAAAATTAGGGAAATAAAAGAGCCCATTTTTGGTTGAATTTGTGGAAAATATGTGTGGTTTCTTTAATTAATGATAAGTCTTAAAAATAAGTTGAAGAAAAAATGTGAGTAGAATATGTGGTGTTTCAATTTTGAATAAAAAGGGAATATTGGTTGGTATTTAATGATCATGTATTAATATATTAATGTAGTATCATTTTAATATATGAAGATTATTGAGTTATATGTTACGTTTAAACCACGTTATAATGAATAATATATTGTTTACAAAAATATATATCATGAATGAAAGAAAATTCATGAATTATTTTCATTTGAGTTGAAGAGGTTCTAAAATTAATTAAAATTTTTTTGTAATATTAGAGAAGATGTAGAATTTGGGTACGTAATAACTTTCTAATTGTAAAACACGACTTGGTAAAAGAAACCAATAAAATGAAAATATTAAATAAACATTTATAGTGTCATAATTTTCATTAATAATGTATCTGAGGACATCATAGAAATTATAGAGGACATCAAAATAGTATTATTTTAGTTTAAAAAATACAACACGATGTTCCTAGTAGTGAAACAAGACTTTGTAAGTGTTTCAAATACTCTTCAATTGGACAATTAGACTGTGCCCGAGTAACTGTAGAGGTTCACTATGAGTCATCTGATTAGAGTATGAGTGTGATTATGAATTCTAGTGGGTGTAAAAATTTTATTAGAATATCATAGGACATTATGTGTCCTCATCATACATCTAATCCATGTAAGAATTATTCCATATTTGAATAAGATACATGTTTGTAGGGTATAAACTATAATAAAAATTTCTAGTTCAGAGGGCCACTGTTTATGATATTTGAAATTCATATGATAGTAGTACAAATGTGTTTTATAATATTCCACTATTAAAATGAAATAAGATCATAAGATTTGTGGTTTTATAAGATATGATATATCTTATTGAATTTTATTATTATACTTGGAGTATTATATATGAATTTATTGTGTCATATAATAAAAATCAAGTGTCCCATATGACATATATGGCCATTCGAGATTAGTCATCTGATAATTTTTATAGAGATATAGAATTATAATTTTTAGATAATTAAAATTCTAATATGTCATTACCCTATTATTTTTTGCGAAAATGTCACTAATTATTTTTTTGATTCATATTTGGTATTTATAATTAAACCAAATGTGATGTTAATTTGAGATAGATTGAGAAGATTAGTTCCATGATTCAGTATAATTATTCTTCATTATGACTATGTGTTAATTAATACTTGTATGTATATTTTAAAATATGTAAAAAAGGTTTTTAACGTATAATTGAAAAGAATGAAATACTATATGTCTTAAAGGGGACATGACCGTCCTTTAAATGTTATTTAAATGGAAATTAAACACCAAAAAATATTTTATATTTTGAAAAATATTCAACCCCTTATAATATTATAATTAATTTCCATATTATCAAATTTAAATAATATTAATGGTATATTGGATAAATAAAGGATAATGTGGAGAAAAAACTAATCTTTGACAGTATTATTCCCCCAATAAATCATATCATTTCTAATAAGTGAGAGTACCCAATATTGTACATATAATTAGATCATTTATTAATATTTTTTTTGGTGGAGGATGAATAAAAAATCAGGCCTATGATACAATTGTATAACTAAATGTTACCATGATAATATATATAACTCTTTTAAATGAATAGAAATGCAGGTCTTTTGTACACCCTGATGGAGTATCTCCCTATGTTTAACTCCTAATTTTTTTGAATCCTCCACACACCAACTATGTTGTTGGTCGGAGTGAATAATCAAGAGGGGGGGGGGGTGAATTGGGTTCCAATAAAAATTTCTGTAAAAAATAATTCTCTTAAAACCCCCCTATTTAAAAACACCAAATTATATTTCAAAGTAGTAAGCAGTGGAATATGAAATATGTAGATTACTTTAGACTTAACTAAAATTCACAGTAGATGTAACCAATAGGTTCAGTCTCAAGCCAAGACGGAGTCCTCTCAAACAATTTATATAAATTTGATCCTCACCCTGGATCGGGGTAAACAACAGTGAAACCATTGTCCAGGTACAAAGACCTCTACCACAGTTCTTCATCAGAAAACAAACAATAGATCACATGTTGTCCAGGTCTTACTTGACCTCTACCAATATCTACAGTGGGATACAATGGAGTTATGGAGTTTGAATGAGGATTTAGAAATCCTACAGCTTAGCACAAAAGACAGTGTGTGTAATAAATATACTGAGTAGACACACTACTCTAAATGTAAATAAAAGAATCACTAAAAGAATAAATAAGAGTTTAGAATGCTCTAGAAATGTGAATTGCATCTCTGGAATCTTTTGATATATCATAAATGATTCTGAGTCCTTCTCTGGTTTTTGTCAGAAAAACAGAGTGTCGTTTCCTTTCTTGGTTTTCAGGTTTATCTTATCAGCTTGAGTGCATAAAGTTTTCATTGTAGTTCTTCACTCAAGATGGAGCTTGTGTTATCCTCTAGAATGAGTAGCTTTGAATATGTCCAGTGATCTTCCAGTATGAATATAGCTTTTTCTTTTTAAGTGAATGCACTATGATTTCAATGTTGTTCAACCCTGGCCTTTTTCACCATTCACGTGCCTTCTTCGTCCCTTGATTCTCTTCTATCTGCACGGTATTTGTCCTTCCTTTTATATCTTTCAACTCTGGTAAAAATAATGATACCTTTTTATGGGTACTAGGTATGGGTCCATAACATGCCAACAATACACATTAAATAACATTAATTTCATTAAAATCATCAAATATTACTGTTGCTTTAATAAATAAATAATATTGAGATTATAGAGTTTGACTGGGCAGTCATTCATCAGTAGACTTCTGTAGGTAGTGGTTGACATTATGTAACAGTGACCTTACATCGGTAGCTCTTTGATCATGTACCAGTAGATCCTTGTATCGGTAGCTGTTTGAACTTGTATCGGTAGCTCTTGGTATCGATAGTTGTTTGATCTTGTATCGGTAGCTCTTGGTATTGGTAGCTGTTTGTATCGGTGGACATGTACATATCGGTATCTCGGTGTATCGGTGACCATAGCTTATCGGTGACTATGTCTATCAGTAGACTAAGTACCTGTAGATATGTATCAGTAGCTATAAGAAAATTAGCGACTAAATACTTATCTGTTTTATGCAGAACATATCCGATTGAGTTCGAATTACTTCAAAACTCATATAAACATAAATAAACATTGAGTAACATATTTCATAGATTATTTTACTATTATTATCATCTTGATAATAGAATATCATAGATTGAAAAAAATTAATATATAGATAAACATTAATTGGGATTATCAAAGTATATGAAAGCATAATTGGGATTATCAAAACAGGTGAGGTCAATAATCTCCCCATTTTGATAATCACAACTTACTATATTACAGTTTTAAATTAATGATTAATTATATCAGAGGATATATCATTAAATTCAATTGTATCAGAGAATATAGTATATTATAGAACATAATGTATTAGAGGTAGAATAAAATACAATGGTATCGGATGTGCAAAGCATAGTAGCTCTTACTTAGATAATATTTCTCCCCTTTTCGCAAAAAAGTTAGTATTCCCTGATATGTTTCCCTATTATAATATTTCTCCCCCTTTGTGATAATAAAAAAGTGGGAAACAACAAGGATAAATGGAATAAAATGTAAAAGAAAAGAAATTCATTTGTATTACAAGTTGCAAAAAGGTACATGGAAAGAAAATAAAAGGGATTCCTATCAAATATCTTAGCCACCCAGTCAATCCACATCCTCAATGTGAGGTTTTCCCTTTGGATCAGAAGAGGATTTAGACGGTGTGGATGCAGGAGAAGGCTTAGGAATTACATAAATCATCACAGGAGGCTAAGCCACTGAAACTGTTCCTTTATGTACTAATGAGTAAATTTAGTGATCATAGGAGTAAGGCTTCAGATGGCTTGTGCTAGAGTCATTTGAACAGGAGAAGCAGTATAAGCAGAGGCAGGTAAAGCTGGAGGTACAATCACTGGCTTAGCATAGACATGCAAGAAAGGCAACAAAAGATTTCTGAAATCCATAATTATTCCTCCTCCTCTCTCCATTGCAGATATGAAATCATCCTTTTTGTCAATTAATTTGTTCAAGGCAGGAGTCAGTTCCCTTAGCTTGCTGACTTTCTCTCTGAAGGCTTGATTGATATGAGGTAACTTCAGGTTTTCTAATAGATGTTTGAAGTGATTGTTGAGTTGTTGTTTGGTATAAATCCTTTGAAAATAGTCTTCTACCTTTTCTTTCACTTCTTTTTGAGAGGAAAAATCTTCTATCACATAGTCTTGATGTATTTTAATTATTTCTCGAGATGAATCTCTTGTAAAAATCCCCACTTTTCTCAGGTTGGATGAGTCCACAGAGCCACTAGTTGATGTTGAACCAAGATCCTCCTTCATGACAGATCGAATCTGATTTAGTTATATTGAAGGTCTGGAGGCAAGAGAACCAACAGAGAAAGATACGGTTTCCTTAAAGTTTTTATTCAACCCACTAATAAGGGTTTTCACTTGGTAATCTTGGGTGCTAACATGATCATTCATGGAGGTTTTAAATCCTTCAAACATTGATACCATCTGGCTCACATCACATTTGACATAAGCTAAATACTTTTCTGCTTGAGATTTTGTACTCAAGTAAGATTCTAAAGTGATGACAAATTTCTTTAGAGATTCATCATCCTCTTCTAGTCTTGATACTTGAGTTTGGAAAGCTGTAACTTCATCCACTATTTCTACTACAAAGGTAGAGACATTACAGCCAAGAGAGAGTTCAAAAGACTTTTACAAATTTCTTATCTCTTCAACAAAACAGTTCTTCAACTGAGCAACTAAAGCACTAAAGGGCTCTTTCGGCTCATCCATTAAGGATTCAAGGTCTTCCCTAGTGATCATATCAACAGGTGCAACCACAATAGGTTCTATTTTAGATAATATGCTTGCCCCTGATTCATTCATAATCTATTGAATTGATGCCACAAGTGAAGCTTCCATTTTCCTTATTTCTCCCACAAAACTAATTTTGAGATCATATTTTATATTGTCAAGATAATGCATTCTAACCACATCTTCAAGTAATAACTTAGTCTAAACATCATAATTGATTATTAGTCAATTTAAAGATGACTCATTATCAGAATCGGGATAGTCCAATCCACAACCCACAAAACCAGGGTCTTCTACACAATCCTCAATATAAACAGCCACTGAAACACTACTAAATCTGGTTTGATTCTTCCCCTCAATGGGTGAATTATCTTGTACAACAACAGTATTCTTAGTAGGACTTTCATCCTTAGAAGAATATTCTACAATCAATTCCATCTCTGCAACACCTGCAAGAGTAGGAGGCTCCTCTAGATTAGGAACAAGTCCTTCCATTTCACCTTCTAGATCCTTATCAGGAACAACTGAGCTTCCAATCACTAGACTCAGACTTATGAAAACAGAATCAGATGCTTCAGATTCATTCTCTATTTCTTTTTTATGCTCAAGGTCTATTTGGTCTTCCTCATCAGCAGGTGTCTCTCCTTCTACTAAAGTCTCCTTTCTAGATGATACAATTTCCACAACATGACTTGGGGGAAAATCCGGATCTCTTCCATTAACCATAGAGGTCTCCTCTTCATCAGTCTCATTATTGTACTCGGGTTCTTCTTCATCAGGTCCTAGACCTAGATCCCTCACATCATTAGGCATTGAAGGATGATCCACAAGATTTAATTTATCAAAAAACTTCTGGTCACCATTAACCCACTCTCCTCTCCATGGGTTCTAATTTATCTTCATATATTTGCAAACAATGCTTGTGATACAGATGTTTTTCCTTACTACCACTGTCTCATCTTGAGACACAGCTACACCTTTCATTTTGATTATCACTGAGATCAAAATGGTAATGAATAAGGCATTAGTCATTGATTTTTTCCAAGTCATGTCCTCCATTTGAATCATCAGCAATCTGCACAAATTCACTTTTACACAATGTCTCAAGAGATGCAGAAGATAGATATCCTAATATCTTAAATTTGCAAAATCCCCTCTCCTTGGAATTAAGACATGCTGAACAAACATGAACAACAATCTGTTCTCTCCATCCATTTCAGTAGCCACCACTTGTCTTTGATTTCCATTACCGTTGAGCTCTTCTAGGGTAGTCTCATAATCGAATATATCACTTTTAGGTGGTATTGCTTTCGAGACATAGCCTGAAAAACCATCATGTTGAACCTTCAGGCATTCCGCCCATTCAACAGATGAGAATGATTTATACTTTCCATTCAAATAATAAATCACATAGATCTCATCTTCTGACTTCTAAAAACCCACAAACTCATAAAATTGTTTCACTAGCTTCTGATAGTTGGGGTCATTGTTGTTCGAAAATCAATCTACCAACTTTTGATTTTCCAACACCTCGAGCACTAACTATTTACTAGATAGTAACCATTCCATGCATAGCTATTTTTCGATCACAATAACTATATTTTTCAAATGAGGGTTCAATGGTCGCCTCCCTACCCTTTTTCTACCAACACTACAACTTGCTTCTAGCTCGGATATCTTCTTCTTTGCATTCGGCTCATCAGTTTCATCTCTAATGGTAGGAAGTTTGGTTTTTTCCCTATCTGGGTTTAAGGGATTTAGGGTTTTCGAGATGTTAGGGAGCTAAGGATTGAGGGTATATGATTTGAGGTTTAGTGGATTGAGAAGTAACTAGGACATTCTTTTATCATTCAGGAATCATACTATAAATAAATAGAATAAAATAAAGTAAAAATGATTCAGATTCTGGCAGCAGGAAGAAGTTTAAAACAGTGCTCTCACCAGAAGGGTTTATCTGTGATAAATCCTATCAGTTTTGGGAATCGGTGAGGTTACATCGGTGAGGTACTCGCATCATTGAGGTACCTACCGATCAAGGTTAATCATTCCCAACTCATGTCTAATGTAACTTAACCTATCGGAACTTAATGTTTTGTTGAATATGTCAGCTAATTGATGTTCAGTACATATAAATTCAAGAGTAATATCACCTTTTTGGTAATTATCTCTCAAAAAGTGGTGCCTTACATCAATGTGTTTGGTCCTAGAGTGAGATACATCCTTCTTTGAAATATGTACTTCACTAGTGTTATCACAGTTAATTGAAACATGCTTAAAATCATATCCATAGTCCAAAAGAATGTGTTTCATCCCAAAATTTGTGCACAGTAATTACCAGAAGCTATATACTCAGCTTCAGTAGTGGACAAAGCTACATAATTCTGCTTTTTACTACACCAATATACTAAGGATATTCCCAATAACTGACATGTTTCAGATGTGTGTTTTCTATCCAACTTTCAAACATCAAAGTCAGTATCTGAATAACCCCTTAGCTCAAAAGATTTTCCTTTTGGGTAAAACAAACCAAAGTTTACATTTTGTATAAGATACTTAAAAATTCATTTAACAACAAGTAAATGAGATTCTTTTGGATTATTTTGAAATCATTCACACATACAAACACAATACATAATATCTGGTCGACTAGAAGTAAGGTAAAGTAAGCTTCCAGTCATACCTCTGTAATTGGTTTGATCCACTGGTTTCCCAGTTTCATCTGCATCCAATTTACAGACTTTAATCATAGGATTATCAATTTCCTTAATACTATCCAAACCAAAACGTTTTAAAAGATCCTTTATATGTTTACTTTGATTCAAAATAATACCATTTTCATTTTGAAAAACTTGAAATCCAAGAAAATATTTAATTTCTCCCCTTAAACTCATTTCAAATTCATTTTGAATACTCTTTGAAAAATCAGTAAATAAAGAATGTTTAGAAGATCCAAAAAGAATATCATCAACATAGATTTGTACAACTAAAAAATCATTAGAAATTCTTTTAATAAAAAGAGTTGGATCAGCAATCCCCTTTGTAAAACTTTTTGAAATAAGAAAATTACTAAGTCTATCATACCAAGCTATTGGAGATTGTTTTAAACCATATAATGCTTTATAATGTTTGAAAACACGATTTGGAAAATGAGGATTAGTAAATCCAGGTGGTTTTTCAAAAAAACATCTTCACTTATAAAACCATTTAGAAAAGCACTTTTGACATCCATTTGATATAACTCGAACTTCAGATGAGCTGCATAGGAAAGTACGGTCCTAATGGCTTCTAATCTCACTACAGGTGCAAAGGTTTCCTCGTAGTCTATACCTTCCTCTTGACTATATCCTTGTGCAACTAGCCTAGATTTGTTTCTAAATATATTTCCTGATTCATCAACTTTGCTTCTAAAAACCCATTTGGTGCCTATTTTCAAAGTGTCATTGGGTCTGTCAACTAATTCCCAGACTTTGTTTCTTTCAAATTGATTTAACTATTCTTGCATAGACATTACCCAAAATTCATCATTGATTGCATCATTGACATTTTTAGGTTCTATCTATGAAAGAAAGTCTTGATGTTCAACTTGGTTTCTTATAGAACCTCTAGTCTGTGTCCCGCTATCATGATTACCAACAACACCATCCATAAGATGATTCTTTAAAATCCATTTTGATCTAGTAATGGTTGGGCTAGAGATTTCAGGTTCATCTATAGGTTCGAGTTCAACAGAAGCAGATTCTAGCATATGTCAAGAACTGGATGTTTTTACAACAGGTTCTTTAGTCTTGTCATTATGGTCCAGAATACTCAAATCTTCTTCAAGATTTTCAAGAGAAGGCTTATGTTCATGTGGATCAGTTTCATCAAACCTGATGTGGAAAGATTCTTCCACACATTTTTTTCTTTTGTTCAAAACAATATAAGATTTTCTAGTAAAATAATAACCAAGAAAAATTCCTTCATCACTCTTAGAAGTAAACTTGTCAAGATTATCCTTAGTATTAAGAATAAATACTTTGCAGCCAAAGACTCTAAAGTAACTAACTTTGGGTTTTCTATTATTCCATAGTTCATATGGGGTATTCTTGAGAATAAGTCAAATCAAGACTCTATTGATAATATAACATGATATATTTACAGCGTCATCCCAAAAATAAATAGGTAAGTCATACTCATTAAGAATAGTTCTTGCTATTTCTTTAAGGGTTCTATTTCTTCTTTTTACTACACCATTCTGTTGAGGTGTCCTAGGGGAAGAGAAATTGTGACTATAGCCATTGTGTGAGAAATAATATTCAAACTCATGATCTTCAAACTCACGGCCATTATCAATTCTTAGGGTTTTAATCCAATGTCCACTAAGTTTCTCTACAAACTTTGAGTATTTAATAAATTAAGAACAAGCCTCACTTTTGTGAGCTAAGAAGTATACCCAAGTATATCTAGAAAATTCATCTACTAAGAAATAGACATAGTGCTTCCCATTTAAAATATAAATTCTAGAATATCCAAACAAGTCCATGTGAACCAACTCGAGAGGTTGAGAAGTTGAAATTTATTTCTTTGATTTAAAAGAAACTTTATGTTCCTTTCCCTTTTCAGAGGGATTACAAGATTTTTCCGATACGAATTCAATCATAGGTAGGTCTCTAACTATGTTCTTCCTAGTCAGTTTTCTAAGTGAATGAATGTTCCAGTGCCCTAATCTTCTGTTCCAAATACACAATTCTTTATGAGAAGAATTTAAACAAGTAACATTTTTTGGCTATAGAATTCAAATCAACAGCATACACATTTTCATTTCTCAAGGAAGAAAATACTAAAATATTTTTAGAGTTAAAAATATTAAAAGAGTCATTCAAACATAACATTAAGGCCATCATCACATAACTGAGAAATACTTATCAGATTGTATTTAAGACCATCAACAAATAAATCTTTAGAAATTAAAACTGAATTAATGTTACCAATCTGGCATAGGACAATGATTTTTCCTTTAGAATTATCACCAATGGTGACATAGCCTCCATCAACCATTATTAAGATTTTAAAGCATGAATAATCTCCATACATGTGCCTTGAACATCTGTTTTCCAAGTACCATACCTTCTTGTGAGAACACTTCAAGCAAGCCTCATACAAAACAGGTTTAGATGGAAAGCGATTTTGGTACCCAGATATTCCTGGGTACAGAAAGGTTAGAAAGCAAGGCTTTAGGTACCCAACTTTGTCTTATGGGTCTCATATAATTTACAAAATAAATATATTTGGAAATATAAAATTTATTTGATCTATAAAAATGTGAATAACTAGTTGAGGCATATGCATTTCCAGAACTGGTACAATCAAAATTTTGTCTAGATTTAGGAATAAATCGATTTTTTGTAAACTGTCTCTGTCCAGGATGATAGCCTATTCTAGTGGTATATTTTGGTGCCAATTGTTTACCTAGAATTTGTGTAAGTGTATATTTTCCATTTGTGAATTTTTCTATGTCCTTCTTTAAGTGTTCATTATACAATTTCAATATAGTGTTTTCTTTTAACAGTTGAGCATTCTTTTCCTTTTCAATCTCAAAGGCAGATTTAACATTTGCAGTGAGAGCATGCTATTTTATTAAGGCTTTGTACTTGTCCTTTAACTCATTATATGTCTCTTATATCATATTACAATATTCAAATAATTATTCACTAGGCATATTTTCAGATTCAGAATCAAAATCAGAATCAACTCCAGAAAAGTATGAATTTAAAGCAGGAGTGTCATGTGTTACGGCAGATGTGTTTGTCATAAAACACATGTTAGCCTTGTGAGAGTCTTCATCCTTAGCAGAATCATAATCACTTGAAGTGTCTTCTGAAGCACTCCAAGTTGCTTTTATTTCTTTCTTATACTTTCTGTCCTTATAGTCATGTTTCTTCTTGAACTTCAATTTTGGACAGTCTCCTTTAATGTGACCTTTTCTATTACATTCATAGAAAACAACCTCATCACTCTTGTCAAAATTCTTGCAATCTTTCTACCAGTGTCCTTTGTTGTCGTATTTACCTTTGTAGTTTGATTTTTTGAATAATTTCTTCTTCCTATATAATTTCTTAAATCTTCTATCTATTTGATCCATCTGAGCATCACTATTAGAATCTGAACATTCACTTGTTGAACTTTCAGTAAGTGTGTGTATTTTCTCCTTGTCCTTTCTCTTAGAGGCTATAGACGTAAAAGGCGCTGAATTTTTTTTGGTTCATCATATTCTTCCTTATTCACCTTGAGTTCTTCCTCATACATCATAAGCTTACCAATACGCTATTTAACATGATGTTTCCAGATGTCACATGGTTCTATAATTGAAACAGATGTGCCACTCCATCTTTCTAGTAGACATCATAATATTATTATAATATGTTCCTTTTCTAGAACAGCTTTTCCATGGGAGCTCATAGTATTGACAATATCATTGAACCTGATATACATATCAGAAATGGGTCCATCAGGCTTCATTTTAAAGTTATCATATTTAATAGTATAGGTATTCAGCCTCATTTCTTTAACATTGGTTGTTCTCCCATTGGAAACAGCCAAAGTGTCCCATATTTCATAAGCGGTTTTACAAGAAGAAATGTGATTGAATTCTTCATCTCCTAAAGCACAGTATAGGGAATTCATAGCTTTTCAGTTATTATTGTAAGCTGTTTTAGTAGGTTCATCCCAATAAGTTCTATCAATTTATGGAATTTTATATTGAGTCTGTATAGTAGTCTAGATACGAAATACCATACTTTTCAAATTAATTTTCATTTTATGTTTCCACTGGGCATAGTTTGTACCATTAAAGAAAGGTGCCATGTTGGTAGCAGCACCTTCGAGTCTATTATCCATAGCTAGATTTTAGAAAATAAATTTAAAGAAATAAAATTTAAAACTAACAAAAATTTAAGATCTTTAAGGATGAAACTAAAATCACAGTTGAAAAACAGAGTGTTTTGAAATCCTGTATTAATTAAAACAACCTCTGATACCAAATGTTGGTCGGATTGAATACTAAAGAGGGGGGGGGGATTGAGTTCCAATAAAACTTTTTGTTAAAAATAGTTCCCTTAAAATCCCCCTATTTAAAAACTAGTTATAATGTAGTGAATTTATACAGAGTGTAAGTGTTCAATTATTTTCTCAAAGATTGATTAGGTCTCAGTTAATTTAATCAAAAGATTAAATTAACTTTTGAAACTAACATACTAGTTTAAAATAAGTATAAACACATGCTAATTTAACTATCAAAGTAACTTTAAAACAAATTATATTTCAAAGTAGTTATCAGAGGAATATAAAATATATAGAATACTTTAGACTTAACTAAAATGAACAGTAGATGTAACCAAGAGGTTTAGTCTCAAGTCGAGACTTTTTCCTCTGAATTTTTTTTTATAAATTTGATCCACACCCTATGATCGAGGTAAACAACTGTGAAACCACTGTCCAGGTACAAAGATCTCTACCACAGTTTTTCGTGGGAAAAAACAACAGCTCAGAGGTTGTCTAGGTCTTACATGACTCTACCACTATCCACAATAGGATACAATGGAGTTAAAGAGTTTGAAAGAGGATTTAGAAATCCTCCACCTTAGAACAGGATACAGTGTGTATAATAAATATACAGAGTGTACACACTACTAGAAATGTAAATAAAAGAATCACATAAAGAATCTATAAGAGTTTAGAATTCTCTAGAGATGTGAAATGAAGCTCTGGACTCTTATGATATATTAGAAATGATTCTGTGTACTTCTCTGGTTTTTGTCTGAAAAACATAGTGTCGTTTTTTTCCTTAGTTATGAGGTTCAGCTTATCATCTTGAGTGCATGAACTATTTTTTGTAGTTCTTCACTCAAGATGTAGCTTGTGTTCTCCTCTAGAATGAGTGCCTTAGAGTATGTCTAGTGATCTTCCAGTATGAATGTAGCTTTTTCTTTTTGAGTGAATGCACCATGATTTCATTATTTTTCTACCCTTTACTTTTTCACCCATCACATGCCTTCTTTTTTCGTTGATTCTCTTCTATCTGCGTGGTCTTTGTCTATCCTGTTATAGCTTTAAGCTCTGGTAAAAAGAATGATTACCTTTTTATGGGTACTAGGTACAGTTACCTGACATGCCAACAATACACATTAAATAACATTAATTGCATTAAAATCATTAAATATAATAGTTTCTTTAATAAATAAATAATATTAACATTATAGAGTTTCACTGGTCAGTCATTCATCATTAGCCTTCTATAGGTAGTGATTGACTTTATGTAACAGTGACCTTCCATCAGTATCTCATTGATCATGTACCAGTAGCTACTTGTATCAGTAGCTGTTTGAACTTGTATCAGTAGCTCTTGGTATCGGTAGCTATTTGATCTTGTATCGGCAGCTCTTGGTATCAATAGCTGTTTATATCGATGGACTTTTACATACCAGTAGCTCTGTGTATCGGTGACCTTAGCTTATCAATGATTGTTTCTGTTGGTAGACTATGTACCGTTTGATCTGTATCAGTAGCTATAAGCAAATTAATGACTAAATACTTATCTGTTTTATGCAGAACATATCCGATTAAGTTAGAATCACTTCAAAACGTATATAAACATAGATAAAAATTTAGTAACATATTTCAAAGATTATTTTATGATTATTATCATCTTGATAATAGAATATCATAGATTGAAAGAATTAATATATAGATAAACATTAATTGGGATTATCAAAGTATATGAAAGCATAATTGGGATTATCAACACTGGTGCGGTCAACATATGTGTTAGTTATTTCGGTTTCATGGAATGGGTAGTACGATAAAGAAAAATAGAATTAGTGGGATACCAATAATTGAATGATGTAGTATAATTATTTTGTACTTGAAATCTAGTAAATATGATAGGATTTCATGGTTTAAAATCATGATAATATTACTTGTAACCTATTCTCATTAAATAGTGTAAGAATTAATTATTTGGGGGACTAAACAATAACGAAGAAGAATAACATTTCATGAATGAGCTATATAACTCAATATATTTTTTCCAAATTATAGTATCTTGGATGGGATTAGAGACACTATCAAATGGGGTATTGAGATTTTTAAAGATATAATGGGATGAATAAGAAGAAAAATTCATTTAAAATAATAAATATATCACTAATTCACCCCCATATTAGATATCACAAATAATTTACACTATAAGTGGTATTAGAGAATATTGAAGTCCCCTTTGAAAAAAATCCCAATATGATTAAGGAATCTATGATGTCTCTATAGAGGACGGGGTTTTTTTCCATTTTAGTAGAATTGGTAGAGTTCTAAAAAGAAATATGAATAACATTCTAGAGAATGGGAAAATTATTTAAGGATGACTTAGAATAAGAATGAAGAAATATCACTAACAGATGATCAATATAGTGGTATGTATTCAACAAGGTTGGGTTTTCATGATTCTTCAAATGATTCGCTATTTTTATTTTAGTATTTTATAGATATTGAATCACTTTTTAGTTTCTCAGTTGATATTAAATATTACATTATGAATAATCCTAATTATGGTATTAGATATATATGTATATATATATATATATTCGGTTTTAAAAAATAATATAGTATGAGAAGTAATATTTAGAGTGTTGGGATAATACCAAGGATAAATATATTATTAGAAATCTATACCAATGAAATGATCTGATTAATGATATAAAATCCCATGAACATTTAATGTTGTTTCACAAATAAAAAACATTGTGGTTAAGGAAATTTTTTTAGTGTAACTGAAGAAAAGGTTGAGGAATACGAAATAAATAAAAATAAATTAAATTTATAAATTAAATTCATAATGTTATTTTTGGTGAAATGAATTACCAATTCCATTTCAATTAAAAAATGTATCATTATCCTGAGAGTACAATAGAATAATTTTGTGAATTGTGTGAGGATCTAATTGAGATAGTGAGAATAAACTGGTACAAATTACTAAAATATATTTCTGATGATAAGAACTTTAAAAATATGATTCCCATTAATTAGATTTAAAATTAGAGAACCATGATTTTAAAAAAACTAGGAATTACTGATCATTAATTCCGAAGGATGGTACCACGTAATATTTCATTCAAAATCATTTATTGAAGAATTCTTATTTTTTGTCATAATGTGATAAAACTCATCCTTTGATAAATCATAAATAAAATATTTGAAAATGGTAATAGTAAAATATAAATCTACTAATTTTATGGGAACATTTTTCTATGTAGAGAAATATTTGAAGGAAAAATATATCAATATAGATGACTACAAAATTTGGTAATTCCACCATTGTTTATATGATGAAAAAATGGGTGTGTGAGAAATATGGCTCTCTAATATGAGCCCATAAATTTTAATAAATTCACATAAAAAAGATTTCAAATATAGATAAATTATATATACAAGATGAAGGAAGTGAATTAGGGTCAATGTTGTTATCATTGAATGTTCCATCATTGATTCATAGATTTTGTGAACCCTTTTTCATCCTTTGGTGAAAATTTAATGACAAATGTAAGTGGTAGAAGAGATAAAGATAGAAATATAAATATAGTTGATTATAAGAATATTCCATTAATGGATATTTTGTTCACAATGGATATGTAAATTTTTTTGAAAAAATTTATTATTATGGTAATTAATGTTCTTACTATATAAGATTATACTGGTTTAAATCACCTTAGTAAAACTTTTTTTTAGTGTTACCATGAATATCATAACAATTATATAAAAAATTGATAAGGTAATAAAATGGATTCATGATGAGTAAAGGTAATGAAATATTTTTTGAAATCCACTCCAAGGAAGAAAATGAATAATTTTGAATATTATTTTTTAATTTTTAAGAGTTGAGAATGATATTTTGTACAATAATAACTACATAAAGATGCCTAAAATTTTTTTTAAATAAGTGAACAATTCATTCATACTCCATACAACAGAATGGAAATAAAACCTTCATTATGGTAGCTGTTTAAATGTGATAAAAATCACATGAATCTTCTTATTATGTAATTTATAAGGTGAAAACTAGAGCTTCACACAATATAAAACATGTGGTTGAAAGATATATATTTTTAACATTAGGTACCAACCATAATTATCTTATTAAGAGAGAAATGTAATGCTCATTTTCTCATTATATCCTATTTAACCATGAAAACTATTATGGAATTATAGGTTATAGATGAATATATCACTATTGGAAAAAAATAAAGATAATATTCATGGAGTGTTGTAGAATCCATCTACAAGAGGATGTATATACATCCATTAAGTATGGAAACTATTGATTATGCTATCAAAATGTCATTTTTAGTGAATTTTTAATTTTTGGATAGTCCTATGAAATTATTGAATGTTGTATGAGGATCACATATATATCCATTATTTATTAATATATCAAATAAATAATAATGGTAGACTATTAGTCAATGAAAAGATACAAAAAATATAGAATGTTTAACATTAATACTAAACTTGTTTGATGTGTCTATTTAAATATGTGTGTGGTTAAATATTTCTGGATAAATCTATTTAAAATTTTCCCAAAAATGAGATTTGATGTAAAATAAAAATAAGATAAATTTATTGATTAAATTGATATTATTGGTCAAATAATTAATTGTTTCTATATCAGGTTAGTCCATATAGAATTATAGTTGACTAAAAAAGAGATCGTTTATAATAAAATCAAAATGTTCCACCCTTCGCTAAAAACAGATCATGTATTTTTTTTAATAAATCTATGAGGAGTGGATGGAATGGAATAACATTAAGGGTGATTAAAGATAAGAATATATTTATTAAATTTCATTTAATTTACATTCTACAAGTGGGAGATAAAAAACACACAAATTTACATATGATTTTTATGGTATTTTCAACAAATACAAAGTGGGGGATAAAAGATACCACAATGGATTGAATTTATTATAAAAAAATTATGTTTCTATGATTCATGAGAATCTCCAAATAATTTTAGATAAGATGTTTGGATAAGAAGATGAGGTGCTTCAATCATGAATGGAAAATGAAGTGTTGCTTGCTACTTGATGACCTCAGTGGGACATAATCATGTTATATAATAATAATATTTGACAATTATTGATATATATATAAATTCGAAGAAATGTTCTAATAAAGAATAATTTATCAAAAAAATTATATGATTCTAGGAATTACGTTTCTAAATGTTTTTCAGTATAATAGTGGAGGTTAGTCAACTAATTAAAGCAATTATAGAATATTGATGCAAAATATGAATTTAGATATATATGGAATTAGAAATAGTAAAACATGAATTTGTAAAGAGTAATATAATTCTCTTTAAAATTTGATATATATAAAAGAATATTAGTTAGAGTCTTCATAAAAAATCAAAGACATCAGAAGACTTCTAATATACTTCGTAAGAGTGGGTTTTCAGTTCAAAATTGTAAAAAATGATTTCATAAGAGTGATTTAAAAAAATTATAAAATAAAATACTCACTATATGAGTCAATTGAATATATAGAAGACACTCCAATGGTTTTTATGAGTTATTGGATTAGGCTCTGACTACTCATATGACATTGCCTGAGCCTAATACACTGTTTGGGATTTGTAAGATGTTATGTTTCCTTTCCATAATTTTGACCCAGGTAGGTTGTATTCTGCATAAGTAGAGTTTATTGTTTAACAAAAATATCTCATAATAATGTTGGTGAAATACGTTATGTTTAACATATATGATAGATAAATAATAAATGTTATAAAATATACCATCCCATAATGAGAATGAATTTCATAATATATCAGGTTTTATAAAATAACCTATATTTATCCAAATGACATCATAAGACACTAATTTTGTGTATAACTTTACTACACAATATAGTTTTCCCAAGGTGTTTCATAAGGCATTTATAAACTTATAAGAAAAGATATCAGATGATTTTTTATGAGTTAAAGAATTATGTTTTATAATAAATTTAAATTAGAAGATTGGGTTTCCCTATTTTTCAATGAAAAATGTCATAAATTATAATTTTTCATAACTTTGTCAATGTATCATCAAAATAATAGTGATTTTGATTTATGACAAAGTGTTGAGTTGAGTTCCATGCCACAATCCAATATAATCAAGTTAACTATAAGAATTTATTCACATGTGTATAGAGATTTATGATGATTTAAATGAGTTGGATTTCATTTATATTTACCAATAAAGACATATTTTTATAATTAAAGGGGACTTGGATGGAATTAGGATTGAGAATTAAATTATATTTACAAATCGATAACTATATTCCATATTGAAAAATTGGTATCACCTATTACTAAATTATGTAATGTTTTCTTATTTTTAGGGAAATAATATACACATTATAAAGGATATAAAAATAGAACGAGATGAAGTAGAAAAGTTTATAAACTCTTTTATTCACTGATGAAACACATCCAGTCGAAAAAGTTAGTGAACCCTATACATTACTATAAAGAAAGGAATATACTAATATCTATGAATAAGCTAAAGGAATAAACAAAGAAAATGTGATAAAAAAATATCATAAATGGGTTTCATGGGAACAATTTAATTTCATTGAAAATAATATTATGGTTCTTGTGTTTCACGCCATATAATAATAATAAATGTATTAATCAATATTTTTTAGTGGATATATTAAACTAGTTTGTAATAAATTCAATCCTATTGTGAGTACTGAGCTAGGGGATATAGTGAAAGTGAACTTATGAGAAGATAGAAACTATGTGATACAGTATAATGAACATTCATTGGATATGTAGATTAAAAAATTTCCTTTCCATGTAATCATTGGGTGAGACCATCCCATGTAACCGCACCTCCTTAAATAATGAAATAATTAATGATTATGAATACTATCCAATAATGACAAGGAGTAGTATTACACATACTTGTAAATCACATTCTCTATACCTTGACATACTACTTTATCCATGATAGGTTGAGAGACACCAAGAGATGAGTGTTCCAAACATTAATTGGTCTACAAGGATGAATTTAAAGGATATGTTCATAAAAATATTAATGGATAATATATACACCCCTACCCCTCATAGTGATAGTCAGACCATTTAACTACATCATTGATTTGAGTTATGAGTGTTATGAAATTAATATAAAATATAATAATGAAATATTCTATATATATATTTTGAAGGATCAAAATACATTAAAAACAACATTTTCTTTAACGATATGATTGAAGAAGCTTCTGAAGATTCTATAACAAATCATCGGAATGATTTTCTAACTTTATTAGCATAACATAAACCATCATTTTTCGAATGTTACATATTATAAGTAAGGATCATTGAAAGTTGGATCTATATTTACAAGTCTTATAAATCATGATAGTTTTTAAATACTCATGGATATATCAAAATATATGTCTAATTATATTGGTTTTTGAATAATTAAAATCATAAAATATTTCATGAATATTATGAACTAATCTATGTTAATTAATCATAATAATAGGATTATATGGTTAAAATAATTATGTCAGATATTAAATAAATTTAGAAAAATAAAATATAGAAATTTTTCATCATGCCATAATGATTTGAATGTAATAAAGATAAAATATATTATTCAAAACAAACTATATTATAAACGACACATATTCTCAAAAAGAGGTTTTGATATTTAAAAATGTAAATAATAAATTAGGTTATATAAATTGAATATAATTTTTATCAAATCATAATTTATTAATTGGACCTTATTTTTCATGGAAAATCTTCTCAATTAAATTATAACATGATTCACATATATGTTAATTCAATATTATTGAATGAGAAAAATACATAAATTGTTATTTTGAATAAGTAAATTTTTTTAACCCTAATAGTGAGTATTCATGAGAATGTATGATAAAGTAATAAGTTTATTATCTTGATTAAGACCATTATGATTATATGTACGAGTGAAACCATGGTATCAATTTATATATATCTATATCATACAGTTTATGATTGACTATATTGGTTGTTTCTGTATTCATGTATAAGTAATATATAGTAGAGTATGTATAACCCATTCTCACAATGTGTTCAATGATTTTTTGTAACATTAAAATAATTATATGTAATAAATATTTATTATAATGAAGTGATTATTTTAAATAAATTAAAAAATTATATTAAATGGGGAATTAAATTATTATCTTTAGTAAATTTTGATTAAGTTCCATTGGTGATGACTATGAATAATTGAAGCATATCATTTTTTATCTTATTTTCATAATCGAAGATGGTGATTTTCTATTATTTTTATCTACATAGTTTCGATGATAGATGATCAAAATTCCACTTTTAATTTTATATTTTGAATTAAAATATATAAATTAATCTTACTAATTACGTTCAGTTTATAAAGATAAAATGTGATAAAGATGAAAAAGGAGAGAATAATCGAATATTTATTGATATTAAAATGATACTAACAACTACTGAATATATTTTAAATATAATTATTTGATGAAATAAAGAGTAACTAAGGTAACTTATGAATATCAATAGATTTAAAAAACTATTAGATGAAGAAAAAGAAAATATTCCTATTATATAATGAAATTAATCATTATAAATAGAGATATAATATTCATATTGAATGTTATAATGTCTTAGAAAATATTATCATATGGATGATGAATCTTAACAAATTTTGGTGAATTTCATTTAATTATTTTTTGGAAAAGAAAATAAAAACTCAAGCCAATAATTAATAATAACTTGTTATGAGATATTAAATTATTTTTAAATATTTCAATATTTAAGGATGATATGTTCCCTTTATTTATACAATAATTATTTTCATAGAGAATCATTTTATTTTAATTAATCAAATAAATCTTGGTTATAGTCACCAAAACATGAAATGAACATTGTATAAATATATTCTGTTTATTTACATAAAAAAATTTCTTTTCAAGTAGTGTTATTATACATGGATTATATAATGTATATCTAATCATCCTAACTATTTATGAGGATTGAAAAAATTTAATTTTCCAAAAATCATCCACATTGATTCACTCACTTATAAAGGGGTAAGAATGTGTTAACCGAAAAACAAAATTTGTATATTATATATGGATTTCCATTGAATGGTTCAATATATTTCTGGTTAAGAATATTTGTGATGTTTTGTTTTAACAATGTTTTGTATTTTTTGACATCTAACTCTCTTTATAAAATAATGTCATTATTTTCAAGGAATCATATTCTGATTCATCATAATGATGATTCTATAAATAATTTTAGAATATGGGATCCAAACAAAAAGGTGGTGAATGATTTTTTCTATGTTCATAAAAATAAGACCGGGAAGCACCAGATACATATAATCATATTAATGTTCATCAACATGACATTGAAAATAATTAAATTCAATAGAACCAGATAGAGAATAGTGTTTCTGAAGAGTTTTTAAAGATGAAATTGAATTCAAGAGTTATAATATTTTCAAATATTTTAAACAAAATTAAATGATTCTTTTCTGATCAAGTAGTTCTCCCAAATCATGAAAACATTCATGATAAAATATTTTGAAGAAATGGTGGAGAGATTTGAAGATGTTCAAAATTGTATAGAAAAGAAAAAGATCATAATGGGATAAAAAAATTCCTAATGAGTTTTGCAAGAAAAATATTGTAGTGTTCTAAGAAGGAAAAATCCAAGAATAGAAAATATCATAATTGGTGAAAAAGAAATATTTGAGAAATGAAAATATTGTAATAAGCAGATAATGAAAAAGATAAGAAAGGAAAAGATCACAATATGATGAGAAATAAAAATCTGGGAATGGAACATATCATAATGGGGTGAGAAAGAAAATGATGAGAAGGAAAATATAATATTTGATATGGGAAATAGAAACTCATAATGAATATGTGAAATAAATAGATCGTAATAAGATGAGAAATGTATCATGAATTGAAGTGGTCAAACATGAATTTCAATTTTTTGTAAATAGAAAATAAATCTAAGAAGGTTTAGAGAAATCAAATTTTATGTTTTAAATGTGATATATTTTCAGAGATCTTGAGGTTTGAAGAATCGTGGAAAGTTTCAAAGATTCCCACCTCTACATTCTAAGTCTCTTATAAATACATCCTCTGATTATTTATCTATTCACTACATTCACACATTTACAAATGGAAGCTCCCAAGAGAATTCAAAAGTGAAAGTTCCAATCTGATAAAGTTATATTGAGTTGTACTTTCTATTATATATTGAGGATTTTATGTTGTTATTGAGTTCATAATATTCAGATAAACAGATCTAGAATTATCTTATTCAGGATATCATATATAGAAATATCATATTTATCCAATTGGCTCAAAAATTATTTTATTCATAGAATCGTATCTAGGATACAGAATAATCACATTTAGAGAATTGAATCTTGGATCAAGACTTATCGTATTCATAGGATTGAATCCAAGATCCAACATCAATGTACTGAGAAAATTGGATTCATAATCTAGAATCACTGTATCGAGAAAAAAATATGATCCATCCAAATCAGACTAAGGATTCGAACTGAGCAATTGTAGAGAAGATTCAACATAGTCTACATTATTTTTTCCCTCAATAATTTTATAAGAAAACATTTTAAAATGACATTATTGAGTCAAATAATTCTTATTTGGAGATATAAGGTGTCTAACGGGAGTTGACATAAGTTGTATTCACTTCATTTTAATAGTGGATTTCCATAGACCCATTAGAGTGGTTATGGAAAGGATATAGGTTCTCACACTAAGACTGAACCTTCTCAATCATGTTTTCATTACTTTATTTCGTATTTTTTCATGCATGGATATTTACTAAATTTTGATAATTATATAAATATTAACAGGTTATATGGGTTATGTTTTGAAATGAATTAAAATCTATAAAAGTTAACGAATGATTTAGTTATTTTCTGATCATGTGGAACAGCAAATTTAGTGACTTCCCATAGATAGGAAATTAAAATATTATCTCTATCTAGGGAAACATGGTTGTTTTGTCTACCAATATATTAATAAATAGGAAGAATAAATAGTTTTATATGATGGTGAATATCTCATCTATATGAAATGATGAAGAGGTATCTTTAAAAATTAATGTAAATAAAAGGTCTGATATTTCACATATATTTGATTATAATTATAAACATAAGCAATTTAGTTTATCTATATAAAATAAATGACAATTGAATAACATTATTATATGTATTATGGAATAATATAATAAATGAAATAGATTCAAATTTAATTTTTCACATAAAAATTTTGTTTCTTTAAGGAGATACAAGATGAAATGACACATGAAGACATGGAGGCTAATGTGATAGAATTATTCTCGACTAAGAAGATGATGATACAAAATAAACTCATCAAAGTGGTTGATGTAACAGAATTATTTTATTCATATATATTTGAAAAATACCCTCTGACTAAATAATAATTACATGAATATCATGATGATATTGTTGAGTATTATAACATTCTGGAAAAAATGCTACATACATTGAATTATTTTCCTAAATCCATAATTTATATAAAAAATTATGAATTAGATATCAATGAAAATGTACTAGATATTTATAAATAATTTAGAAATGAAAAAAATCAAAATTTATGAGTATTAGGAAAGGAATGTCAAAAAATAAGAACATGTTTATAGATGAATGGAAGTCAGTTGAAGATGAGAAAAATATTCTGAATATAAAGTTCTATGATCTTGAAGTAATGTTGATAATCAATGACATAGACCAAACTATATCGAAAAAAAATATAAAAAAGAGTTCTACAGTCACAAAATTTGATAAGAATTTTTAATGTAGAAAGACATTGTAATATTATTAAAATGGTCTTCAAATTTTATATGGGTATATCTATTATAGGCTCAATGAAGCACCTGGGTTGTGAAATGTGATGATAAAACTATATAATCATAATCGGTGTTAGTAAGTGGGAATGTGTTGTTTGTATCCCTAGATGGTGCTCAACTATGGGGTTGTGTTCATAATTTTTTTTGAGCTATCTAGATTGTATTTAAAAAAATAACATAAAGATTAATTTTCTACCATAGGTTTTGTTTAATTTTTTCATATAATTATATTTATTTTTGGAATAATATATCATATTATTTAAGATAAAAATTTTAAATATCAAGGGGATAATATTTTAGTTGTGGCATAGTACATATGGGAATGTTTTCATGAATATATCATTCTCTAACTGATATAAAATTAGAGAAAAAATCTATATAAATTGAAATTAGTATAGGAATAATGATAATTAATTTTTGTTTAAATAAAAGAATAATGTTCAACAACATAATTCAAAAATATTATACTAAATTTTGATAATAAAATAATGAAAATGTACATTTATCTTTTTCAAATTTATATACGTTAATAGAATTTGGCATGACAAAAATTCTTAAAAATGTTAAGATCTATGATATGAAAATGAAAAAAATAATGATTCTTTGACTATTTAAGAAAATTACACACTATGGTTATATTAAAATAATCCACGAATATTTTTGAAGGAATTAATATAGTGCATCAATGAAAAGAATCATTATATGGAAAAAATACAGAGACTATTTTATTTAATGAAATCATTAAGAATAAATAAGAATTTAAGTTTCATTCTACACTACTAATCATGGGTGATCCATTATTTATATTGAAGTTATATGGAAGTTGAAAACATCATAGACACAATCCAAGATATTATATTATCAGGTTTCTAGCCTAGATTGAATTGTTTAAAAATAATATGTAGTCCCCAAGGAATATATTTGATATGTTAGTTAGGGTAAAGAATAAAGTTACAATAAATTATCATTATAAAATTATTTATAATACCCCACATTCCCTTGATAATTATTTCTTAAAAAACTATGGTTCATGTATGGATAGTTAAGAAAAAAAATAGATAAAAAATGAATAGAAATTTTGGGTTAGGAAGAAACTCTGAATATTTGTTTCTTTTCCTAAGTAATAAATGAGAAAAAAAATTATACATATATCATTTTTTTCTATACATGTATATTAATGTTATTTATTCATGTGGATAATAGTTTTTATGGGAGTGTAATAAATTCACTATATCCAGATAAAATTTCCCTTATAGAGTGATCTGCTTATATGTTATATTAGATAATAATGAATAATTATGATAATAATGAATAGATTTCACATTAAAATGTGATTAGCTAATATATGTAGTTAATAGAGATTGATAATAAAATATTTGATGTATTGTTTTATAGAATAAATTCCTATACTAATATTGATTAATTGGTTTATTAAATGACATGATGATATTTTGAATACATTTTGTTTGGGATAGGGGAAATGAAAATTATTTTTCCTAAAAAAATTCCTAAATGGAATTTTAAAATTTTTCACATATAAAGAGAAATAATATTTTTAAAAATTACTTTGATAATGAAGACTACATGAGGGAGTGTCTAGATACATGATTTATTGAAAAATTCATATTTGATTCTTTAAAGGAGGTTATAACAAATCCAATGAAGTCTTGAATATTTTTTAATAAAGATAATTTTTGGGTTACTTCTTATATTATGTTGTTTTTATCACAAAAATCATTAATATATAATATTAAAATACTAATATTATATGACAACAAAAATTGAATGAGACACTAGGGAGGAACTAATAATAGAAGTGAAAAATTATCTATTTAGATAAGAAGATATTTAAGTGGAATAATGCATTGAAAATATAATATACATTTTTAGAATAAGTGTCCTAGAATAACACAAATCAAATCACTATCATAAATTAAAAGTAACTCAATTAAAAAAAATTTAGGATAAATATTTTAAAAGTATAAATATTAAAAAATGATCTTATATTGTTTAATTTTAATTAAATGTATACAGTTTTAAAAATCCATATATTTTTTAAATTATTTTCTCATAAAAATGATCGGTTATCATAAAAAAATAAAATACATGTATAAAATTATAAAGGAATTGTTTTAATATTTAGTTATAATAACGCATTGAATATCAATAGTTTTGTAATAGAAATAATTTTCAATGTAAATTATTTTCCTGGAATACCGAAATAGATAATGGGATGAAATTTAATTTAGAGGGCATGTCATTAAATTTTAAGGATTAAAATGAGGTGACATTAATGAAGAATGGTTTCCTTATTTAATTGTTAAAATATAGACTACTATATTCAAAAATAATTATAACTAATGTAATATTATTTTTGGAAACAAAAAACAGGAACATTTTATTTATAATTATACATGTGAAAAATAATGTTTTTTGAGGTATATATTGGAATATTGGTCAAATGTGAATGATAAGGTTTTTTAAATAGGAAATTATAAGAAATAAACATTCTATAAATAAATAAAAAATCATTTTTTTAAAACATTCTAAAATGGTCGAATGTGAAGAGAATTATTATAGGGTATAAAATTCAAAAATAAAGTTCTTTATATTTTATCTAATTAGTTGTTTATAGGCATGTCTTGAAGGAATTAATAATAAAAGAAAAATACATCATCACCTTCATTATAGTTATTTTAATAATTTCATAGATTTTATTTACATATTATAATTCCAAATATTTTTACATGTATTGTGTTTTTAGAATACTAGATGAAAAAAATGTAATTATGTTAAAATTTTGATATATAATAATGATTTTGAATTTTACAAAATACATTTTTGATAGTATTTTGAAAAATAGCTTAAGGAAGGAGATCCTTGAACTAAATACTACCTAATAAAATAGGTTATCTGATATGATGAATATGAGCCTTATTGGTATGGTTGGAAAAATTCTTAATTTATATTTATTCATTAATTTATTTTTTGTTGAAAAAAATTATTACAAATGGAATGATCTGTCACTGCATTTTGTTGAGGATGAATTTAGATATGATTATGTATGAACTATATTTCATAAAGAAAACTAATTGAAAATAGTTATAATTATTTTAACGTATTTTCTTAATCAAGATAAAAAAACTAGTGGAAAATATTATAAAAATATGACAATGGATTACTTTTATGATGCACCGAAAATATATATTTATATCGATAGTGTTAAAATAAAAACAAGAAGATATTTTACTTTTATGTTCTGACCATCTTCACAAATATATATGATCGTAGAAAAAATTTCCCGAATGAAAATAAGGATAGTGAAATCCCTATCTAATATGTTTTAGAAAATGATGAATATTAAGAAATAGTTGATGATTTAAATTTTTTCCATTATTGTGGCACAAAAATGGGTTTAAATACCACTAGAATAAATGATACATTTATAATGTATATTTTTTCAATGAATATCACTAAATAAGGGAACTAAGTGGTGTAAAAAATAAGAAAAATCCATAGAATACTAGTCATACTAGAGTAAATAAAAAAGATAAATCCAAAAGTGTTAATAAATTTCTTGAGAATAATGAATAGGTTGAATATTGTTCTAAATAAATAAATTAGACCAAATGTAATGAAACATGTTATATTATACATAGAACTGAAAATAAGTATATAATTTTCAGAAAATAGGTTATACGAACCTTGATAAAGGTAAATGGAGAGGTTTCATGAAATTAATAAAACTTGTTTTCCAGATCCATTAAAAATTATATGTAATACACATTGATGAACCATTTTCTCCTCTAGATGGACATTAGGATATCTAGATCATTCTATCTATTACATTTCAAAAAAAACCAATAATATATATAATATCGATGTCAACCCAAAATTTTCAATGGTGAGATAAATTATGTTTTTTTATGTGGATCATCCAGAGGGTTATAATATTAATAAAATTATATAAAAATATCAAATATAAAAAAGGCTCTCTACGTGTTAAAATAATAACCAACATCTCAATATTTAAATATAGATGAGTATTTTTCAAGAATATAGTTCATAAATATTCAACGGTATACCAACATGTATTTATAAGAGTCCAACACTACATTAGTCATCATGATTATATATGTTGATAATTTTAGATGTTCCAAAAATTAGGACCTATTTTGTTATGATCGCCCCAAAGAAATGAGGAATATATTTTAGATTTCCTTACTCAGTGAGGTGAATTTTGATTCATGGGCTTCAAATCCACCAAGGATTTTTGGACTATTTGTATCTTTAACGAAATGTTTTTGATGTTTTAGTTGAAAAAACATTTCATGCATAAATCAAGAAGTGTTTCTTCAGTAATTATTAATGAAAAATTGCATAGTAGTGATGATGAAAAAAATACATGGATGAGAATGATTATATGATATGGATAGGAAGTTTATTATATATGACTAAGTAAAATAATGATGTTGAATCATTTAACTTGAATTATTCTAGATTTCAATCTTATTAAAAAATTTAAAAATTGATAAAATCCACTGATACTCCAAGGTATATCATGAATACAACAAATTATAGCATATATTATAAGAATAAATATGTTCCACATTTAACAATTTTTATAGTTTCAAATTAGGATAAAAATTTTGTTGAATATATATATACATATATAATAGGAGGTTCATTTCACATTGATGAACAATCTATGTCATTTCGTAGAAAAACAATAAATAAACACTCTAGATTTCAGGTACATGTCCCATTATTCTTGTATTTTTGGACTACACAATGTTTAGGTTATGTTTTAGTAGTTTTTGATGGGTTTCAAAACATTTTAGAGGCTTTTATATAGATTCACAGTTTTTTCATGGATAGTATAGATCGTGTAACATATCCAGGAAACTATGAAAGGGAAGACATTGAGAACTGGGCAAGCGCATTATTGGAACAAGGGTTTGACCAACCATGTGGATTCCTAAGAGAAAACTTGTGTCCTAAAACATAATTGAAATATGGTTATAACATGTTTTTAGAACCATGAAATATAACAAGGAGATGTGTGTCCTTAAGACAGTACCACCACATGGTGGACACATGGTTTTCCAAACGGTGTTGCCTAACCGGTTGACCTACATTTATAACTCCATAAAAAATTGATCTAATACTAACAAACCCCTTAAACCCTCTTTTTTATGCTAGTATATCAATAACTCTAAATCCGTTTTCTCTCATGGTGATATATATGATCCCCCTCAATTTAGAAGAGATCCTTGGGATATTTATAGTGCATTGGAGGCCAAGATTTATCATTAAGTCCCCTTTTCCCTCCGTTCTTCATAGAACCAAGGTTCTTCTCCCCCTCTCTCAAAACAATATATCTTGTGAAATATGGATATTTCTATGTGTTATGATTAATTTTATAATGATATATTATTGGATCTAGTTATGTGAACATGAGTTTTTAACTAGTCTTACTGTTTTGTTGTGTAACTCTAGGTTTTTTTCAATGTTTGTGAGGTAGGTTGATTCTGTCCAAACTAAACCTAATTTAGAATATTTGTATCCTTTTTAATGGAATTATTTTCATCAAATTACATTGAAATCATTGTGAGATTCAAGATTTAAATCGTGGTTTGGTATTGGATTCGAAATTTTGGAAAGTGATTGGATTTTTGAAACTCCCATTTTGTATAACTTTATAATGATGGTTTGGAAATTATTTTTTTGTTTGGTACATGTAATGTATTTTATGTAATTATGTAGAAATAAATAATTTTCATGACTCAAATGAATTGGGATGATTTTGGCTTAAATGGTATGTTGTGAGTTTAATGGGATGGAAATGGTCTTGAAGTACCACAATTAAATGGATTAGATAATCTTCTTGATGTACCACCATCAATTTGAGGGAGTATGTTTGTAAAGTTTCACCATCAATAATAACACCAATATTGTGTGTGTGTGTGTGTGTGTTTTTGTTTGTTTTTTGTGTGTGTGGACATGGAAATGAATATTCTAGATCTAATAAAAAAAAGTTTAGACGATTTTTTTTATTCTTTCCCTAGAAAACTACTTTATGGTTTTTTATGATATATAATTAATACTTGAAACTCGTTGAAAAACATACAAATGAGTTTTATCATAGTTTCATGTGTTAGGATTTCATTTTGGGAAAACCTATTGTGTTTAGACTCACCCATTATTTGGAAAAAATGTATGTTAACAGATTCCATTTATAAAGACACAGGTAAAGTAATGTTATCTTAGTTCTTTAGTGATGTTTCTTGATATAGTGGGATTGGATTATAGAGTTAGAGCATGGAGTGTTTGGGGTATTGAAGGTTTATATCACCTTGGAGTGTTGAGTTATGTGGACATTTTTTTCCTCTTGAGTATGTATTTTAGTTTTATCTTTTACTATGATATGGTTTGTTGGTTTGGTTGTGTTTTGAGTTGTGTTTTGTACTCATGCATCAAATAGAGTGTTGTTTGGGAATTTTTTAGGGTTTGTATTATTTATCATTAAAATGGTAAATCTTCATCCAAATGTTCTCCAATCCCTGATAATTTATTACCAACCTTTATATACTGGGTATTTCACCTTATTCAAAGTAATGCTACAATATCATACAAAGATAATAGCTAAGGGGTGGGATGTTCCAAATGGCATCTCTCTTGGTTGGTCTAAATATATTTTTGGGAGAAATGATATCACTATTTCATAGTTCTTACATAGGAAACAATGTTAGTTTGATTTATCCTGGATTTGGAACTAGTATCAGTTTATCTCATGGGATGGTAGTAAAGAGTACGATTTTAGAAACAAGAAATATAGATCATAAAAAGTAAAATATATCATATTTTATAATGAAATTCTTATTACCATGTAATATGGATATATTACTATTTATAAACACTTCTATGTGAGTTTTCACAACATCATTCTCGGTTTATTTTATGAGAGTTGCATGACATTCATTTATTGTAAGCCGATCCAATAAGACTACATTATTAATTTTGAGTAAAAAAATTAATGAAATATATATAGTGTGTGATTTTTTAAAATGTTAAAATGGTTATTTTGAAATAATGATTTCAATGTTTTAAAAAATTCTGAAAATATTAATTATGATTGAATTCAGGAAAGTCATGAAATAATATTCATAAATGCGGTAAATTAAAATTTCAATGACTTTAGTTGATAATGAGTGATATTAAACAATGTTTTTTTCTAGATATAGTAAATGGAATTGGTTAGGGATCATAGAAACCAACCTGAAGATGCCATTGAAAATGTAGTTATAACCAAGGCAATGTTGAACCAAAAGCTAGTTCAAATAATTTTCCAGGCTTTCCAAGAATTTCATGCCATGTATTGGGGTATTAGGAATGATAAACCACAATAAGTGGACTATTTGGTTAAATTACAAAATAATAATCCCCCTATCATTTAGAAGGTATTATAAGACAGAAAAAAAAGAAGTCTAGTTGAATATGATGAATCGAATTATCAATTTCCATAGGATTATATAAGAGCTAAATGGTATGTATTCAATGTATATTTTGGAGGATTTTTCATATCAATGGTGAGAATAAGTAGTTCCGGAAAAATTAGACCATGAAATGGCATAAGGGGATTTTTTTCATTTTTTTAAAAAATGATTTTTTCCTCCCATGTTATGGATTTCTAGAAATATTGAATTATTCACGTTGATGTTAGAGAATATCTTATTATTAGAGTATAAAGACAAACTCATGAATATAGATAACTTTTCACAAGTTGTTTCTACAAGATCATTGTTGAAGGAATGGATTTTTTTTGTCATGGTTTAAACCAAAAAAATAATTTAACGATTATCATTCTATATATTACGGCTTATAATGAAATGGTCAATAGAGTTGTGGTGGAAGAAAGATGCATCTCAAGAAACAAATTTAGAGGAAGCATGTTTATTCTAATGGGAATAGGTGTGATCTTTAATTCTAGGAACAAGAGGAATAGGGACACCTATTTCCAAGGGGGTGGTATACCTCATAATCAGACCATGGGATCACTAAATCTTTATCATCAATCCAAAAGATTATTGGGATATTTTCAAGGTCTTTCACTAGATCTTATCAAGTGAGATTGTACAGAACCACCTTGAGCAAGTCACAAATAAAACATGATGGGACATCTTCAGTTCTATTGTCATATTTAACCATAGTAATTATAAGGCCCCAGCCTTAAACCTTACTTAATCTTGAGTTATTACAAGATTACACATTGAGGATATTTTCGTGTTTAGAGTTTTAGAGAATTAGATCATAAAACTTGTGTTACATTCCACATATAAACAAAGTGGTTACATAAAGATAGTATTCTTCATTCCCATCAATGGAAACACATTTGAAATAAAACATGGATTCTTTTTGACACATCCTTGACCCTATCATCTTATCATGTACCTTTCCCTTGACCTGTGAAAAACATTTCAAAATCTTGGGATGAGCATAAAAACTCAGTATGGGTTATAAAAAAAACATGGAAAGGAAACATGATTTCATATATACATAAGAATGAAATCATACTTTACCCATAAAACATAGGCACTTTAACATACCTCATAAAATCATGAATAAATCATAGAAATCATAATACATAAAGGTAACTTGAGGCATTCATAACATTCTTACGTAGGGAGTAACCCTCTTGGTTACGTTTGGAATACCCATCACAGTATATTCCCTAAAAATCTCTTCGGAGAAACCTTAAAGTTTCACTCCTTCACGTTACCCAATGCATTGGAGAGCTATAACGGGCTCACCCGCCCTTAGTTTATCACGGAACCACCCGTCTTCATAATAATGCCCAAGAACCATAACATAATCATATCACATAAAACATGCATAAAGGAAACATAAAATTTCCACATTTCAATCACGAGATATCAATACAACACATTGATATAAAAACATTATGAAAACCATTTTCAATACCAAAATAAAAGAAAAGTAAAATATGGTATTTATCTTTCTTTTAAAAAGAATGTATGGCTTGTAGAGGAAGCCGAAACTCAAATAACGGTCACGACGGCGGAGAAGTCATTGTCGCCGCATACGTACGACAAAAACATTCCCTTTTGTCGTTTAGAAAATGCTTCATATAAAAAAGATTCATTTTGAATAAAGGTAAAAGTCAAAGGGGTTTATACACCGTATAAAAGAAAGTTGTGTATAAAATAAAATATGCCTCAACGAAAGGAGATTGAGACGAAGTCCCATACCTCGTATCTGACTTGACCCGACCGTTCTTTAATCTCCTGAATAATAAACTTGAGTTAATATCTACTTGCTTATGAATGTTTTTAAAGTTCATTATTCCTTTTATACCATGTTATGAACATCATGTAATCATTTAAGTTAATAATGTTCATTTTGTCGGTATTTGGTTCTTAAGTCAAAAATAGACTTCTTACACTTACATGTTGTTAATTTGGTCAAAGGTTCATTATATCCAGAATGGTATTCATGATTTAGATATCATATATGTCATATATATCCAGTACATACATACATTTATAATATTACATCACATTTAGAGGTAAGAAATGAAATGCACCGTTCATGGAGACGGTAAGCCGTACGTACGCATGAACGCTACTTCCATTTCTATTTCATATTTTCTGGAATGGAATCATAATGATATAAGAGTATATTATAATTCCAGTATAATAACATATATAATATCATTAACTTTATCCTTTACACATCCCACATATGGTATTAACAAATCAAATCACTTTTAGGGGGCGGTAGTCCGCACTTCCTAAAATGAAGATATCATGTTTTACCCATAATGGAAACCATAAAGGTATGCCCAAAATGAAAAAAACAGAAGCTTAAGGAAAACATAAACATATTATATATCATATATAAAAATAGTGACATCATAATGGCCACCTTTGAAGGTGTTAAATGAGTATTGAACAATCATCGTTTCGGGAGGCAGAATTTTACCATCCACGGAAACCGTATGTTCTTTAACCATTTGATGTAGTTGTGTGAGAGTGTAGCTCAAATATATCTAATAAAAACATCCTAGTATATTGAAGATATTGGTGTTGTTACAAAAGAAGTAAATAAAAAGAGTTTAGGGGGTTGGAGAAGCAAAATAAAACAAATGAACATGAGAGAAAGAATTACCTTAAAAAGTGTAACTCCTTTTGATTTGAGCCTAAAGGCTTCCTTTGAAAGGATTCTGCCCAAAGGGAATCCTATAGGATGAAGAGAGGGATGTGGAGACAGTAAATGGGCAGGGGTTAGCCGAGCCAAAGGCTTGAGTAGTGTGTGAAATGAGGTAGAGGTGGGGGCCTTTTATAAGAGGAGAGGAGGGGCACTTTTGGCAAGTAAAGAAATATTACTTTATTTGAAAATGTGTTTCGGTTTCAAAAGGTCTCACATTGATATAATTCGTGGATAAGGTGATAAGTTTTCGAAATGCACTCATCCAATTGGTTTTGGCCATGTGTAGTTCATAGATTTTACATTGTCTTTCCATTTTATTTAAATCGTCAAATAATGATGTCATCGCTGCATCATTATTATGTCATAAATTATTTAATTTATTTAATGTCTAAAAATTATAAAACAAATACTATGATGTAGGAAATATTTTTAACTTTCCAATGACAATTTATAATCAAAAATCTGATCTTTATAACCCCATGAAAAAATTGTTTTCGTAAAACATTTCTTGTTTGTGTCATTTTTACTTTAACATTTAATAAAAAGTTATTTATGTCATTTCCCAACCAAAATGTCTCCATGGGGTCCCCAAGTTGACCCATGCCTTTTCTTGGTCGGACATGACACAACCAATAAGGTTGGGACATGTGTCTAGGTCATTTCATATTATTAAAGCATTATTTATACCTTAAACTACCCTAATTACCACTAATCGCGATTAAGAACTTAATAAGTTACTATTCACCAAAAAATTATTTTAATCTCATTGAACCACATTTTACTTCTTAATGACAACCATGTATGTCGTATTTTCAAAATTCAATACACATTAGTGGTAAACTTTCATTTAACTGAAAAATCAGTTTGCTTGATTACCACTTAGTGGTTTCACTATTCATCAAAAATTGAAGTTTTTCAGAAAATTACCAAAAATTCACCCTAAGCTATATTTGATATTCCAAATTCAAAAATGTAGTCTATTTTACAAAATTCAAATCATATAAGTCACATTAATTAATATAATAATTAATTCCCACTGCCAGAGCAAATAGCGTGTTTTTACAAAACAATAAGTATCAAAAGATTGACACCAGTTTAAGTCTAATTTAAAGTGAAATTGATTCCAATGACCACCATTGGATAAATGGTAAAAATATATTCTAATTTCACTTCAAAACCAATTCAAAACATAATCTAATCATATAAATAAATTAGATTAAAAGTAGTTTTGATGTAAACTGCAGTATTTTTCACTATTCATTAGAAAATGAACATTGTCAGAAAAATACCAAAAATTCACACAAGGTAAATTTTGATGTCCCAATCATAAAGAATAAGTTTATTTTGACAAAAATAGTTTATAAAATTGTCAAAAGATAGATTCAAAAATGGTTTTCCATCAAAAGGCAGTAAAACAATCTTTTAAGAATATTAGTGTATTCCATGCATAAGATTGTATTTATTTTCATTTTAAGCCTCTATAACACTATCTTAACCATTAATAGACATAGATAAAAATATCTATTATTCATTACTTACTTGGGATGTTACAGTAATCTATTAGAGACACATCTCATTATTCTCTAGAATAATATGCTTCAATTTTAGGAGTGCTACAAAAAAATTATCATCCTCAGAATATAGAGAAACAAGTTGATTGTAAGAACATGATGAATCCTAAACCTATGAAATATCAAAAGGTTAATAAAGAGAAAACTTCAGTGGGTAAGGAATTATATAGAACTGATTGATTGATCGTGGTTGATCAATATGGTCCTTCAATGGTGGGATGTACAATTTATTTCAATTATACACTTAAGCGAGCATTGTTTTATTCACATACTCCCCACTCATTTATTTATTTTCATGTTATTTATAATATGGGTTTCCTTGTGTAGATTATGCCTTCTATTTTAAATCTATAAACTCCTATTGGCCAAAGAGATTATCGAGCCTTTATGTGAAAATATGGTTCCATAACATTCTATGGGGATGAATTAATTTTGGATTTAACTATGTTTGAGGGGGATGAATATGACATGATTTTGGGTATTAATCGGTTGATATTAGTTAAGGCCGACATTAAATCATATGCTCTAAAGGCTAGTTTTACATATGATGGTAATTTCTACAATATCATTAGAGGAGAATTTTGTGTAAGGGATAGTAAAGAAGGATTTATTGCATCGGTGGATGGAAATATATATTATCAATTGGTAGAACATACCTTGGTATCTTCATAGGATATTAAGAATTGATATTTTACATCTATTTATGATTAGTTTCATGATGTTTTCCATCAGGTCTTCCACAAATAAGAGAAGTTTATTTTTTAATATATCTCTTACTAGAGAACAAAACAATATCACTTCTTTATTATCATATGGCACAAATAAAATTAAGGAAATTTATAGTTTAGTTGTAATAGTTGTAAAGAAAAGTGTTCATCTGACTAAGTATATCTGTATAGACCACATTGATTCTATTTATAAAGCAAGAATATGGAAATATTATAATTTGTGTTGATTATTGTAATATTAACAATGTTATAATAATGAATCACCAATATCTTTCATGCATTGATGATCTATTTGATAAATTTAGGGGGGAATAATTTTTTTAAGATTTTTATAATGTTCAGGATATCACTAATTGTGATTTCAGAATGAGGATATTTTAAGGAAAACATTCCAAAGAGAATGTAGCCATTATGAGAATTTAATTATTTATTTTGGTCATATAAATACACTAAATATCAATAAAAATTGATGAATTGATTATTTTAGAGATATCAAGATTCCTTTGATGATATACTCGTTTATTCTTGGACAAAAGTGAATCATGTGAAGTACTTGATGATAGTGTGGGGTATTTCTGAGAACATAATCTATATTAAACGTTTTCAAATTGTGATTTATGGATATATTAGGTACATTTCCGTGTCCATATAATTTCTAAAAAATGTGTTTCTATAGATCCAAAAAATAGAGAATCTATTATCTCATGAAAACTGATGACTAAGGTCTTTGACATATCTATTTTTCATGGATTTTTGGAATACTGTATACAATGTGTAAATGATTTTTTAAAATTTGAATCCACGATGAAAACTTGGATTAAGAAATGTGTTCATTTATAATGGAACATGGAATGTTAGAAATCCTTTCAAGAACATAAGGTTAGAATTAAATCTTCACCTATCCTAATGGTTCATGATTCTAGATGGGACTGTGTAGTCTATTGGGAAGTATTCGGATCAAGGTTTGTTATGAGTTCTCATGTAGGGAGGTCATGTTATTTCTTATGGTTTGGGATAGTTATTGATTCATGAGAATAACTACCCAACACATGATTTAGAATTAGCTATTATGGTCCATGATCTAAATAACTTGTGTCATTACCTCTTTGGTGAGAAATTAACAATGTTGATCGATACTTAGAGTTTGAAACCAATTCTCTCATAAATATATTTTAATTTAAACTTCAAGATATGGATAGACTAGTTGCAGATGACTGACTTATACATGATGTATACACTAGGTAAAGGGAGATCTATGTGTGATTCATTGTGAAGGAAGTTATGTTCATTGTTGGAAAAGGAGGCTTCAGATGATTGGAAAATAATTTTATTCATAGCTGACATGCATCTAGAATTATCAAACCCAGGTAGTGTTGTATTTTTCATTCTATTTTTGTTAGTATATAATTTGGATAATTTTTTTTGAATTGCTCAATTATCTGATACCAATTCTGTATCTATGAGGTCATGACTTAATGGTTGGGAGAGGATTATGGTTTGAATGATAGAAATAAGGTCTGTGTTTTGGTTTAGATATTATATGGTCATACCTTTGGATTTTTAGGAACTAATTCATAGTGCCTACCAGAATTAAAGTTGGTATGTCCAAATTGGGATTCATATAATTTATTATGTATTGAAATAATAGTTCTAGTAGGGTGGCACAGAATGATATATGAAATAGTATGTTTCATTATGCCTCACCTATCAGCAAGTAAACGAATTTCTCATATGCCCATTAGGTTTGATGAATTCTTTACCAATTCCTTTATGTAAATGGAAACATAAAGCCATATATTTTGTAACATGTCTACCATGGGATTAAGGAAAAACAATTCCATATAGGCGATAGTGTAATTTATTAAAAATTTGACACACCAAATCAAGATGCATAAAACCAATTCATTTAAAGACATGTCAAAAACTACATTCTAGAAATTGTTAATATACATGTCATTCATGTCTCAATTCTATTGGATAGAGACACCAGGTACACATCATGAGTTTGGAAATCCTTACAATAATACCTTAGGATAAATTTGACTATGAGTATGAATAATCATCCCCAAATGCATAGAAAGTTTTAATGTAAAATCAAAAAAATGGAAGAAAATTTTTAGGGATTATATGATGGATTTGGGGGGCTCATGGGAGGAGCATTTATAATTACTTCATTTATCATATAATTATCGTTACCATGCATCAATACATATGGTTTTTTTAATCATTGTATATCAATAATTATATTTCTTTTTTATTTTGGGTTGAAATAGGTGAGATTTCATTAATTGGACCCATCATTCTGTACGTGACAACAAAAAATATTCAATTGATTATAAAATAGAATGGAGATGGAATAGTGTATTCATAAATAGTATGAGGTAGATCGTTTATGACCATTTTTATTTGAGGTAAGTGATCATGAGTTTTTTAAAACCTTCCCGAGGATTAGGAATCACCATTTCCATTAGAATGGAATGATATATCCTCGATACATAGTTCATGTTGAGATACTTGAACAAGATGGTCAGGTGAAATATTATTTGGATTATCCACCAATGTTCAATTCAATGAACAATATTTTACATATATCTCATTTAGAAAAGAAAAATATTGATCATGACCATGTGATTATGTGTGATCATTTTGACCTAGTGATAGATTCTAGGATAATTAATGTGTTTGTATGGATTGTGGATAGAAAATTGAATATTTTTCATGGGAAAATCATTGGTATAGTTTGGTTTTTACAATAACATGGTAATATTTAAGATGAAATGTGGGAGCATAAAAAGGAAAAAGTGGACTGGTACCCTAAAATTTCATAAGAAAACCATGGATTTCAACATTTTTAGAATATAAAGGCCAATTGTGGGGAGAATGTTTCACCCCCGGTTTCAAGAACATACTTCTTTATTCATATATTTTTGGTCTATAAAATTTTAATGTATCTTTTGGAGGTTATGATTTGTTGTTGTACATTTAGGAGAATTTTATATAGTTAATGTTCTATTCGTAGTTTGTAGAAATTTTGAAGCATATCCAATAAATCATTGAATGTTAAGACAATGGGAATTGTATAGGTGTGTGGTTGGAAAACATTTTGGCCAAACCAAGTGGATACCAATTAGAAACCATGCATATTTTAGTATAGGTAATAATGGTTGGTGATTAGTTTATCTAACTATGAGAGAAAACCATTTGAGGTTTGTCCTTAAGAGAGTATCATCGCATGGTTGTAGGATGATTGTAACAACTATATGGCCTGACTTTACAATGTATAATTGGACCTCTGTAAAAAATGGACCAAATAGAAATTAACCTCTCAAGACATTGTCATTATCATATTATCCCTATAACATAAATTTCTTTTTCTCTAAAGGAATTATAGACAATCCCCTTCAACCTAGAAGTGATTTGTAGGCGAATTATAGTGCATTGGAGGCTGAGATTCTATAATATGTACATGTTAATCTCCATTATTCATAGATCAAAGGTTATTCTCTCTCTAAAATAAATATATGTAGTCTTTCATTTGAATATATATGTTTTATGATAGATTTTATGACGATATCATGTTGGATCAAGTTAATGGAATGTTATTTGTGATTAGATATTGTAGTTTTATTATGTCATTCTTCATTTTTTCCAATGTTTGTGAGGTTGGTTGATTCTCTCTCATCACCAAATGATTTATACATGAGTTATTATTTTTAATAAAATTATTATCTCGAAATTAGTGTAAAATATTTTTGTGATTCTTGATGAAAATCGTGTTTTGGTATTTTGTAGAAATTGGGGAAAGTGATTGGTTTTTGGAAAAAAAAATGTTTATAATTTTAAATTGATGTGATTAAAATTATTGTTTGGTTTTATTAAAATAATCTTTTTGGAAATTTAATTTAAAATAAATAAGTTCATGATTTGAATAAATTTCCATGATGTTTCCATAGAAATTTATGCATCTATTGAATGGAATTGATAATGGATGTGAAGTACCACATTAAAATTAGATGGAGAATGGTTTTGAAGTACCACCATTACTGGGATATAGTATGGATATGATTTTCCAAAATAAATGATTACACCAAGCCTGAGTGTGTGTGTCTGTCGTTTTGTGTGTGGTCATTGAATTGAATTTTCTAATTAAAATGAGAAATGGTATAATGGATTTATTGATTATTTCTTTAATAAAATGGTTTATGGTTTCTATTTAAATAATTTTTTATACTTGAAAATATTTTATAAAATGTTATAATGAGTTCTTTCCTAGTGGTGTGATTTGGGAACTCATTTTTAGAAAACCTACTATGTTTAGACTAACTCCTTACATAGGCAATGTTCTGTGTTTGGAGATGTAATATATGGATACATAGGTAAGAAGAATTTATATTAGTTTTTTAGTGTTTCTTCTTGATATCATTGGTATGAAATGTAGAGATAGATCATGGATCTATTTGGGAGTTTCTATTTAATGAGATGTTAGATTGGTTAGTTTTTTATCATTTTAGTCCTCTTGAGTCTTCGTTTTTTTATTCTACTCTGATATAGTTTGTTTTTTTGGGTTTGTCTTATTCATATTTTGTACTATTTCATCATTTAGATGTTTGTTTGGGTATTATTTTTGGGGTTTTAATATTTTACCCTTAAAATGGAAAATATTCCACCAAATGTTCTCAAAGCCCTTGGAATGTTTTTCCAGCCTTTGTGAGAATGGGGATGTCACCTAAGGCCCAGTAATTCCACCACCCTTTCCAAAGATAATCGGAGAGGGGTGGAGTGTTAAAAAAACTTTTCTTATATTCTTTACCCTGAATATTGAGTATGTTGTTTCTTCAAAAGATTTTATTCAAAATGATATATATGAGAACACAATTAGAATATATTAATGTTTTAATATAGTATCCTTATATTTTTTATATGATTTTAAAATTAAGACAAATATATCTCATAATCCAATGTAACATAAAATATAAAATCACATCCTTATAATGTAACATTAATTAAGTGATAAGGTTGTCAAAGTTACATTTAGGATGGATTTTTTTCATTTTAAAGAACAAATGTAAGATATACTAACAAAACCTCTCCCTATATAAGATTCTGAGAATATATAAAAATATGTGGGTGTGAAACCAATTCCCTAACATCACAAAGATTTGTTTATTATAATTTCAGTAACATTTAATCATGTTTTATTTAATATAAAATTCTATATATAAGAAATAGTGGGAGAAAAAAAACTTTCAAGTGAACATTTTTAATCAATATATTAACATGTCTGTGTAAAAATATATGTGAATTATACTTGATGATATTTTTCATCAAATATATATGTCATGTGGAAAATTATTTATTTATGGATTTGATGTATCTGTTAACCAATTCTATTTTTTACACCATGTCTACTCATCTAGAACTAATATTCAATGATTTTTGACTCCTTCAATTAAGATAAGATACACTACCCCAAGTTAAATATCATGTTCATTTACTACCAATAATATGGGGAAAGGCAATTCATTTAAGTTTATGAGGTTATACTAATGATGGGGGAGAACATACAAAACAAGTGATTAAACTTAAATTTTATTTAATAGATAAAACATTTTAAATAGTGGATATAATTGGGATTATAGATGATAACAAATTATTTATTTTCAATCGATGTTTTGTAATTCAAATCAATTTGAGGTACATTAATTAGAATTTAAATTAATTATTTTTTAAAATAAATTCTAAGAGGATAATGTCAATGTAAAGAATAATTTTGTAAATTATAGATGTGTCTTAGTGATGGAAGGTTAAGTCAAGTCATAATGGCTTGATCAAAACATATAGTTTGTTGATTCATGTTATTATAGAATAAGAGTGTAAGAATTCTAGAACAAATTGTATTGATTATACCGTGGTAAATAAATAAAATAACTAATTTAATACCCCAAAATAAATGGGTATGAATCTTGGTAAATGGATTATGATACGACACAATAACATGGATATCACACTGTGATGAGAGGTAAATCTTGAAATAAGATGAAAACCCCTCTTAAATCATGGAAGATAACACTAAAATGTGGGTTTCTATGAATATGATTATATGTTTATGTGTACCATGTGGAATATCCGCAATAGAATAAAAAAATACTTTTGTATTTTTTGGATTTATATATGATGTATGAATACCTACACTATAAATATACTTGTTATTTATAAAATATGATTGTGTTTTCATTAGAATTTAGGGATTGAGGTATATTTTGGAATATCCATGTGATGGATTATTATAATCTATATATGTCACTCATTGAGAAAATTGAATGGTCATGAGGATTTGGTGATTGAAGGATGTTATCCATTATGAAAATCAAAATATCCATGGTAAAAATTATAAACAACGATAATAATCTAGACGATCACAATGGAAAGAAAATAGTAAAATAAAATATTTTAGATGAACCATAATTCAACTATTTTAAGTATTAAAATTTCTTTAATTCCATCAGTGAAATATTTGAGATGTTTTTGTATATTCATTATGAATCATCTAATAATGAAACAAACATTGTCTCTAAGAAAAAGTTACATATTGTTACAATATTTTCTAGTGAAACATAACATATTTCATCCAATAATCATAATTCTGAAGTTAAAGGTTATGATTCTTAGGATATTAAAAATTTTAAATACTATACTCCTACATCAAAAAGCTCTAAATTTGATATTATAAGTAGATTTGGAAAATCGATAAATTAAAACAATGGCCAAAATATCGCAAAATAGAAAGCAATGAATTTTATTTTTGTTCAATAGTTTCATCCAAAAATGGGTTTTAAAGGTAATTTTTTCGGCATTGGGGATTTTAGATATAGATAACATAACTTCCAATAATATATTTCAATTCTAAGTAATGTGAATTATGTATGGAAAGAAGGTATAGAAATAATAAAAACAACTTTATAGAAGTAGAAGCATTCATAGAAGATAGTTGTTTAATGTTTTAAAATATGTCGGTCTATATAAAAAATTGTAATAACTTACAAGACAATATTTGGGGAATTTGTGACCCATAAGTTCATAATTATGATTTATTCATTAAACTAATTCAATGATTGAGATTACATGTTCCTGATTAATGGATGGATAAAATAGGAGATTAGAGACTGCACCACTTCATTCTATGTAGTTCATTCTAAAATATGAAGATAAAAATGTCACAACAGAACTTGTATAATAAAGATATATATTAATTATCACAATAAATATAGAATTAAAAAAAACTAATAACCCATATGTATGTGAGATGTTGTCTGATATGTTTTCAAAATATTGGATGATTTTAGAAAAAAATCATTTTTTACTTTAGTCTCCACCTAAATAAGAAAAATAAGAAGAAATAAGCATTTAATTAAGACTGTTCTTTAATGGATCTGAATACGAATATTAAAAATAAATATAATGTTTTGAGGAAAAATTATACTATGTATCCCATGATATATCATTCAAAAAATTAAAAAAAGGATGTCTTGAGGATAACTTTTAGGGATAAAGAAAGGGGAATAATAGGATCATGTAAAATAGGAAACTATATTCATTATTTATCTCATTAAGAATAAATGAAACTCGCCCCCCTTATTCTGTTATTTATTAATTAATTTTCAATAACATGTTGTTAGTTTAATGATATGTTCTAATTGTCTGTTAGCTTTGTGTTTACTAACTATACAGTATGAACAAAGAGTGGATCATGGTTTCATGCAACAAAGACTATTACAATATTAATAGATGAGTATATATGTCGAGGGGGAGTGGACTTAGAGAGGTAGCTATCAAGGATAAAATATACTAAAAAATAAACAATCATATGAAAAACAAAAATACATATAAATAAGAGGTAAAATAGTCTATTATGAATCCCTATTCTAAATCATTTCAAATCAATTATCCAGGGAGAATGATTGTTGAGATTAAATTGGGGAGTTTCTAACCATTCAATTAAATAGATTTGATAGATTTATTTATGATTAGGTTGGTTATATTCCTATATTAATCTATTTTAAATTCTCCATACATATGAAAGTTAATGTGATTTCACAATATAGACATAGTAATCGATATTTATTATTTATTTTAGTTAATTTAAGTTATTTAAAAAAAGGTAATCTAACATTATATTTTATTTGATTAAATATACACATATTTCTTTTAAGTGTGATATTTTATCATTTATTCAACAATTTGGATCATGTTTATATTCAAAATACTATTTTGAGAGGAATTTACTATATAGACCATTGAAAATGGTCAATGAAATGTGAGTTCCAACCTCTACATTGATTTTAATTGATTGACTATAAGATGGTGAAATATGATTGACTTTGGAAGAATGTTGAGAATTCATAGCAGAAAATGGTGGAGATTGATGTACTCAAATGAATTTTTAAAAAATTACTTATTTATTATTATTATAATTTTCATGTAATTTTAATATATATAGATTTAGTTTTAATCGTCATAAGTGTAAATTTATGAATAAGTGTGTAACGCCCCGACCCCAGTTACCCAGAGTCGGTGCATTATTACATAACATTGGCATGATCATAAGAAAGATCAAATCTCGAAAGACTGATTGGTTTAGTAGTCTTGGAAACACTAGATATATTTATAAGTCTTACATTACATCATAAAATGAAAAACTAATACAACAACATATTGTCTCCATAATCCACACTCATATCCCCACATAATATCCCTGCAAGTCATTCATAATTTACTTCTTCAGTACCTGGGAAAAATAAAACATATAAAAGGGGTGAGCTCAAATTCCCAGAAAGGATAACAATATAGCGGAAACTTTTATAAATAAGAATAAACATTTAAGGCAATGTATAACTAAAGCAAAAGCCTTTCAAACTTGAACTTTTAACATAATATGGCATAAATAAAATGAAATAATGCCATTTACTTATTCACATGGTTATTCTACTAATTGAATAATCACATGCAAAATCAATAACCACTTTCATAATGATGGAATGCATAATGATAAACTATAATTTCTTTGTCAAGGCCTCGTCCCAAGACCTTGGGGCTAACTATAACCGGAACCCAACCCGGAGTGCCTATAATAACCGGACACCAACCCGGAGTGCCTCTAATAACCGGACACCAACCCAGAATTCCTCTAATAACCGGAGACCAAACCGGAGTTCCTCTAATAACCGGAGACCAAACCGGAGGGCTTACTTTTACCGGTCCCCAACCCGGAACATAATTGTCTAACACATTCATCTGAATGAAAAGTTGGAATATAACATAAACATTCAGATTAAAAATAACTTGTGAAATGTCAATACTTTAAACAAAAACCATGAGTGTCATAATAATAACTTATACACAATCAAAAATATCACAAAACCATTAATAAAATATGGATGTTTTGTATCATAATAAATCAACTTCAAATAAGCTTAAAATCCATCAAAGGTTGTTGACATAGATGAAATTAAAACTATTTTAGAGAAATATCTCTTTTTTTAAATCATTTTAAAAGCAACATAATTATAAAATAATACATTAAATTTGAAAATATTATTATAAGCTTGTAAGAGAAGCTTCGATGATTTTATAATGGCGGAAAATAACCGCACCCACCGTATAAGTTAAAAAAACATTCTTACCTTAATTCTGTCGAAAAGGTTAAAAATCACCTTGTTTGGAAAACGACGGGAAGATTCTTTTATAAACCACTTATAAAAGTCAAACAAGGGTATAAATGACTTTAACCCATATTCTTGTAAATAGTAAAAATGTTTTAAAATACATTTTGAAGAAACATGGATGTGGATGATAAAGAGATCCCAGTAGATTATTACACATAAACAACCTCGGATAATGAAGAGATTGTGATATAAACCCTTACTAATTTGGAAACTTATGAAACGTACAACCCATGAATGAGGTATCATACAATGAATATGTAAATACACATAAATTAAAGTGTATTACACAAAGAATATAATTATGGGCAGTACATACACAACACAAGAGGTAATGGTGGCAATATGGCATGAATCTCACAGGAATAAGGAGTGAGATGAAAAGCCCTTACCTTGTACTTTTACTTGGTTGGGGTAAGTTAACCTCCTGTATAATATTTAAATAATTGTTATTAAATTATACAAGAATCATATATATTAATATGATATCATATATGATCTTTTAACTTTGCTTTGTTAATAATGTCTTAGTATTATCATTGTTTCGGGTGTTAACTTACTCGTTTTCTTTTATATGTTTTATTATGTAAGCCATGTTTGTAATAGATGGGTTGTATATTATTCATATCCAGAATGATATCAAGTCCTTAAAAATCATTTTTAAATCAGAAAATGATAATTATACTTGAATGGATATGATGGAGAATGAATCTCATCGCGGTCGTGGAGACGGTAGTCCGTACGTACGCACGAGCGACAATATCATTCTTTTGATATTAAAATAATATATAAATGGATGGTATATCATATATACAGAATCACTAACATGTTATATTTATTATTTACATGAGTTACAAAACATTATTATACCCATCCAAAAAATAATATATTGAATAACAATTACACCACGACGTGGAGACGGTAAGCCGTACGTACGCACGTATGGTGACATGTTATTCAAAGGGTGGATAGAATACTGAATATGGTTGTACCATATTTATAATAACAACACAGTAGGTATATTATACTGGAGTTATTATTTTAGAATGGTAACAACAAAGTAAGAAGAAGTGGAAGAAGAAGGAACTTGGAAAAGGGTGGTGAAATCATTACATCTTCTTCGGTTTCTTCCTTTTGATTTGATCAAAAGGGCTCCTTAGGTTGGCTTTCTAATCAAACTAAGGCCTCTAGGTTGTAGTGAGGGAAGTTGGGAGAGTATTTGGGCAGAGTTTGGCTGAACCAAATGGCTTTTAAGGTGTGAAGAAAAGAGAATGAGGAGTGCCCTTTTAAAAGAGGGGTGAGGGGCACCTTTGGAAAAGCTAGAAATATTAGTTTATAATAAATTCTTATCCGGTTTCTAATGGCTCCAAAGTTGATTATTTAAATGTTAAGGTGGGTATGGGTCGAATACAACTCAACCAATAGAATTTAGACCGGTTTGGGTACTTATATTAACCTTATCTTTAAGTATTAACTCTAAGTTAATTAGTTTCACTTTTACAATGTCTCTTTGTATTTTTATATAATATGGTTAAAAAAACTTACTATATACATCCAAGAGACCCACAAGTGGTCCATTAATGATGAACCTATCATGATATAAGTCTCTTGGCCGAGCCTTAGATTTTTAGGAATTTAATATCAATTAATAATATAATATTTGTTTTAAGAACTCTTTTATGTCAATTTTGACACTATTCAATAGTTGATTTTTGTGAAACTCATAAAAGATTGATTACTTCGAACAAAGTCAATTAAATCAATCCTAATATATCATATTATCCTAGAAAATTAGTTTAATTTATTAAAAGTTTCATATTATATTTATTTGGGTATTTATAATATCAATTATTTTAATTTTTTACTATTATATTAATTAATTCATCATCATTGTGTCACAAATAAATTAAATTATTTAATGTCTAAAAATTATAAATAAAATATCAATATGTAGGAAATATTTTTGTATTATTAATGAATATTTATAATCTAAATTCCAACATATATAACCCTATGTAAAAATTGTTTTTCTAAAAGATATATGCTTGTGTCATTTTTGTATTCATTTTAACTTAATTAAAATAAAGTGTCCCTATCACCTACAAGTGGCACCATGGGGTCCCAAAATCGACCCAAAGATGCTTATGGTAGAACATGTATCAACTAATAAGGCTAGGACACGTTTTAGGGTAATTTAGTATTATTATAATATTAATTTTTAACCCTTATTTACCGGATTTACCCTTAACCATGGTAAATAAAATATTTACCGCAGTAATTATTCAAAATCTCTAAAAATATAAGATAACTATTTAAACAATTTGAAAATCCTGATTCCAAATATGGAATCCATTTTTCTAAATTCAAAACATAGAAGTGGCAGAAATTAATTTAAAATTAATTCCCGCTGTCAAAACAAAAAGCGTGTTTTTAAGAGATAATAACTATCAAAAGATTGACACTTGTTTATGTTCGGTTTAATTGTAAAATTATGTCCAATGACCAAAATTATATTAAATGTTAAAAATATATTCTAAATATACTTTAAAACCACTCAAATTCATAATTTATCACTATTAATTATTTTGATTAAAAAAGTTGTTTTTAATTTAAATTTAGTAATTTTCACTATTCATCAAAATATGAAAGTTATCCGAAATGTACCAAAATTTCACCTTAGGCTAAATTCAATATTACGAATCCAAAAATGAAGTCCATTTTGAAATATAAAATATATATAATTTCAAAAATTAGGTATTACTATTCATAACGGCTAGTTTGATTGGTTCTGGTGTGTGTTAGAACTCGAAGTTGCGTACAACACACGCTACTGTATTATTCAAAGGAAAGCATACCGAGGAAGCTTGGGATGTTTCATTTTAAATTTTTTGATGTCCCCATTTACTCAAAAAGTTTAAAATATTGTATTTAAAATGGGTTCACTATTAAAATTTGGTAAATTTGCAATATTGAAAATGAATTTGTTCTTACATTATGTCTAAGAAACTCATAATATGGATTCTAAAATTATAAGGATTATATAAAGTTTAAAATTTAGTTAATACTATTCATAACCACTTTTGAACGGCTTGTTTGGTAAGTCATGGTGTGCTTGAACTCGGTGTTGCGTGTAGTGCAAGTAATTGTATTATTTTAAACAAATAACACACTATGAAATCTTGGGGTGTTACATTCTCCCCTCCTTCAATAAATTGCGTCCTCGCAATCTGAAATTGTTCTTCGAAAATAAAAGGTTGAAAATAAAAAATATCTTTGTGGGAAAACCCACATCAAAAATTGGGTTACTAAAATTTATTCTTAATATGAGGAAAAGAGAAATGAAAGGGTCACCACCAAATTATGATCTCGATTAGGAGAACATTGGTGGCAATTAGAGATATATAATTGGAAGAAAAATGTAAATATTTATAGGTAGTGATTGAGGTCATCAATCCCAAACAAGTATAAAATTGAAGTCCTTAAACTCATCAATCTATGATGATTTGAAATACCATCGGTTCAAAAAAACATAGGGTATTAGGATAACACATTTTTGACGTTTCAAAATATCTTAGTTGAAATCCCACATCAAAAAATGAATTAATGAGGCCTCTATTTAAAATAAAGAGTGGAATGTATGAAGATTACCAAAAATAACACATACTAGGGTTCCATGTAGGAAAATATGGATATGGAAGAGAAATATAACCATCAATTATGTGATGGAGAGTGGTAGAGAAGATGGCTATGAAAAGGCCAACAATCCCAAAGCCATAAATTAGTGATGATTTAAGGTACCATCTAGGACAACATTTTTGTTCTAAGTTCCTTTTCTTAATGTTGAGAAATTTATTTATGAGATTGGATAAGATCATAAGGAGATATACTTACTTTATAATTAGAGTTTTGCCCATTAATAAATTTCTACCACAAACTCATCTTTCACTCATAAAAAAAATCTATTTATACTATTCGTACAGGTTTCCAAAATAAACGAATTTATAATTCATCTACCAGATCATTTAAAAAAACTGCATTATTTAATCCAAGACATCTCTTGGGCCAGTGGTAGGTGATACACCCTTGTCGCCCTTCGGTTGCGGGTTCAAGTCTCGCGGCCCTGCCGAACGCGACGGGTTGCCGCCCGACCTCCGGGTTGTCCTTTTCTGGCAATCCAAAATTAATCTCAAACTAGAATTTATCCAAAATACTTCTGACCAAACTCACAGTCCAACATTTATAAGGAAGTTAAACATAATGTAGATCCTTTTTACCACGTAATAGCATATGAATACCTTCATCATGTATTCTTTTAAAACACTGAAACATCCTGAATTACCATAATCCATATTGATTACATTCATGCTCCCTTATTCCATATAGAATGCTGGATATACTTCATCAATCCAAAAATGTTTTAAACCCCTACAATGATGGAATATACAAATCATTAATTAGTTTCAAGGTAGTCAAGAATATCCAATATAATTTATCCAAATCAATCATGTATTATTCCAAAATCACTACCTCGGTATCAGAACCATATTATGGTTTATCATTCTCTCAACCATATATTTTCCAAAAATTTAACCTGCTCTTGAGTCACTTTTCTTTGTTCCACACAATCTCAAGTCCTTAATGAAATAGTACTGCAGTACAATCCTTATATACTCCATAATTATTATAAGAAGTACATTGTTGATACAACACTCAATTAACATAATCAACATAAGAACTCTAATCATTCATCTTCATCTGTGGTAGTATCATAACTTGATTATTATCCAATGACATCATTTGCGGCATATTCTGATGACTGGGACATAGGTTCGCATAGTGTCCATACTCCTTGCAAATGAAGCATTGTACATTTGAAACCATTTTATTACCCTTGCAGTCATGTAATTTGTGCCCTTTTCCACCACACTTATAACAAACTCCCATTCCTTTTAGACAAGTTCCAGGGTGCTTCTTCCCACAGTTATCACATATGGGAAAATTCTTCTTTTCCCTCTTCCCTTTATCCATCTTTCTCTCTTCCATCATTTTCTTCTCTTGCTTCCCTTCAAAGCCATAGGACTCAGTAAAATCTTTACTTATCTTATCAACACATGATATTATTTCTTCGTATGATGATAATAAATGGGAGACTATTTCTCTTATAAATTCTGGCTCAAGGCCATGAATGATATGATCCTTCTTTCTCTTTGGATCATGTGCATTGCTAGAGTTATCATTCCTTCTACTGGGCGCCATTTCTAAACAATGGCATACACTAGATTAGTTTATGAATAACAATACCTAATCCCAAACTTGTAAGACACATAACATAAATTAAATAGTGTATGGATATAATCCATAATCATATAAATTTCTCCTTTGAGGAAGTAAATCCACATAAACCCTTCATAATGGTTTGTAAATAAAATGAGAATTATCCTAAGAATATCCCCCGGGAGTGTCGTAACCAAGAGTGCAGCAAGGCCCGTTGTCGTGTACCAGTTCCCGTTCGAGTCTACCTCAAAGCGGTGTTTTCAGGTTTTACCCCTAGGTACATCTGTGCCAGAGCTGCCTCTACCTGCTCGTATCCAGACAGGGATGTATTGCTCAGAAAACTCACAAAATATCTACAATACCAAAATTCTAGGAAGTTCTTCTATACTAATCCTCAAATTCCATCTTAAATCTATGTGCTCTAATCAGAGTTTTTCTAAATCTAGCTTCCAAGGTTTGTACTAAACTTCCTCTGATACCAACTGTAACGCCCCGACCCCAGTTACCCAGAGTCGGTGCATTATTACATAACATTGGCATGATCACAAGAAAGATCAAATCTCGAAAGACCGATTGGTTTAGTAGTCTTGGAAACACTAGATATATTCACAAGTCTTACATTACATCATAAAATGAAAAACTACTACAACAACATATTGTCTCCATAATCCACACTCATATCCCCACATAATATCCCTGCAGGTCATTCATAATTTACTTCTTCACTTCCTGGGAAAAATAAAACATAGAAAAGGGGTGAGCTCAAATGCCCAGTAAGGATAACAATATAGCGGATTCTTTCATAAATAAGAATAAACATTTAAGGCAATGTTTAACTAAAACAAAAGCCTTTCAAACTTGAACTTTTAATATAGTATTGCATAAATAAAATGAAATAATGCCATTTACTTATTCACATGGTTATTCTACTAATCGAATAATCATATGCAAAATCAATAACCACTTTCATAATGATGGAATTCATAACGCTAAACTTTAATTTCTTTGTCAAGGCCTCGTCCCAAGACCTTGGGGCTAACTGTAACCGGAACCCAACCCAGAGTGCCTCTAATAACCGGACACCAACCCGAAGTGCCTCTAATAACCAGACACCAACCCGGAGTTCCTCTAATAACCGGAGACCAAACCGGAGTTCCTCTAATAACCGGAGACCAAACCGGAGGGCTTACTTTTACCAGTCCCCAACCCGGAACATACTTGTCTAACACATTCATCTGAATGAAAAGTTGGAATATAACATAAACATTCGGATTAAAAATAACTTATGAAATATCAATACTTTAAACAAAAACCATGATTGTCATAAGAATAACTTATCCACGATCAAAAATATCACAAAACCTTCAATAAAATATGGATGTTTTGTATCATAATAAATCAACTTCAAATAAGCTTAAAATCCATCAAAGGTTGTTGACATAGATGAAATCAAAACTATTTTAGAGAAATATCTCTTTTTTTAAATTATTTTAAAAGAAACATAATTATAAAATAATACATTAAATTTTAAAATATTCTTATATGCTTTTAAGAGAAGCTTCGACGATTTTATAATGGCGGAAAATAACCGCACCCGCCGTAAAAGTTAAAAAAACATTCTTACCTTAATTCTGTCGAAAAGGTTAAAAAGCACCTTGTTTGGAAAACGACGGAAATATTCCTTTATAAACCACTTATAAAAGTCAAACAAGGGTATAAATGACTTTAACCCATATTCTTGTAAATAGTAAAAATGTTTTAAAATACATTTTGAAGAACATGGATGTGGATGATAAAGAGATCCCAGTAGATTATTATGCATAAACAACCTCGGATAATGAAGAGATTGTGATATAAACCCTTACTAATTTGGAAACTTACGAAACGTACAACCCATGAATGAGGTATCATACAATGAATATGTAAATACACATAAATTAAAGTGTATTACACAAAGAATATAATTATGGGTAGTACATACACCACACAAAAGGTAATGGTGGCAATATGGCATGAATCTCACAGGAATAAGGAGTGAGATGAAAACCCCTTACCTTGTACATTTACTCGGTTGGGGTAGGTTAACCTCATGTATAATACTGAAATAATTGTTATTAAATTATATAAGAATCATATATATTAATATGATATCATATATGATCTTTTAACTTTTCTTTGTTAATAATGTCTTAGTATTATCGTTGTTTCGGGTGTTAACTTACTCGTTTACTTTTATATGTTTTATTATGTAAGCCATGTTTGTAATGGATAGGTTGTATATTATTCATATCCAGAATGATATCAAGTCCTTAAACATCATTTTTAAATCAGAAAATGATAATTATACTTGAATGGATATGATGGAGAATGAATCTCATCGCGTTCGTGGAGACGGTAGTCCGTACGTACGCACGAGCGACAATATCATTCCTTTGATATTAAAATAATATATAAATGGATGGTATATCATATATACAGAATCACTAACATGTTATATTTTTTATTTACATGAGTTACACATCATTATTATACCCATCCAAATAATAATATATTGAATAACAATTACACCACGACGTGGAGACGGTAAGCCGTACGTACGCATGTATGGTGACATGTTATTCAAAGGGTGTATAGAATAATGAATATGGTTGTACCATATTTATAATAACATCACAGTATATATATGATACTGGATTTATTATTTTAGAATGGTAACAACAAAGTAAGAAGAAGTGGAAGAAGAAGGAACTTGGAAAAGGGTGGTGAAATCATTACATCTTCTTCGGTTTCTTCCTTTTGATTTGATCAAAAGGGATCCATAGGTTTGATTTCTGATCAAACTAAGGCCTCTAGATTGTAGTGAGGGAAGTTGGGAGAGTATTTGGGCAGAGTTTGGCCGATCCAAAAGGCTTTTAAGGTGTGAAGAAAAGAGAAGGAGGAGTGCCCTTTTATAAGAGGGGTGAGGGGAACCTTTGGAAAAGCTAGAAATATTAGTTTATAATAAATTCTTATTCGGTTTCAAATGGCTCCAAAGTTTATTATTTAAATTTTAAGGTGGGGATGGGTCGAATAAAACTCAACAAATAGAATTTAGACAGGTTTGGGTACTTATATTAACCTTATCATTAAGTATTAACTCTAAGTTAATTAGTTTCACTTTTACAATGTCTCTTTGTATTTTTATATAATATGGTTAATAAACTTAATATATACATCCAAGCGACCCCCAAGTGGTCCATTAAGGATGCACCTATCATGATATAAGTCTCCTGGCCGAGCCTTAGATTTTTAGGAATTTAATATCAATTAATAATATAATATATTTTTTAAGAACTCTTTTATGTCAATTTTGACACTATTCAATAGTTGATTTTTGTGAAACTCATAACAGATTGATTACTTCGAACAAAGTCAATTACATCAGTCTTAATATATCATATTATCCTAAAAAATTAGTTTAATTTATTAAAAGTTTCATATTATATTTATTTGGGTATTTATAATATCAATTATTTTATTTTTTTACTATTATATTAATTAATTCATCATCATTGTGTCACAAATAAATTAAATTATTTAATGTCTAAAAATTATAAATAAAATATCACTATGTAGGCAATCTTTTTATATTTCTAATGAATATTTATAATCTAAAATCCAACATATATAACCCTATGTAAAAATTGTTTTTCTAAAAGATATATGCTTGTGTCATTTTTGTATTCATTTTAACTTAATTAAAATAAAGTGTCCCTATCACCTACAAGTGGAACCATGGGGTCCCAAAATCGTCCCAAAGATGCCTATGGTCGAACATGTATCGACCAATAAGTCTAGGACACGTTTTAGGGTAATTTAGTACTATTATAATATTAATTTTTAACCCTTATTTACCGGATTTACCCTTAACCATTGTAAATAAAATATTTACCGCAGTAATTATTCAAAATGTCTAATAATAAAAGTTACCTATTTACACAATTTGAAAATCCTGATTCCAAATATGGAATCCATTTTTCTAAATTCAAAACACAGAAGTAGCAGAAATTAATTTAAAATTAATTCCCGCTGTCAAAACAAAAAGCGTGTTTTTAAGAGATAATAACTATCAAAAGATTGACACTTGTTTATGTTCGGTTTAATTGTAAAATTATGTCCAATGAACAAAATTATATTAAATGGTAAAAATATATTCTAAATATAAATTAAAACCACTCAAATTCATAATTTATCACTATTAATTATTTTGATTAAAAAAGTTGTTTTTAATTAAAATTTAGTAATTTTCACTATTCATCAAAATATGAAAGTTATCCGAAATGTACCAAAATTTCACCTTAGGCTAAATTTGATATTACGAATCCAAAAATGAATTACATTTTGAAATATAAAATATATATAAATATCAAAAAGTAGGTATTACTATTCATAACGGCTAGTTTGATTGGTTGTGGTGTGTGTTAGAACTCGAAGTTGCGTACAACACACGCTACTATATTATTCAAAGGAAAGCGTACTGTGGAAGCTTGGGATGTTTCATTTTAAATTTTTTGATGTCCCCCTTTACTCAAAATGTTTAAAATATTGTATTTAAAATGGGTTCACTATTAAAAGTTGGTAAAAGTGAAATATTGAAAATGAATTTGTTCTTACATTATGTCTAAGAAACTCATAATATGGATTCTAAAATTATAAGGATTATATAAAGTTTAAAATTCAGTTAATACTATTCATAACCTCTTTTGAATGGCTTGTTTGGTAAGTCATGGTGTGCTTGAACTCGGTGTTGCGTGTAGTGCAAGTAATTGTGTTATTTTAAAGAAATAACACACTATGAAATCTTGGGGTGTTACAAAGTGTTACAACTACATCATGATCAGGAATTAAATCTTTCATATACCATCAACTATATGTTATGATTTTTGGGGTAAATATATAAAATAAATGTAATATATTATATGTAATCAGTTTTTCAATAGACTAAAATATGTTTTTTAGGAATCTAGCTAGTGGGATCATTAGTTAAAAATATTATGTAAAAAATAAGCTAGCTGATGATGTTGGAAGTAATGATAGACCTATAATTTTAATTTAATCTTTGAATTGTGTTTTTAAGTGTATTTGTATTATTTTTAGAAAACATAACTATAGTAATCCAAATTCATGTTATACTTTATTTCATAGGAATGATTTATAAGTTATCACATTGCCAAGGAACGATCAGTTAAGTATTAATAAATAATTAGAGACATACATAATTTACATGTTAAAAGTGAAATAAAAAATACCTAACATAAGATATATTCTCACATCCTTGATATTATTCATATTATACATCTTCATATCTTATGGAAATGAAAAAACTGGGTGAGATCAAAATGTTAGTAAAATTTATGTATTATTGATGTTATAAGTAGTATATATGGCATAATCAATATAGAAATGTAAATAATTGAAAACACATTCCATTTAATGAATAACATGATAATAATATTCACCATTGATTATTATCAATGAAGTATTCTCATAGTTAATATTAATTGAATTCTCAGTGAAAGAAATTCATGAAGATGGATGCTATGATCACAAATATCATGATATATTTTTCATCTTGGCTTTGTGCCCTGATAGATTAATTGATGGGTGGGTATACACCTAAACCCATTTAATAATAACATCCAACTTATTTTTCAAATGATACTTGTAAATGTATGGTGATGCTATCTATAATTGGTCCCCACCTATCAATTCTTGTCTAATTAATTCCTGATATATTGAAGGCTACGTTTATTTGATAAACAATATACCTAATAAAAAATGTTCAAATTGATTAAAGAATATTGAATGTTAATATTTCCCTACTAGATAAAATTATTTTCAATGTAAAACACGATATATAAATATATGGTATATGGTTTAAGAAACAATTATATCCATGATACAATGCATAGAGAAATTTAAGAGAAATGTAATTTTCAATGATCAAAAGAAATTGAATGTTTCAAGATAATGATAATGAAAAAAAATTAATAAGAGATAAAAAATGACCTTGAGTTCATTTAAAATATTGTTTTAATAATAAAATAATATCCTTTATATAAATAATTAAATTGGAAGAAAAATATTAGAATTATATTCTATTAATTATTTTTTGTTATAAAATCACAAAAAACTTTTAGAATCATTTACCTATTTCAAAATTGTAATTGTTAAAGGAAAATATCTTCAAACCATATATGATAAAAAAAGAAACACTCCTTTTAACATTTTTTAAAAGGAAGTCAAAAATAAACCTTTCATAAAATCATATAAATATTCTTTTCAAGCATTTTCAAAAGTATAAGATAATATAGAATATCTTTAACAAAACATTTGAGTAAATACAAATAACATTTGTATGAATAAAATGATATATATGGGTATGGGATAATTATATACATGAACAATAGAGAAATAATACTACATTTTGCTTTAAAATTTTCTTTTCATGATTCAATGGACAAATTGAGTAAATCATTGAATAAAATAAATAAATTATTTAAATTTTTAATGAATATCAAAATTAATGGAGTTTATAAAGGATAAATTATAAAATTATTTCAATTACAATAAAAAAATCAAAAAAGGGGAGAGTAAAATCAATTATTACCTATTTAATAACATTTAAATTTTATCCACTTGAAATTATTTACACAAATTTAAACATTAATTGTCATTAATAAATAGATATCTAGGTTAAATACATCAGTGGTATAGTATATAGAAAATATTAAATTAAATAGGTGTATAATACTAAATATAACTCATTTGAGTGGAAATTGAGACGAAATAATTTATAAATATCAAAAAATTGAAGTGGTAATTAATCAATGAATTGATTTTGTGTATCTAATATAAAACATGTCAAAAATTTGAAAAAAGACATAATACAATTAGACGAAATTTTGGCCAAAAATCGACCCACCAGGGACGACTTGGATATTTGTAAGCTATGTTTGACAACCCAAGCTCGCCTCCAATAATCGTGGGTATAGAGATTAGAACCGAGAAGGTATAAAATTAAATGAGGTACCTCAGGATAATGTACCATTATATACACATATGTACAACTCCATGAAAATTTTTAGTGAAATAATAAAAAGACTACTACATTAATACTATAAACCTTCTTGAAATAACCACTATGGATTATATAAATCAGAGTAAAGTAGTATAATACAAATGATAAAATATAAAAAGTACACATCCATAAAATGATATTTTGGGGGGATCCAAAACAAAAATAAATTGTAAATAGTAGGGGAGGGGAGATCCCAACTGTAGATCCTACAGTCCGAACAAAAAACATGGTCATCACAAACACATACAACTAAGATCCACTAATACTGGGTCCACCATATTCACAGCTAATTTTCCTATCATCCTCATAAGACACAAAACATTTAGGGAAATATCATGTAGGGATTATTATAAACATACCTACTGCGACACCCTGAAACCACCAAACATAAAGAAACAATAGATAATGGTCATATCAACACAACATTGGCGTGTGAATCAGTATATGAGAAAACAACCATACAAAACATAACATCTATAACCTAGATATTCTAAAACACAATCCCAAATGAGAGATAAAGTTGATACCCATCTCAGTAGTACTATTTTAAATGATGAGTAGTCATGTAGATCCTATGTTACATATCTAATTCCCATCATCACTCTATGGTGAGGGGTCCCCACCTTACCATTATTATCCATAGTACTGGGAGAAGCAATTATAACCAATTTTCCCAAGAAACCTCAATAAAATCTATGTGTATATAATTTACCTCACCACTTCACCCTATAGATGAGGGAGAACTAACTCTAATGGAGAACCTTATGATCAATAAGTCTCGATGATATGGGAGTACCACTCTGTAAAAAAGGACATTTCCCCTATTGTAGTAGGGGGAGTACCAAATATATATGTGTAATGATTATGGGGGACAAATTCCTAGATAAAAAAGGTGTTTATAGACCCCAGTAACCGTTGGTGATCACACCTGATCGCTACTACTTGAATATAGAGTATGGGGTATCTATGACCTATTTCAATGGGGGTTACAAACCCCAACATCATTCTATGGAAAATACAAGATCACATCTAATCGAAAAGAATCACTAAATGATTCATCACACTTATATCTCCATATGAAATACCTCAGATGAATAAATTAAGGCCATCACCACAATATAAGTGGAAATGTACACAATATATGCTACTGTATCATATTGAGACTCAAAGGATGTACGTAGGGTGGATGTCCCTGAAGAGGTTACTAGACATTTACTTAGGGACATATGGTGTTTGAGCTCACCTGATATACTATCCATTTCACCAGCATCACATGGATTTTCTAGCCATGTGGGACTACACAATGTGTAAAAGTGGTACACAATGTGTTTTATCTATCTGAGTCGTACTCATGTCCATTCAGGTCGTGCATGTTTACTTCATCACGTTTCCATGTAAACTATCTTTTTTTGGGTTACATGGACATGTTGGAGTACAATTTCATTTCCATTTACTCTTGTAATTCCCATGTACCTTAAAGTTACCGTGCTTATGTAATCTAGCAGTACATTCCAATCCAATATCACTTATTCACACATAGTGTATGAGTCATACATGGTTTATGATATTTACCTCTACTTGAATCCCTATCCATCATAGTTAGGGGACTACATGATGTTTGTTATTTGAACCCCATGAAATGTATTCGGGATTTTCATAGAAACCCCAAAACATCACATTTCATCCTCGGACACTAATTTCACCACTAAAACTACCTCAAATCACACTGAGATAGTCAAATTTAATGTCGACCATTCCCAGTATATCACAGATGGATAGATTTTGAACACTCAGTCCTCTTGTGGTTCTTCCCTATCACATCGTTCCCATACACCGCTTCTCTATTGGTTGGAGTCCCTCAATCTGGCCTCTGATACATGCCTCAATAACCCATGTTTTTCATCAATATGTGACCATGTCATCGATCCCAAACCAAAACCCACGGTATTGATCTATGGAACCAAATAACATTTATGCATCAATCAATTATTAATTATTGGACAATACTCGATCCAAACTGAGTGAAAAATATTATAACACAATGAAAGTTCATAAGAATGAATAAAACACATAATTATAATGAATGTTTATCAATTTTTATGTTTTCCCCGGTTTTTCCATTAGTATGGTGAATAATGAAATAATTATCATAAAAAAATTATGGTCATTTATAAAATAAGGAAAATGAATCAAACCATTAAATCAAAAAAAATGAATGAATCAATCTTCTTTTATGAATTTAATTTCTTTTGATATGGGATCAAAAAGAGGGATAAAATTAGCAAAACAACTCCCAGCCTCATGTTCAGATAGATATTTTGTGAATAATGCATCCAAAAGTGATGAAGATGATGATCCCTCTTTGGGATCCATTCATCTCATGATCCACCTCGATCTGTTCCTAAGTGATCCTCGATCTACCAATGATGAAAAGTTCATCCTCCACCTCTATTACACTTAATGATTTGTGGATAACATTGTAAAAATATCATAAAATGTATTTATAGAGATGATTATGTTTTGGGTGATTAAATAACATAATCTAATAAATTAATCAACTAATTTAATGCATTCTCCAATGGCTTCCTCCAACCAAATTTGTATTTCTAACAATCCTTATATCACACCTAAGATAAAAACCCAAATTCAAGATTTTATGGATGTCTCAGATTTCTAATCTTAGACTCTTTTAGTGATTTATTCTATTATTTCTCAAAAAATTACATGTGTGCGACGTAATATATTAAATATTTTTATTTTATCAATATACGACTTCATGGGCCCCATGATTACTTGGTGACTAGATTTATTTCTTTGAATATATTCCACAATATATTTTAAAGGATTATAAGTCTAAATATATTAATTATATTCTCCCCATCTTGAAGTCCTTTCATCCCCAAAAGTGAAAAACCTACTTAGATAGGTAAAGATACTGAGCTCACATTGGAGTCTCCCACTCCCTTGATTTTCCCTGAAGACTCCCAATTTTTCAGTAAACAAGAACCCAATTGAAATAATTTCCCATGAAGGGTATTGTCCATATATTTTTCTAACACCATTGGGAACCTCATAATGGTTACTGTATCCAAGATATCAATCTCACCCCAATCAACATTGTGCAATGATTAGTGTATATATCCCCACAATTGTGACTCGTGGAAAAATCCATGCACCAGTTCTAACTATAATCAAAGGTTTAAGTGGTAAGCCGCCTTACTAGCCAAATGTAATATCTAGAAAAGAGGTCCTACAAGGTTCAGCGATAGCCTACTACATCATCATAATCACTATGTTCTATGATGAGGTGGGATATCTCAGAAAAAATAATCCATTCATCAAACACTGAATTCCTACATCGCATGTTCACAAAGGACTCCTGACAACTCTCAATTATCCTCAACTTCCCATAGTTCAACTATAATTTTAAAAATCGTCACCAGAAAAAACTCTAGGTCTAAAAATGATATCCTTCACTAGTGTGGACCAATACATGGATGACTTGTTGGGCATCCACACATGACCTCAAATGGTTCCTTACCAATGGTGGACTGGTGACTACTACGATATGAAAACTACACCAATAGTTTCCAATCATTCCATAAATTTCCCATTATAAAAATGAATTCCTGAAGAATTTACACTAGATCCAAAATAGTCCGTTTTATAAGACCATCTATCTAGGGTAGAATCACTATTCTCAACCAAAAATGAGTAACAAATGCCTCTTAGTACTCCTATAATCATGATGTGAAGAGATAATTATGGTCTGAAATTATTGTTGATGGAATTCCCTATTGTATTATAACATCTTGAATGTATTGGAATCTGAAAAACTCCATTAATATCATCCCTTATCTAGTTAGAAAGTGGTTAAATATGGTGGGTCAATATATGATAACTTAGATAATGTTGTAAACTCTCACTAATTGTAGAATCTTTATCATGAAACCCAAAAAGACATCTTATAACATCCTCATTCATCGGGGAACCTCGTCTTTCACCTAATAATAAGTAAGGTATCAAGAGATAAACTCAACAACATGATACAACATCACTGGATACCCAACATTATTATAAAGTATATTGACACATCCTAATCTCTCCTAGATATAATTAAAACAGAAAGACAACCACCACAACACCTCCTCTTACAACATGGATGGTGGCATTTTCTATCCTCGATCCATATTATTGATTCCTATAAATGTAGAGTATCTATCATGATCAAGTATAGTGGATAACTTGTAACATCCCAAGTAATTAATGAATAATAGATATTTTTATATATGTCTATTAATGAATTAGATGGTGTTTTAGAGGCTTAAAATGAAAATAAATCCAATCCTAAGCATGGAATACACTAATATTTTTAAAAGATTGTTTTACTGCCTTTTGATGGCAAACCATTTTTGAATCTATATTTTGACAATTTTATAAGCTATGTTTGTTAAAATAAACTTATTCTTTATGATTGGGGCATCAAAATTTACTTTGTGTGAATTTTTGGTATTTTTCTGACAATGTTCATTTTTTAATCAATAGTGAAAAATACTGCATTTTACATCAAAAATGCTTCTTAATCTAATTTATTTATATGATTAGATTATTTTTTGAATTGGTTTTGAAGTTTAATTATAATAAATTTTTACCATTTAATCCAATGGTGGTCATTGGAATCAATTTCACTTTGAAATTAGACTTAAACTGGTGTCAATCTTTTGATACTTATTGTTTTATAAAAACACGCTATTTGCCCTGACAACGGGAATTAATTATTAAATTAATTAATGTGACTTATATTTTTTGAATTTTATAAAATGGACTTCATTTTTGAATTCTGAATATCAAATATAGCTTAGGGTGAATTTTTGGTAATTTTCTGAAAAACTTCAATTTTTGATGAATAGTGAAACCACTAAGTGGTACTTATAAAAACTGATTTTTCCGTTTAAATGAAATTTTTCCATCATTGTGTTTTGAGTTTCGAAAATCCGACATACATGGTTGTCATTAAGAAGTAAAATGTGGTTCAATGGGGTGAAAATAAATTTTTGGTGAATAGTAACTTTTTTTCATTAATCGCGATTAGTGGTAATTAGTGTAGTTTAAGGTAAAAATAATGCTTTAATAAAATAAGATGAGCTTGACACATGTCCTACCCTCATTGGTTGTGTCATGGCCGACCAAGACAAGCCATGGGTCAACTTGGGGACCCCATGGAGCCACTTTGGTTGGGAAATGACATAAATAACTTTTTATTTAATGTAAAACTAAAAATGACACAAACATCATATGTTTTACGAAAACAATTTTTACATGGGGTTATAAAGATCAGATTTTTTATTATAAATAGTCATTGGAAATCTAAAAAGATTTCATACATCATAGTATTTTTTTATAATTTTTAGACTTTAAATAAATTAAATTATTTATGACATCATGATGATGCAGCGATGACCTCATTATTTAACGATATAAATAAAATGGAAAGATAATGTAAAATCTAAAAGCTAAACATGGACAAAACCAATTGGATGAATGGATTTCTAAGCCTTATCACCTTATCCTCGAATTATAGCAATGTGGGACCTTTTGAATCCGAAACTCTTTTTAAAAAAAAGTAACTTATCTTTACTTTCCAAGAGTGCCCCTCCTCTCCTCTTATAAAAGGACCCCACCTCTACCTCATTTCACACACTCCTCAAGCCTTTGGCTCGGCCATACCCTGCCCATTTACTCTCTCCACATCCCTATCCTCATTATAGAGGATTCCCTTTGGGCAGAATCCTTTCAAAGGAATCCTTTAGGCTCAAATCAAAAGGAGTTACACTTTTAAAGGTAATTCATTTTCTCATGTTCATTTGTTTTATTTTTCTTCTCCAACCCCCTAAACTCTTTTTATTTACTTATTTTGTAACAACACCAGTATATTAAATATAATAGGATGTTGTTATAAGATTTATTCGAGCTACACTCTCTGACAACTACATCAAATGGTTAAAGAACATACGGTTTCCGTAGATGGTGAAATTCTGCCTCCCGAAACGATGATTGTTCAATACTCATTTAACACCTTCAATGGTGGCCATTATGATGTCACTATTTTTATATATGATATATAATATGTTTATTATTTCCTTAAGCTTCTTTATTTTTCATTTATGGCATACCATTATTGATTCCATTATGGGTAAACACGATATCTTCATTTTAGGAAGTGCGGACAACCGCCCCCTGAAAGTGATTTGATTCGTTAATACCATATGTGGGATGTGTAAAGGATAAAGTTAATGATATTATATATGTTATTATACTGGAATTATAATATACTCTTATATCATTGTGATTCCATTCTATAAAATACAAAATAGAAATGGAAGTAGCGTTCATGCGTACGTACGGCTTACCGTCTCCATGAACGGTGCATTTCATTTCATAACTCTAAATGTGATGTAATACTATAAATAAATGTATATGATGAATATATATGATATATATGTTATCCAAATCATTAATATCATTCTGGATATAATGAACCTTTGACCAAATTAACAACATGTAAGTGTAAGAATTCTATTTTTGACTTAAGAACCAAATACTGACAAAATGAACATTATTAACTTAAATGATTACATGATGTTCATAACATGGTATAAAAGGAATAATGAACTTGAAAAAGGTTCTTAAGAAAGTAGAGATTAACTCAAGTTTATTATTCAGGAGATTAAAGAACGGTCGGGTCAAGTCGGATATGAGGTATGGGACTTCGTCTCAATCTCCTTTCATTGAGGCATATTTTGTTTTATACACAACCTTCTTTTATACGGTGTATAAACCCCTTTGACTTTTACATTTATTCAAAAGGAATCTTTTTTATACGAAACGTTTAATAAACGACAAAAGGGAATGTTTTTTTCGTACGTATGCGGCGACAACGACTTCTCCGCCGCCGTGACCATTATTTGAGTTTCGGCTTCCTCTACAAGCCATACCTTCTTTTTAAAAGAAAAATAAATACCATGTTTTACTTTACTTTTATTTTTGTATTGAAAATGGGTTTCATAATGATTTTATATCAATGTGTTGTATTTATATCTTCTGATTGAAAGGTGGAAATGTTATGTTTCCTTTATGCATGTTTTATGTGATACGATTATGTTGAGGTTCTTTGGCATTATTATGAAGATGGGTGGTTCCGTGATAAAATAAGGGCGGGTGAGCCCGATATAGCTCTCCAATGCATTGGGTAACGCGATGGAGTGAAACGTTAAGGTTTCTTAGAAGAGATTTAGGGAATATACTGTGATGGGTATTCCAAACGTAACCAAGAGGGTTACTCCCTACGTAAGAATGTTCTGAATGCCTCAAGTTACCTTTATGTCTTATGATTTCTATGATTTATTCATGATTTGATGAGGTATGTTAAAATGCTTATGTTTTATGGGTAAAGTATGATCTCATTCTTATGTATATATGTACCCATGTTTACTTTCCATATTTTTATATCCCTTACTGAGCTTTTTATGCTCATCCCATGTTTTTTTTTTGAAATGTTTTTCATAGGTCAAGGGAAAGGTACATGATATGATGATAGTGTCAAGGAAGTGTCAAGAAATAATCCATGTTTTATTTTAAATATGTTTCCATTGATGGGAATGAAGAATACTATCATTATGTAACCACTTTGTTTAGATGTGGAATGTAATGCATGTTTTATTATCTAATTCTCTAAAACACTAAACCCGAAAAGATCCTCAACGTGTAATCTTGTAATAACTCAAGATTAAGTAAGGTTTAAGGCTGGGGCCTTATAGTTGGTATCAGAGGTCGGTTTAGACAACTTTTGGAGTTAGAAAATTGTTAAATTATAAGTTAATTTATGGTATGACTGAAATGATATAGCATTTAAGGATTACCATGTTTCTTCACCTAAGGTATTTCAGTGTTAAGAATGGTTTTTCGTAGAGGAAATAGAGATGCTTTTTTGGGAAGGAATACTGAGGGAAATGACCTTTCAAATCAGTATCCTTAGATGGTCAGAATCAGAATCAGAACTAAACAGTTTGTTGCAGTGATGGCTCAGTTGAATCAGGTGAAAAATGTTGGTTGTTTTTATTGATGATATTTTGGTGTTTTCAAAAAGTAAAGAGGAGCATGGAAGACATTTAAGGGTTATCTTGCAAACCTTAAAAGAAAAGAAATTGTATGGGAAATTCAGCAAGTGTGAGTTTTGGTTGCAACAAATTTCTTTCCTTGGTCACATTGTTTCTAAAGATGGGATAACTGTTGATCCTGTAAAAACAAAAGTTGTGGAAGAATGGCCAAGACCTACAAATGTTACCGAGATTTGTAGCTTCCTTGGTTTGGTGGGCTATTACCGAAGGTTTGTATGAAATTTTTCACTGTTATCTATTCCATTGACTAAGCTAACTCGGAAGGGTGTTAGGTTTATCTGGACAAAAGAATGTGATGATTGTTTTCAGGAATTGAAACGAAGATTGTTGAATGCTCGAGTTTTGGCACTACCTTCCAGGAATGGTGAGTTTGTTATCTATAGTGATGCTTCATTGAAAGGACTTGGATGTGTCCTAATGAAAAATGATCAGGTAATTGCTTATGCTTCACGACAGTTGAAAACTCATGAGGTAAATTACCCTACACATGATTTGGATTTAGCTGCTGTTGTTTTTGCTTTAAAAATTTGGAGGCATCATTTGTATGGAGTAAAGTGTGAAATATATACTGATCACAAAACTTTAAAGTATATATTCACTCAGAAAGATTTAAACATGAGATAGAGGATATGGCTGGAATTAATCAATGATTATGATTGTACAATTCATTACCATCCGGGAAAAGCAAATAAAGTGGCTGATGCTTTGAGTCGAAAAAGTAATGCTTCATTAACAATGTTGCGTTTGGAACACGATCCATTGGTTAAGGATTTGATGAACTTTGGAATAGAATTTGTTGGTGCAGGAAGTTCTTCTGTTTTGTTTCAGGTATCAGTGAGATCATCTCTATCAGATAGAATCAAGAAAGCACAGAAGCAAGACAGTGAGTTGCAGAAAAAGGTAGAGCTGGTTCAGAAAGGTAAGTTGCCTGAATTCAACATTGATAATGATTTCTTTTTGAGATTTCGGAAGAGATTGTGTGTGCCTTGTGATTCACAGTTTAAGAGAGAGTTGTTATGTGAATCTCATAGTTCTCCATTTTCAGTTCATCCTAGCAGTACTAAGATGTACAGAGATCTGCGGGAGTATTACTGGTGGGATGGAATGAAAAGAGATATTGCTGATTTTAATGTGAGGTGTTTGACATGTCAATAGGTTAAAGCAGAGCGGCAGTTACCGAAAGGGATGCTTCAGCCTTTACCAGTGCCAGAGTGGAAATGGGAGGATATATCCATGGACATTGTTGTGGGATTACCAAAAATATCTCGAGGTAATAATGCAATCTGGGTTGTTGTTGATCGCTTGACCAAGTCTGCTCATTTCCTTTCTATACGAGATACTTTTTCCCTAGATCAAATTTTCAATTTGTATCTTAAAGAGATAGTCAGGTTACATGGAGTTCCTCTCTCCATTGTATCTGATCGTGATCCCAAGTTCACTTCTAACTTTTGGAAAGGCCTTCAGAAGTCGTTGGGTACTGAATTAAATTTTAGTACAGCTTTTCATCCTCAATCAGATGTGCAGTTAGAACGAACAATTCATACATTGGAGGATATTCTACGAGCTTGTTCTATGGATTATCAGGGAAGTTGGGACCAACATCTTTCTTTGGTTGAATTTTCATATAATAACAGTTTTCATTCCAGTATACAGATGGAACCATTTCAGGCATTATATGGGAAGCGGTGTCGAACTCCAGCTTTCTGGGATGAAGTGGGTGAAAGGAAGTTGATGGGACCAGAATTGGTGGAAGAGATGGCAGAAAAAGTTCAGCTAATTCAGAAACACATGAGAACAGCTCAGAGCAGGCAGAAGAGTTATGCAGACAACAGGAGGAAGGATCTATCTTTCGAGGTAGGTGATCATGTTTTTCTCAAGGTTTCTCCTTGGAAAGGTGTGATAAGATTTGGTTAGAAAGGAAAGTTTAGTCCAAGGTTTATTGGACCATATGAAATTCTGGAGAGAGTTGGATTAGTTGCATACCAAGAGCCTTTACCTCCGAGTTTATCTCAGGTACACAATGTTTTTCATGTTTCAATGTTAAGGAAGTACATGCCAGATCCATCTCATGTTTTGAGTCCAGAGGTAGTTCAGTTGGAAGAGAACCTATCTTGTGAGGAACAACCGGTCCAGATTCTTGACCACAGGGAGCAAGTGTTACGGAATAACGTGATTAAGCAGGTTAAGGTTTTGTGGAAAAACCACATGATGGAAGAGGCAACATGGGAATCTAAAAATTCAATGAGGGATAAGTACCCCCATTTATTCGATAAGTAAATAAATTACGGGGACACAATTTCCTAAAGGGGGGAAGGATGTAACATCCCAAGTAATTAATGAATAATAGATATTTTTATATATGTCTATTAATGAATTAGATAGTGTTTTAGAGGCTTAAAATGAAAATAAATCCAATCGTAATCATGGAATACACTAATATTTTTAAAAGATTGTTTTACTGCCTTTTGATGGAAAACCATTTTTGAATCTATCTTTTGACAATTTTATAAGCTATGTTTGTCAAAATAAACTTATTCTTTATGATTGGGACATCAAAATTTACTTTGTGTGAATTTTTGGTATTTTTCTGACAATGTTCATTTTTTAATGAATAGTGAAAAATACTGCATTTTACAGCAAAACTGCTTCTTAATCAAATTTATTTATATGATTAGATTATCTTTTTAATTGGTTGTGAAGTGTAATTATAATATATTTTTACCATTTAATCCAATGGTGGTCATTGGAGTCAATTTCACTTTGAAATTAGACTTAAACTGGTGTCAATCTTTTGATACATATTGTTTTATAAAAACACGCTATTTGCCTTGACAACGGGAATTAATTATTAAATTAATTAATGTGACTTATATGTTTTGAATTTTGTAAAATGGACATCATTTTTGAATTCGGAATATCAAATATATCTTAGGGTGAATTTTTGGTAATTTTCTGAAAAACATCAATTTTTGATGAATAGTGAAACCACTAAGTGGTACTTATAAAAACTGATTTTCCGTTTAAATGAAATTTTGCCATCATTGTGTTTTGAATTTCAAAAATCTGACATACATGGTTGTCATTAAGAAGTAAAATGTGGTTCAATGGGATGAAAATAATTTTTTGGTGAATAGTAACTTTTTTTCATTAATCGCGATTAGTGGTAATTAGTGTAGTTTAAGGTAAAAATAATGCTTTAATAAAATAAGATGAGCTTGACACATGTCCTACACTCATTGGTTGTGTCATGACCGACCAAGAAAAGTCATGGGTCAACTTGGGGACCCCATGGAGCCACTTTGGTTGGGAAATGACATAAATAACTTTTTATTTAATGTAAAACTAAAAATGACACAAACATCATATGTTTTACGAAAACAATTTTTACATGGGGTTATAATGATAAGATTTTTGATTATAAATAGTCATTGGAAATATAAAAATATTTCCTACATCATAGTATTTTTTTATAATTTTTAGACTTTAAATAGATTAAATTATTTATGACATCATGATGATGCAGCGATGACCTCATTATTTAACGATTTAAATAAAATGGGACGATAATGTAAAATCTAAAATCTACACATGGCCAAAACCAATTGGATGAATGGATTTCGAAGCCTTATCACCTTATCCTCGAATTATAGCAATGTGGGACCTTTTGAATCCGAAACTCTTTTTAAAATAAAGTAACTTATCTTTACTTTCCAAGAGTGCCCCTCCTCTCCTCTTATAAAAGGCCCCCACCTCTACCTCATTTCACACACTCCTCAAGCATTTGGCTCGGCCATCCCCTACCCATTTAATCTCTCCACATCCCTCTCCTCATCCTAGAGGATCCCCTTTGGGCAGAATCCTTCCAAAGGAAGCCTTTAGGCTCAAATCAAAAGGAGTTACACTTTTAAAGGTAGTTTATTCTCTCTTGTTCATTTGTTTTATTTTGCTTCTCCAACCCCCTATACTCTTTTTATTTACTTCTTTTGTAACAACAACAGTATCTTAAATATAGTAGTATGTTGTTATAAGATTTATTCGAGCTACACTCTCACACAACTACATCAAATGGTTAAAGAACATACGGTTTCCGTGGATGGCGAAATTCTGCCTCCCGAAACGATGATTGTTCAATACTCATTTAACACCTTCAAAGGTGGCCATTATGATGTCACTATTTTTATATATGATATATAATATGTTTATTCTTTCCTTAAGCTTCTGTATTTTTCATTTATGGCATACCATTATTGTTTCCATTATGGGTAAACAATATATCTTCATTTTAGGAAGTGCGGACTACCGCCCCCTGAAAGTGATTTGATTCGTTAATACCATATGTGGGATGTGTAAAGGATAAAGTTAATGATATTATATATGTTATTATACTGGAATTATAATATACTCTTATATCATTATGATTCCATTCCAGAAAATATGAAATAGAAATGGAAGTAGCGTTCATGCGTACGTACGGCTTACCGTCTCCATGAACGGTGCATTTCATTTCTTACCTCTAAATGTGATGTAATATTATAAATACATGTATATGATGAATATATATGATATATATGTTATCCAAGTCATTAATATCATTCTGGATATAATGAACCTTTGACCAAATTAACAACATGTAAGCGTAAGAATTCTATTTTTGACTTAAGAACCAAATACCGACAAAATGAACATTATTAACTTAAATGATTACATGATGTTCATAACATGGTATAAAAGGAATAATGAACTTGAAAAAGGATCTTAAGCAAGTAGAGATTAACTCAAGTTTATTATTCAGGAGATTAAAGAACGGTCGGTTCAAGTCGGATACGAGGTATGGGACTTCGTCTCAATCTCCTTTCATTGAGGCATATTTTGTTTTATACACAACCTTCTTTTATACGGTGTATAAACCCCTTTGACTTTTACGTTTATTCAAAAGGAATCTTTTTTATAGGAATTGTTTACTAAACGACAAAAGGGAATGTTTTTTTCATACGTATGCGGCGACAACGACTTCTCCGCCACCGTGACCATTATTTGAGTTTCGACTTCCTCTACAAGCCATACCTTCTTTTTAAAATAAAAATAAATACCATGTTTTACTTTACATTTATTTTGGTATTGAAAATGGTTTTCATAATGATTTTATATCAATGTGTTGTATTGATATCTTGTGATTGAAAGGTGGAAATGTTATGTTTCCTTTATGCATGTTTTATGTGATACGATTATGTTGAGGTTCTTGGGCAATATTATGAAGACGGTGGTTCCGTTATAAACTAAGGGCGGTGAGCCCGATATAGCTCTCCAATGCATTGGGTAACGCGAAGGAGTGAAACGCTAAGGTTTCTCCGAATAGATTTAGGGAATATACTGTGATGGGTATTCCAAACGCAACCAAGAGGGTTACTCCCTACGTAAGAATGTTATGAATGCCTCAAGTTACCTTTATGTCTTATGATTTCTATGATTTATTCATGATTTGATGAGGTATGTTAAAATGCTTATGTTTTATGGGTAAAGTATGATCTCATTCTTATGTATATATGTACCCATGTTTACTTTCCATATTTTTATATACCTTACTGAGCTTTTTATGCTCATCCCAAGTTTTTTTTGAAATGTTTTTCACATGTCAAGGGAAAGGTACATGATATGATGATAGTGTCAAGGAAGTGTCAATAAATAATCCATGTTTTATTTTAAATATGTTTCCATTGATTGAAATGAAGAATACTATCTTTATGTAACCACTTTGTTTAGATGTGGAATGTAATGCAAGTTTTATTATCTAATTCTCTAAAACTCTATACCCGAAAAGATCCTCAATGTGTAATCTTGTAATAACTCAAGATTATGTAAGGTTTAAGGCTAGGGCCTTATATAACTAGTCATAAAATATCTCACATTAAAAATTTTCATGTTAAGAATCAATAACACGAAGTGGAAACATAGTGGTATCAACCATCAAATATAGTAAATTTTCACCATCCTCTCCTTATAGGAATAATTGCAATGAAGTGAACTGATCTATAACCTCCCTCATCAAAAGTGGTCAAAAATATTCTATGAGTATCAACTACCATAACCATTAAGTTAGAAGACCCTCAATCATGTACAACCTCAACCCTTGTTAAGTCCATTGTCCCTATCATTTCAAATAGTACATATCATAAGAAGTATACATCCTGAATCCAAAACTATCTTTATGAGATCTCCAAATAATAATGGTCCTCCTGATGCTTATACAGAACCATCCTCAAGTGTTTTCAATAATCCACCATTGATTTTGAGTACAAATCAGTGAAATAAAAGAAAACTACAAAAAAAAATTGTAGACGGATTTTCAAGTCAAGGTTCATAAGTCTCATGAGAACTACTAGAAAATAAAACTTGTTGAATGTTATCACCATGAAATCAAAGAAACCATAGATGACTTAGGAAGCCATATTAGGTAAATAAACATCTTGACCCTTGAGTGGGTGATAACCAATCATGATGTTAAACTCTGTGATCCACCTTTCCCCTAACCAATGGTTAAATAAGTAATTAGTTCTTGAGAGTGGATATTCTCTCTAAATGGAAATATTATTTAGGTGATTTCAATCAACACCTAACCTCAAATTCTAATTCTCCTCTTAAGAGAACAACACATTGCTTCCTAGGTGGGAATAATATGTATAAGATTCCCCTGATCTCCATATTATCGAACCACACCCTCAGATCTCATTACTACATGGTGTTATCCTATATTCTTGTATAGATATTGATTTATCACTAGTACATATCCATACATAAAACATTCTTAATGGGGCAGTAAAATTAGAACATAAATAGATTAAATTTCCTCATACATTCCAAAATCATTGGAATTTAATTCTCATAACATTCATTAATCTATCATCATATCATAAGGTATCCATTTATCTGATGTTCATATTATAAAATTGATAAGGAGTCTATTGTATCCTCCTATACTTGAGTAATTCCTCCTCTGTTTTGGATTGAATATTAAAAAATAATAGTAAATGAAATCCCTTTATATTAGGTAAACAACAACCATTTAATATATTATTAAACTGCTCATGTATATTATGTAACCACTAAATATTGAGAAAATCATTTTGGGGCATCATCGATGACTACGTAAGGATTCCTTGTGAGCCTATTTCTCCACCAAGAGTCAAGACACACTTTTAATAAACGTGTATGTTCCCCAATAATCTATATATATGATTTAAAACATGGGGGTTCCGCTAAAAGGATCAAATAGTATCTCTTGTACTCATATAGTGGTTATGTTTATGGTTAAGTGTCTTATGACCACATTCCAAAACATCAACTATAAAAAATAAGACACAAGTCCTACCTCGATCACACTAGTAGCCTCAAGGTCACATGGATCTACTATATGAAACTATCATAATACATTCCCTACTATCCTCCTTTTATGATTACCCTCATGACACATCAATGCATAGAAATGATCTGAAATATAAATGTCCAGAAAAATCATCCACCACAACTCAGCACCATCTTCTTCGGGAAGAACTGACTCACCCGCTTGATCTTAGATCACATACAAATAAAATATATTGGGGGGGGGCGTTATCTCTTCATTTTATGTCAAAATCCCCATAAAAAACACCAAAACATTCTACATTTATGCTTCACATAACATTGGAAAAGTATCTTTACCAAGACCACCACTAAGTGGGGTCTTATCCATGAGGTACATTCACACCAATGGAATATTCCAGTCCTTAACCACCAGAAGGGGGTTTAATCCACCATGAATCCAAGGAAGACAATACCTATATAACCCATAATGTATAATAAAAATAGTTTTGTCATATTCTAATACCACTAAATCCAACTACTTCTCTATGAAAAATACTGGTTCCCAGGGCAACCATCTAGTCAGACAGGGTCTACACAAGCGGCAAAACCTAGACCATTAACTCAAGCCAATCCACCACTACCTGAGATTCTAGATCACCATGAAACCTCTATGATCCATATTTTGTAACTTTTATAATGTAATAAGAATATGTGTACTGTCATCCAACCCCAATGAAGCAATTAACTACTCAAAATGTAGACGGTCATCTATTGGGACTACCATTGGTGGGTCCATGCATTGCTTAAGGGGTGGTAGCACAGTTTTGTTGAAACATGGAGAAAACACCTCATTAATGGGTCTATAAAATGGTGCATTATCACTCAACTTCTAATTTTAATGAAACTATCTTCAAATCACATTCATATGATATCATAGAGGCATCTAGAAAGATTTAATTTTATACTAATGTCAAATAGAATATCTAGGGAGAAAACGTTAGAAGTTTATGGAATCCAAAATCCATTATTATATGATGAATTTAACAGTGTTTTCTTGGCTACTATTTTTTATATTTATTGATTCAATAAAAAGTGTATCAATGTTCTGGGGAATGGATACATCGGTTGTGGCACCAATATTGGGTTATTTAGCGTGATAGAATATCTCAAGAAACATTAACACAATTTTCATAATTCATAAACTAATCCTCACAACTTGACCATCTTTAAACACCATTCATAGGTTGAATTTCTCATATACTACTCTATCATGACCTAACCCCCTAGGGAACTCGTTGATGTTGTTAAAATGTGTGTGAAAACACCAAGCCCACCTCCACCAGGCTAGGGGCTAGTGATTATCACTACGTAGGCATAAACCAAAATGGGAGTCCATATCGTATTGTAATTGTATGCATAGACATGACTATATCTATGAAAATGGAATATTAATAATAAAAAATTCAACATAAAGAGTATATTGATTCATGTAACAACCTCTATAGATTACATAAATTACATACAATAGTATTTTAAAATTAATAATAGGAAATAAACATATGAAAAACTAGAAATACATGGGGAACCAAACTAAAATCAACTATATATAGTAGATAATGGGAGAGACCTGCTCTAGATCCCAAAACCGGACAACCAAACATGATTAGTTCCACTATGTACTGTTAAACTCCGTTGTGCATGGTTCACTGTAGTCACTACAAATTTTCATTTCATCTTCATAAGACCTGAAACATGCATGTAAATCCAATATAAGGGTGATTATAAAAAATACCTTAGGATGCCCCAAAATCACAAAACATGAATCATTCCATCTGAGAAGTCAGATCGATACCATGATGGAATGTTGATTAGTATATGACGAAATAATGATAATAGAAACAACATTCATAACCAGGATATGCCTAAAAACAAATGAGATTAAAATGGGATCTCTATCTTCACATCCTGGAAATGAATGAAGAGTTAACACGCATATATAATAGTATATCTTTGTTTTTGAACATCACACACAACCTCACAAGAATATATTTGGAGGGGCCCACACATCTCTTCTGAACTCCATAGTCATGGGATCCACAAATTTAACGAAGTATCCTTCGAAATCTCACCAAAATAAGTGTAGTGATCCTAAACCTAATAGTTGATTCCACACATAGGTAGATCACTAACTCCAATAGATTACCTTCTCCTTGGTGGATCTCATAGTTGGGGGAGTACCACTCCGTAGATAGAGGACCTAGACCCTACTACATTGTAGGGGAGTAGCAACTCTACCAATGTAAATAGAATAGTGGAACCATGCCCTGATCAAATAAAGGATTGTTGAACCTAGTAACCCTCTGATAATCAAACCTGATCCCTACTCTTTGGGTAATGTGTTTGAGGGAGACACACCCTAGAGCGATAGGGGGGTCACTAACCCTAACTTCTCTCTACAGACCAAACCGCACCACTGTCATATTACAAACATCATTAATAAAATAATAACACTTTCATCAACCCCATTATATAGCTATTAGACCAAAATGAAGGCCATCATCACATTAGATGTGAAAATCTACTCATTATAGGCTACTCGTAGGCCCAACTCTTAGCCTTGAAGGAGGTATGTAAGGTGGAAGTCCCCGAAGAGGGTAGAAGACATGAACTGAGGGAAACACAACCTGTCACCACACCTACATACATGGAAAATCCCTCACTATCGCACCATATTTTTATTCATGTGGGATTAAAAATCATCAAAAGTTGGTACACCATGTGTTTTGCATACCTAAGGCATTCCCATTTCCATCTAGTCCATGCCTATGTACTTCAATCCATTCCCATGTACACTGGCCATGTCCGGGTACCCAGTCTATATTTGTGTAAATTTTCATTCCCATATACTCTATACATTTATGTGTTCTTGGCCTTGTTAGTGAACTCATAATCTCATGGTACACATCATGTCGCCGAGTCACATGTTATGTATGATCCATGTACAACATGTTCCATTTATCTACACCTAAAACCTAGGCCTCTATATCTAGGGGACTAAATTTTATGTGTTCCTTGGACTATATGGAATGTAGTTTATATTTTCACAGAAAACCAAAACATCAGGTTTCATACACTCACAATAATATCATCACTAAAACAATCACAAATTACTCTGGGGAGTGTGGATATTAGGCCGAATGTACTCAATCTATCGCACAGGGTCATATTCTATTTACCCAAACCCCATGTGGGTCATCCCTGTTACACCATTCCATCATTCTAATCATCTTGATAGAAAAATTCATCAAGACAGCCTATAATCCCTACCGAAATCACTCATAGTCATTACTTCTTCATGGTAATTTTGAATATACCATACATGAACACATTGTACTGATCTGTTCCACTAAAGAATGATTGTGAAATGATCGATTATCTTGTGTTTTTTGATACATCTACTAAATAGACTGTCTCTGAAGATATCACAAAAAATATATAAGGCATATAAAAATAGGCAATAGGAAGGAAATAAAACCATTTCTTGGGCTAGGCTGAATTTTTTAACATTATTACGACTAATTTTGAACTAAAAAACATTAGCAGTTTACAATAAATTGTTAACCTATGAAGATGAATCAACCCTAAAAATCAAACACATATTTTTGAATAAATATTTTTTTAATGATTGAATCTCATTCTATATTGAATAAAAATGTTGATAAAATCTAAAAAACAACTAAATAAATTTAGTTTGTATTGATCTTTTGTAAAGGACATGCTGGAAATTGATAAAGATAATCATCTTGTTGTGGTTTTTGTTGGCCTCATGATCCACCTTGATTAGTAATTCATTGATCCATAATCTTAAAATGAGGAAAATGTTCTCCTCCTACTACTATAATCCTCACATGTCTATATAGATAACATTTTAACAACATTATAATGATGTATTTAAAGATAGTATTAGTTTTTTTTGTGATTAAATAAATTAACATAGTTACTTAATGAATCCACCTAAGACTACCTCCAGAAGAACATAAAACACTGACCAACCATATATTGTGCCTAGGGTAAAAAAGGCATTCCAAATTTAATAGAAGTGTTAGATTTATGATCTCATATTTTGTTCTAAAGTTTTTACCTTTTCTGCAAATACTATGTTTCTATGATATATTATATTTTTTATATTTATTATATCAATACCAGGCCTCCTTGGCCCCTAGAATTCCACACTTCCTCAAGAATGGATTTGAAAATATTCGACAAAATATTTTAGAGTCCTATTTGGCTACAATATATTCATTATAATTTTACACATATTCTGGTAATAACGCAGTAAATAAGTTAAATGTATAACTGGGTGAATAGAAATTGAGTCAAGATACTCATTACCTAAGGTTCATCTTGCATAAAAAGAGATACAACCTCCTTTATAATAAATTTTAATATAGTTTAATTCAATAAAAAATTCACATACATACTTAAAATATTCTATATGATCCACTTATAACATTTAGGAATCTATTTTTTGACTATAAATTATTAAATTCATCATTTATGGACGTTGACTGTTTTCATTTTCAAGAGAATTTTGGTTTAGTGGTTACAGTCAATATACATTGATTATGGGTAAATGATATATTTAATTATAATCAAGATAGAAATATCTTATAAAATAATTATATATATTTAAATTCATCCTTAAAATGAAAATATAGAAAAGTTAATTATACCGTTCATGTACATGATAATATGTACGTACAAAAGAAGGTTGTTTTTACATTTTAATGTATGAAATGAAAAAACGGTACATATTAATTAACTTCTAAATAATAATTATTATATCCTATATTTCATAATTATTTATTAAATTTATCCTTATTTTAATCTTGGTAAATTGGAAATTAACAAATCGATCTCATCAATTCGTGGAGGTGGTAGTCTGCATGTATGGATGAGTGGCATTATCATTTAACAATGGATTGCAAGGAAATAATGTATATTTTATATTATAAGTACATAAGAATAATTATTTTATAAATGTCATATAAAATTATTAGTTCTATCGTTATAACAATATAAATTAATTAGTGATGAAGAATAAATTATACCACTATATATAGATGGTAATACATACATAATAACGCGCGATGCTTTCAATTTTCATAGGATTGAAAAGAGATGGAAATGGTAGTCTAGTAATAATAATAAAATCTAAATATATTTATTATACTATATTTAATATATAATTCTAGAAAAAATATATATTTAATAATTATTAGAAGAATGAAATTTGAAATATTCGGTAAAGAAAATTACCTCTTCTTCAATAGATATTCATTATATCCCATCTTAAAGACCATTGTAATTTTAAATTAATATAAAAATACCTATAATATTGGGATATTAAATTATAAAAGATATATTTTTAGTCATTTTTTTATCTATAGTTGTTATGAAATTGTAATGAAAATAGAGAAGGGGTGTCCTTTTATAAGTGAGGGGAAGACACTCTAGTAATTTCATTTATTATAATATCAAAATAGATTAATAGTAATGTAATAATAGATCCAAATTGACTAAATTCACTGAAAACATGAGTATAATTTTATGTCCTCTCATAAAATTAAATTTCTATATATTTTTGTTATGTTTTCACCCTTATCACTTAGTTTTAACACCTTTAACCCTTTAAATAATTAGTTTGATATCATTGTTTTTTACTACATAAAGAAAAGAAATTTACTATAAAAGAACCAGAGACCCATGAATGAATATTTTATGATATTTTAAAGAACATCCCATTCATTTGGAAGAATTTATATTTTTTATGAATTTAAAATCATTTAATAAAATATTATTTATTATAATATATAATTCATGCCTTTTTTGGAAATACGTGAAATATTATAATATAATATCTATCTATATTATTTTATATGGTTTCAAAATGATATTTATTCAAGTATATGGAGGATAATGTCTTATTATAATACCAAAATAAAATTTATACAGCTTTAAATATCATTATTGACCATAACCTTTCACTTAACCCAATGGTTAACAAGATTTCACAGTAATCATGGCAATGACCTTTTAAGTATTCGATGAGTATAATTTTACAAGGTGGTATTTTTTTAATATATTGAAATGGTATGAATTTTTTGACCATTTATCATCCTAAATTACGTATTTCATGAATTTTTATATTTTCAAATAATTTAATAAATAATTATTTAAAATATAATATAATTAATTTCATTTTTTACACTATTAATCTATTTTGACATTAACATCATAAATATAGTAATCGAAGACAAATAAAAATATTTAAAACATCTGTAATAAGTTATATTGTTCCTTAAAATTTTTGGTACATGATAAAACACTGAAAAATATTATTCTTTATCTTTTTAAAAAAAATTAATTCACTTTTCAACTAATTGCGGAAGCATTTTTTTAGGTTTTAATAAGCATTTAAGGTAATTGATTAATTAATAAAATTTAAAAATAAATTAAAATGATGAAAAAGAAATAATATTTAAAATAAAAAGTTATTATTGAAGATAATATTTTTTGATACCTATCAAATAATATTATAGATAATAAAACCATCAAAGTGACAGTTTTGACATTTTTTTATTTTAATATTATAATGGTAAAAATAAATGCTAAATTGAAAAAATGTCATATTTTATAGGTTTTAATAATTATGGATGAAATAGAATAATTTAATCAAATAAATTCAATTTTTTTACTCGATTTGAATCCATATCAAATTTGTTCACCTAAATTACCCAATTTTCACTTTATTGAGGAGCTAAATTTCAACATTGTTATTATTCATAATGTCTACAAATGAAAATAGAATTTTTAAAAAAGTTTAACCTCTTAATTAAAAATATTTAATCTATTTTATCAAATGCATATTATATAATTTATAGAAATTAATTTAAAAATTAACTCACAAAATGTGATGAAAATTAATTTTCACAAAAAAATCTGTTTTAATCCTAAATATGGACTCATATAAAAATAATGTAATAAAATCAGGTATTTTCCTAGTTAAAAAGTTATATGTGGGGTTCTAGATAGGTATTGAGATAGAGTCTCCCTGACAACCTTCATGTTGGTGTTTGTGTGTTTCGTTGTGGCATTGTAAATCTCATTCCCTATTTGTTTTTAATATATTAAAATAATGTAAAATTATTATAAAAATGAAATTATTTCGATTATTTTAAATAAAATTTATATAATATCAATTTATATCCAAAATATAATGTTGATTTTAAATTAGATTATTTTAATAAAATAAATGGCTATATTATAACACTATTCATGGAAAAATCAATCACTTAAAAAAACCAAATACAATAGTCAGTTAATTATGATATGATGATTTCATAATTTATTTTCATATTGTAAAATATAATTTTTAATATTGTTATAAATTAATTACAATTTCCACAAAAAAATAAAAACAACTTTTAAAGAAAACATATTATTGAATAATAAAAATTAACTCATAGAAATCTGAGTACTTATTTCCCATGAATTAAACAATACATTTTTATTGATTTGGAACATTATAAATATATTTCATAATTCGGAAACTGATATTCATACTAACCAATTAAATGTCTATGTTATAATAGTAACTTTCAAGTAACAATATTTTTATAGTGTATCATAATTCACATAATGTTGGGTGCTTCATGTTTATATTGCAATCCAACTTATTATTTTTTTAGACTAAACATTTGGGTTGTTTCATTACACCATAATTAAATAAATAACTCCCTTTAAATTTTCTCTTGGTCATCATAAGTCAAAATTTGAATACACCTTTATTTAAAACACACATCATACAAAGGGATAACAAAACTTCTTTAAAAATGGAAATAGGGGAAACATAAATATTACCAAAAAATATTACATCTTATAGTTGACAACTAAATATACAATTGGTTTGATGTTAAAATATAATCATGGATGAGAAATATAATATCTAATTATTAATTGAGAGTGATAGAGAATAAGGACATGAGATAATTGATGACCAAAAAACCATAAATTAGTGATGGGTGAAAAGAAAATAAATTAATTAAAAATAAAAGTATAGTTATATAATTTTTATTTAATTATTCTTTTTAAAACGTTTAGGCATTATTTTACCATCAATATATAGAAACAAAAAGATGTCATTTACATTATTTATTTACATTCATAAAAAAATTTCACCCTTTGGTTTTCCATTGATAAATTTACACTTTATATCTTATTCCATGAAATTAATATTCATGATGAAGATTTCAGGCATGAAGAATGTAAATTAATTTTAATAGGTCATAAGACCTATAAAATATTTAAAACTCATTACATATTCTATAAATATTTATTAAATACAATATATTTAACATAAGTTATACATTAATATATAAAACCTCAACAATAACCCTAAAAGTAAAACATAATTCATTCAATAAATAATTATCCATAAGAATCCAAAAAAATATGTCTGAACAAATTCAAAACCCAAAAAAATATGAAATATTTGATCAAACCTTTGTCCCAAAAAACATAAATTATATCAGAACATAGCATACCAAACATGTAAATTCTTTGATAATATATCCTATTAAAACATAATAGTGACCTTAATCGCCATAAAACCCCAATGAAAACATATATACTTCAACAAATTACCCAATTCATGTTCATAAAATAAAATTATATCCTACTGAATGTATTCCATAAATTAAAAAGTTCAATAAACATCCTAAAATATGATGAAAATAACTTTTTCATTAAATCACTAACCAATTTCATGGTTAACAATATTGTCCCATTTAATTCATAATTTTCAATGATCTCTTTATCGAAATTAAACATTATTAACTTAATAAAAGAGACACATTATGGGATATTTTTCCTTTAATCATGTTTTCTAAAATAAAATCATCTTACCACTAACTCAATTTTCAAGGTTATCCAAACAATTCAATACATTCTTTCAAATCCATAAAGGAAAACTACATAAGAACAATTATTAAATTTTTTATGATAATAATAATCATAAAATCATTGGACCAAATAATTTTTTTTATTTTATAAAAATTACATTAATGAAGTATGAGAACTAACAAACATTACCTATGAAGAGCCACAAGAGGGGCCGACCAAGGAACCCAGTCCAACACCGGACCCACCAAAGAACCAAAACAATACACCCATTGATGAAAATCATTTATATAATGTATAAATAATGAAACATTATTTTCAATTTTGGTCACATTAGGTTTATCCTCAGTTATTAATGGTTATCATCAACAAAAATCATTTATAATGGTTGATAAAAATATAAATTTACCCAAGAATATCTCCATGGGATTGTCAAAACATGTGTATAACAAGTGAAAACTAAATTTACACTATAAATATTGTTTATACTTAGTTGAGAAAATATTTTTAGGGTTATTTCCCCTATATTCATCCATGATAAATCCACATCCACATATAGTATACAGACATGTATGTGTATCTAGGAAAACCACATAATCTCTCCCTTACTAAATTTCTTTTGAAGTTATCTTATACATAGAATTATCATCAATGTTTTCCATGGGGTATTGACCCCAAATATATTATTTCCTAAATATAGTTATTAGTTTTTTCAATACACTTTCTCTGATACAAACTATTGAAACCCCAACTCATGTAACACATAGTCGGTTTCTAATTATGATAGATTAGCTTAAGGAATAATGGATCAAATCATCATGGATCAATCATTTTAGTTGTATTAAAGAACCATATATATACATGATTCCCATATTATATTGGAAAAATAAAATACATAGAAAAAGAAACATTATTATATTCTTTATGTTATTCATTATATCCTTCTTCAAATCCTTGTGAGAGGAAAAAGATAAAGGAAGATCCTAGATTGTCAATAATAGTTTTGTATAATGGAATATAAAATGGGTAAAAAATGAATAATCAATTTTTAAAGGTAAATAATGAAAAACAAAAGTAATTTAATCAATTAAATTATAATTAAATTAATCCATTTATATTATTAATTAAAAAATGTCATGCATAATAATAACCTTACTCTCAAGGAAGAAAATGATTAATTTTGGACGCCATGATCTCAAACACCATGATATCTTCACCATCATGGTCTTGTTATATGAATGTTTAATTGATGGGTTAGTATACACCTAAAAACAAATTTAATACGTCACTCTACATAATTTATCTCACAAGACCTATTAAAGCATCGAGGGAATAACTATTACCAGGACCTACCCATTATGGCAGGTCTAATGTATTCCTCATTTTTTTAATGAGAAATTTAACTCATAAAAATATTTCTTATCAAAAAATGTTGATATTGAGTAAATAAAATGAGATATTAATATTTTCCAAATGAATAAATTGACATTTAAACTATAAAACTATATGTTGAAGTGGTATAAGATTTAAGATAAAATAAAATCTATGACATAATGAATATGAATATTTTATAAAAAAATTAATTTCCGATGATTTAAAGAGAGGTATTGATATAGGATAATGTAAATTAACACAAAATTAATATGAAATAAAATTTTCCCATCTGTTCTTAAGAAATATAGGTTTTGTAATAAAATAATGCCTGATAGAGAAATAAAAAAATGGAAGACAAATTTTAAAATCTAATTTTATTATAGTGTTTCAATGTAAATCCATATTATTAAAATTAAAAGAATCAAAATTATGTTAAATGGGTATGAGGGGTGTAAATAATTTTAACATTTTATAGGATAAAAATAGGTATTCTTATTGATTTATTTTAAATGAAAATTAAAAATAAAATATTCAAAAAACATTAAAATGTTTGTTTTAAAGAATATAAAAACCCAAGAATAACATAAAATGTAATTAAAACTCAATTTAGTAACTAATAAATAATTTTTTAAAACATTTTTCCAAAAATATTGATATGGAAGAAAAATATATCAAATCAAAATAGAAATAAGATTGGGTTTAATTTGAAAATTTTGTTTTCTTGAGTCATGTTCCAAAGAGAGTAAAAATTCAATTAAAACATATAAAAATCATATATATTCAAGTAGCATGATAATATATGGGTTTTATAAAAGAAAATATTATAATATTCCTTGAATAGAAGTAAGAGAAATCTTAAAATTGAGACATTAAACTGAAATCTTACATCATTGTTAACATTTAAATTATAACTTATTGAAATAAGAAAGTTGAATTAATAATTTAATCATCATGAATAAATATATTCTAATGTTAAATATATAAAAGGGGATTTTTAATAATCATATAAGAAAAATATGTTCATAATACCAAATATGTTTCAATGGAGTGGAAATTAAGATGTAATACTTTACAAATATCAGATCATTGAAATAAAATTAAGTCATTGAAGGGGTTATGTAAGAAAAATTAAAATCCACAAAAACCATTTCAAAATATAACATAACAAAATCAAAGGTCACTTCACCCATATTCATGGAATAACATTGTCAATATAAATTAAGTATAACCAAATGAATGGAAATTTAGTTAAGAAGAACCTTACCACAATTTCGTCTTACTTCGAAAGCAATATAACATTATATATATTAAATTTTAATTTATTATAATTTTAAAGTATATTCATTTAAATAATTATAATTTTATATATGATCTAATTATAATATTTCAACACCTATTTATCAATAACTCTTTGTTAAAATATTTATTTTTGGGTGTTAACTGTTTAGTTCTTCTTGAGAATTTGGGTTAAGTAGTTCTAGTAATTATACTTTTATTATGGCACCATATTCTCTAAATTTTTAATCATAATACAAATATAAAATTTATTCATTATATATATATATATAATTACCCCTCAATGGTATATATAGAAAAGATTTATTAAAGTGTTTATAAAGATTGTAAGTCGTAAGTACACATGAATTATATTTTCACATTTCAATAGATGGATGAAAAGCATGTTAAATAATTTTTCATCATTACTAAAATAAATATTATATATTTTAATTAATATATATAAATTAAATTTAAACTAATTAACATTCATGTAATGCTGAAATGAGAAATGGATCACATTACCTTGTGGAGGTGGTAGTCCACATGTACACATGAGTGTCATTATCACTTTCCAGAAGATTAGAATGTTAGATGGTTAATTGGATATTATGATTCCAAAAGAATAATTATATCTCAAATATCATATATATTCTATATATTTTTTTCTTTATAGCTATTCAAAAAAAGTGGTGATGAAAATTAATTACAAATCTATGTGGAGATGGTATAGATTATGTTCGTGCTAGAAATTCTTAGGCATTTCATATGAAGGAAATGATATTGAGAATGGATTTACCATCATCATAATAATATATATGTACATTGATGATGCTAGATTTTTTATTTTAGGATGTATATAGTAAATTTATATTTTTATAATTTCATTGGGAGAAATTCTTTAGATAACTTCTTATGGATCCACAAAATATTTTTTTAGAAGACCTATGTAAAAGCCCTGACCCTAATAGCTAAGAGTCAGTGGTAACTTTATTAAATTGGAATGAGATAAAATTAATCACTTAAAAAATCACAAAAATCATATTTAGTATTATTAAACATGATACATACTAAAATTTCACATTATAATTGAAATCATAAAATAAAACATATTATTGTCTTCATGTTCATCATTATTTCCACTATCATACCCTTTCATGTCAATCATAATACATAAAGTGGAATCCTAGTGAATGAATCATATTAATGGTTTAAGATTAAATGATCTGTTAGGGTATGCATAAATTATAATATATAATAAATAAATAATTCGTAATAAACATGATATGGTAAATAAATAAAACACATTCCTTTTAATTAATAAATTTAACATTATGAATAATATAAAGAAATAAATGATGAAAAAATAATTTTATATAAGTACACACATAATATTTGAACATATCTATGTACATTATAACTAAAGGAATAATCACATGTAAATTAATAACTAGTCTCATAATTGAGAAATTAATAATTTCATTCATCATAACTATATATTTAAGGTCTTATACTAAGATATCATTCATAAATGTTTAAGGACTCATCTAGAATCCCAATCTAGGTTGCCTGATGAAACCTATCGCTCCATTGATGGGATATAACAGGCTCCTCTTATCACGTAATATGTACAATTCATTACTTATATAAACGGTAAGAAACATAATCAACATAAATATAAAAATTAAAAATCTAGAATACGAAATGTTAATACATTCCCAATGAATAAAAATAATCATAAACCATTTAGAGTAATATAGTGAACGGTATCAAAATAGTACATTCCCATTCAAACTAATCATAAAAAATAAAGAAAAATAATAAGTATGGTTTCATTAAAACATAATCCTCTTATATCATATGTAAAATATTGTTTTTATATTGAATCACAAAAATTCGATAATGTGATCATTAAAACATTCGGGAGAAAAATAGCCTTTCATTTTTGTAATCAAATCTCTTAAACCAAATGTTCAAAAAACATTTTTGAAATAATTTTCAATGATGATTCCCTTTTAAATTTATAAATTAATATTTATAACATTGAGTGTTCTTGATGTTGGTAAATTCATTACATGTTGTACATGTTAAAGAAATATTTCTTTAACATTTTTAACAAAAACGAAACCAACTTTGTTTAGAAAATGTTTTTGAAATTATTTTAATATATACACATGGGTAAAATTGTATTTAATAAATTGTTTGAATAATTTTACAAAAAATTTTAAAATATTTTTTTTAAAATAAATTTTTTGAAAAAATGGCTTTACGGGTTTTAGTTTGGGTCTCCTTAATTCGCATCATATTATCTTTCGGTTTGCCTCAGAAGAAGATTACTATAGGCTATGGATGAAGAGATCCTGGTCTTTTAGAGGATGTTATATGAAAATTTTGAAATGGACCCCTGCTTTTGAGCCATATGCTGAATCCCCAATTGTGCCTATATGGGTTAATTTCCCTGAATTGCCTTTGCACTTGTTTAAGAAAGAAGCTTTATTTCCAATAGCTAGTTTGATTGGATGTCCTATGAGGTTAGACTCAGCCACAAAGCTCTTATCTAGACCCTCTGTAGCGAGAATATGTATTGAAATAGATGTTTCCCAGCATCTGCCAGACCAAATTTGGATTCAGAATGAAGATTTTGGTTTTACACAAGATGTTCTCTATAAAAGACTACCTGATTACTGTTATAGTGGTTTTAGACCCGGACATTCAATGAAAAACTGTTTAAAGGATTCTACTAACTCTAAAATCAGGAAATATGTTTGGGTTGAAAAAGAGATGCAAGGTCATAAGGCTATTGCTGGTTCTTCTGGCTAAAAGAATCTGGCAGAACCTAGTCTGAATACTGAATTGAATAATTTACAAGTTGAAGATAATCTAACTTCCGATTATGTTAACTCTGTTCTTGAAGTCACTGCCCACCCTCCTATTTGCATGGGTGAACCGCATTCATTGAGGATAGAAAAGGATAAAGGAAAGCAAATAGTTGTGTCTGAGCCCTCTAAAGATGTTTGCAAGGACGAAGAGGATGTAGATAAAATGGGTTTGAAGTTGCAAGCAACTGAATGTCAACCTTCAGAATTCGTTCAGGATGGTCTTGATGTCTCCAAACAGCAAGAGAACCCTGTTTTTGTTAACACAGATCAAGAGGTTGCTGAAAAGGTTCAAATAGATGGATCCATTTGTAGTGGATCATCATCTGAAGAGGCGGATAAGCCTGGACAATTAGAAGAAGAATACCTGAAAACCATGGATAGGAAAGGAAAAAAATCAGTGGTAGATGCTGATGGTTTCATCACCCCGAACCCAAAAAAGACTAGAAGACGTAAGGATTACTATCAAGTGGAAAGAACCATCACCACTAGGTTGACTGAGGCTAATAAAATGGTTTACCCCGGAAAAGAGCAAAGAGAATTAATTTGCGAGAAATCCATCGTTGTTTTATATTACTTCTCATTTCAATTCACGGAAGAGGAAATGCAAGGGTGGCTTGCTCATACGAGAATGCAACAAGATTTGTTGAAACAGGAGAGACAAAAAGGGATTATCAATGAGGATTAATTCTAGAATTCTATGAAATTCATTTCCTTTGAGAAATTGAAGTTGAAAGCACCACTTTCTTGATGTTTGTTGGTAGACATTCTGTGTAGTCTTTGTTTCTGGTTTACTGGTCACAACTTATTGCTGTTCTAGCTGATCTGTGTTCCTCTAAAGCTGATTATCTATCTTTGATGCGGTTGGAGTTCTCTGATCAGACTTGTTGTGGTCTATCTGCTGATCTTGGATGTTTGGCATTTAAATGCTGTTTTTTTTATTTCCTAGAAGACCTCCTGGTTGGTACAGTTAGTGGATTTCTTTGGATGTTTTGAGGAGCCTTATCTAAAGGTTTGATTGAATCTGGCTAGTTTCATCTCTGTTCTTCTGTTTTTCTAGAGACTTGTTCACTTTGATGAACTGCAGGCATGCTGTCTTTGTTTGAAGCTGCAGTCTTGTGATTCTGCAACTCTGTTATGAAGAATGCCCTATATTTTTGCATTGGAAAATGTCTGAGCATCTATGTCTGGATGTTCATGTATTTCTCATGCGCTATATAGAGAATCTGTTTAATCATTTCATTGTTTGACATGTTTTGTGAGCGTGATTTGGAGCAGGTTTTCTCTTCTAGAATGAATTGTTGGGAGATCATGATGCTAGAGCTGGAGTTCCTGTTTCTTGTTTAATGCTTATTGACAATCTTTGGCCCACCTGGATTGACCTGGATTGCATAGCTCGGACGGTTTGGGACTGGTTTTCTGGATTGCTGGGTGGGATATTCTTGTTGGAGTGTGTTTGGTTGGTTCTTGTCAGCCTAGGTTGTTTAATTATTCATTCTTGTGGGCTGTATTTTGGCTTTTGCTGGTGTAGGCTTACTACACCTCGTGTGTACTTTGACCCTTTTTTGTTTTAATAAAATTCTCTTGCATGGATTGGAAAACCAATCCATGTCACCTTTAAAAAAAAATATTAACTAAATTGAAATATTACATACCATGAAGATAAATAAATTCAAAGAATAACATTTCAAAAGGGGAATTATATATGCGACATTAAAGTCTTATGTTGTGAATAAAACATATGTCTCACAGAAGTAAAAGTGAGATGAGAAACCAATACTTCAGGTTTTACTTCCTTCGTATGTGTCAAAAAAAAATTATAATATATATATGTCTATTATAAATCTATAGATAAACCAAAATCATATATTTCATACAATATATTATTAAATTATATTATTTTGAGACCTTTTATTAAAAATTCATTGTGAAAATCACTATTTGTGTGATAATTAAAACGTATCTCATGTATGTTTTTGTTTGGTAATATAATTTATTTTGTTTTTATCATGGATAAATAATATAATTTTTTTAAAAATTAGATAAATATCATATATATTAATTATACAAATATTTAAGGTAATCATTAAAAACATGGGATAGAAACTGAATTACACAGTTCTTGGTGACGGTAGGTCATACAAACACAAGAATGTTGTTTACATTTTTATCGACATATGTAATGAAAGGAAAATAAAAATTAATCTACCATTGTATAATTTTTAGTATTATATATATAATTTATATTAATAAATAAATCCATCTTACCATCAATGTAAAAATAAAATGAAAATAAATTCACATCGCTATATGGTGGTAATATTCCACATGTATGCATATGTGACATTATTATTTTAGAACAGATTGAAACAAAAAAATACATGTGATGTCATATGATTAGAAGTATTTTTAGTCCATAAATAAAACAAATATATTCATTAATTATGAACAAAATCATTTCCTTTTAAATAGTAAGTGGAAAACAAATCACATCACTTCGTGAGGTGGTAGTGTGCCATACACATGATCGATTTTATCATATCCCGCCATAGAACAGAAATTATGAAGGTATATCCCAAATTATATTTAAAAATTATAATAGTTTCATAAATATTATTTAACTTTATTAAATTCACCATTATATATTACCTTGAAAGGTGGTGACGAAAATAAAATTACATCATTTCGTGACGTTGTACTTTTTTCTAGACATGATCGATTATTTCATTTCCCATTTTAAAGAAGTGGAGTGAGATATGTGATATTAAATGAACATAAAATATATATTTATATAGTTTATAATGGTTTTTAATATTATTGTATTTTAATTTTTTTTAAGTATTTTGTAGAGTAAATAAAACAAAAATTCATTTTCAATAATTTTACCTCTTCTTTGAAGAGCCTCTTTAGGTTTATAACTAAAGCCTTATTATGATGGTTTACAAATTATTAAAAGGCCATAATGATTTTTTTAAATAATTAAAGTAAGCATTTGTTTAGTTATTTTCTAAAAAAAATTGTTTCATAAGAGTTAAGATGATAGGATAGGGGTGGACTTTTTTTGTGGGTCAGAGGACACACATGTATATTTTAACAATAATAAAGTATACCCTTGTTTTTTACATTCAAAAAGCATAAAAAATCAAACAATTTCGAAACATATATGTAATATTGTTTGAATATATCCATAAAATTGGTTTTGGATAAGATTTTTGTAATGATTAGGCATTTTTTATTAGTTTATCCCCTTAGTAAACCCATTTTTACCTCAACTCCAGTAATTATTTCTTAAAGTTTTTACTATTAATTATATAAAACAAATTGGATAACCATAGTAGATAATAAAAATTATTCTGATTCCAAATTTGGAATCTATTTTTATAAATTAAATTCTCAAAATTATCAAAACTCCATTAAAAATAAAACACAAAGATATGTTTAAAACATGAGTTTTCTAAATAAAATCACTCATAAGTTTGAAATGTTTTTATATCAGAATTAGAGATGAATATTATTAAAATGAAAAAAATTATTGAAATTATATTATAATTTAAATAATTTAACATTGGAACTAACATAAAATATAATTTTGTTATATATTTTAAATGAAAATGATTTTTTGTAATAAAAATCAATATTTTTCACTGTTCATCAAAGAATACTCTTTTTCGAAAATTATAAATAAATAAACAAAGAAAATTTGTACATTTATATTGAAAATTTTAGTTTTATTTTTTAAAATTAATTTTCTAAAAGGGATTACAATTAATTTTGTATTATGTGTTCAAAGTGAGGTTAATCCGCCTTTTAGAAAAATAGAGATTCTGAGAAAACAGTTCTTTCAAATTATTATTATTATATTTATAATCAGATGATCACAATTTAATTTTTATATAAATGGTAAATAATATATTTTTTATAATTTAGTTATATATATTCTTACCATCAAACATAATGGTTATGTTCAAATCATCATGTTCAAATAATAATATCTTAATAGAGTATTATGTTTCATTTAAAACCGATGTTACATGGATTTAATTAAGTTAATAATAAATATATCATAAAAAATAATTGTGTTATATTCTTTAAAATGATTATATTTTTGTATATTATATGATAATTTTCATTATTTTTATCATTTAAAATCGGAAGGTTTCACATTCTACCCCTTTAAAAAAACTGTGCCCTCGCAATTTAATCTTGTTCTTGGTAATCAAGGATTTGACATTTGAAAATAACAGTTTGAAACGCACATTATAAAAGGGTATAAATACATCCTCTTAATTATATAGAAATGAAAATATAAATTTCAAATATAATAACACATAATGTATTTCAAAATATGAAAAAATTGGTGAAAACTGATGTTATAGACATTAAAGAAATACATAGAAAATTATAAAGAGTGATATAGATCATTGATCATAAGAAATTGAATGATCTTAATGTCTTAATTACCATAATTACATAAATATATTATTAGTAATGGTATCATATGATTCATCATAAATGAACGTACTATGATAAAATTTCTATTTCAGGATGCTTTTGAGTTGTGGAATTCCTTTAACATATAGACTGATAACATAAGAAAATATACTTTGTTGAAATATTTCTATATTATAGACAAAATTTTATAATGTGGTTATGCATTGATCAATTCATACATAATATCCTACTCTGTGAAATACAAATTGAATCACAATTTTTATGCCTGAATCACTAAAATTTATTTTTAAAAGATCATTAGATAAATTAAATAATGAAATGTCACTCCTCATATTCTTAGACATTTTATAAAACTAAATGTTTATTATGAGTTATCCAATAATAAATTAATTTTTAAAACCTAATTAATAAACCAAAAGATAATATTAATCCATTTCATAAATATTTATCCATATGGATCATCAAAAATAAGTCTGACCGAATAAATATTCTAAAAATATAGAAGGAAGATCATTAAATTTTAAAAATCATCATATCATTATATTCAAAAAACAATATAATGTATTTATTAATGTCACATACCAAATATGTGAATACCTTTATCACTATAAAAACATAATTAAAACATATATTCATCAAAAACTAAAATCTAATGTTGTTGAATGCATTCTATAAAACTAACCATTTAGTAAACTCTAAAAATGATAACATAAATAATTAAATTACTAATCATTTTCAAGGTCACAATTAATATATCACAAAAAACTAGTTACCATCTCAACATACATAACATATTAAGGTATACATTCCTATAATAATGTGTCTTCCAAATAGATAAATATTACACTAAATACCTTATATTGTTACAATTCAGCAGATGATTTCAAATACACAAGGAAATACTACTACAAAATAATCCTTACATTTTTCTGGATTTGTAAAATGAAAATATATATGATAAAAATATTATAAAACATAATTAATTAATCCAAATACATGCTTACATTAATCATCCCACTATGACTATACTAATGTCATAATCATGGAATTGATCCCTTATCTTCTTCATAGGAATATTCCCTGGATTCTTGGTACATTTGGTTGTGTAGTTCCCTATATCTTTACTGTTAAAGAATTAAATTTTGGAAATAGCTTTATTCCACATTCAATCGTGATATTGGTGGAATTTATATGCACACCATTAGAAAAAAAATTGATCAAGAAATTACTACGGTGTTTCATTCAATAATTATAATATGAGGAAATATTAATTTCCCTTCTAACCTTAATCCATGTTTTTTATTTTTCTTCCTCCTCTTATCTTAATTCTCTTGAAATCCATACTATTTTATAATTTTTTATCTATTATGATATCACATGATACTATATACTCATATAATTATATGTTTTGGGAGACTAATGCCCTTTAATTTACTGGATAATGTCTATTAAAGAAATGATCAATCTTGCTCTTCAGATTTTGAACCTAGTCTGAAACATCCCTTGTCAATATTTTAAATTTAGATTCATAATTATAGACATATTCTTCATACACGAGCCTTATACTCAAGAATTATCTCTCCATATATGCTCATTTCTCACAAAGAAAATATTTTTCCTAGAATTATACATTAAAATAATTCCATTCCAAGTTTTTTATTGGTTCTTCATCTTTAGTGTTTTGGATCAATGACCACAATTGATCCAAATATCTGAAGAGATGATAAAATCACATGATAAATATCTCAACTTCATTAATTCCTCAAATTATAATTATCTTCTATAAGTAAATTATCCATTAATAAACTAAAAATGGATTTTTAGTTCCATAAAATGATGGAGGATTCTCACACATGAAGTGGTATAATGTTTTGTTCCCACACTAGTGTTAAGTAGCCTACTCTATATGAGAATAGTTATTACTCAAATCCTAATTTAGATTCCCCAATAAGGTTACAATTTTATCATATCTAGCTATATCTCTAGTTTCATTTTCAATATCATTCTAATGAGGAAAATCACTATATGAAGTAAACTCATTGATATATTTCTCATTCCTTCTACTATGGAACATTTTTTTTAAATGTAATATATTATATTATATCATAACATTATGAAAAATAATTTTTAATCCCTAAGAAAGGGAAAATCAAATCATAAATTGAAAATTTTATGTATAAATAATCTCATAATCATAAACATTGATTTTTGGGACAATTTTCAAATATTAAAAATACTTTTCAATAATTAATAATGTTTTGAGAAGACTATTTGACATAATCCAAGAATATCCCATATGTGTATCAAAACAGGAGTGAAATATGTTCTATTTCCATAAACTATGTATGGATCGAGTTATGCTATTTGTAAATATTTTAGATTTCATACCCATGGGTACATCTGTACGAGAACCATGACCACTTATAGTATCCATATATCAATTTATTATTAAAAAAACACATAATCTCTACCAAAAACAAAACATTAGGATGTTCTTCTATACACATACACAATGTCTATCAATAGTTTATGTCCCTAATAATTTTTTTCCATAATATTTTTTTCATGTTTTTTACTAAACTATATCTGACACAAACTATAATGACCCCTAACCTAGTATATCAAAGTTTGTGGTTAATTTTTTATGTTGGCACTGTGATAAAAAAATCACATCCCAAATGATCAAATATTTTATAAGTCTAGGTAAACTACATATATTCTTTAATTTCACATTATAATTGAGAGTATAAAATATAACATAGTAATTTCATTGATTGTATCATTATTTTCTCTAGCATTACCTTGTATGTATATTATAATTCATATCTTGGAATCGGGGAGAACGAAATATAAGAAAGGGTTGAGCTCAAATTATTACTAAAATAATGGATATAGTGGATGTTTTCATGAAAAAATAATTCATTACAATGATTGACTGGTAAATATCCAAAAAACATGCAATTTATTCAAAAAATTTAACGGGAAGAATATTATGACAATAACAATCAATGATGTCAAAATTCTATATAAATAATAACAAGGGATATAAAATTTTCCACAGATATTATTACTAATCCAATAATCATATAGATATCAATAATTAGTCTCATAATGATGGAATTCAAAATTTAATACATCACAACCATACTATGAAGGCCTTGTTCTAAGACATATTTTAAAAATGGACAAGGACTCGACTAAAAACCCAATCAAGTTTGTCTCATGAGACCCATTGATGCATTGATGGGCTATAGAAGGAATCACTTGTAATATACTAAGAAATTTTATTTCCAAATATTAAAAGGGTAAATCATAATCAACATAAAATTTCATATTAAAAAAATATAGTACTAAATGTTAATAATTTCCCTAATCAATAAACATAATCATAAATCATTTAGAGTAATATAGAGAATGGTATCGAAATAATATATCTCGAATAAGACGAATCATAATCCCACTATAGAAATAATAAGTATATTATCATGATAACATATACCCATTTAATCATATGTAAAATAAATTTATTTGATGTTGATGAATATAAATTTTATAAAAGGATCACTAAAATAATGTAGATAAAAATAACCTTTCCAATTTGAAAATTACATATTTAAATCTAAAAGTTAATAAATCATTTTGAAAAAAAATATAATTTGTGAAAACCATATATAAATTAGATATTAATATTTAAAAATTTTTTTGATAGGAAATAGTGAAATTCCACTGATATTATACGTGTTAAAACAAATATTCCTGTCACATTTTTGGTAAAAACCAAAAGAACCTTATTTTAAGAATGATATAAAAAATTATTATCAAACTGTTTTAAAGAGATTAATACATAGTAAAATATTTATTTAATAAATAATTTTTATAATGTAAAAAACTTTTCTAATATAATTTTTCAATAACCTGTTTTGGGAAGAAATTGGATCTTCGACTAAAGAGGGAAATGAAGCCATATTTTCTTAAAAACATTTTTTCAATCATTTTAAGTACGAATGTGGGTGGAAATGGTACAATTATTTGAATAATTCATAAAAACATAATTTAAGTAAATATAACACTATAAATATATAAATTTAAAATAATTCTACCATGGGAGACTTAAACACAAACAATCCTGAATAACAATGATATTATGAAATAAATCCTTTTCGCTTTTGCAACTTTTGAATTGTAATCCCCCTAAAAGAGATTAATTAAAATGAAATGTTAACATACATGAATTAAAATAGATTAATAGTGTAACATATCACAATTGTATTTATATATGATGCATTAAATAATAAGTGGTGAATATGACATGTGTCTCAAGGAAGTAAATGTGAGTGGAGAAACCCTAATCTCAGGATTAACATACTTCAATTGTTTCATAGATTACTATAAAATAAATATATTATTTTTTATATCAAATAAATTAACATATTCATAGATTTTATACCATGTATAATTTACTTATAATCATTTATGAACTGTTTATTAATAATTCATTGTAAAAATAACTATTTTGGCTGACAATCGCTTCATTTTTCATGTATGTTTTGGTTTGGTAATTTCAGTCATTTTTTATAGATCATTATTAAATCATATATAAAATGTTAAAAATTATATAAATATCATATATATTCATTATATATTTATTTAGAGTAATTTATAAATTTTAGAGATATAAAATGGATTACATTGTTCATGAAGATAATATGTTTTTTTATGCCTGAACAGTGTTTCCATTTTTATTGAACTATGGAATAAAAAGAAAATAAATATTAATTAATAATTAAATTATAATAATTATTTAATATGTATAATTTATATAAAAATCATATATCCTTATAAACATCCACGTAAAAAAATAAGAAAAGCATTTCACGTTGCTATGTAGAGGATGTAGACCACACGTATGCACGAGCGACATTAATGTTTTTAAATAATTTTTATGGTATGAAGATAAATAAGATATTATATTTCTATAATTATTTTCATGACATAAATTTAACAAATATTCTCTAATTTTAACCTTAATACATTCTATGTAAAGGGTAAATGAAAAACGAATCACATCTCTTCGTGAGGCAGTAGTTTACTATGCACACTAGCGACATTATCATACCCCCCCACACAGAATGGAATGTTATAAGGTATATGAAATATCATTATTATAAAAGTATAATAATTACATAAATATAAAATATGTATATTAAATCTATCATTATATCCTTCCATTAATGGTGGTTATGAAAAACGACTTACTTTGTTTCGTGAGGCGGTAGTACATCGTACACATGATCCATATTTTTGTTTCCTATTTTATTGAAGTGGAAAAAGGATATAGGTTATTCCATAAACATAATAGAAATTAATTATGTAGGTTATGATTTTGTAATTATATTATAATATTTTAATATTATTTAAATGATATGTTATAAGATATAAAACAAATACAAATCTTTAAGAATATTTCATCTTATTCAGAGGGTCTCGTTAGTCTTACACATAATGACTTATTAAGTGGGATTACTAATTAAACTAAGGATTATATGATGTGTAGAGAGAATTAATAAATTTATTTGGGTAGGATTGTTTTAAATAAATTTTTGATATGTATTAATAGGAGAGGAGATGAGGTTTTCTTTTATAAGTGGGGGGAGATGAGAGATTTAGGAGTTTTTGAAATGGATAAAGTGTACACTCATTTTTCACAGGATAAAAAATAATAAATATAGGGTATTATCAATAATTATTGTTTATAAGGTCTAAATATTGTAAAAAAAGTGGTATTGATCATGTTTTGGCTAATTTTATATCCTTGTCTACTTAGTTTAAACCCTAGTAATCCCATTTTTACATTAATTACAGTTACTATTTTTTAATATTATCACTATTAATTTTCAAAAACAATTATGGTGATAATATTAGATAATATAAATATTATGATTCCAAATATTTATTCCATTTTTTTCAAATTCATTTAACAGAAGTTGAAGAATTCAATTTAAAATTGAACCCATAGATTTGTCGAAAAAAGTGTTTTTCGAAATAAAAATATATATAAGTTTTGAAATCAATTATATCAAAATTCAATATGAAATTAATTCCAATTAAATAGGTTAATTAAATTATAATATAATTGAAATTATTTTACATTACGATGAATTTAATATATAGTTTTACGTTTTAAATAATTAATGGAAAATGGCTTTTTCAATAAAATTTTTTATTTTCACTATTCATAAAAAATATACCTTTTAAAAAAAATATCAAACATTATCCTAAAGATTGTATTGATATGTATATTTAAAAAATATTGATTATTGTTTCAAAAAAATGGTTTAAATTGGAATAAAATAATTTTAAATTAACTGCACAAAGCGCGACTAAACTGCCTTTTAGGAAAATAAATTATCATAAAATTTTTCTTTTTTACTTAAATTTATTATTATTTTTTTATTATAAATATATGACAATTTAATTTAATTTATACATGTGAAATATATATACTTTTCATATTTTATATATTCTAATTTATCCTCAATAACATAACTACTAGTTTAGGATGGCCATGATTAATTTATTTTATTTTAATATAGTATCACATTTTGTTTGAAACGAGTGTTACAAGAATTGAAAGCTATCAAAGATATTGAATTTATTTAAAATTATGTATATCGTAAATACTTAAGGTGTTATATTCTATTATAATATTTGTGTTGTGGGGTATATACAGTATCTAACATGAATTTCCTATCTTAAAATCTCAGAGTGTTAGAAACAAGAACCTCCAATTAATGGATAAATAAGTTTAGAATATAATTTGGTTTTGTTGCTCAAGAAAATATTCATAGTAGTGTTAAAATAAAATAAAGGTTTGTCCTATTACTAGTTCGGGTAGAGGTGTTATTTTAATTACGTAATTTATTAAATAAATTTAATTTAATTTTCATGAAATAATGGTCCCAAGTTGGTATAATTTTAAGATAAGATTAAAATCAATCCAAATGTACTCATATGATATATTTTGGAGAATATTTAGTTATGTTTTTCCCTAATCACTTTTTTACCCTTCCATTAACCGTTTTTATAATTATTATGATATCAACGTTGTTTAATCCTTAGGGTGGATAAGGATACTATAAAAGAACAAGTGACTCATAAATTTACCATGGTTTATATTTTCAACAATATCATATTCAATTGGATCAATATATTATTTATATGAATTTTAAATTATTTAATTATAAACATTTCTTATTATAAAATACCATTTATTTCATTTGTGAAAATATATGAAACATTAAAATATAATTTGTGTCTGACTTATATAAAATGAAATAAAAATAAAATTTATTAAATTATAAAGATTATATGGCCCTAATATAATCATCCAATAAACTATAGTTAGTTTTTTATATCATTTTGGACCTTATATTTTCATTTAACCATTTTGTTAACCATCTTTTACTTTAATCATGGTAATGAATTTTCATTTTCAAAGGGATATAATATTAATTATAAGGTGAAAATGGGATGATAAATGAAAAAGGAATGTCAATTTTTACATTTTTTTTTTAATTTTACTATTTAAATATATTTATGTTTTTTAAATGATTTAAAAACACAATATTTAACATAAAATACTATTAATTCCATTTTGGACCCTATTCAATTAATTTTACAATAAAGACATCAGGATAGTAATGGAATTATAATATAATCCTTGAACACATAAATTATATGATATATGTGTATATAGAAATCCATGGTAAACTGTAGTTATACTCAAATTTTTACTTTTAAGGTTTTTAAATTAATTTTCATTATTTTTATATTTCATACACACATATTGTTTAAACGTTGTGTACGTTTTTAGGTAGTTATTTCATTAAAAATTATTAAAATTAAGAAAAATGATAAAAATATTAATTTATATTTAAAATAATAATTTATAATCAAACATTATTTTTTATATCCCTATCATAAAATCTTATATATATTAAAAGTAAGAAAGAGTAAATTTTTTCTATCTTTTACAAAAACATAACAAAGTTAAAAATTACATTTAAATGCTAAAAAAATGTAATAATTTCACATTGAAGATGATTATATATGAAATAAAATCATCCAAAATTTTAAATTCAAGTTTTTTAATGTTTTTGAGCCATATCAAATTAGTTTTTAACCAAAATTTCCAGATATACCATTTACCGTGTTGATAAATTTTACCATTATTATAATTCATATTGTCAAAAAAAAAGGTCCCATATACCAAAGCATGAAAATACTAATTTCAAATATGTAATAAGGTTTATTAAGTTCATAACCTATTATATGAATAAATTAATTCAAAAATTAATATTCAGAATGTTATAAAGAATGATTTTCCAAAGAAAATGTGTTTTAAGCCTAAACATTTATTACTATAAGAATCTTATAAAATATTTATCATATTGGAATTAAATAAATTATATTAAATAACATTTATATTTTATCACATAAAATAAAAAATATATTGTGACTTCAAGGTTAACTTATTTAATAAAAATAAATGATATTTTAAAAAAATTGATATTTTTCATTATTTAGTAAAAAAATCATTTCATAAAAATTTCCAAATTTAACCTTAAGTTAATTTTTATATGTTTATTGAAAATATAATAATCATTTTATGAAATTAAATTTTCATAGGTGGCATAAATTAATTATTATTTCAATACATAAAATTCAATATAAACATTTCTGAAAAACAAATACTTTTAAAGCACAAAAATTCCTTCACTAAAATTTGAGTGGTAATTTTAGAAGAATTAATATGTATATTTTTATTAATTTGGACCATTATTCATATATATTTCATACATTTGTTAGTAACATTATCACACTCCAATATAACTACACAGATATATTGGAAACATTCAAATAATAACAGTTTTATAGTATATCGTAATTTTCATATTACATTATGTTGTGTGTTATGAAAAATTTCAATAAGCCAACGAGCATTTACCCTAGTGGTATAGGCTCCTTCTTGGCATCCAAAAGACCCAGGATCAAATCCGGGTAGGGGCGAATTTTTGGGTACTATAGAAGGGTACTGTGGTAGTACTGTAGTAGTGGTGGAACTATAGGAGCGGTGGCACTGTAGTAGTGGAGGGACTATATCAGTTACTGTAGTGGCGGTGCTAATGTAGCAGGTACTGTAGTAGGGTGGGTACTATAGCACTATTGTTCATAGAGGGGTCTTTTGGGTCAAAAAAATGGGCATTCAAGCCTTGTATTCAGGCCACTTGGCATTGGGCCTTCGGGCTATATAATGGTTCTCCCTCCACCCAGTCTAAATAGGTCATTGATTTAATAATAATTTGAGGCTTCGGCCCCAACCATTAAAAAAATATCAATACTATTAATAATATAAAATAACATTTCTTGGTATGAAATGATTTTAGATATTTTTTTAATTAGTTTGAGGTGCGGAAAATGTTTTTTATACAACTATAGTTGTGGTTGATCAAATATGTAATTAGAGTATTGGAGATAAAATAAAAAACAAATCTTGAGCCTGATACATTTCAGAAGGTTACAAGACATCGTAATGTTATCTTCATAAGGTACATCACCATAATAACAAACTTTATTTGATTAAATAGAATACATATAAAAGTTACTAATAGTTTCTTAAGGCTATTTTTCAATATCAAAAAGTTCTTGAAGTCACTGTATTTTATTACAAAAAACATCTAAAAGTATATAAATGTTAGAGTTAATGCACTATAGTTCACAAGGTATAATTAATTCACTGTGTTTTGAAATTTTTATTTGTATTGTGTTGAAAGGGTTTTTTGGAAGGTAATTTAGAATATGTAAACTTATAAAGATAACAGAACTGTATAAAGATATGTAAGACCTACCAAGAGACTTAAAGGGTTCATATCAGATTTCATATACGACATTTCATAGAGATATAGGAAATGAGGAATATTGGAAGTAATATTGAATAATTATATTGATAATTATACATTTTATTTAGATGATTCATTAAAACATGTATAAAAATTAAAATTATTTTCATTTATATAAGAGATTATAGATCCCCTAAAATAAGAAAATAATCATGAGATATATGGATAAAATTAACATAGATCTTATATCAGGTTAAATGTTTTTGAATTTAAGAAGGTTAATCTTATAGAATATGGTGAGATTTCATAATTCAGTTATAGAAACAATATTCATGACTAATAAAATATTATATTGTATAATAAAAATTAGAATTAAAGATAATTAATTTGTAGAGAGATCATAATATCTAATTAAAAATAGGATAATTAGATGGTATCAAAGTGGTAAACCTGGATACATATATATCTTACCCATGTAATAAAGAATAAGGAGGATAATTATATCATACAATATAATCATATATTGCGGTTAAATGAATAATAATTCTAGTGATAATTCAATAACATTGAATCTAAGTAGGAGAGAAGTAGTACGATCATTGTAGAGTAGTAGAAATTATAGTAATGAATAACATGGTTTCACTACTATGTAATACATATTCACATTGATTTATATGATAGAAAACTGAGAAATTATATTTATAAAAATAGCTAAAACACATACAATAAAAAATTAAATATCTGGGGAAACCTTATAATCATATACTAGAAAGGATCATACGTGAAAATGAAATAACATGTATATGTGAAACATCAATACTTTTAAGAAAACAACAAACATAGGAATACAAATGGTAGATAAGGGAAGGATATAAATTATCTAGGGATAATGTAATGAATTGTATATATAATAGAAATATAACCTGTAGAATATAACTATTGGGATCTAGACATTAGAAATCGGGTTGTTGTAAATATAACCATTATAATAATAATGAAAATGGTATTCATTCAAGTTCATATTAAAATGAATAAAACTAGTTTATTATAATAGAATTAATAATTAAAATATTTATTAATCAATTAATAGTAATATTTTTACCCATATATCACTTAGAACAAAAATATTATATATTTGAAGAAAGTGTTTCTAAAATTTTGGGGCCAAACACTTAATTTCAAAATATATATAATGTGTTTTACTTAAATAAATTCTCATAAAAATTAAAATATTTTTCTAAAAAGTAGATTAAATTTGAAACCAACATATTTATATTTTCCAATAGTAAGATTTTCAGCATTTTTGGTGATAGTTACATTTATTGCTAAATAATTAAATCTATTATAAAATTTGGGAAACTATTATTAAATCATTATAAAGTAGTGAAATAAGGGAAAAAATAAAATCAAGAAAAAATATTTTATTTTATTAATGCTATGTTTTATAATTAATAAAAATCATTCTCCTAACCTATATTAGACTTTTTCAAGTTAAATATAAGAATTATTTTTAAAAAAAAAATATCTTTTAGAAAAAAATAATTTTTATGTCAATCGTACAATAAAATAATGATTCTTTGTTTTAAAAATATTGAAATATAAAAACCCTTCACATACATGTCAAACCCATGAACTAAAACCATTTGTATGAAAATGGTTTTTCATTTTCCAAAACCATTATTTGAAGTAAATATATTTAGAAATTAATAAGAAATACTCACACATTTTATTTAAATAAACACATCTACTAAAATTAATCTCTTCTAACAATCCATTTAGAATAAATTTTCCCTCATTTTCTCTCTCAATTTTCTCTATAAGAAGTTTACAAGGCTATATGTACAAATATCATTCTTTTTTAAGTTACATTTCAAGGAAAGGGTTTCTAATCATTTCACACCCATTATATGTGCATTCCTTTCTTATTTATTTACATTTAAAAATAAAATTTCATAATAAAATTTTTATAAATACTTTATCACTTTATCATTTATAGATCACAATTACCTCCCATTATAATGCTCTAATAACCTGGTAAAATTCATTATTTTTCTCATAGCCTTAAAAAAACAAAATATTGGTTGTGTATAGGGTAATTTTTTTAAAAACAACATCCCTATGTGAATAAAAATTCAACTAATGATTTGTAAATATGAACCCAAGGACGAAATCACTAAAAAGGTTAGTTGGGTATTTCCTAATCATCATTGTAATTCATGATTAGTGGGCCTAACATTACACCATGTTTGACACACCCTGGGGATATGTTTTGAAAAATTGAAATAATTTATAAAAAAATGAATGGATTTTAAACCATTTATGTTGTCTCGTACCACCTTATATACATGTATTTGTATCTCCCAAACACCCTGATATTCATAGTGGTTTCAAATTCTCATTAACTATTATTCCATACACTTCACTTAATGAGAGAATCTATATGAAAATCGTGAATCCCTAATTATCATTTGTAGGTGTCAATAGAGTTATCCATACACATTTATTAGGGTAAATTGTTTCTATATCATATAATGATTTTTTATATATGAAAATATCTTATATGATATTTTTATTTTAGAAAGTTATGCTATTTTTAATATTTCATGTATAACCCATAATTATGTAGTTTGTGATGGAATATATTGGACTCTTATGTTATGGTTGGGGACCATAGTTACATACCCACTCAGTGTAAACTTATGTATCATGACACAATTAATATTGGTAAATGGGATATTACTTACCATTTATATATAAATTATTATCATAGGGGTTCGAAAACATGTTTATCACGTTTGATATTATAAATTCGTACCATTGCCTTAATTATGTGGTCATTTACTCATTTATTGACTTTTTCATTCATATGTTATGTTCTGAGGCATCTATTTTTTTTATATTCCCATTTTATTTTTTATTTTACATCTACCTATAATGTATAAATCTCTTTATGAGCATTTGAGCTCAAATTATACATTTCTCCCATTTTCTAGGGTAATAAAGTGTATTACTATATAATATATTCTCTATGGATATAAAAAATGAATAATGATTTGTACTCAAATGTTTTATTTTATCATAATGTAATTTAATATTCCTATATATATATTTCCCAACTAAATAGAAATGATCATGTAAATATAATCTCTTTTATTTTTATTTCCATGTAAGAAATTTTCCAAAACTCTTAGTGACTTCTATTGGGGGAATTATTTTTGGTATTAGAGAATGGTTTGGTAGGATCTTTAATGACTAGACATTAAATTACACATGGAAACTATATAAATTCTACATTCATAAAATTATAGATATTATTTTAGAATTGGTTTTTAATTGTAATATATCTATAAGATAGTATTCTAGGGAAACATGATATCTAAGCCTTATGATATATTTTAATATTTTATCAAATTACAAAATAACCTATTATGTTTGATAAAAAATGAAACCTTATTGAATAAATTGAAACCAATCCATCAATTGAGTTCAACATGTTGATTGTCTTGATAATGGATATAATGGAGTTATTTTTTGTGATGAAAATATTAGTACTATCCTATTGAAAATTAAATAGGAAAATTAAAATTACATAGACCCCATGGATCTTCATATATCCATCTAATAGGGATCAATATATTTATATTATTTAATGGGGGAAAAAAACCTCTATTGTTCATTTAATTTATTAATCTCACTATGGTGGACCAATAGATTATGTCCCCTTAGATTATATTTATGACATTATGGTGTACTAATAATGAAAACTATTCATGGTTGTGTATCATTCAGGGGTAGACACCAACCAATGGTGGTCCTTAATTCGAAATATTTCCAATGAACATGATATATTATACAAGTATAGGAATAAATTTATTACATTCTCCCTCAAAAAACATATTCTATGTGAGCTGAATACTGAGATGAAATGAAAATTATTATATTTATGAAATAACTAGGAATAAATAGTGGATGAGTTTGATGATAATTTCATAAGATTTTGGAGGTATGTAATGGAATAACTACTGATTATAAAAGTTAATATTCATCAATTATTTTATGGCTTTAAGATAACCCTTTAAATAGTTTTTCTATCATAGCCATTTTCATCAAATGAGAAAATTGTCACATGTGTTGTCAAGAAAAATATTCAGTTTCTAAAATCCATCACTTATAAAAGAAAAATTAAGAATAAGGGGATATTTTATCAATAATAAGGATGAAAAATTTGAAACGAAAATATGGGATGAGTTTAGTTCTATATATGTAATAGATATGTGAAAAACACCAATGAACCTATGTAAAGGGGTTAATGATTTCAATAAATATAGAGATAAATGTTATCAGGATCACGAGTGAAAAGTAAGAAGGTAGCATTTAATTTGTTATTCTATAATAGTTGGGAGATGGGAAATTACTCTAATCATTACTCTATTCCCTATGGGAATCATTTCTATACGAATCTTGTAGGTCAATGATGATCCTTTGCAGAAAATGACTAATTTTGAACCAATAAGTGTTGTGATATCAGTTTGTTTTGTTATATATTAAATTTTTTATGATACATTACTTATTTCATGATTTATGCACTTATTTATACCATTAATGTATTAAAATATTATTAAATAACCAATTTATTTATTTATAAATGATTTTTTTAGTTACAAAATTATTTGTACACTGATTTTAATAAATATATATCAGGAAATTAAAAAATAATTCATGGGTGTTTTCTAATTATTAATATAATCATCACAATGATGTTGATTTTTATGTGATATTGGAGATGGATTGGATCTAAAGTTATAAATAAGGAAACTATTACAGGTAAAATGAAGTTATAATTGGAAAATAGAGTTAGTAATTACATGTTTTTTAGGAGATATTTTATTACCTAAAACATGTCTACAACCAAACCTAGTTTCACAGCATAATGAAAGCCTTGGGGAAGATAAGAAGGAAAATAATTCTATGATGGGTAAAGAGGTGTTGATAATAGAATATGATATCATTGTGCAGGAGTATATTTATGCATTTCTTAATGAGCTACCTAGATTTACCCTTGAAAAAATATTTGAACTTTCTATTGGGATTATCTTTAATGTAAAAAAATATCTATTCCTGAAAATAGAATGTCTCCAGTGGAGGAGGATGGGTTTAAGAAAAAAACAACAAGAATTATGTGATAGGTATTCTATTTATCTATGTCTTTCACCGTGGTTATCACCCACGTTATTCATGAGGAATATGTATAGAACAATTTGGTTATGCATTGATTATCGGGAAATTAGTTGAATTACTATAATGAAAAAGTACCCATTTCCTAGTATTAATGACCACGTTATTCATTAAGGGGATAAAATAATTCTTCAATGGTGATATTTTTTCTGTTTATTATTATTAAAAATTTAAAGATGATATCTCAATGATGGATTTTCAAATGTGTTATGATCATTATTACATCAAATAAATTCCTTCAAGGATAGAAAATTCACCTTAGGTGTATATAGAATATATGAATGGTGTATTGAAGGGATATATTGATATATTTTTCACTGTATTTATTGATTATATTAATACATACACTGTGATTTATGAGGAACATGAGACACATTTGTGATTTTTGTTTTGGGTTCTCTAGAAGAAGGAGTTATTTAATAAATTTGGTAAATGTGAATTTTTCTGTAAAAAAATTTCTTTTCTTGGACATATTGTATCCAATGATGGTATATCTATTGACCCTTTAAAAACAATGGATTTAAATGAATGTTCAAGACATAACACTATAAATGAAATATGTATATTTAGTGGATTTATAGGGTATTATATGAATTTTATTGTATTCATTTCTTGATTATTTAACTTTTTACAAAGATAACATTTAAGGGGGTAAATTTACATGAGAAACGGAATGTGAAGTTATCTTTGAATAATTGATTAGAAGATTGGTAATTTCAAAAATATTGATTATTTTATCTTGTAAATAAGTGTTTTTAATTTATTGATATTCATCAAGGAAAGTTACGGTTTTTGATATTATGAAATATGATATATTTTTGGAATATTCATCTCAATATTTGAATACCCATGAGGTAAATCATCTGACACATGTTTTGGAGTGGGAAGCATCGATCATTAATCTAAAGATATGAATACATTACATATTTGGAAATATATGTGATATAAATATTGGTAATAAGATTTCAAAATACTTATATACTTAGAAAGAACATAATTATTTGTAAGGAGATTGTTGGAGCTACTCTAGGAATATGATTTTTTATACACTATCACTATAGGAACCCAACCAAGGTAGTAGATTCATTGAGTATATAATACCATGGTATCCTATCCATGATGCGAGAAGAGAATGTTACAATTCTCAATGATTTAGTATGTATGGATATGGGTGATATAATTAAAGGTGAAAGATCATTCTTATTCCATGTAATTATTCAATGATTCTTATCAGAGGGGATTAAGAATGACCTGCAAGAAGATAAGGTCTTACCAAAGAGGATGGTAGATATTAAGAATAGAAAATTTCCAAACAAAAATATTGTTGATGATGGGGTTTTATAGTTTATAAAGGGGTTATTAATTAAATAAATAGTCAATATATAGAATTAATTTTTTATATAAACATTATAGTTCAAATTTATCTATACATTTTAGATGCACAAATATGTATAAGTATGTTTGAGAACAATTATTTTGAGAATATAAGAAGTGATACATTATTTATTATACTATAATATATTTAGTATTCCCATAGGAGGATGATGGAAGGGAACTTCCGATGGTTCTTATGATACCTTTACCTACACTAGAGTGGATGCAAGACAATATTTTTAGGTATTTTTGTGACTAAACATCATAATACATTCTAGAGGAATAATGTAATATAGGTAATTACTTATCTCCTTACAAACTCTTCTCATATATTAAAATTCAAGATGATTTCACTCTCAAGATTTTTATTATGTGGTATGTTAATAAATTTCTAAGACATCATAGAACAACCATATATATATTCTTTGATCATGTCCTATGGTTTACATATAAATTTTAGTGATGACTGGAGGATATAAATACATAAATTAAACATATCACAACCTATCACCATCAAAAAAATGGGATGTCTGGATAGGTTGTCTAGACATTATAGGATATGATATGGTCAATATATCAAGACTTATGAGGAATTTGGGATCAGTATTTATCACTTTTAGAGTTCCCTTACAATAATAGTTAACAATATATCATTTAAAAAAGATCTATTTGAATATTTTTATGAAAATATATGTCAGACTCCATCCTGTAGGGTTAAACATAGAGAAAGGATATTATTGTATCCAAACCCTATTGATGATTCATCAGATAATGAAAGATCATTATAGGGTCACGTCAAAGTATCCCAATGTAGAAAAACAATTATGATAATAACTGATGAACGGATCATGAATTCTAAGTTGGAGACCATGTATTCTTGAGGATACCTCTATAGAAAGGGTTCATGAGATTTGTAATGAAAGTGAATTAAATCACAAGGTATATTTGGTTATTTAAAATGTTATATATGATAGATAGTGTTCCTTAGTTATACTAATGGTTTTATGTTTTCCATAACCTATATTTTGTAGAATATATTTAGAAATTAATAAATAGACCTCTGACATTTTTTTAAAAATTCCCTTATACTCATATTCCTCCCCAATTAAAATCCAATGAGGATTAATTTACACACATATTCTTTAAAATACATTCTCTCTATGGAGTTTCTAATGATATAATTTTTCCATCTAAAGCATTATGCAGAATAATTTCAAATTATAGTTATTAAATATATCCAATCCCTTTATTTGGGTAAACCTATACTATTCATCTTCTTTTAATTGTTAAATGTTAGTATTCATAATTTTTATAAATTACATATCATTTTATAAACGTTATATCAACAATTCATCTCATTATACAACCCTTATATTCCATTTTAATTTTTGATAGTTGTGACATTAATAAAACATTATTAAATTTTTCATTATAAAAATGTGAGGGATTTTATTTGAAACACCATCCCTAACCCGATACAAAAAAGTGGATGAAAGAATAGACTAGATATACCTAATGGTGATAAACCCATAAATGACTACTGGATATTGACAAATCAAAACTCTGCTGCGTGGGTAGTGGGCATGACTACACACCTTGTTTGACTCTCCTAAGAGATATGCTTTGGAATATTTAGCAACACTATATAAAGAGATAATTAAGGATTTCACAAAAATTGAATAGGTCTACTTGAATTTAATATACTTTTAGTTGAATGTACTAAACACAATTATATTCACGGACTTTTTAAATTCCCAATCACTAAAAATATATACACTTCAATAAATAATAGTACATGTTTGAACATTGTGAGTCGTAAATTATCTCTTTTACGAGACAATGAAATTAACCATACTTATTCATTGCTTAGAGAATGTATATCAATACCATATAATACTTTTTCATATATAAGTATATCTTATAAGATAATATTATTTAGGAAATTTATGCTAAGTATTTTTATTATTCCATGTAAATCCCCTAATTATCATGTATATGATAGAATGCATCGGACTCTTATATGATGGGTGGCCCCCATAATTTTATAGCTCCTCATTGAACTGTTAGGTCTTATGAGAAAATAATAGGGTAATGAGAGTTTCCCTAACCTTTTTATAAAATTACATTGAAAAAGGCCTTGAAATTATGTTTATGATATCTAGAATTATACATTACTATCATTTCCATCATCTTGAGATCATTTAATCATTTATTGGATTTTACATTCAAATACTATGTTATTCCACATTGGTTGTTTAAATATTCCCATTTTATTTCTTATTACATGATATCCTCTTCAAATAATTATCCATTTTAGAGTACATTTGGAAAATCCTTTGATTTTAAAAGTATGTTATGTTCAATAGCACATACAACACATTACATTATGCATTAATGAAACATTAAATATTATTATTTTATGAATTTTATAATATAATCATTGAATTTGAAGGTATTAATAAACAAAATTGTGAAATGAATATAAATTTTATAATAAAAAAATAAAATACCTTTTGAAATTATCATATTAAAACTCGATTAGGCTAAATTTATTTGATTTTTCTTATAATATTCGACTTTAGTGAATATTTAAAATATTACTTTCTATTGAAAACAATATTTTCATTTAAAGAATTAATAACTTATTATTTTTTTATAATGATTTAAATTTATAATTAGTTCTATTATATTCCATTTATTATAATTGGAATTAATTTTATTTTTGAGTTTGGTATAAAAAACATTTATATAAAAAAGTCATTTTACTGAAAAAATATTTTTTATTACATTTTTAATTTTTATCTTAAATTAATTTATTCCACATTTAAAAATTTAATATATATAAATAAATTCCCTATTAAAATAATATGGTAAAATTTATTAAATGAGACCTTTTTATTTTTTATCATTATGAACAGTAACCATAGAAAAATTATATCATTGTAGTGAAGGTAAAATGGGTTAATTAGGCTAATACCCAGATGTGATAAGGCTTAATATTCGTTCAAACACATTATTTCACTTATTTGGATGAGTTTATTTTAAAAATAATCTAAAAAAATAGAATAAATGAGATTTTTTATTTTTTAATTATATTTTTACCTTTATAATATTTAAGTAAATATAATTTCAAAATTGTCACTTTCTAGACTTTAATATCAATAATATTTTGCTAAAGGGATAAAAAATATTATTTTTTTCATAAATTAATATTTAAAATATGAATATTTTTATATAGAATATTTTTTAACTTTTATGATGAAATAATTATGTTAAATTTTATGCAAATCGGAAACAACTCTTCGGCCAGCCCATTAAGATCGACTCTGCTACCCTAAACCTAACACGCCCATTTTTCTCTAGAGTTTGCAATGCGATGGAAATTTGTAATTCCTTTCATTTGAGATTATGGATTCCAAATGGGGTTATTGGTTTCATTCTAGATGTGGTCTTATAGAATGTCAAACCATTTTACAAAAAATGCTCAAGTATCGGTCATTCTTAAAATGAATATAGAAACCAATGCAATGACCCTCAGCCTCCACCTCTCTTCAAATTTATGGGGATGGAAAAAGAAGCCTCCAAAGTGACCTATAATTCTCAGACAGTTAAGCCCTCTGACTACACCAACATCACAAATCCCTTAGATCCCTCCAAGATGCATCCTCTGGCCTCTGTGATGTTGATCCTTTGCACAACCTCAGGCGTTCTAAATGAAGAAAAACTAGATTTTTTCATGGCTAAGACATCCATTCCTATAACAAGCAGTTATATTAAAAAAGATGAAGAAGTTGGAAAATCTGATCTTGAAGATTCCTAGGAAGTAGAACTTTAAAAATCTTGTCAATTTGAAGAATCCTTCTTAAAATCAAGAGTTATAAAAGGGAAAAAACAATGATTGACTCTGACGGGTTCATCACTCTGAGTGCTAGAACCACCCAGAAATGTAAAGATAATACCTTCATTGAAATAAAAATTGTTACATGTTCCTTTTCTACTAGCATGAGTGAGAAAACTCCCACTTAGTAAACCCCTATTGATAAAGTACCAGTCTCACAAGATACATCAAAAAGGTCTTTTGATTATTAACACTCGAATCATCATCCGGTGAAGAAGATATAAATTACCCTACATATAGAGATGCCTACGTTATTCTAGAAAAACTAGATTTTCTAAATGACATGGATTATTTGATAGAATAAAATGATAGAACTACATTCAGACAATATAAAAATGGGGGGATATCAGCTGAAACATATCTTTAGCATTGGAAGAATATGTTTATCAAAAAAGTTGAGGAATTTAAAAAGGATCCAAATTTAAGTTTTACAGATATCCCATGGAAATAATTTTTGGTTGCGGACTCTGTTAAATTCCTGTTTGGTTTCTAGAGGTTCTCTTATACAATTTGTTTTCTGGGTTACTTTTCACCTCTTCTGCGGATCTGTTACTTTTGGTTTAGTTGGAGGAATTATTTTTTGTTTGCAACTCACTATTTGTTTTGATTGGGACTGGAACTTATGACCTTTTAGGAATTTTTCACAATGAACACTAAGAACCTAATATATTAAGATGATCTAGAGCTTTTAGGGTCAATTGATTTACATTTTTCACCTTGTAACTTTTATGGTCTGCCTATTGGGGATGCTTCAATAGAGCTTCTTAGGTATTCTTTCAAAAAAATTGAGTGATATGTGCCTAGTGTTGGACAATGATTTTCAACATAGTAGATATTGTTATATCCAATGGACTTATAAAATTGGAGTAACACAGTTATGCAACACTCGTCGAGATTTAGGAAGGTACAATGACTGATTCTTTCATGTTAGGTCTATATAAAGGGTTTTGCAAGGGAATTGTGGGAGTCATTTGGAAATGCACCTACCAGTTAAGGAGAGTTCAAGATGATATCAGATAAAAGAATGAAATGAATTGATGATGCAGTGAGGATGGAGAAAATCTACTCCTCGGGGATGCCACATTCGAGCTGTAACATCACAGGATGAGGCTTTCATGCGGCCTTCATTTTTTGAGTGAAAAGGAAATGGGTTGGAAGGTTTTCCTTCCTGTTTGAATATTTACATCTCATTATGTTGAAACTATAATTTTTTGATGGTGCAAGTGCATTACACATCAAGCATTATTTTGTAATACTTTTGATTTAATAAATTTCCTTGGTCATGAATTGGGTGACTAATTCGTGTTATTACATTAAAAAAAGTTAATAGTGAAAAGTATTGGATTTTAATAGAAAACTACATTTTCCTTTAAATTATTTATAAAGTTGAAATATATTTTGTATGTTAATAAAATAATAATTATTTAAATTATATGCCTATTAATCAGAATTATGTTATTTGAATCATTTAAATATTTAAATTTTATATAAATACCTTTTAAAATTTTGAACATTTTATCATTGAAACCATGCTTTCTCATCATGATTATGGGATTAATTTTAAATTATATTATTTCACTTGTGTGAATGAAATTTTTTAAAATGGATTCTATATTTTTAATTATCCTAAAAATATATTATATATTTATTTCAACAAAAATATTTACCAAAATTAATGGTGAAATAGTAAAAAATATTTATCACGGTTAAGGTAAAAATGGGTTTATTTGGGGGAGATTAAAATAGAAATATAAGGGATAAAATAATCTAAAATCTTATCTAAAACATATTTTTTAAAAATATTTATACAATATAATTTATAATACTTAAAAATACACTATTTTAACCCCTTTTGGCATGTATAAAATGGGGGTAAACCTTTTTTTTCTAAAATTACAATTGTGCCACTCACCACACTTATAAAATGTCACTCTTCTCCACTCATGATCACACCATAAAGCACATTTATTTAGAAAAATACATAAAAATATAAATTTCAAAAATTCCTCATATCATCCAATAATCCTTTGTTTGGGTATAAATGGATCCTAGAAATTATTTTGGAGAAAACCTAATGAGGTTACTTAATGAAGAGGTAACGTTCTTCAATGAGCATTTTTATTAAAAATTTTCCTACAACACCTTAAATTGTCATAAAAATGATGATATAATATCCAAAATATCTTACATATTTTTATATGTTTTAAAGTGAATTACTAAAAACCATCTCCACTTATATATAATTGGTAACAAAATCATTATTTGTGTGTACATCGGACTACCACTTCATGAATTGATGTCTTTCATTTTTCAATTACCTCCTCTCATGGTTGAGTATGATGATGGATATAAAGTATATATATTTATGTTATATTAAAAATAAATCTACATATGGAGTAATTATATCATATATAAATTTTTTACTTTCTCTTTCATAGGTGATATGACAACGTTGATCAAGTGTATATCGAACTACTACCTCACGAAGCGATGTGATTTATTTTTCAGTAGCCCTATATAGGGAAGGTAATAAAGATGAATTTAATGAATATATGTGATAACAAAAAATAATTATTATGGTAATTACACATTTATCATTATGAAAATAATATATATCATTTTATTTCATACCTTTTCCCTCAATAAAAGTTGATAACATCATTCATGTATGTGTGGACTAACGCCCACACAGAGCTATGTGAGTGATTATTTTCTTCTCCACAATACATGAATAATATTTATTGCTATATTTAATGAAAAAATATTATATTATTATCAATATGGATAAATAAAATATTATTTACCTGCTTTTTATAATGATCATTTAAAACGTGTAACATTACTGGCGCTTACCTATAACATATCGTCTCAATGATCATAACATACTTTCATTTTAAAAACCATATCTCACTATTGGTATTTAAATTATAATTGTTCTAAAATTATGAAAATTATTTCTTGATTATTATTCTAGAGATGATTGAACAAGGATCAACATAAGAGTATCAAAAATCATAAGTCAAAATATATATGAAAAAAATCATTTATTACCCAAAACAAAATTTTAACAAGTAATTTGTAATAAACATATAATAAATGGTCATAATTTAATAATATATTCAATAATATATAATTATTTACAAATAAGTTATTTATAATAAAATTATATTTATTATATGGGAGGTTTTAATGTGTATGGTCAAATTTGATATTCAAGGTAAGGGATTTCTATCTCACCTTTTTTACTTCTATGAGACACATTCTGTATTCACCACAAATTTCTTTTATAGGTTGTATATAATTACAGTGAATTTATTTTATGATGATTATAAAAAATTTATTGGTATTACATATCCATTTATGGATATCTATTTCATGGGGATTATATTATAAATTTTACCAAATTCGTAAGGGTTTTATGTTACAATCTCTTCATTTATCGTGATTTTTTATAATTAAGTATGTAATGATAGTAACATATGATATAACAATAAATAATTAATATTACTTTTACTCTACCCATATTATTCATGATATTATCAATTAATTTTACCATTATCCACTCTTTGGTAATTAAAATAATTGAGAATTATTTTAAAGAAAAATATTCTTTTTTTTCGCTCTTCAATGAAAAACACTATACATTAAAAATTCATGTTTTATAAAAAAAATTTCAAAATGTCATTAAAATGAACAAAATGTTTTATTAAATAATCATTTAAATTTTTTTAATTTTTTACAAATATTTTTAGAGGAATCACCAGGTCGTGTTCCAAACAATGCTTGTTTAGCTTTTTTTTAAATGTGAGAGGAATATTTTTCTTAACTTGTACTATATGAATGTAATTTTTTCATCATGACCAATGTTTTCTATGAATATTACTTTATAATTTTCCAATTATAATTTCAAATAAAATTAATTTTTTTTATGAATGTGTTGTTTTAAAAAGCGTTTTTCAAATAAAATTTATTTTCATTAGGAAAGTTACAAAGTGATATTTCACTATATTTTTACCTCTAAGATGATCTATTTTGATGTTACTTTTGTTTGAAAATGGATATAAACTAAGGAGACCATTTTTATTCATTAATTAGATGTTTTATCATGATAATATGTTTATTATTCTCATTTCCATTCTGTGGGACACAACATGATAAAATTATTAATAAATCTATTTCTTTTTGTATAGGATATGCTAACATGAAATAATTATGGATCCTGTCACTTTTCCATAGTTTATAATATTAATAAATTTTTATAAACCCCATTTCATTTAGCACATTATTATATGATGAATGTTTTGTGATCTTATAGCACATATATGTATGTTTATCATTATGTGATGGGTGAGACATATATATTTTCCATATGAATTGGGTAAATATTGATAAATCACGTGTAAATATGTACTATGTGATCCTGATTACATGTTCAAAATGTTATTTGTGAACTAGATTACATGTTCAAAATGTTATACGAGAAACATTACTACATTTTCCTAATTTTATGTGTGAACATTAACACATGATCAAAGTATTATGTGTGGACTAATATTTCATGTCATTATTATGCATGGAACTGGTTTCATGTCTATATGTTTATTCTAGTTCTTGATTTCATTTCCATAACATAATGAGTTATCTTATCTCTATTTACAGATCTGAAAATGTTGTACGATAGTGTGAATGCCACAAATATTTGTCTTATTTTAATGTTATTATACCATGGATCATTTTCTTTGATTCCTTTATGATTCATGTTTCATGAATATCCCATCATTATACCTTGAATCAATATTATGTTCTTTGATTTATACGATCACTACTAGAAAAACAAGTATTTGCGACGGGTCATTTGCGACGGGGGCCCGTCACAAATGGCCTGTTGCGGAAAACGGCGTCGCAACAACAATTATTTGCGACGGGCCCGTCACTAAAGATATTATTTGCGACGGGGATCCTTCCCGTCGCAAATATTACTCCATATATTCGTAAAAATCTTTTAAAATAGTAATTGTGATGGGCCTCGTCACAAATACTTATTAGGACGGGCCCGTCACAATTACTATTTTTTAAAAAAAAATTAAAAACTATTAATAAATTATTTTAATGAATATAATAATTATACTATTTGCGACGGGCATAGTATCCCGTCGCAAATACTATAAAAAAATAAAAAAATAAATTATTAATAAATTATTTTAATTAATATAATAATAATCCAATAATAATTCAAAAATAAAAAATAATAAAATACTAATAAATGATTTCAATTAATATAATAATAGAATTATAATTCACAAATAAAAATAATAAATTATTAATAAATTATTTTAATTAATATAATAATAATAGAATTATAATTAAAAAATAAAAAATAATAGAATATTAATAAATGATTTACCTAATATAATAATATTAGAATTATAATTCATAAATAAAAAAATATTAATAAGTTATTTTAATTAATATAAAAACAATAGAATTATTTTATATTCAAATATTAAAATAATTCAAATATTACAAAAAAATATAATTAAATTATAATATTTTAAAATTTTAATATATGTATAAAATTTAATATTATAAAATATAAATAATATTATTATTCATATTAATATTGTTATTTCAAAATATAATATTATTAGTATTTTATAATGAGAAAGAAACTACGAATAGAAAAAAATTCATATTTTAATTTAACAAACTTTATAACATAAAAACAAACTCTAATCTGAAGGAGGGGGAGGGGGAGGGGGGGATCTGCAGATGCTGGTGGAGGAAACTCCATCCCTAAAGCATGAGTGAGTCGGCGCATGTACTCCATCTGCTCCTGCTGCTGGTGCTGCCACTGACTCATCTGCTCCTCGTACAGCTGCTGCTGGCGTCGACGCTCCTCCTCATGCTGCTGCTGCTGCTGACGCATCTGCTCCTGCTCCTGTCAGAGACTCTCTATCAGTGCAGTCTGAGATCGCAACTGATCCTCATACTGTGTAGTAGAAGAAGATGCATGAGCTCCTCTCGAGCTGGACGCCGACATCGCAGCACTGCCATAATAATCTCCAGGAGTCAGTCGAGAGCTGATACCAACTACCCGGCCCTTCTCGAAGTCATACTGGGTGGCCTGCATCCATGTCGCCTCATCAAACTTACGGCCAGTGGTCTGATCTGATGACGCGGCCTGACTCTCAGGCCGGGTCTGTGACGCTGCGGCCTCATATGACTCCTATAGTTGCAATTTAAAATTAAAATTGTGAATATATTATATGCAGTTAATTTTTAAACTTGAAAACAAATAATACTGACCACAATATGATGCCGACGATCACCTCTGAGCTCCCCAGCAGTAGAATCACTATACATCCTCAGATATATGTCGTACTCCGTAAAATCGGGGTGCTCGACAGCCTATAAGAATAAAAAATAAACTGTTAATATTTATAGTTATATAAAATATTTATAAATAATTTACGTACCAGATACTGTCTATGAGTACTGAAAGAACGACTCCCAGCTCGATGAGTCACCTAATATCTCCCCCGATTATGCCTCCCCACCGATGATCTCCTCTGAAAGGCACCACTCAACCAGTGCACACATAATCCATCCCATACATGGGATGAAATGTACTCTGGTCGATGTGCTCTACATGACTTGTCAAAATCTGACACTCCGGCTTTCTTCGTGGCAGCTTTTCTTAAATTGTGCAAAAACTGTCGAAAGCGATCACGCATGGCCACCTCCCATGCCTCGTGGATGGCGTCACGCATGGTATCCTCGATCGGATACCATAAACCCTACAAATAAATCAAAATATCAAGTTAGAAATGAAATATTTTTCAAAATAAAAAATATTTATTTACGTAAGTACCAACCAATGGTCGAACATGGCCTGCTGCACATCAATGGGAATCTTCTCTCATGTGGTCCACGGTTGAGAGAAATAGTTGCGCAAAATAGCGCTGCCCTGTCCGACTGCTATATGCAGAAAATTATAAAAATAATAAACATTTATTATGTGAATAAATTAATGAAATCTTAGTCAAATCCACAGGTTATGACACAGGTTATCACACCTTCGTGTGCGTGGATCAAACCCAATAGGTGGACATCGCTCGGGGATGGGGTCAGGAATCATCAATCGTGCAAGACCGCGCCCCCTCCGCGTACTCCCTGGAGCGCCTGTAGGCTGAGGGTCATCTGCCAGCAACTCATCTGCATCGAAAGGAATGTCAGCATCCGCCAACTCACGAAATGTGTCGTCGTCAATCTAAAAGGGCATTTTATTTTTCCTTCTAAAAAAATTCTGGATTTGATGCCGCAAATGATAAAATAGTCTCCACACCCTCTATATATACTGGATTTAAACTAGAACCATTTGAATTTCTATGTTGATTTATCCATATGCGGTCATCTAATAATGACTGTTGACGACCTCGTTGTTCAATATTTTTCTATAAAATATAAAAGCATTACTGGTTTTGAAAAATTTGTTAGAAAAAACACTCAAGCAAAGATTGAATATGTTGAGAATAAAGCATAACCCGTTACAAATATTGATAATTTTAATATTATATTGATTTTTTATTTTTTTAATAATACTAATATAATTTTTTTTATAAATATTAATTATATAATAATAACATTATTACATTATTAGTATATTTTATTAATAATATTAAAATAATATAATTTTCTATATTATATACAATTCTCCTTTCATCTGTGTGTTTAACATTCTGTCTCCACATGTCATATTTGCATTCACTTTCACCTCTCCATTGGCGAGTAGGTTGATAATTTTGAAAAACATGCAAATATTACATGTGGAGACAGAAAACACACAGATGAAAAGAGAATTGTATATAATATAGAAAATTATATTATTTTAATATTAATAATAAAATATAAAAATAATGTAATAATGTTATTATTCCTAATTATTGGTAATTATCGCTAATTATTGGTAATTATTCATAATTATTGGTAATTATTCCAAATTATTTGTAATTATTCATAATTATTGGTAATTATTCCAAATTATTGGCAATTATTTCTAATTATTGGTAATTATTCCTAATTATTGGTAAATATTGGTAATTATTAGTAAATATTGATAAATTTTGGTAAATATTGGTAAATATTGGTAAATATTGGTAAATATTGGTAAATATTGGTAATTGCTGGTAATTATTACTAATTATTGGTAATTATTACTAATTATTGTTAATTATTACTAATTATTGTTAATTATTACTAATTATTGGTATTTATTACTAATTATTGGTAATTATTATTACAATTATTGGTAATTATTACTAATTATTGGTAATTATAACTAATTATTGATAATTATTACTAATTATTACTAATTATTACTAATTATTGGTAATTATTACTAATTATTACTAATTATTACTTATTATTAGTAATTATTACTAATTATTGATAATTATTACTAGTTATTGGGAATTATTACTAATTATTGGTAATTATTGGTAATTATTACTAATTATTACTAGTTATTGGTAATTATTACAAATTATTGGTAATTATTACTAATTATTGTCAATTATTACTAATTATTGGTAATTATTACTAATTATTGGTAATTATTGGTAATTAATGGTAATTATTAGTAATTATTACTAATTATTATTAATTATTGGTAATTATTACTAATTATTTGTAATTATTACTAATTATTGGTAATTATTACTAATTATTGGTAATTATTGGTAATTATTACTAATTTTTGCTAATTATTACTAATTATTGGTAATTATTACTAATTATTGGTAATTATTACTAATTATTGGTAATTATAACTAATTATAGGTAATTATTACTAATTATTGGTAATTATTACTAATTATTGGTAATTATTGGTAATTATTACTAATTATTTGTAATTATTACTAATTATTCGTAGTTATTACTAATTATTGGTAATTATTATTAATTATTTGTAATTATTACTAATTATTGGTAATTATTGGTAATTATTACTAATTATTACTAATTATTACTAATTATTTGTAATTATTACTAATTATTGGTAATTATTACTAATTATTGCTAATTATTGGTAATTATTATTAATTATTACTAATTATTGGTAATTATTGGTAATTATTGGTAATTATTACTAATTGTTGGTAATTATTACTAATTACTACCATTTAGTACTAAATATTGGCAATTATTGGTAATAATTGGTAATTATTACTAATTATTTCTAATTATTATTAATTATTGCTAATTATTACTATTTAGTACTAAATATTGGTAATTATTACTAATTATTGGTAATTATTACTGATTATTGCTAATTATCAGTAATTATTAATAATTATTACTAATTATTGGTAATTATTACTAATTATTAGTAATTATTAATAATTATTACTAATTATTGGTAAATATTGGTAATTATTACTAATTATTCCTAATTATTGGTATTTATTACTAATTATTAGTATTTATTATTAATTATTGGTAATTATGACTAATTATTCTTAATTACCATTAACTATGAACAATGAATACTAATAATTTAAATTTATTAAGTAACAAAACAATGTAAACATAATTAAATTACAACTAATTAAAAATAATTGAAACTAATAAAAATTTTAAAATAAATATTAAATTAAAATGAGCATAAATACCTATAAAATTTATCTGAGGTTGATCTCTGATCGTTGTTGAAAACTTCAATATCAACTCCGGAAAAAAAAATTTAAACTCAAGAAACGCTGAACTCTAAAAATAGAGTTTTGAGAGAAGTATAAGATCGATTTTGAGAATGAATGAAAAAAACGGATGGGGGTATTTATAGGTTAGAGTAATTGCGACGGGTCTATTTGCGATGGGTATCCCATCACAAATACCTTACCCCGCATTTATTACGGTCAACGGTTAAATAGTTATTTGTGATGGGACCCGTCGCAAATAATGACCTGCCGACATACTATTTGTGACGGGATTATATTCCCGTCGCAAATATCTTTTACGGCCGCCGGGTATTTGCGACGGGCGGTAACCGCCCGTCGCAAATAACTACTTATTTGCGATGGGCAAATTCCCCCATCGCAAATAAGTTTCTAACGGGACAATTTGCAACGGGTATAAATCTCGTCGCAAATGCCCATTTTTTCCGTAGTGGATATGGTTTTAAAAAGTTATTCTCATCCTCTCATACCATTATTTTCATATTATTCTTAAGTATCTACCATGTTTTCCCTTATTGAGAATATGATCTCACCCTTTCTTATGTTTTGTTTCACCATGTTATGAAGAATATTTTTTAGTAGGCTATTTTTGTGAAGAGTACTAAAGGGGAATATTTTTATGGGCCATGTGGGAGATATTTTACCAATTGAAGTAATTATGTACGTAATATAATAATACACCAAACTAATATTGTCCTCATGAATTTTTTTTGTTATGTATTGAATATTCGACTAAAACAATGTAATATCTATGTATGAAAATATTGGTTCTCTATTGTTAGTATCAGAGGGGAGGTAAAGATTACCTTTGGAAATTAGAAGGAGAAAACTTTAGTGAGATTCTTATGGATATTTTTGATGAAATTGCTTGGTATATATCTATGGATGAGCATAAAGATGAGTCAAAGTATAGTAAAATGTATTTAAATTTTGGTTATGGTAAGAGCAAGTGGATTCTAAGAAAATACATCCATTTATATATACTGAAAGTGCATGTGGATGTGACACAAATATAACTAAGGGTAATAAATCATGAAAGTTCACATTTATATTGACATGGTAGTCACTTGGTGCATGTCAATATACCATTCTTAACAACTATTTTGATACTCTTAGGGGATATGAAATGGAAATTCACAAAATCCTTATAAACCATAATGAATAATTTAAATAAATTATGACTATTAATGCCCTAGGATAAATATAAGGTGTCATATATTAAGAAGAATTTGATATGATATATTCATACTCTATGTAATTTTTCATGATTATATGTTTTTCCACTATGATTAGTTCTTTCACACTATAATTTATTTTAGTCAATGGAGGCAACCAGAAGAAATTGTGTTTACATTGAATATAATGAGATTTTTTTTATTAAAATCTGAATGGGATAATTACTGGGGAAACGAGTATTGTAATTATTCCTCATCAATTTTCATGGAACATGATTAACAACATATACCTTTATAAAATCTATAACTAAACAAATAATATAAGGATATAGTTCGCTGAGTGTTTGGGTTTTTGAAACCAAGGTTGACGAAAGAAGGATTTTCTTATATGTGAAGAATTTAGGAAGAATCTATTTATACATTGTTTCAAAGGGACAGGAAGATGCTTTGAGTTTGAAAATAGACACCAATAAATAAATTTTTTAGGGAAAAAATATATGTTAATGTAATAGATGAGAATAATATTTTCACTAAGGTGTCATCAAATTTTGAATGTTTTAAATGTGGAAAGTACGGGAATTATAAAAATAGATTTCATAATGGGATGGATCATGAATAAAACTAAAAATAATTATGAGTAATGGTATTTATGTTGACAACGAACTGACTACGAATGCCCTATGAAAGGAAGTATTGGGGAATAAGTTGACGAAGCCTGGATAATGTCTTAAGGATTATGTGAGAAGAATGAATTGTTTGAGTAAGGGAATTGAAGAATTATGTTTTATGATATATGAAATATATATGGGTTTTTCAATATGTGTTTTTTCATAATGTATTTTAAAGAGTATGTTGAATGGTACTGATGAACCAGAAAATTGATTTAAATTAAAGGGTATATTTAATGAAGAAACACGTGACTATGGGAATGTGACCTTTAATATATATTTTTATATTGAGATAATGATTTTCGGAAAAAATATATGTTTGGTATGGATAATTTAAATTAGATATTACTTATTTCCTTGGAAATTATTATTTTTAAAATGTTTTATACTATCATTGATGGAGTTTACAACATTTTTTGATTTGAGTAATATATCCCATAATCTGTTTCTTACAAAATTTAATAAGGAATAATGTATTTTTCAATAAGGTTTTATAGTAATACATGTTATTACCATATCTCTAGAGAATATATGATAATAAAATTTACATGTTTTGTTTTTGATAATCAATATATATTTTTTGATATACGAGGGAATAATATTAAGTTGATTTTAACAAATTTCGTAACATTATCTATTAATTTTTAATCTTTTAAAGGTTATAAGTTTAACTATTTATGGAATGATTTGTGTTGAACATTGAATGAGCATTAAGATATTAATGTATTATTTCATAATATAGTGACTTTTTCATATTAGATAACCATTTATAAACATTGTTTATATATATATATATATATATATATATATATTTAATAAGTAATCATTCTATTATGAATATTTTGATTCATTAATGATTTAGAATAAACCAAACAGTCTTTGTTTTATAGATTAAGAGAGGATGTTGAAATTTATTAAAGCACAACCAAAGGATTACCTTTTTATTTTGATAAAAAATGAAAGATAAGAAATAGGTATATCGATCCCTTTGAAATTCTTGATCGTATCGGGATGGTAGCCTACCGATTGGTGGTTCCATTGAACCTCTTTTAGGTTCAATATGTGTTCCATATGTCCCTCCTGATGAAGTACATACCTAATCCATCACATGTACATAACACATTGGTCATATCAATAGAGAATTATATTTCTTATGAGAAATAACTGGTTACTATTATTCATTCAATAGATAAATATATATGGAAGAGGACCACTTATATGGTTAATGTCATGTGGTGAAACCCTCGACTTCAGGATGCTACTTGGGAACTTGATAATGTAATGAGGTATAAGTGTCCTCAATTATTGGTACTAAATTAATGATTTTTTGAGAGAAATTAATTTTAAGAGAGTACAATATAACACCCTGATATTTGGTGAAATTTTTATTTAAATGAATTTAATATTTTTCATATTTTTCTTTACACCTAACATAACATTTACCTTGTGTTTTCACACAACTCATATTTTAAAAGAAATATTCAATATTATTAAAATTATATTATATGATAGTTATCATCATGCCATTGAAATGATGCTTATGAATAGTTTTAACTAAATTATGAAGATATATGGTTTAATCATTTATAAAAAATTAATTTTTTTATTACTATTTAATTATAAATTAAAATAAAAACCTTCTCAAAATAAAGGAAATATTATTTTTGTGGAAAAAGAATTTTAAACACCAAAACATGTTTTTCCAAAATAATTTAAGAAAACACATATGGTGAATGGTTTTAATGAATTTTATAAATTATATATTCAATTAAATATTTTACATACATATTATGTGTTTTCTAGACAACAGATAAGAATAAATCCAATTTTACGCTTTAAACTTTTCTTTTTCTAAAAAAACTTTTGGCCACCACCTTTTCGCACTTACATAAAAATTAATTATGGATAGCATTGAAAATTTTATTAAATTTAATACTTTTCATTCTGTAAATAGTTGTTTTAAAAATTATTAGGGATAATTTTTTATAATATTTTGAAAAATTAATTTCTTTACTTAGTAGTGAAAATACTGAATATTAATTGAAAACATACTTTTCAGTTTAATTATTTATACTTATAAGTTATATTTTATTTTTTTATCACGTTAAACTAAGTTAAAAAATATATATTAATCATATTTATCTCATTGGAGCCTCTTCAATACTTATTTTTTATATAAAAACCTTGTAACATTTTAATCATTTTCTATATGAAAATCCACTTTCTCATCATGTCTCCTAGATTAATAATAAATTAAATTTTGCCTATTCTATTATTTAAATTTGTAAAAATGGATTCAAAAATTTTAATACTAATTATTTGTATTATCTATTAAATTAATTTCTTTTTTTACCTGAATAAAGATTAAAGATAGTAAAAACAATTTATCGTGGTTAAAGTAAAAATGGGTTTACTGAGGGTTGAACTAAATATATAATTTTTAAAATTACCTAAAAATTTTTCTAATAATATTTTATGGGGTTATTTAGACTCTATAATTTATTGTTATTGATAATAATCCTTTTATGACACTTTTTCATGTGAAAATCGTGGGTAAACCATCATATTTTAAAAAATTACAGGTCTCCCACTCAATTCACATACAATTGGCGACATCTCTCCTTTCATATTCACATGATAAAATACTTTTGGATTTTAAAATAACTTACCAAATCACTTTAAAAATTCCACCCCCTAATCCTAGAAGCCTTATTTTTGGAATGATGATGGCCTATGAATGATTTTTGTGTATACCTAAGGAGGTTACCTGAATGAGAGGTGACGTTCTTCAAAAAATATTTTTATTTTATTTATTCCTATAACTCTTTAAATTTCTATTATAGCATGTAAATATAATAAAAAATATATATTCCATATAATCATATGTTTTTATGTTTTTTATGACCTAAAACCATATCAACTTCTATAAAATGGTTAATTATTTCATCATTCAAGTGTACAACTAACTACCGCCTAGTGAACCAATGTCATTCATTTTTCCCATACCAACTCTCAAGGTTGGGAATGATGATGGATATAATGGTTATATGTATATATATATTAAATTTTTTAAAATATACCAATATATTAATTAATTCATATTTTTTTAAAACTTCCTTTCTATTGAGAAGATGATAATGTTGCTCATATATACAACAAACTACTACCTTGTGAACCGATGTGATTAGTTTTTCACATAAACTTTACATGGAATGTAATAATAAAATATATAAAGAATATATGTGATTAAAGTTAAATTATAAAGATATGAAATATTTATTTATCATTTTAAAATGTAATATCTCATTCTAATTATAACATTTCCGTCACTAAAAGTTGATAACGTTGTTTGTGTACGTGTATACTACTGCCTTCCTAAAGCGATGTGACTGTCTATTTTCATTAAAAACCCCACATAGTTCATATTTATATATATATATTTTGAAAATAAAATTATATTATGATTATTCTATAAATATAAAATATTACATACCTTTTTTCATAATGATATTTGAAAAATGGAAATATTACTAATGCATCTGTACGAAAAACCATTTCCATGATCGTAACATACTTCATTTCTCACAATTGCCTTTCAAAATAAATATTAAAAGTAAAATTGATATATAAATATGATAATAATTTCATGATATTTTTCTGTATATTATGTAACTATAATCAATATAAGAGGATTGAAAATAAAAAATCAAAACACATATATATAAAAGTGGTTATTACCCAAATTGTTATTTTAACATTGAATTGGTGATAAATGGGTAATAAACGGTAATAAGTAAATTATATATGGTATAATATAGGTAATTATGGTTGTAAAATATATTTATAGTATGATTATATTTATTATACATGATTTTCAAACTTGTAAAAAAGTATTTAAAACATAAGGTAAGGTGTTTATATCTCACTTTTCACTTCTATGAGACGCATGCCATATTCCCAACCTATATATTTTATATACTGTATATACATCCCGTAAATATATTTTATGATAATTCTCATAAAAAATATGTGTATTACATATCAATTTTAGGATCTATCTATCAAGGGGATTATGTTTCAAATGTTTCTGAAGTGGTAATGGTTTTATGCTACATTTTCATCGTTTATCGAGTTTGTTTATGATTAAGTCTCTAATGTTGAAATATTATGATATATATCTCATAAATTATCATCTATTTTATTCTGATATGGTTATTCATTACGTTTTGAGGCAATTTTACCATTTTCCACTCTATTGTAGTTAAAATTATTATAAAAATAATTTAAATAAAAAATATTCTATATTTCTCTCTTCGGATGAAAATCCATTTTCATCCAAAAGCAATATTTCTAAAAAAATTAAAAATGTTTCAAAATTTCAAAAAAATAATTATTATAGACATTTTTCACCAGGTTTTATTTTTTCAAATTCTTTGGAATGGAATCCTCATTTCATTTTCCAAACAATTCCCATTTTGGATTTACAAAAAATCGTAATGAATATTTATTTTAGAATGTACGTAATGTATGTAATATTATTGAATCATAACATTTATTAAGATTTATTTATTTATTTTAATGGTTATTTTTAATGAAATTTATTTTTAATTTTATTCGAATTTTTAATTTTTAAATCTAATATTCAATGAAAATTTATTTTCCTCAAGAAATGATCCAAATGATGTTTCAAAATCATTATTCTTCTAAGTTGATATAATTTGATGTAACTCTTTATTTTTTTTGTATGTGAACAAAGGATACAATTACTTTTGTTTATATTAATGGTTTATCATTAAAACATGTTTGTTAACCCGTTTCTCTTTCATGGGTAATACCATGATAAAATTCGTATGAAACCTTATTTTTTCACTAGATATAATATGATGAAATGATAAAATGATAATAAAACCTATCACTTTTATGAAATTTATTATATGGTGAAATTTTTATGGAACCCATTTCGTTTCATGGGTTATGATAAGAATAATTTCTTATAATCTTGTGGTACACATACATATGATTTTCATTATGTGACCAATGAGACCTATACATATATCCAATGCATTTTGTAAATATGGATAAATCATGAGTATATATGTTATTTTTGAACCCTAATTCATTTTCAAAATTCTATGTGTGAACCATTTTACATGTTCAAAATGTTATTTGTGAGTCATATTGTAGTTTCACAATGTTATACCTGAACCAGATTATGTGTTCACAGTGGTATGTGTGGCCATATCTTTAAAGTTCATAATATCATGAGGGGACCTCGTTATATGTTAATAAAATTTTGTGACATCCTGATTTTGTGTACCTAACTTAATTATTTATCCTAACTTCAATTATACACATTCACAATTTTATAAACTTTTGTGTCTTCCATAAATATATTTCTTTATGCGAACGTTAATCTCTCTTGGATGGTGTTCTTTCCTTACCTAAAAATTCATATCTTCTAAACTTTCAATATTTATGGAATGAATAAATATTATGATATTTTTTATATAGGTTTTGATTTCCAAAAGTTATTCTCTTATTTTGATACCATTGTGTTTATGTTATGTTTATGTATCTTACTTGTTTTCCCTTATTAAGCATATTATGCTCACCCTTTCTTATGATCCATTTTTTCATGTTGTGAAGAATGTTTTTAAGAAATGTATGTTTGTGAATAGTACTAAAGGGGAAATATATTTATGGGAGATGATGAAATATTTAACCAAATTATTATATTTTGTACCTATTAAACAAATATACTAAACTATTATGGTCATCAAGTATGTGTTTGTTTAATGTATTTAATATTTATAAAAAATATGTAATATCAATGCATGCGAATATTGAGAATGTATTTTTCCAATGAATTATATAGATAAATATAACATAGTATTTATTATTTAAAGGTTTATATTCTAATAACATTTCAATAATGTTGTTTTCAAAGTCAAATTGTGTGAATAGTTCCCAAAATGTCTTAAAGATTATTTTATGTTATATATATAATGTTAATTATAATTTTAAAGATAAAAATCCTAAAAGACTAAATTTTGGATGATAAATGATATAAAATTATATAATGTGGCCATTTATGTTTCGATTGTTTCCATATAGGTAAAATTATGACCCTTTAATAATGAAAAGGTTATTACAACAGTTAAGGGTAAATTTGGTTAACCAAGGTGTTTAAACCAAAAGAAATTGATTAAATTGAATATTAACCAATATAAAATTCATTAGATGATGATATTTCAATCATATGATCTTTTATTACAAATTCAGGTATATTAGGGGGTATTATAATTATGAAATACATTAGTTATATTTAAATATTTTCATTAATTCCATGTGTGTCATTTCTCTCCCTTATAAAAGGACACCCCTTCCTTCTTTTCTTTATAGCACTTTGAGCTATATAGATCGAACAAAACTTTTAATAATTCTCTATTTAACTTATCCATCCATGAATTATAGGAAATTTTCTATTTAAATGTTTATTCTTGGGGTACATAAGAAGGGATTTAATATATTTCTATCGAAGTAGATGTAATTATCTTTTTCAATCCTTTCAAATAAAATTTTTCTAGAAATTCATCTAAACGTATTATAAAAATAAAAAAAATTAACTAATATATATATAATATTTTAATTTTATTAGGACTATTGGATAAAAAAAATTACATCTCTTTTCATGCTATGAGAATTGAAAATATTCCTTATGTGTTTGTATGATTTACTATCTCCATATAGTAATGAAATGCATTTTTATGACATTTTTACATGGATGGTTTTAAATATGTAATTATAATATATAATTGATATATTTTTTATATTATTTTTCATTTAATTATAATATCACATCTACCTTTTTACCTTTCTATACATTGTAAAATAATAGCATCTCCTGTGCATATGTGTGCACTACTAGCTCAATTGAGTTATGTGATTTGATTTCCATTTATAGTGTACATGGATGGTAATAAGGTTATATAAAATGAATATATATGATATAAATTATATAATAATTATTTTTAAAGGTGAAATATTATTTACCATTATTTTTTAAAAAATTTTAGAAAAGTGAAAACAACGTTCAAGCGTATGTGTGGCCCATTGTCTCTATAAATGCGACAATTCATTTTTCTGTATACATAATTTTTATAATACTATAAATTTATCATGAATATAGATTATATTTATATCATTAATAACAAAATTATATAATGGATCCAAGATCAATGAATAAATACAAATACTACAAAAGGAAAATTCGTATGAAAAAAATGAAATAGTTAACACATGGAAATAAGGATTTTAATATGGAGTTATTTATAACTGGAATTTAAAAGTTATAATAAGATCATATATGATATTAAAAGTAATTAAATGATTATTTTATATAATTATATTATATTTAAATAAATTCTTTATTATTTTAGAGTCTTTTAAATTCAATTTAATGCTATGGTAATGGTTTTTCATCTCACTTATATTTATGCGGGTCATAGACCATATTCACCACTATTTTTCTTTGTGTGGTGTGTATAAATCCCATAAATGTATTTTAACTTTTTTTTCAAAAAATTTATGGGGTTTTAAAAATTTATATAATTTTCTCTCTTTCATATAGATTTTAATCAAATATTACAAATAGGTATTTGTTCTTAATATCTTTATTTTTATGTTATGAGATATTTGATTTTATGCACCTATTTATGTTGATTAGGTGTGCACAATTACCCTTTGACATGATGCATCATCACTCTCTATGTATTGATGATATTTAAATTTTTAATTTATTTCAATATTTCATGGGGATAATGACTCAAAAGTTACCCGAGTGGTAATGGGTTCATAGGAAAATCTCATTGTATACTAGGATTATTTATGATTTAGTTTTCAAGGATGAAATTATATGCTCTTCTTATCATGAATACCATTAAATTTTTTCTCCTTTCGTTACTTATGGAGATTACATCTTTCCTTTTATTTTTAACCCTTTATGTTCTCAATAGATTGAAAGAATATTTTCACTGTAATCTAACTTTATTTCTCTCGTTAGTAAAAATAACTTTTTCTTCTGTATCCATGATTTCTGAAATACATTAATGACTAATTAAATTATTCACCGATAATTAATTAATGTTATTTTTATTCATGTTTTACTTTTGAGAAAATTCGTTTCAAAAAAATTATCTTTTAATTTTTTGAATGAGGTACTCTTTTCTTTCACCAAAAAGATGAAAGGAATATTTGTTATATAGTAAAAAACATGAATAGAATTTCCCACTTTCATATATAGTGAATGTTTTTAATCTTCCATTAGTTTTTTTTATGGTTATTTTTAAATTATGTTTTATCATAATATTTTGGATGTTTTTATGTTTTAATGTAGTGATTTCAAAATGAAAAGGGTATTTTTCTCAAGAAATACTCCAAGTAATATTTTAAAGGGATATTAATATACTATAACATCCTTTTATGTTAACTATTATTATTTATGGTTATGATCCAAGGATACCATTGTTATTATTTTTTTATGGTTTGAATCTATGATGATGAAATATAAAATTTTTCTTGGGAAACTATTTATTTTCCATGGGTTTCTTAACATTAAAATGATGAAATATTTATGAAAATAATTTCATTTCCAAAGGCTATGCTATGATGAATGTTTTATGATATTTTGGAGAACAACTGAATGAATTTTTAAATTTATTGGTTGGATCGTAGTGATATATCCCTCTGATGTATTGGTTAATTATAGATATCTCTTTAGATAATAAAGATTGGAATGGGGAGAAAACCATGTTCAGTAAGGGAGTATGTCCACTATGATTGTATTAGAAGTAGACCTTGACTATGTATATGATAGAATAATAAAAGAACCCAATCGACAATGATATTATTTGATGAGAGCATTTTCTATAGAAATGATTTTATATTCTTATTTTTATTCAAAAAAATTATTTCTTTTGATAATGTTATGCCACTACTAAAAAATTTGGGTTTATCTAGCACTAGGGATTTAATAGTTGTAGCTAAAAACACTATAAAAGACCCCCTATGAGAGTGCTAAATAAAGTGTTGTTGAAGGGGGTCTTTAAAATTTCTAAAAAAGTATTGTTACACGGGAGACTTAGTTATTAATTATTTAAAATCACTGAAAAATGTTCCATTTATTACTGTTTGTAAAAAAGCACAGATTAGGGGGTGTGTTTATCAATTCCTTTTTAGAAGTGCTGATAAGGACCCCCCCCCCCCCCTTTATGAACACTATTTTACAAGCACTGATAGAAGCTTAGTTCAAAAAAATATTATATTTTATTAAAAAATATATTAATATATACACATATTTATATTGATATAAATATAATATATATTTTTTAAAATATGTTTTCGATACTACGAATAGGAATTTACACTTAAAATATAAAATATTAAGTGAAAAAAGCTTATAAAATAAATAGAAATAAAATTTTAATTAAAAAATTATCTTATTATTAATCTATTATAGGCATTTAATATGAATTTGAGGATAATAAATAAAAAAATAAAAAAATCTAAAATATGTTAAAAATGTAACTTAAACATCAAACGGTCACGACTATTTGATCTGGGTGTCTTTTTGGGATCTACCACATATCAAATCAAAACCTATGATGTGATATACACCATTGTAAAAGGGTAAGACCATGGTCACTATATTTTCAAGGAAAAAAGGATCATAACGCATAAAAACCTATGTCTTCAGTCGAGTTACACCAATTTTCTAACTTTAAATGGATATTAAGCATTGTTTATGGGGGGTCTTTGTTTTTGAATTTTTAGTGGGGACTAAAATTTACTTGGGTATTAAATTCATATTGATAATATAGATTTTATATTTTATCACTTTACATAAATTGATTTTATTTGTAATCAAATATATAAAAATATAAACATATTATTTATATATTCAAACATAAGAAAATTATTTATAAATAAATCAATTTAATATTTTTACGTATATAATATATTTATTAATATATAAACATATATATAATATTTTTATAAAACAATGGAACAAAATATGTATAAATATATAGAAGTATCATAAAATGTGAAAAAATAGTATAGGGGGTGGAAAAGGATTTGATTTATATACTAGAGGTCTAGGGTTCAAAACTCATTGGTGGAAGGGTTGTGTGTGGAAGGATGAGATTATCTAAAATGATGAAAAAGGGTGGGAAGGTGGGAATTTATAATAAAGTTTGGTGGGTAGTGAGTGGAAGAAAATTATATACCCTTTATCAAAAAATAATTTATCAATTTTTTTTGGACAATGAAAGGGGGCCTTTAACAAATATTTTTTAGTTACAATAAAATTTTTGGGGTTTTAACAGTGCTTTGATTATCAACACTTTTGTTTACTAATTTAGTAATTTTATATCATTGTTAAAAGCTTATTTTGTAGTAGTGTTCTCTCAAAGGCCATGTTATTTCTTTTCATTATCATTCTTGTATTATTAAGTACCATGATTTATTCAATGACTGAAGATTTTGATCTATGATATAATGTTTATGTATTTGTAAATGTTAACCTTAAGTTTTCATACCATTATTCCCCTTTTTTGTTTAAGTGTTCATTGATATCTCCCTTGTTTACCCCTAATAATTATCAAAGATTTCCCTTTATTATATTTTCCTTAACCAGTTTATGAGTAAATGTTTTCAGTAGGTATTGTTTAAAAATATTACTATGTGGGATGGTATTTGGTGTGAAAATAAATATATCTCATAAAATTACAAGATTATTTCCCAATTATCTTACGAAACTAACCCTTAATGGTTCAATTATGGTTCATAAGGTTATAAAATTAATACTCATCTTAAATGATGTGATTTTTATGTACAAAAAAATGGGTAACTATAGTTTGTAATAGAGTATGGTTTAGTTAATATTTAGAGATTATTATTAGGGAACATTGGTGAAAACCCTAAGAACATTTCTAACTATGCGATAACATCTTAATGTCCTATTAAAGTAGATAATGTGTGGTTATCACATCAATATATTCATTTCTAGATACTATAAGTGGATGAGGTTTTGGAGAAGATGAATCTAGGGAAAATTACCCCAAAAAAGATTTGATGGAGTATATATCAAACATCATTATGGTGCATAGTTAGTGTTCCAACACTGTCCACATTGTTTTCAACTCCCATAGAATATGATCATGTTAAATCACATTTTTCATAAGATCCATATTTTGTATTTGAATATATGATAACCAAATACGGCCTATGATAAACCAATGGTTATATATATTGAAAAGGAGGTTTCATCATATTATTTATTTTTCATGGATATATGATCTCTCACTATGAATATGTTTTCTCACACTATAATTTTTGTTTTTATTCCATAGATAGAAGTGGGAGTAATCACACTAACATTGATTATCATGGATAAGGGAATGATATTCCTCTTGAGAAAAAAATTAACTGGGAGATAGAAGTTGAAATTTTTTGACTATATCTAATCATCTATCTTATTATCTGATAAACAATCACAACATGGGTGAGTTTCATAACACACTTAATAAGAGAAAAAAAGAGTTTCAATAATACCATTTATGGAAGAAGATTCAGCTTTCTACATGTTAGGTGTTCTAGATGAAGTACATAGTTAAATGTTTCAAAGAAATTGGAAAATGTTTTATGTGTGGAAAATAAGTGCATAGGGAAAATAAATACTAAATAAAAATAAAAGATTTTAATAGAGAGATATGAATTTCATCCTAAGGTACTATTAATAATTCAATGTCATATGTGTGGATAATTTAGGTATGATCCCATCCAATGCTAAAATCCAAAAGTTAACAGATAATCCAATTAAGGAACAATGTTATGTGAATCATTAAAGTTAATGTATTGAAGTGTTTATGTATATAGATTTGATAAATATGTTGTATATGTGTCATATAAATGATATATTGGTTATAAGAATTAGGAAACATCTATGGGTTGTTCTATAAAGAAAATTATTGTGATTATTCAAACCTAATTAGTGATATGATTTATTTTTGGGAGACTCATGATCAGGGGAAAAGACCATTAATGTCTTCTTGATGTTAAGATAAAAAATTTTATTTATGATAAAGAGATGATAATGAAAATTTTTATAGTATTTATTACATTTTAACTGAATTTTGATTTTATTACCACATGATTTATTTATTATAGGTGATGTTTATGACATTTTATTGATTTATGGAGTATATTGGAATATTTTCATGCATTTATGTTTTTAATGAGGCTTTATGTTATGGTATTTTTAGGTAACATGATTGTTTTATAGAGTTAATGATGAATCCAATATTGTGGTTTAAATAAAAAATTTTGTTAAAATATTATTTGATGTTAATTTAGTTATGGTCTATTATATGGTGGGATATAGATAATATTTATATTTTAAAAGTTATTTATTTACAAGGTGATATTTTTGAAGATATTTATGGTCATGTTAAGGATTAACATTTATTTTACTATATAAATTTTATTCATGACATTTTTCAACATTTCACTACATTATAAGAATATATAGTGGTTTATTAGGGTGATTAATTATATTTTGGGAGATGTTTTATTTAATCCATGTCTATGTAACCCTTTTGTTTAACATCTGATTTAACATGAAATATTATTTGGGAAGAATACAATTAATTATGTAGGGGTGTAAGATAAAATGTATTAGATCACTATTATGGATTAAAAATTATATAATTTTGAGTTTATTGATGTAATTTCAGATGTAGGGTTATTTATTTATGGAATCATCAATGTTAATCCTTTGGTGTTGTTGTGGAAATGTTACAGTAAAATGAATTATTTTTTCTCATGAATGTCTATACAATATGGATATTACCTTACCTTTTGCTAATTTTTTATTAATGTTTAATGATATGAGGAATACCTTGACATAATTTCTATAATATGTGATCCATTATAATTTTATGTCAATGATTCATGATTGAAAAAAAATCTTTTTTAATACCCTTCATTTGGATCAAATGACGATATGATGGTGAAAATTGATTAAAGGACGAAATTATACATTTCATGTCAGTATATATTCTTATATTTATAGTTTAAATGATAATATAATTCCTAAAGTATAGTAATATTATCTTAATAAAATATTTATTCTATTACATTTATTTTTAATGAATAAATTTTATTATTCACACCTCATAGGTTTATTATTTTTTGGTAATTAAATTTTTCATGATCATTCACCATATTGTGATAAATGTTCTGTATCATTATCTATAACTATTTAGACAATAGTATTTTTATCCCATTCAATATTTTCAGTTCCCAAAAATGTTTTTATATTTTTATACCTAGTTATGAGTCCTTCTAGATTACCTTAAAATTTCTCTACCCTTTTTTCAAGAGAATATTTCATTAACCGTTATTACGAAGTGAGCCTTCAAAAAATTAATTTTTAAATATCAATTCATTAATTAATAGGAATAAGTTAAATTTCAAAGGACATAATTTAATAAATGTGGCAGAATATTACACCGCATGATTTTAAAAGAACACTATTTTCATTACCATATAAAGATGAATCATGGGGCTTTAACGAACTAAAAATAATAATTATTTTATGATAGTTAAAACATAGTAGATAAATTGGAATGAAATAATTCAATTAATAGAATTATAAAAAATATATATAAATTTCATAATCAATATATTTTATTCATAAATTCATTGGAAATAAGAACTCATTTCTTAGTAAAACAATTTTATTTTCAAAATTTGTTTTCTTAAAAAATATTTTTTAATTTATCTGTAAGAAAATATTAAAGTTAATTTCTAGAAATATTGAATATTTTATTTGAAAAAAAAAATTAATTTCAAAATCATTTTAATAAAATTACCATTAGTTTAATTTTTTGTATTTTTTGAAAAATATATTTTGTCTTCTGAATAGTGAAAAACAGTTTTTTAAATATATTTTCTTTCCGGAATTTAGAAATAACCATTTTTTTAAAATAATATTTCGAAGTAGTATAAGTTTTATTATATTAAAATTAAGTTTATTATAATAAATATTACGGTTGAATTTGGTATAAAAACAATTTTACACATCAAAATGAATTTTTGAAAAAAATCATACATGTTTTTAATTTTTATATTAATTTATTTGTCTAATTGTATAATTTGAAAATAGAAAAATAGATTACATATTTTTAATTATGTGTTCCAAATTTAGAAAATTATAATATTTTATTTTATTTCATTATGAAAAGTTACCATAACAATTTTTTATCACCATATTTATGGTAAAATTTGGTAATTAGGATTAAAACTATTTTGATAAGTCTAATAATTCATTAAAAGACCTTAATTTATTTTAATGGATGACTATATTTTTCAACAATCATCCAATCTTTGGAAATTTAAAATTTTACAATTTAACTTTAATTTTAAACATTATAATATTTAAGTAAAAGATAAAGTCATAAATGTTTCTTTCTTGCATTTAATATCTACAATATTTTGTGGCATGGAGATATATAACTTATTTTAACTTATAAATTTTTATTACAAACAAAGAATTTATTTTTATTATTAGGGTAATTTATTTTTATATTTTATTCTTGATGAAATTACCTTAAATTGTTAAGTAACCCCAACACAACGATTGTGAAAGTATTAAAAAACTCAAGTAAATGATTTGATAAAATATAAATGTAATATTTAATTGGGTGAGTTAATGTGTCACAACAATTATAAATATAAATTTTCATGAGAAATGTTAAAATACCTTCTAAATAGACAAACAACCTAGTCTGATTTATAACTCGAGTGGCATTCCTGATCTTCATAGGCAAGATACATGTGTCAAACATAAAATATAAAACTAGTGGAAATGATTTATCCCAATAAAAAACATGATAAAATTACCCAAACAGAACATGCCACATAAACCATCAATTATTGAGCATCAATAAAATAAATGAACATGATATAATACAACTTAAATTGAGAAAAATAGAAACTAAAACCAAACTAAAACCAATTGGGACTAAACCAGTCTCCAAGTGACCTCTTAGTTACCACTATTCATATAACATCCTACACTAGAGGAAACCAGAACAATAATTGATCCTATAAAACTGCTCGGGTCTACCAATGTCGAGTGGAACTAGTATGGTGTGGCAATAAATAGTTATATAGGTAAGAATCATTGTATCCATACATTTTCATTCCAAATAATATATATAAACCCTAGTTAAATTTATAAATTAGGATTTTACCATTTCAAAAACCCAACACACCTTTCCAAAAAAGGCCACCTTTAGAAATAACACAAAAAATGATTTCCATTTTTAAAATAAATTTAGATTTCAAAACCCAGTTCAAGAACCCAATACTAAAAGAAGATATCAATCCATGTGATCAAAAAAATTGCAGAAAGATAATTTAAATAATGGAAACAAGAGAGATTTAATATTGAAGAAAAAAGGTGTAGTAGATTAAAATAAAACATATAGATAATAATCAAGGGTATTTCCTAAACATATATAGAATAAATACGATGATGTACTCTATTTACAATCACATGTTAGCGTATGGTTCATTTCTATAGTCAGTAACTAACTGGATACTGTAAAATAGCCTCATTAGTGGCACATCCCACTTTGCCTCTCAGTAAATCCAAGGCCACCAACCCATCTAATTGGTGTCGGTAAGAAACCATCACTCGATCATTTAGATGATTCTGAGGAATCCGAAGATTATAGTATGTGGTGAATTATGATGTCCTCACACAAATGGAATGAAACGATAACCAACATTTGTAATCATTTTTTCTTTTCCTAAAAACCCACACCACTTATGCGATGAACCTCTCCATGGAGGGTCCACTATAGAGGTTCCCATCACACATCAAGTCATGAAAAGTTCTATCTAGGCATATATTGTTGGATTTGGTGCCTTATAACCAACTTATGTGTACCTTATGATAACATTAATCCATAGTTTTGAATATTAATATGCTTATTATCACATTGTTATTGTTCTTCTATGTAACATAGTATGTGATATTGTCCAAAGAGTATCTATTGCACTAAAAGGTAATGGTCGTTCCCCGATATGATGATAACCAGAAAGTGCATGGATAATATTATTTTTTATATGTTCTATTGCTGGATGATATAATTTAAGGGACACAACTGATATGGGAAATCATTGGTGGAGACTCATAGGACATTGAGGCTTCTTTCCATGGTGTATGCCTTTAGTAATATCCAGTGTAGGATATTATGGGAACAAGACCTGCCAGAAGGAAATGAATATATATATATATGTCATTGAATTATCCTATCTGTGGATGTGTGTATTTATCCATACACATTAATATTATTAATAATGAGTATTAGGAGTTGTGTAATTTTATGTATTGATGAAAACTGTGATGAAAAATGTTCATGGAGAGGTATGATATTTTGGGTGTATGACGATTAATATTACATTAATAAGCAATGCATGAAATGAATTTCCTTTCTGTTCTTTAATGGATGTTAGAATCTAAATCCCTTTGATCAATATTATATAGCCTAAATAAAAGAATGGACATGGTGTTCTATAGGAATGTTCATTTTCAAGGAATACAAAGAATTATAAAATTGAGCATATAGGTTGATTGCACCGGCAGGCAACCTTCTTGATTAGAGATATCATGATAAAAGAATTTTATTACATAATAAGCATCCGTATAAGGTATTATATTTTTATGTCATTAAATTATTACTCTATGGGTTCTTTAGTTTTATGTAAGATGCAAACATTGGAATTTAGAATACATTTCCTATTACAACTATGAAAGTGGACTTGAGGGTCACACACTAAGAATATCAAAAATCATAGATAAATAATATTATTATTATTTATTATTTAACAAGTTAATTAAATATATTCCCCACATGTGTTTTAATAATTATTCATATTTTCTTGATCACACTTATTCTATCACTAATTAGTCTATAGAATATATTGTGAGAATAATATTTAATAAATATTTATTTTTCTATTTAGTGAATAGAATATTTCTTTATTTATTTTTGAATAAGGGAGTGATATTTATTTCATAAATATATAGTCATTATTCATGTCCCAAAAATTATATCTAGGGAATGGTGGACCGGGTTTAATGGTGTGGTGAGAAATAATAAATATTGATTATTTTTTTATTAATAAAATTAATTTAATTTGCAAGTTACCCACATGTCGAGAAATAATAATAATAACAATATTATTATTTTACATGGGGTTCTATAGGTATTAAATAAATAATTAAGGGAACTTGTGAAATTAATTTATTTTAACCGTATTAGTATATAAATAGATGTTTATTATATTCTAATAGATACCATTAATTTGTTTTGTTGTGAAAAATGATTTGGAGAATCCCTTCAATCCATATAAAGAATCCTTCTCCATATACTCCCCCAATAACAGAGTGTGATCTTCCACTACCTCTTAGTTTTATGTAAAGATAGATTTAGGAGAACTCTTGGGAAGTGATTCCCAAGGAGATCAAAGTTAAATCACGCAAGTGATTGGATATTATATGATAGCACCTGGAGATCCAAATGACGATGTTCAGAAATTTTTGCATCATGTGTGGCTCACTACAAGAGGGAATCTACTCTTTATTCCTAGAACGCACCAATGGTAGAACACATGTCTATTTTCTGTTCAATTAATAAATATTTAATTCTAATAAAGTAACTAGTAATCAATTAAATTGATTATAAATAATATGTGATTATCCTTTCTCTGATTTCTATGTTCTATCACTTGTGTATATTATTAGGTTCAACTCGATAGATCATGTTTTTTATCATTCTATAAATCATTTATTCATCATCAATCATGGGAAAAAGTGAAGTTAGGCATGACCCATCTCACGCTTCCTCTATTCCTAGAACCCACAATTGGTATCAGAGTGGTCAAATAATTATTTATAATTATATAACGATCATTGATTGATTTATGTATTTGAGATTTAGTTTTCAATTAATGTCTAATTAATCTTTTAATCCAAGTTTCATAATATAATTATTTCTCTTTGATTTCACATTGATCAAATCAATAAGATTATTTTTTTGACTGAAATAAAATTGATAAATTCATATATAGATTCCAAAGATTCTAGACAAATAAAATTGGAGTACATTCTATTTAATTGGAGTTACATGTCATGTAACTGTGTTCAATGCATCTGGAATTAGTTTAGAAATATATTCAAACCGTGTGCCTTGATGAAACACAGTGTTTTTATTTCATAAATTGTGTTTTGACCAGTCTAAGGTGGCACACAGTCATCCAGAGTATATGTAGTGTATCACATGCACATGGTGAGTAGTCCCTTTGACTCATAGATGGGCCATTTATTTACAAACATGACCTACTTGACTTGTGACCATGTATGTCAGAGACCGCACACCGTGAAGTCCAATTTTTTGAGGAATGGATTACATGATGAGTCCTAGGGCATGTATTTATGATATATGGTGAGAGATTTACACATTTTGTAGCACTCTTTTACATGCAGTGTGCTTATACAAAATTACACCCCTTTAAATTTTATTTATTATTCTATGTAAAAAATATCAATATGTTCTTGTGTGTTGTCATTGAGTTGGTCGGACACTCCATGTGGTAGGTTTTAATATATATATATATATATATATATATATATATCTGTGTGTGTGCGAGTTTAATTAATATCTATATAATGTATATATCTAGATATCATGTTTGAGTCGTATTATCGTTGTCACTCTATGTGCAATAAATCATGACACATTACAGAAAAAATGTAATTCCACTAATAATTTATTTGATACTAAATGTCATGAAATTATATTATCAGTCATTTCTGATATATGTTATAAAAACTAAACCATATATGATTATAATACACCTCGATTAGATTCAGATGGGTATTAACTATGTTTCCTTAAAAGTATATTTATATACATAGTTAATATTACCTAAATTAATTTAATTTGTTTAAAATAATAATGGTTGAGAATTTCAAGGAAATTCATATGAGAATAAAAATAAATTAATCTTTTAATTAAAGAAGATAATTAATTGATTTGAGTGAAATATATCTTAAATAATAACTATTAAAAATTTATTTATAGTTTTATTAAATGATTAATTTGTTTCATGCATGTTGATGATAATTTGCCTATACCAAACCATTGTATTTCACTGGTTTAATTTAATTTATTACTAAATTAAATTATTGGATTGCATGCCTTCTCTCCTGTTGTTATGTAAGTCCCTTAATTCCCATAGTTTCTTTTATATAAACCATATTCCCCTCACGTATATGTGTGTAAATGCATATTTAATAGATGGAGCGCCCAAACTAGAGGAGGCGGTTCATGTTTGTAGATGAGGCGAAACAAATCCAAGAGAGATACATTGGTGGATATATGGAAAGTTGTTATAAGAACATTAATTAGTTCAAGGTGTTTTCCGCCTAGGTCAACAATTAGTTTTTTCAAAATCTAAATAAAATAAACATTTCTATATGATCATGATCATACTACTTTATTATTTTATTTCTATGAAGTTGCATGGTCATTTATTTATGGATGTTTTTTTGTGATAACATGATTTATTGAAATTAACAAGAATACAATACAGAACTAAAATAAAATTGATTATGAGTAAATATTATCTAGGAGATGTATAATCACTTATTTAATCCACTTATTATTAATTGTCATGTAATATAAATAATAATTGAAAATTTACACATAAAAGAAAAAAATCCCTCAATTACATATATTATGTTGGCATAGCCTTACACTACATCAATTAAAATCAGTCCATAGTAAAAAGGTCATGAACAGACAATGTTAGGGTTAATATAATTATTGGATAATTCTAAATTGATATATTGGGTTGAATTAACTTATTTCACTTCATGGTATGACTACCACAGCAGGAAATTGTGTTACTGAATAGAAAGGGTTGAGGAAATACAATTAATGTATATCAGCATTGGGGAGTCCACTCAACAGATCAAAGAAATATGAGTTAATGTAGATAGAATTTTTATTTCCTATATAAACCCATTCAATTTTCTTGACCAACCAATATTGGGGTAATAAGAAAGGGAATATAGATCCTTTCCACTAGAATGCCCAAGAAACAAGATATTTATTTACCAATGGTGAGGGATATTGGTTGTTGATAAAATATTGGGAGACTAATAAATATAATGTTTATTTATTTATGTAGATTTTTTGAAACAATGTAAAAAAATTCTGCTCATATTTTTTGTAGAAACGTCATTAAATTGACATCTAACATATCACTTTGATCCTTCCAAGAGAATCAGAACCTTCCCACTAGAAAAAATTTCTGAGAGTGGAATAGGTGCTTACACATTATCATTTTCCATGAATGAAAATTATATATGTTAGAAGAATCCATTCCATACATTTATGGTAATGAGTCTAGTGATGAAGGGTTGTCTCACTATGAGAAAAAAATGAAGGATTCTATAAATTTTCATTATTTCATGTCATTATACATGTCCTGTGATATTTTGAAGTAGCAAGAGGACATGGATGAATATAGAATGTTGTATCACCATTGACATCTCTATCTAGATAGTTACAGACAATAATGATAAATGATTTCCAATGATTTATTTATTACTACTCTCGGAGAGTCCATGCTATCTGGGCCTGATGTATTCAATATTATTTTTTACATTGAATTCATAGCAATATTCCTGATTAAATTCCTGAATGGGTTGCATACAGATCTCATACTTTCATCACTATTTAATACCTTATCTAATTTTATTGTTAATTAAAGTATGAATAATAAAGAAAATTGTTTTTTTAAAACATATAACATTGATTCACTTATTGGATAAGAACATGGGTCATGATAAGCCCATGGTCCTTATATTGACCAGGTAATGGAAGAATAAGGAAAAAGTGGACAAGACACAAAATAATTCAAAATTTCTTAAGAAACATTCTTCCTAAAAGAGGAAGAACCAAATTCAGGGGATAGAAATTGAGGTGGTATGATTTTCATGTGGTAGTCCAGGACACTGGGAGAGGATATACACATAGAATCAAGGGGAAAGTAAAGGTGCATTAGTTATTGAGATCATTATTTAAATATATACACATTGGGTATTGGATATAGATTTTGGTTCTAATATATATATATATATACCTAAATATTATAAAAATGTAGATTCTGAAATATTTCCCGAGGATATATGGATCTATAAGCCGCCAATAGTGTGAGGATGGTTGCTCTAGCCATTGGTGAAACCCATCTTTCATTTCCCATGAGAATTATTTTGTTTTTAAAGTATTTGTATTATGTGCCTATGATTACCAATAACATAATATGTATCTTTCCTAGACAAATATGAGTTTATTTTCATGTTTTTAAATAAAACATATTCTTTTAAAATGACCACATATATTGTTGTATCGTACATTTAAATAACAATTTTTATACATTAACATATATTAAAAAAATAATGGAATTTAGTAAGATATCAAGTTCGCATGAATCATATAACACCCTACTATTTCATCCCCAACATGGTCATATAAAAAAGAAGCATATGACAAAGAAATTTCATGATGGTAATTTAGACTATTCTAAGCGAAACCCGCTTAAAATATTTCATTACATTTTACATGAAAAAATGGTAATACCGTCATTTTATGTATTGGGTGAATGGGCCACAGATGGTCTAGTATTGTTACACACTAATGTGTAAAGACCATTACTAATTGAATAAAGAGATGGATATTATTACTTCATAACTATTCCTTATTACATGAGTATATATGGCCATGTTTACATAATGATTTATAAGTTTGAGTCATTTGAGAAATTAAAGGAATTAAATAATGAAGTAGAGATTCAACTTGTTAAAAAGATAAAGAATATTTGATCATATTAGGGTGGTTAATATCTTAACCAAGTATTAATCAACATTCTATGGGGGCTTGGTATTCTATCTTCACTCATTGCACCTTGCACACGATTGTGGAATAGTGTTAGTGATAGGAGGAAACATACCTTGTTAGACATGGTATGTTCAATAATGAGTCATGGAGATCATTGATTCTTCTTTTGGGGATACATATTAAGAATTACATCATACACATTAAACCATTAACCAACTAAATGGGAAGATGTAATTCCATTTGATCTATAAAGGGGAAGGAAACACCTTTTTTCCCTCACAAGTGTGTGGGGGTTGTGAGGTGCTTGTTAAGGAATTTTTAGAGAACCAACTAGTACCCCATGGACAATGTGTATCTATATATGGTATCCCATGGAAAAAAGGTATACTATTTTTAAATACCCTAAAAATGAAATTTATTATTTCTAGAAAAGATATATTTCTTTATAGGGATCACATCCAAAAAATTTATAGTTTGGGAAATATTGACTTAGAAAAATTATATCTCAATATATAAAAGAGTTTGTATAGGAACAGATTCAACAGTTCCACATAGATTAAGTATTTCCTAGACCAAAAGTACTGCATTGGAGCATATTATCGGTAAAATAACCAAAGATATATGTTTTTCTAGTTTCCAAAATGGAGAATTGTTATTAGTTATCAATGATTAAATTATCTCCTACAAGGAGGATATAGTGAGCTCCAAATATTCATTATGTAAATAAGATATGAATTCCAAAATGGATTCCACATATCAGAACCACGGTTGGGTTCATAGTCCATGAAGAAGGTGATATAAATCCTATTGGATGAAAATGGGTATTCAAGTGAAACATAAAAAAGAAGTTAAATTAAATATAGATAAAGTAAGGATAGTCGATAAAGGGTTTAGAAGGCATCAAGGAATTGACTATGATAAAACATTATCATTATTTCCATGTATAAATCCTTCATTATTTCAATTTATATAGAAATTTACCATGACTATGTATTTGGAAAATGAGTTAAGGTAACAACAAATATAAATGCATATAAATCATAATTACCTTATCTTTGGGTAATTTTATTAAATGGGTGTGTTCGTAATAAGAAGAGTACCAAACAAGAGAATGCGGTGAATCCCTTGAGTAAAGTGATGTCTTATCAAAAGAAATAGTATTATGTGAGATCTAGTGGACTGAAGGTTATTAGTAGTTGTCTCAAGTGAAGGTGGGGGTATTTTGGAGTTTTTTCCCTACAACCAACTCTTATTTACTTTATAATGACCTATATTCATTGTTTTCAATATTAATAAAATTCCTATCACATCATGATTTTTATTCTACTTAACATATTCTGTGATATCTTTTAAATAGTAGTTTTTCACTAAAAGGTTATAAAAGTTCTCTATAAAGACGTGAACCTAGAATTTCTCGAATATACTCCTAAATACTTGTTATAGTATCACATTATATCATTTGAGTGACATAAATAATATAGGCTAGCATGGGTTGAGACTCAGAGGACTTTGAGTCATCTTTTCATGGTGAACTCCATTAGTCATATCTAGTGTAATAGATTATGAGAACGAGACCCACTAGTTGGAAATGAACATTTATATTTGTCATTGGATGTTCCTATTTTCAGACATGTGTATTAATCGTTACTCATTAATAGTATTACTAGTAATTATTATGAATCATGTAATTTTATGTATTGATGATAAATTTTTACAGTGAGGTGGGTTATGTTGGTTGCATCATGAGTAATATTTAACTAATGAATAACGTGAGAAAGGATTTTTACCTTATTATCTTTAATGTATATTAATATTTTAGGCCCTTTGATGGAAATGATATTTCCTAAATAAATCCATGTCAAGAATTTTCAAAAGGGAAGTTTAATTTCTGAGAAGTCAACAAAAATGACATCGAGCATATAGGTTGATGACACCAACACAAAATTTGCTTGATTAGAGATATCATGATAGATAGATTATATAACATGGTAGGTGTATGTATGATATATTATTCTATTTCAACATTAAATTCATTCTCTATGAGTTCCATGGTGTGTTTCTAGAAACCAGCATTGGACTTTAGGCTACTTCACCAAATGTCCCTGAGAAAGAGGCCTAGAGGGCCACACACAAAGTGTATATAGAATATTAATTAAATAATATTATTATAATTTATAATATAAAAATCTCAAAATATATTATTCAAATATGTGGTTTATTAATTATTCATGTTTTCTTGATCTCATTAAATCTGTCACCAGTTATTTGAGAGAATAGAATGTGAGTAGAATATTTACTAAATATTATTTTTCAATTTAGTGAATATAATATTTTTTTATTGGGGAATAATTAAGTGATATTTATTTTCTAAATAAATACTCATTATTCCAGTCACGATATATATTTTGGCAGAATGGTGGATTGTGTATAAAGTTCTAGTGATAAATAATAAATATTGAATATTACTTGATTAAGAAAATAGTTAACTTAATTCACATGACATGCACATGTTGAGAAATTATAATAATATCATTATTATTTTATATGAGGTTATTTAGGGATTAAATAAATAATAAAGAGAACATGTGCAATTATTTAATTTTAACCATAGAAATATATAAACCAAATTATATTATTTTCTAGCTGAGCCAATTCATTTATTTGTTTATGCACAAAACTTTTTGGGTATCCTCTCTAGCCCTAGAGAGAAACCTTCTCTAATAACACTCCAAATAATAGAGAGTGTACATCATCCACCTCTCACACTCATGTTAAGAGTGATCCATGAGAATTCTTTGGAATAAATACTTGACACGATCAAAGGCAGAAGACACAAGCGATAGGATCTCTCATATTAGCTCACAAAGATTCTTACAAAGAAATAAATATATTTTAGGATCATGTGTGGATCACCTATATAGAGAATATGATCATTATTCGTAGAATACAATGATAATATAATTTATATATGTTTTTTGATCATTCAATGAACAAATAATTCCAACAAGGTAATTCATAATTGATAAAATTGATGATAAATAAGATGTTATGATACTCTCTCTAGTTAGGATATTTTATCCCTTTTATATAATTTTTGATTCATTTATATATATCAAGATGTTTTTCATTGTTTAAATCGCGTATTGATCATCGATTATTGAAAACAAGGCAATGTTGGGCATGACCCATCACATGTATCCACAACCCCTAGAACCAACCTACATATCATGTTACATTAAAACAAACTTTCTAAACATATAAAGATGAATACCAAGATTTTAAAATTTATATTACAAGTTCATTTCCAAAAATAATTCCAAAACTAAGAGGAAAACCCAAAAACATGGTTGAAAGGTGGACCTTGATGTTATTTAGTGTTTAAACAACAAATCAATTTCCATATAGTTATTGGAGGCCTCATACACCTATCTATGATGGATTAATATCCAACTCTCCCATTACCAAATTATGGGGGTAGTTCTAGTAATTCTGAAGATCCTCCTTAGACACTTTTCCATTAAGGCTTGCATCATGACTAGAAGCTGATCAATCTCATCATCCAATCACCCGATAAGAGTTACAACAATCCTCCACACATCGAGAAGAATAACCAAAATAGGGCTATCCCCTTTCCTATAATCCACCATGGAGGTCCTCCCCATGATGGAATTCACTGTGAAAGTTTTCTCTATAGTAGTATTTCACATAATCATAAGGTTAGATCCATGGGAGATATAGTAATATGAAATCCCTCCTACCATGCGGCACTTGTAAAAACAAGGTCACTCATGTCTAATTCCCTCTCATTGAAAAGTGAAATTATTTCTCAACTAGAACATAGTCTAAGTCGATTTTCATTATCAAAACCACCCATAGGCCACCTATCTTCCTACATAATTGAGGAATTACAAACTAATATTGTTAGTTATAATAAATTTGAAGGAAATTGTGCAGTATTGCTGGATCAAGTAGTAGATCCCGTTGAAAAATATTAATATTTCATGAGAAAAATGATGAAACAATTGATAAATAATACATACACATCATGTTATAGCCTCTATCCACCTATCATTAGAACATTCTAATGGCACTTTCAATGTATTTTGTAAACGAAATACCCCTCAACATATGGAAAACCTTTCTTCACATTAGAGAACAAATATTACCAAATTATGAGACTAAAAATCATGTTAAAGTTCTAGAATTTATGCAATGAAAAATTGTCTTTGTATCACTCCAAGCTACATCAAATCTAAAGAAGCAGTGGGGAGTCCATCAACACTGATGCCTTTGTGTGTTGGAATGATTAAAAAAATTGATAAAAGATCATTTATAGGGTGTTCATACTAAAATATGGGTTTAATATGGAGAATTTCATTTCACTATTCTCCCTAATCGAAAATGATCACAGAAGGTAGATTCATGAAATTTCCTAGCATCAGAATGACTTCAAAAAAATGTAACTTATTCAAAACTAAATATGATCACAAGAAAAAAAGGCCTTAAATGACTCTCATTGATGTTTGTATAGACCAAAGTGATTTTTTGATATATTTTTTCTACCAAGAATCTAAAAAAATTAGGAATCCTCCCTTATAGGTGAATTCATCCAGCAGATAGAAAAAATGTTGGAAATAGTGAAATGGTCTTCAGAAGTTTGAGACCTAAGTGAATACAAAATGATGCACCCATACCATGTTCATAAAAAACACTATCAAATGATAATAGAATAAATGTCAATAGAATCCAATATAGTTCAATAGAAACCTCATACCATAGGTTTATGTTTTTTAACGTAGCCTTTCAGGTAATAAAACCAGGCCTAAATAGTCATGAATGTATAATGGGAATAGCCCCAGCCATTAAGGATGGTTTATTTTCATCTCAACGTCCTCCTCCTTAGTGGAAATAAATCTTCTCATAGTTAGGAGGATATTTGAAAAATGGATCCTCCCAGTTTTTCCAATCCAATGATACAATATTTTCACTAAGAACGCATATGAAATAGATGTTTGGAGATTTAATTCGAATTACCATCCACTATGAAGATCCCCTAAAATCAGATAAGGGGAGGACAAGGACTATTGTATGGAATAGAAAAATAAAGACTTTACAAGATACAGGTCAAGGGCCTATAATTCATTACAAAATAGTATATTTCATTCATACCACCGATAAAGACCATATAGAACATGAGGCCAATTCGTAGGATGAAATTGAGGAGGAAGTTCCAGTTCATAATGTGGTCTAAAAAGAAGCAATTGTTGGAGTTGTGAATACTGAGAGCTAATTTCTTTCCCGAAATATGGGAATTCTATAAGATAATTTAGTATTACTCTTCGAAATGCATCCAACAAGGAAAATATTATCGGTCATAGTGTGCCTCAGCTACCGCTTGTAGACGTTAATCCACATTCACTTGGGGAAATTTTTCTCAGTAGGATGAAGAGATTAATGAATTTAGGAGACTCAATATTGAACTACTAAAAGTATCCTTCATGGTGGATATACTCTACAAAAATATCCTCAACTGACATTCTCAGCCGGTGTACCACAACAATGAGGATTCTCCGAAATGACCAAATTGGATATAAAACATCCTCTCATCGTGGGATACCATCCACAAATATACTTGGATCACATGGTATCCAATTAGGAATTCCCTCCATTGTGAGCACAACCAAAATAGGGCCAAAAAAATCTATACAGACCTGCCCCAATAGGCAATCAATAGAAGATATGAGCAGTGCAACCATAGATGTCCCTATTAGCCATTTTACTTATTTAGGATCTTGATCATATATATATATCCCATGAGGGCTCATTAACACTATTTATTCAATAATGGGTCGATTTGAAGACATAGTGGAATGATGTGCACAAATACAATCGAAATGGAATCCTTACACTAAATGGTTAGATCAAAATCTTCTCAAACCAAACAATGGGAACCCATAATTTCCAATAATTAAAGGATCTGGAAACCCATATCATCATTTGGTGTATTTTTTCTCTCGTTGTGATCCCATGATTAGAACCCCTAAACAGTCGGAGGCAGAGAAACTAAAGTGCTTTGTAAAATTACTAAAGAGGCCATCCATTGTACGGTACATTAGTTTGCAGGATCAATCAATAAAGGGATGGATATATCTATTTCAAACATTCCCCTTTTAGTTCATCTTAACATTTCATAAAAAATGGTTCTCAACCTTTCAAACTATAATCAATGGGATAATGAAAGCATATCATATTTTATTGCTCATTGTAAAGAATTGAAATTGTCATGAAACCTATCGCTACCCCAAGAAGTCTTGTTTCGCATTTTTATAGAAAACCTTGATGATTAGTTGAACACACCACGTGTCCCTATGAAATACATAGAAGAGTTCTGGGACCTTATCGCAATTTCTCAATAAGCGGAAGACTCCATCATGGAGAAGAAATATATATCTCTATTAATTCCCTAAACTCAGGAAAAGTGAGCGTGGAAAGAAGAGTCTACTACTGTTACACTTATGAAATCCCATATAGCTACTCATGCTCTAAATCATGAATCGTATCATGTAGTTCTATTTTGTTATTGTTATAAACAGTTCCTTCTTCCTGAGGATGTTCAAATATTAAAATGGTGTCAACGGTTTTAGGAGATAAAAAACAAGGTCTATTTTTTCTGGGTAATGACCAAGTCTCAAGATAATTCATCTCATAATTGGAAAACAACATGATCATGTTTCCAAAACCCTAGAAGCCTAGTATGGATAGAAAAGAAGATCTCCCAAAATATTTCCTTAACCCTAAAGTATTTTGTCATTAAATCTAAGAATGAATTGTTTTCAAATAAAACTTGTAAAATATGGCGGACTACAAGAATGTGAAGCTTGGTAGGCCCCAATTGAAGTATCATATTCCATTATCACTAGTCAATAGGATGAAAATTATTGGGAAAAAGTTAACAGGATAATTACACAATAGATTATTAACTAGATGTTTTGAATGATGATAAACTAATCTCATGATTTTCTATTGAAATATTTGAAACAAACAATTGTGCCTTCAAACACTAACATTACAACTCAAATGAATTCACCTAAAACTAAATCATCTGAAATCAAGCCTTCAAAATGTCAACGAAGATTGAAGAGTAAAAAGTAAACATAGAAATATGCTCTTTGAAAAAAATTGATGTTGTAATTTTCATTAACAGAATTCATTCTATTGGCTCTAGAAGCACAAGAACATCTTCCCCAAGTGGTACAATAAGGGTCAACCATCCAGATAGAATATCTATCAGAAAATTATTTGATATATGGTTCCATTATTGTTATCTAGTTTATGGTTACATTAGGAGATAACGGTCATGATTATGAAATACAATTTCATATAATTTATTGGGTAATTTGGGGGATACATAATCCGATTTGAGCATACATGGGAAGATGTGGTCCTGCTATGAGTCACTTCCCTAACAGTATCCCTACTCGAACTGTCTATCGGGATGAAAATAACCTGAGAACACTCTAGAGAGCTCAGTAAGAGAAATAATGTTACACCAAACATAACATAGTTTTTCATGAAACAATAAAATTAGAATATTGGATAAGGGATACATCATAACATAAAAAATATTTTCATAAAGGAAGGTCAATATGACCTCATACACTGATGGAAGAAGAACCGTAATCTCATATTCCAAGGAATGATCTATACACACAAAATAATTCATCTCCTAAAAAATCTACATAATAGAATCCTCATTCTAGAAAACATTTACCGTTGGACAAAAGGCATGATTTTCTGGAGAAATTGGTCATAGTCCCGACCATGTTGTAAATTTTAGATGCTTTGAGTTTATCAGAAGACCGTGGGGAAGAACTAATAGAGGCCATGTCAAGCCCTTCAAAATTTGAAGATGAAGTTATTGTTGTCGTAGAGAATCATGAAGGGAATTATCCTACAGAATTTATTATTTTCAACTCTTTCATAGTCTAGGATGATGATTTCATCATACAGGTAAACATCAACCCCATATATATATATGGAAGGATAAATGACTATGATGTATTATGGTCCTTCATTGAAAGTGGATTAGGAGTCCCACACATCCCAATCCAAATGCTTTGTCAACTAGGAATTAATGAATTTCTATTTTCTTTCTCCACTTTAGTGTTTCAGGGTCATGAAAAGAATGAGAATAATACTATTAGAAAAATATATCCCTTAAATCCGTTTCAGGATCTCTTCTATGCCTTAGAATTCATTTTTGTTATGCAGGATACAGCCTAAAATGTATTTCGAAGAAAAAATTAGCTCCAACAATATAAGAATACCCCTTATTCATAACATAAATTCCACATTTATTTTATAAATGGCCAAATTGGGAAATTTTATGTTGAATCCCCCATTTGAATTTTATGAATCATAGTACATTGATTCAAGATTCTTCCATAAATAATTGAAATACTATATAGAAGGAAATATTTCTCAAATCAATGTCGTGAATGGTCTAAATATTATCCTAACCATCCCTTTCAAATAGCTCAATGTAGAGTATGTGCTCCATATCAACCAAATCCAAGATGCATGTTCAAATTGTAGCATAGCTCCATCAACTTCTGTGATATCAATGACGAAAATTAATCCATAAAACATTAGAGAAGTTGTTAACTCTCTGAGTTGTAATGAAATCCCGAATGAAAACATCTTCACTTCATCCCTAGAGATTCAAAATATACCTATTTCATCAACCATACTGGAATAAATTTTCATGACAATGGTAAGAAATGAATATGCCTATTCCTATTCCTATTCCCTCAACTCCACTTAAGAGGTCGAAAAAAGCCTCACACCATGCATCGAGCCACGAATGGTTTCTCCGACTCTTGAATTTCCAACTATCGACTATTAAACTAACTCTAAGAAACTAACTTCGCTCCATAATTCCTTGGTAGAGGCACAATAGGTAATAAATATGGAAGTGGAGGAGGAGGAAGAAGACCTTATGAAAGCCTCTCTAGCATTTGAGGAAGGTGTGTCCACCACTATGGATGAAATCATAGATATACATATTCATACTAATGAATATCCATGGACCGCATTAATCAGTGAAGCTATGAATTCCTATGAAATTGAGGTATATACTTCCTAAAAAACACCAAATTTCTTTTCTTGTAATTACATTGATTTTTCATTCTCAAATCCTATTATAGCCACCTATCACATGGGATTTCAAATGATTATCAAGGATACAAATAAGAATCCTGAAGGACACACCCTACTCAAACATCCAAAATCAAGGCCGAAGTGGATTATCTCATAAAGTATGACTTCATTAAAGAGGTATAATACCTGAAATGTCTAGAAAAAATCACCTCTAGGAAGAAGAAAAATAGAAAAATCATATTTTTCATCAAATTAAGATAAATAAAATGTCACTATAAAAAATATGACCTCCAGGTTAGAATTATAGAACTCATAATTAATGTGACAGCTATTTATCAAGATCTCTCCATCATGGAAGTCTATTGAGAGTACAACTGAATTCAGATGGTCCCAAAATATGAAGACGCCACTAACTTAAATCCCCCAAGGATCATTCTTTTATCAGTTAATTCCCATTAACTTAATTAATGTAGGCCCAATAAACTAACATTCCATGGATCACATCTTCAATGGTTTATTGGAATGTTTTATCAAATTAAATGTTGAAGATCTAGTGGTTTAGTACTAAAAATGTTCTGACCAACTTGATGACCTAGAGACCATCTTCAACAAGCTATGACAACAAATCCTAAATATGAACTCTTCAAATGTGATTTCTTGCTAACCTTATGAATTTTACGTAGCTTTTATTATTCCATCATGACATCAAAGTTGACCCGAAGAAAACAAAAGCTATCTTTTTCATATAACCTCTTAAAAACCTTTATGATTTAAGAGTAATTAAATGAAACATAACCTACATCTGGTTCTTCATTTCCAAAATTGTTGGAAAGTGTTTTACCATCACCAAAATAAATATTAAGGGGGTCAAATATTAGTGGACCAGTGACTATCATAAATCATTTGAAAACCACCAAGAAATACCATTCGGGCCCAATAATGTTAATTCCACCTATTGAGGTAAACCCACTTATTCTATAAGTGTTGGACTTTTGAGAAATAACTTGTCACCTTCCTCACAGAAAATAATGATGATGAGAATGAAAAGAACCTTTATTTCCTCATTAGAACCACAGTCTACATGGATACTAGTTATTCATATATTGAGAAAAACATCCTGACCATAATATTTAATGTTCAGAAAATAAGTCACTATCTACCGCACCATGAGGTCTATTTGGTCTCTCATAACTACCTCGTTAAATAAATCATCAGACATCCTATATTGATAGGACATCTTGAATAATGGGTGGTTATTATGAAGATGTTTGATATACAGTTCATTCCTTAGAAAGAAATAAAAGGAAAAGCCTTGCTAGTCTTTCTTGTAGAACACCCATCTGTAGAAACAACATAATTAAATACAAAATTTCTGGATGAGGATTTATTAATTATTCAATGATTCCCCCATATGTTGCAAATTTATATTGAAGGTGCGTCCAAGATCCCAACATGGATGAGAATGGAAGACCCGGAGCTCAATAAATTTCATTTAAGGATCATTCTCATTTCTCCTGCGAAGATAGATTTACCTTTCTCCTTATTATCATAAGGTTTTTTAACAATTAATAGGAATATAAAACCATTATTTTATGCCTAGACATAGCACTCCAAATACTAGTGGGCCATCTAGAAGAGAAAGGCAATTTAGAGATAGTAATCAAACATATCAATGGGGATTATGCTATCAGAAAAGAGGAGATCATTCCTCTAATTGACTGTTTATGAGGATTTAGGGTGGAGTTACCCTCAGATCAAACATTGAATCACATCCCATGATTTATTAATTCCTAGTAATGTGATTGAAATTACAACTATATCTCTGGAGGATCCAAACTAGGATGATATAGTCATCAGTATTTCCCATCACCGAATTGTCTCACCTCTTGATAAATGCATAATATAAAAGGTCAAAAAAAATAAAACTTATCCATGATTCATATGGTTCTACCACTAGGTGGATGATTACCATCATGGATTAATTCATAAATGGAATAAATCTATCAAACATAGATGGGATAGAGAAAATATTATATTGAGAAACCAACATCACTCCTTATGGTGTTGCAAATCACTAGAATGTACTCTAAAAATGATGATTTGATGGAGTCATTCCACGATGTATTTATAGAGAAGATACCTCATGTTTAATTAACGAGGTTAACATAGGAAGGATCATGTGGTTTACACCAGTTAAGGATCAATATTTCCCAATAAATTTGAAGGCTTGGTTACAACTAGATGATAGTGACACAACATTGAATAGAATTCAGCACAAATTGTCATTTCTACCAAGTGAATTCTAAATTCACCCATAAACCCTCAATATTTCGACATATATCTAACTACTATAACACCTTCACCATATAAAGAATGGATATTGTGGGGAAGTACCCTCCAAACATAGCAAAGCATTTTAAATTCATCTTAACTACTAATGGTCTCTTCTCCAAATGGGCAAATGAAATACCCCTCCATAAAATAGGTGCTAAAATCATTATCAAATTCATGAAAGATAGCATAATTACTAGATTTTTTTACCAAATACAATAACCATGTACAATGTCACAAATTTCTTTTCTAACGTGGTGGATATATTTATCAATCATGCAATATCAAATCTTATCATTCATCATACTATCATGCATTGGATAATTGACACATTGAGGTGCCCCTATAAAACATAATTCAAATGATGGTGGATAAAGATAAAACGTCTTGGCCTAAAAAGCTATTTTATGCCTTAGGGGATTATTAGACTATGCCCCACACTACAACACTGGTGACCCTGTACTCACTGGTATATAGAACAGAAGATGTCAAGCCAATTAAGGTTCTATTTCCCTTGCTCAATATTTCTATTTATGATCATCTTTCCACAGATTAAAAATCCCAGAAAAGACTAGATCAATTAGATTGGATTGATGAGGAAATATTTCACACCTTTCATCACATATAAGTCTCTCAAAATAATATAGCATGTGACTTTAAAGGGATGTTCTACCTCTACTCATTCCTCCAAGCAGAACTGGTATTGGAACTTAAATCTCAAATGATACTATGAAAAAATCATACAATGCTTAGACCTAAGTGGGAAAGAAGATACATTATATGTAGGATCCACTCTAATGTATATTATTAAACATTCTCAATGGATAGAGAGATTATTATGATCCTGATCAATGAATGTTTACAGATTAAATATTTTCTGTAATTTCATGACCTATTTATCTACTACAAGATGTTAAATTACTTAGTTTCTATTTGTCACAAGTCCTTAAAATTCAAGTAATAACGTCTCATCTACAAGATGTTAAACTGTGTAGTTATTATTTGTTTCATTACCCTAAAAGGAAAGAGAAACATCTCTTTTATAAGATGTTAAACATTATCGTTCTTCATTGTCGAATGACATTAAAAGTCATGACGTAATGGTTTTGTTGCATGATGTTACACTAAATGGAATCATAATACACAATGCACACCAATAAACTATACAACCCATGGTCCTAGTTATATGACCTAAAATTGAAATGCATCAATCATCCTTAACGCAATAAATTAAACTACATGGTTAAAATCACTCCCATTTGACATTAATAACCCCCCTAAAACACCACTAGTTGAGACCCTCCTTGTGGTCCCTTAAATATGGGCCACCATGTCAGGTATAAGTTCCAATCACATCCATATATCCCATATGTGGGTTGAGATTCCATCTTGTCCATACATAGGGTTGAAAATAGGGGAAGGTCCCACACACATTCCCCACTCCCATCCTTTCCACTCAATAGTGGAACTTAGGCCCCCTCTATAGGTATAATACCCAATATTATTAGATCCTGACTATATGGCGTTAATCTGTATGGTTCATATTCTTGTTGAATGACATACAAACGCACAACATTTTGATCCATTTTTGAATGGATCATGATATTCGGTGTTGTTATTCCTACCAAACCTTCATTAAATAACTATGTGTGTCTCGATTCCCGTTTCAACAATATACATAGTGACTTCGGTGCCTCCCATCCTAGGTGGAAGCATGAAAAAAATACTTCTTTTTTACATGTGTATGAGTCACACATGCATATGAAAACACTAAATAACTATGTGTGGAATAATAATCATTCAAATGAGATATGTTGTGAAAATCAAGTCTCCAATCTTTCATCCAGTCCCAACTAAAAAAATTCATTGTTTCTCTATATATGAATCTCCCCTACATGAAGAACATTTCATGAATGAATTTTGTATTGATTATCAATCCAATGATATATAGAGATATTTCTAGAACTCATGCCTTGGTAATTTCCATAGTTATATAAAATTTTAAATCCCCATTCCCCCAAAACAATTCCATTTTGATGTGGGAAAATATTTCCAAGAACTACGTGTTTCTTGAGTCTTTTTATCACATGGTATATAGTGATACCAAAATTTATATTGAAGGGACCAAACACAACATTTCCTATCATTCATGTTAGTTCATCTTCTCCCTCATCGCATGAAATTAAACAACATTGGGTTTCATGAACTATGTGTGGCTTCATTCTTACTTTGGAAAGATGTGTAGTGACACCCATATCTCTAATCCTTAGCCCAACTACAACAAGAAAAAAATACTCTTTCTCCCTTTGTATGGGTCATGCCTACATAGGGAATATATCAAGAACTACTTGTGGAATTATTCTCATTCTAATGAGATACATAGTGTTTCTGGGATCATACTTCCTAAAATAACCACCCAAATAAATCCACATATCATTCACATGAATTTTACTAGTTTGAAGGGAGAATACATTCCCCTAATTGTTTCACACAGCAAGCATATCTCACATAGGCTTACGAGTTGAAGAAAAATTGTTCCATGAAAGAGTAAGACATATATATTCACATTGAGGTTATCATGGTGCTTACTACAAGACCATAAAAGGAGCAGCAAACATCCTCATCACATGGAAATAAACTCCACGATTAACCCTAGAACTACACGTGGATTGATTCTCATTTAAATGTGATACATAGTGTTGTCCTAGTCATCAATCATAGAACCAACAACAACATAATATGGGAAATTCTCACGCCCCATGCGTGATCCCGTATTCAAACACCCCCCCCCCCAATTTCTCTCCACACTTGAATTTAGTCAGTTTGACGGATCATGATTTCTAGAAATAAATGTTTCTTGACTAATTATTTAACATGATACATATAGACTCCTATGTTATATTATCTGGTTCAACTATAATATTTCATTGTTTTTATCATCGATTCACCTATGATCGTACCACGTAATGTTAATCAACACAAATAACATCCTTACCTTAGGACTTTAAGTTGTGTGGTACCTTGAGAAATATGTGTGGCATGATTTTCATTCTAGTGAGATATGATATGACACCTAGGACTCAGGTAATAGTCCTATCGACGAGTAAAATAAAATTTCACCCTCTCTTGCGTACAAAATAGGATCTATAATGGAGATCTTAATTCTGGTCCCCTCATTGGGGATCCACCAAGGAATCAAAGATGTACCCCTTCTTCATATGTGTTAGATCTATGAAAGGGAATCAAATATTCATGAATAATATTATCCCAAGTGATTCCTTTATGCTCATAAATATCCCTTACAAATCATAGAATCCTAATGTTGGACACTCTCTGATATTAATATTCTTTCTCCATCTCTTAGTGATAGAATGTCTGATACCTAAGGAATCATTTTCCTCACTATGCAGTAAAAAACCCTAGTTGTCTATAAATAACTTTTCCTAAAAACATATTTTCATCCAATAAATTCCACTATTTTAATTTTTTTAACACACCCCAGTTGAATTTTCATAAAACATCCCAGAAAATTGGATTGTCAACCATAGGTAACTTCGCCCTCAGGAGAAGACTCTACTTTCCTTGAAAAATTTGATTATATTGTAATAGAACCCACAATTCAATTTTATTATTTGGTAAAACCTAAAATATTTTTTCCATATCCTTTTCCCAATATGAAAACCCATAAGACCATGGTTTTCAATTTTCCTCCTTTATGACATAATTTTTCAAGAATAACCATGTCCTAGTAGGCACATATCACCAATAGTTTCAATAATTCCATGACCCTGGTCATATGAACTAAAAATATAGACACCATATTTCATACGTTTAGGTCAGACATGCATAGGGAACCTATTCCCCCCAATTATTTTTCAATTTTTATTTTAAATAATCCATATGTATCCTGGTACATTCCTTTCACCAAACCAGACTCTATGTGTAGGGAAATCTGAATCCCCACAAACTTCATATGACCATCAATAATAGAATGTAATAATTTTTGAGAAATCATTTTCCTGACTATGTTTTTACATGCCCCAGGTAACATCACATAAAATGTCCCACAAAAAGGGTTTTTTAACCAAAGGATTCCACAATCTGAATATATTGTAACATGTCCCAGTTGTATTTGTTTAAAGTATCCCACAGAATTGGTTTGTCAATCAATGATAACTTATACTATAGGACAGACCTACTCTATTACCATAATACCTTTACACAATAAAACTATTCCCATTTATAAATCCATAGATAACATTTTATAAAATTCCCTTTATCTTGTCAAAAAATGATGGCATATTCTCAGATAGATTACCATGAAAAGGGTAGAATTATTTACCATTTTTTCAAAGATAATGACCTAGAATTAAACCCCCATAATTTCCAAGTAATATGTTTCTAAACTAAACTGTATAATCTCTGAGTTGTGTGAAATTAGTCTCCAAAAAACTAATATCTTTGTTGTACAGAATTAAACTATATAACATAACCTGTTAGTAACAATACCTTAAACAGTGTAATAATATTCCTTCACTAGGACATTAAAATAAATGGTCAATGTCCTAGTTGTCTGACATTAAACTATGAAATGTTATAACCCTTATTATAAAGGTGCCTTCCCCCCTTGACATTGTTCATTTAACAAATTTACCATCCTTCACTCAAACCAAATTCATGAAGGACTGATTTCCCATTCATTTTTAATGCCAGTACAGATGCTCTCTTCATTCTCAAACACCTTCCCCTTGCAAACCACCAACTCTGGTCTTGATAAATCTAAATCTCTATAAAATTACATCATCCATCAATAATAGAATTTCAGAATAATTGAGAACTCTTATGCTTGAGTATGTTGTAACACGACCTATTTCACTTTGTATAAGTCTCCCACAAAAGGGAATTTCATCCTTAGGATGCCACTTTATGATTATGCAGTAACACAGCCTAGTTGGATTTTCATATGGTATCTCAAAAAATTGGTTTTATAGCCAATGGAAATGTCATCCGAAATATAGAACTCTTCTATTTTTGAATATCATGTTTTAGATTCAAAAAACACAAAATAATGGCTAAAAATTCCCCATCAAGTATCTGGAAAATACCAGAACATTTATGGCCAACAACCCTTGTCTAGGTAATAATTTAAAAGATTGTTGTAAAAATATTTTGAACTAATATAATAGCCATATCAGTCAGGCTTGTACAAATTTAAATTGAAAATAAAAAATACATAATTTTTATAACACACGGGCATTTTTTAATTTTTTTCCAAAATAATTTAATCTTTTTTATATTTTTTAATTTCAGGAAACACATACAATATTATTTTTTATATTAAAGAATTTTGTTTTGATTGAGTTATATGAAACAAAAAAACATTTTTTCACTACACACAAAAAAATGTTTATCTTTGTATACATATAACACCTTGGTTAGATTGTGTTACATGCATGATTGACTTTCCTCAATGGCTTTCATAACACGCAAGTCCGAGTGTTACCAAACAATAATATATTATTAAATATATTATTGTTTAATATAATAAGATATAAAATAGTTGTTAAATTTAATATTGTAGGATTTAATAACAGAATAAAATGTATAGTTAAAATCATTGGTTATCGATTAATTAGAAATGAACGTAGAAACCAAATAAATATAAAGGGGTGATTTTATGAATGAAAACATTTATCTGAAAAAGGTGATTTATCATAATAAGTTAAATTAATTACAATTATTGGGTGATATTAATTAAATTTATATCTTACATAAACAATAAAATATTTTTTATATTTATCCAATTGTTTTTATAGGCATAATGTAAGAACAAAACCAATATAAAAAATAAAAACCTATATTTTTATAAAAGCTGTTTTACAACCATGTAAAAGCAAAACAATTTTAATTTTAAATTTTGGAACTTTTATAAATTTTATTTTTCAAAATCAAATTTATTATTTAAATATAAACATAAATATTATGTTATGGTGAGTTTTCTGTATTTTTCTGTGAATTAAAATTTTTAACAAATAATGAAAATAATGAATTTTAATTAAAAACAAAATTTTTTATTATTTATTTATAATGTTAAATTATATTATTAAATGGTTTTAAAGTTAAAATATATTAATTTATTAAATATTACTATAATATAGGTCATTGGAATCAATTTCACTTTAATATTGAATGTAAAAACCTAGAAACCATTTGAATTTTTTTACTTTAAAAACCAATATTGTCGCTCAATCTACAAAATTAATTTTAAATTCATTTATTCAACTTCTTCCATTAGAATTTGGAAAATTAGATTAAATATTTTGAATAAAAATAATTTATTATTTATAATATTTTAAAATTATTTTTTTATCAAAAATAACATTGAAAGTAATTAAAATTAATTACAATGATTAAGAAAAAACAATCTTAATATTGGACTAAACCTTAAACGTAAGGGACATAATAACATATATAATTTTCCAAAATAAATTTATTGGAAATATTTAAACCATATTATATATTTTATTGAATTGGGTCCATTATTGGAGCCACCTATTATAGGAATAATTTGGGTATAATTACCTTTCAATAAAATGTCAACAATTCCATTCCTCCTCCAGCATAAATAGGAACTCACTCCTCCAACTTCCTAAAACATCACAAGAATATTTAGATAGAATATTATCTCCCCAAATATATCCTCAAAATATGTACCCAAAGACTTTTATCCTCACCTTGTGTATAACTGAATTTAAGGAAACCCTTTGGTGAAAACCAAATGGACTTACCCTAATAAGAGGTAACATCTTTCCTCAATATCTTTAGTTTTATTTTCATTTTAAACCACCTAAATTATTTTTATTTCATGAATATATCATAAAAATAGTATAATACATATAATAATAATTTTTATTCTAATATTTTTACATAAACTTACATCCACTTTCATTTAGTGGGTAATTAACTTACAATTCGCGTACATCGAACTACTGCCTCAAGAAATGACTATTGTTCATTTCTCCATTACAAAATTTTAGGTTTGGAATTAATATGAACACACTATTTATATATTATATATATGATATTTATATATTTTCTATTCTTATTTAATTTTTATATATAACATTTCTTTTTTCATTTCTATAACTAAGATAACTTCTTTTCTGGAAGTGTGGACAACCGCCTCCTCAAACCGATGTTGTTGGTTCACACATTGCATGGGATGTACTAAGGAAGTGTTTAGTAAAAAACTAATATATATTACATAATAATTATACTATAATGATATTAAATATATTTATACATATATCTCAATTACTAACTTTCATTCAGTATAATAAGAAAATGGAAGCAACGTTCGGGCTCGCATATGACCCACTGTATCCAGGAACGATATAATTCAATTACCTTTTATATATTATATAGATTATTATAAATAAAGAAATACTGAATATATATGATATTTATTAAAAAAATTACATTCTATAAATTATTTAATAATTATCAAATTAATATGATAAATATGAACAAGTCAATACATACATGAAAACTAACACGAATATTACCTCAAACGTAATCTTAACATGAAGTTGTTAATAAATGGGTTATATAATGTAATAAAAAATAATATATGGTATTAGACTTAATAATATGGCTCTTTTTTATATTTATAATAAATCTATTTTTATTATACAATATTTTTAAACGTGTATGAAAAAATTCAATCCTTGAGGTAAGGGAATTGCATCACACTTTTTATTTCAGTGAGATAAATGTCTTCTTCACCCCTAATTTAAATTTTGTGCTGTGTATACTACCTAGGGACGTATTTTATAATTATTATACTTAAATTTAAGGTTATAAAAATATCATTTTTGTGATATTTATTTTTTGGGGATTATGTTTCAATTGTTACCAAATCGGTAAAGAAAATTTGTCTCAATTTTTCTTTTGTTGAGGCACATAGCCTATTATAAACATATATTTTTCTACAAGATGTATGTAATTTATTTTACATGATTATATCATGAATATAATAATTTTAATTACATTTAATGATTTATTTAATGTTATTATTTTATTTTATTAAGATTTAAGGTTACCAATGTGTTAATGGTTCACGGCTTCAATCTCCTTGTTTATTAAGTCTATATATGATTATGCTTTCATTGATGAAATATTAAGATAACAATCTCAATAAACTATATATTTTTAAATAAAACATATATGTGTCTGTGTTATTTCCATGTAATGTCACTATATTTTCCACTCTTTTATACTCATGATAATTAAGAAAATGTTTTTTTGAAAATCCTACATTATTTCACTTTTCAGTCATAAATCTGTGTTCTTTAAAAATAACTTTTTTTCAAAAAACGTTTCAAAAACGTATTTCTAGTATCTAATGTTGTTTAAATAAAATTTTTACCCATGTAATACCTTTCAAATAATGGTTCAAAAGGATATATTCTATTTTTTTATCGAGGCACTTTTCCAAATTTTTATAGTACAGAGGAATGTTTGGCTGACTGAACATACCTTCCATCAAAACCATATTTTCCTTAAAGATTTATTTATATGTTTAAAGGTTTTTTTAATGAAATTTTCTTCCAAATAGTGGAGAAATTGTTTTATTTTAAAATGTGCTTCAAATAAAAAGGGTTTTCAATAAAAACGATTTTTGCTAAAAAAATATTTAAGGGATTTTCAATGCTTCATTTATAAGTTTTCAAAAGGTTTTCATTCAAAGATAAGGATTGGAATGATCTCAAATATCATTTTACAAGTCTTAATATTATTTTTAATCAAAATGTTTTTAAAAATATTTTCATTATTACATTGTCTGTTTTCATGGGAAATGGTTTTGTAAATTATTTATGTCTTCTTTCTATATTTTCAATGTATTTTTAGGGAAAATTATTTTCAAAAGGTTTTAGGTTTTAATGATCCTTTTTGAAAATAATAAATGATGTTTTTTCAAAAAATATTCATAAAATAAATTTCAATATTATTTTCTTTATAAGATGATGTCCATTGATATTAATCATTCACATCTAGGAAATTATCGAAAGGTTCCCTTTATATTATTTATGAATTTTTTTTATTTGAAGGAATAATTCTTGTGACACCCATTTCTCTTCCATGAGTTATATTCTTATGAAATCCACATTTTTAAATGGCTTATGAATTGATGAAATGATTATGAGGCCTATCTATTTTCCATATTAATTTATATGATGACTGTTTATGATACCCATTTCATTTAAGGGGTTTAGGTTTGATGATTTTATATAATCATGTGCACACTTATTATGTAATGGTTGGGACTTATATATCCCACTAATGCATTTGGGAAACAATGGATGAATCATGGGTATAAATTTTATGTGTGAACCTTATTACATGTTCACATTGTGATGAATAGACCTTGATTCATGTCCATAAGTTTATGAGTGAATGTAATTATATATTCATAATGTCATGAGTGAACCTTATTTTTTGTTCACAATGTTATGTTTGAAACTAATTACATGTTAACAATGTTATACATGAACATGAATACATGTTGACAATGTTATTCATGGACCTGGTTTCATGTCTATAAATTTATCTTTGAAAATTTTTACATGTTCGATATGTTATGCATAAACTTGATTACATGTTCAGAATGTTATGCATGCACTTCATTGCATGTTCAGAATTTTATACATGGACCTAGTTTCATGTACATAAGATTATGTGAGGGCATGATTTCATGTACTTAACTTAATGAGTAACCTATTTATATATGTACAAGTTAATAATGTTATGACGTAACGTGTATTCTATAATTTCATGTCTTATTCCTATGTTATGTTTTCATGTCTTATTTTCCAAGGTATCTAATAATTCATGTCTTATGAACTAATAATCCTTACTCCATGATTCATGTTTATAATCTTTTATATATATAATATGATAATATAGTGATACGGTCATATACTCATACCTTTTTTCTCATGTTATGCTTAAATATTTACCTTTTTTATCTATACTGAGCATATGATCCCACCCATTTCTTTGGTTTATTTCCCCACATTATGAAAAAAAAATTATGTAGACGTACTGGAGAGGAATATATTTGCAGGAAACATTGAGCATCATTCACCATGTTAGAAGTTTTTTTCCAAGATTAAAAATTCAAAAAACTATTATAATCATTGGGAATTTACTATTGTAATTTTTTTATTATTCATCTAAAATGAGGTAATTTCAATATATTTGTATTTCTGGTTCACTATAGTTGATATCAAAGTGAAGTTTTATTCATCCTTCGAAAACTAGGATGATAAAAACATAGTGAGAACCCTAATTACATGACAAAGGATAAGTCTAAATATATGGAAAAGTATAGGGAAATGTTTTATAATACTGGTAAATGATAGTGTGAGTGGTTTATTTGAAATATATCCCTGTATAGATACTACAAGAGGATGTGTTTTTGGAATATATGTGCATAAGAGTTACTTCTCCAAAAAGGTGTATTAGGTGTCACTCGATCGTAACATAGTATAAGAAAACATACCATTCTATGCACCTATTTAAACACTTCTAGGGGATATGGTTTTTAAATTAATGGACTCTTCAAAGTACATCATGATGGATTTAAAAATAAATTACCGATGAAAAACCTAGGATAACCCTTGGGATTCATAGATTTTCAATAGTGTCATAATCTAGACATCCTATAATTGGTTTTTCCTGATTATGTGGTTCCTCACTATGAAAACTGTTTCTTAATATATGATTTTTGGATTTAGGAAATAAATAGAACCTTAAGGAACCATGTTAATGGTTATTGTCATAAACAATTCAATTATTGTTCTGATAAGAATTTGAATGCAATGGGAGATAGATTGAAAACCTCATTTCTATGATCACACATATTCCTCAGGTTGTGTATCATGTTGAGATTCAAATGGAGAAATGGAGGGAAATAGTTCGGATGATTAATTCATGAGGAAACAACCACCTTCTTTCTGTAGGTATTCTGAATAATTTGTTCCAAAACACTTGGCAGTTCCATTGAAAAAATATTTTCCTTTATCCTGTGTTTAGATCATGATATAGCCATTCTGTCTATTTATTGGTTAGAAGGTGAGGCAGAAGAGTGGTGTAATCTAATCAAAAATACAAGGAAGAAATAGGAAATTAAACCCATGGATTGGGATGAGCTCAAGAAAAAATTATTCGATAATTAGTTTCTGCATGTTCTTAGTGAAAATATTGAAAAAGAGTTCCCTGAATTGAAAAAATGATGATGAATTAATCTGTACCTTGGATTCTAATTTCAAAAGAATTGCAAGGTACAATTTTGTTATTATCATCAAAACAAAAAGTAAATTTGATAGGTTCTTTAGTGGATTATATCCATTTCTTAAAAATGAGTTGTAAATAAGTGAATTTAATAGATACAATGAGACTGTGTGTTGTGTAATCAAAGTTGAAATGGATTTTGATGTTACATATCAATCTTATGGTTTTAAAAAGAAAATAATGATAGATTTCAATGGAACATATAAAACCCATAGAGAAAAGAAATGTTTCAAACTCTTATATGCCAAAAATATATGAAAGAGAACTTATAAGTGTTCATGAGAGTAACAATAAGGTGTTTCAAGTATGGGAAGCCTGGACACTAATCAAAATAAAGTATAAATGATGTGGAGGGGAAATTCAATGAAATGGATGGAGATAAATCTCAAAATAATAAATCAAACAAAATTTAGTGCGTCAAGTTCATGGATTTTGGAAAAAATGTGAATTAATGCCACAATCCAAAGTCTTATATAGATGATAAGACACAAAACAGAATAAGGAAAAAGGACAAATGGAAGAATTATAAAATTACAATGGATGTAGTGAATGATGATAATTATGTAAAAACTTATCCTTATCCCTTAGTTGGGAATTTCCTTGTTTATTTTGTATAAATAATCCCAATGATAATCTTATTATTCATCCTTTAGCGATGTTACATGTAATTTTATCCATCTATATAAATTTTATAATAATAATATCACATTTAATGTTTTATCAGTGCAATGTGGAACCCAAATATCAAATAAAAATGGTTTTTAAATGAAATAACATCATATTTAAGGAAGAAGGGGTGAATTATATTTTGGAAGGGTTATAACGATAAATTTTTTTGGAATGATGTATGGTAATATTAGAATAACGAGTTAGATGTTACTGTATTATCTCAACATATGAGGATTTATGCATACTAGATAATCTATGCTAACCCTTTTGTTTAGTTAAAGATAGATGGAATTACTAATCATTAAATTTATTAATACATTAATCTGCTAATACTTTATAAATTATAAATTTACATGCATTTCTTGAAGTAAGTGATGAAATGTAAATCAAGAAAGACATAATCAAAAAGTGAGATTGTTCATATTGAAAGGAATAAAATCAGTTATTTATATTTCTTTATGAACATAGATAGTAAAAGAATTTTTATATGAAAATGATATTAGAAAATGATTATCATAATACCTTCATTATTGTTTAATCAATGGTCCTATAAATCATCATTGGTTGATGGTTTCGAGGTACCTAACTTTTAATTGATCATTCAATTGATGATGACCAATTATCATTTTCACTCTCTATAGTTAATTATTCTTTTCTTCCATGTCCACTCTTCAGTTCCAACCTATATTATTATACGTGGGAACATATTTATATGTCACATTGGGTAACCATTATATTTTCAACTTTCCCGTTTTTAAAGTAAGTTATAGTGTTCATTTTTACAATGTGGGATACTATGAAAGGAACTTCCTAGTATCAAACCATTGATACCAAAAATAACTTTGAGGGAGAAACTCTTTTTAAGGGGGTAGAATGTAACACCCATAGAGTTTGTGATTTTATTGAATTAATTTAATCTTTTTTTATATTTGTTAATTTCATGCAAAAATGAAATTAGTTAATTTTATATTAAATCACTATGTTTATAATGATGTTGACAAAAAACCATGTTAACCCTGATATACAAAAATCAAAATGTTTTGCATTCTCTACATGGACACCAAGGTCAACTTATATTACACACAAGGTTGAATTTCCTCGATGTCTTGTGTAAAACGTTAGATTGTCATTTACTGAACAATAATATATTATTGAAAATATAATTGTTTAATATAATAAGATATCATATAGTTGTTAAATTTATGATTATTGTATTAAAAAACATAGGAAAATATATAATTGAATTCATTTGTTATTGATTAATTAAAAATGAATATAAATGAAAATAAATATAATGGGAATGATGTTATAAAAGACTGTTATTATTTGAATGAAAATATTTATATTAATAAGTTAAATTAATTAAACAATTTGAATGATATTAAATAAATTCATATTTTATATATTAAAAAATATATTTTTTATATTCATCCAATTGATTTTATAGGAATAGGATGAGAAAAGACCCAATATTACACATAATAACCTATGATTTTATAAAACTGGTTTTACATCATTTTTGTGGAGAACTTTTTAAAATGAAATTTTTGAACATTTATAAATTTAATATGTAAAAATAAACATCATTTCTAAAAGAGAAACATATTAATTATGTTATGTGGGATTTTTTATATTTTTCTCTCATGTTCCATTTTTTAATGGATAATGAAAAAATGAATTTTCATTCAAAACTAATTTTTTTATAATTTATTTTTAACGTTAAATTATGTTTTGAATTGGTTTAAAATTTAATTAGATTAATTTTTTATCAATTATTCCAATTTTGTTTATTTGAGTCAATTTCACTATGATATTGAATATAATAACCTATAAAACTATTGTACGTTTTATCTTTAAAAACACGCATTGTTGTTCCATCAGTGAGATTATTTTTAAATTAATTTGAATCAATTTTGTGATTAGAATTAGGAAACTTTTATTACATATTCGGAATCAAAATAATTTTTAATATCGAATAAGGTGGAAATATTTTTTACAAAAAATATCACTAAATTTTTTTAAATTATTTACCATGATTAAAAGGAAAATTGCACTACCAAAGGAATAATCTGTAATCATAAGGGAAACAATAACCTATAAACATGTCCAAAATCTATTTGATGGCCATATTTATATCCTGTAGTCCATTTTATTCAATGTTTTTCATTATTGGATCCACTTATCAAGGGAAAATTTTGGATGGAATTACAATTCAAAAAAATTACAGGAATATCCATCCTCTTCCACTATAAAATGATAGTCAACCCTCCCGCATCCTCTCACATCTCATTTCAATTTGAATAAACCATGATCTTCCAAATATCTCCTATAAATCATACCATAAGCCTATAATTTTCACCTTTTGTATAAATTAATCCAAGGAATCCCTATTTTGAAAGCCAAAAGGAGTTACCTGAATTAGAGGTAACATCCTTCCTCAAGATCCTTAGTTTTATTTTCATTCTCTACCTCATAATTTATTATTATATACATTATTAAATAAGAAGAATAGTATCCTAAAATATATTATTAGTTTCTATTCTAATGGTTCTACCAACAATTATACATACATCAATCTAATAGGAAATTAACATATTATTCATGTACAGTGAACTACTGCCTCAAGAAATGATGATTATTCTTTTTTTCCATTAACAGAATTCGTGGTTGAGAATTATGATGTAAAACCCATTTATATTTTATATATGTTATTTTTATAATGTTTTTATGGTCCATTAATTTTTATATTGAACATACATTTATTCTTCTCATTTTGTGTGCATACGATAACTTCATTTATGGAAGTGTGGATGTAAGATCACAATTTCAGAACGGTATGTTTTTCTTTGTGTTTTGGTTAAATCCCTTTTTTTGGGCTTCAAGGGATGTTTCTAATGAGCTCGTACCCAAAGGCACTATAGTAGGCACTGTAGCATCCAGACTATTCACCTGATTTGGGCTTTCAGGCCACCGGTTTAGGCCTACGGGTCTCAGGGCCTTCGGGCCATCAAATGCCTTGGGGCCACAGGGCCTTTGGGCCATTGAAGACCATGAAGTAGCCCAATTCACACAGAGCAAGCCCCAGATGTGGATCAGAGCACAAGTAGCAGTCACCAGAAGCAATGCTAACCGTATTGGAAGATTGAGAGGGTATGGAAACCGCCATCGGGACCAGGCACCGTGCAGATTTGTATGGGGCAATGCTAGCCGATAAGAAATACAGGTGGGGAGATAAAGGCAATCAATGATGCAGAAGCTGGGGAGGGTTAGTTCTAGTGGACTAGGCCTACAGGTCATCTATTGGGCATGGTATGCCTCTGGGCCTTCGCGTCATGTATTACGGGTCATGTCGGGCCTTGTGACTTGGGTCTATGTTTCATGTACGGGTTCACCTTAAACCCTTAAAAGGGGGGTTATCTATAATAAAATAAGGCCTTCAGGCCATTCGGGCTTTAAGGGATGTCTTCTGAAAGTATGGGAGGCCTTGGGGGTGTTTCAGGGGCTCGGGGAACCGAAGAAAGGAAAATTGGGCATGTAACACCCCGAGATTTTATGAAAAATATTCTTTTTAATTTCATTAATGTCTTGTGTTGTACGCTACACCAAAAGGAGCTTTCACAACATGCATCCCTGACTTGGCTTGCATTACACGCAATAAAGACCTTCCTCGATAGCGTGTGTAGTACGCAATACCGAGTTTCACTAAACGAGATATTATTATAATATTATTATGAACTAGCCGTTATGAATAGTATTACCCACTTTTTGAAATTTTATAAATTTTATCTTTCAAAATGGACTTCATTTTTGGATTCGGAATATCGAAATTATCTTCAGGTGAAATTTTGGTACTTTTCTGATAACTTTCATATTCTGATGAATACTGAAAATTACTAAATTTTAATCAAAAACAACTTTTTTAATCGAAATAATTAATAGTGATAAATTATTAATTTGAGTGGTTTTAAAGTATATTTAGAATAAATTTTTACCATTTAATACAATTTTGGTCATTGGATGTAATTTCACATTCAAACCAGACATAAACAAGTGTCAATCTTTTGATAGTTATTATCTCTTAAAAACACGCTATTTGTATTGACGACGAGAATTAATTTTTAAATTAATTAATCCAACTGATATGTTTTGAATTTGGTAAAATAGACATCATTTTTGAATTCATAATATCAAATATATCTTACACCTAATTTTCGGTATTTTTCTGGAAACTTTCAATTTTTGATTAATAGTGAAACCACTAAGTGGTAGTTAAAAATACAAAAAAATTCATAAAATATCATTTTACCGCTTCTATGAGTATAATTTTGAAAATATGAGAGACACGGCTAATATCAAGGACAAAAATGTGGTTCAATGAGACGAAAACATTTTTTTGTGAATAGTAACTTTTTACTTTTATTTACCACGGTTAAAAGTAAATAGGATAATTAAGGGTAAAAATAATATTATTATTACCCTAACACGTGTCCTAATTCTATTGGATAAGTTTAATTCAACCAGAAACAACCTTTGGAATAAAATAATACCATTTAGGCCTACTTGGATTAGATTAGGACATGTAATATTAATTTATTTAAAGAAGGGTTAAAATAGTTAAAATCAAAGTTCAATAAGTAAATCATTTTTAATATAGGGTTATACATATGATAAATTTGACTATAAATATCCATTAGAAAGATAACACTATTTCCTACATAATGGTATTTTATTTATAATTTTTAGACATTAAATAATATAATTTATTTATCACACAAAGATGATGTAGTAATTATCTTATTAATGAAATATTGACATAATTGATGTTATAAATACCCAAATAAATGTAATTTGAGAGTTTTTATGAATTACACTAATTTTATAGGTTAATATAACATGTTAGTATTGATATAGTTAACTTTTTTCGAATTAATCATTCTGTTATGAGTTTTAAAAAAATCAATTACCAAATAGTGTCAAAATTGACATAAAATAGTTTTTAAAACAAATATTATATTATTAATTGTTATATTATTCCTAAAAATATAAGGTTCTGTAATATTACTTAGATAATGTTATATATATTAATAATAAACAACTTGGGGTTCTTTTGTCTTGTTATAGAAAGTTTATTAACATTATAGTGTAAGGAAACAAGAAGACACGGTAAAAGTAAAATTATTTAACTTAAGGTTAAATCTAAATGATAAGGTTTAAATAGAAACTTAAACTTGTCTAAATTATATTGGATGAGAGTATTTCGACCCATACCCACCTTAGCTTCAAAATAAATCAATTTGGAGCTATTAATAACCTAATATGACTTTATAATAAAATAATAATTTTAGTTTTTCCAAAGGTGCCCCTCTCCTCCCTTATAAAAGGACACCTCCTCCCTCTCTTCCTCACACCACTTTGAGCCTTCAATCTCGGCCAACACCAGCCAAATTCTCTTCTCCACTTCCATAGAAACATCCTAGAGTTTTTTTTTCTTCAAAGACAAATTTTAGTGCCCTAAGAGGAGGTCTCAAAGAGGCGCTTCAAAGAAGAGGTAATGTTCGTTACCGATTCTTTCAACATTATTTCTTCTTCCAATTCTTCTTATTTAGATGTTTCCTTATGAAGTAATAAAATCAGTATCACTAATATACTGATATGTTATTATAAGTATGAAACAACCATATTTCCCCATCTATCCATCCTATGGAAAACGAAATCACCGCCCGTGCGTACGTACGGAATACCATCTCCACGCCTTAGTGTAATCTATTTTCCACCACCACCTTACTTGGATGGGTATAATGGTGAAATTAATGAATATATATGATTATTGTAAAGTGATATTGATTCTGTAATATTATACATACACATTAATACAATTCTACGATCATGGGAATGATATCATCGCTCATGCGTACGTACGGAATACCGTCTCCACGACGCGATGAGATTCACTCTCCATGATAACCATTCAAGAATGATTATAAAGTATTCATAATAAGTAATAATTAAATATATGACATAATAATGCTACTGGATTTATGTATATATATATTTATGTCATCTACTTAATTCCATTCTATTCAATAAGTAAACGAAAACAACATTCATGCGTACGTATGACCTACCATCTCCATGAACGGTGTATTTACTTCCATTTATCGATCCATTATATATATGTATATTCTGAATATATATTATATATAAATAATGTTTTACATTCAGGATGTAAGTAATAATGATCTAAGTAATCATATGAATAATTACAAGTTAAAACACGAACGACAAATGAGACGATTTTACCTAAAACGCTACATTAACAAGAATTTAAAAAATAACGGGTAATATAAAGCCATAAGTGACCCATATATGATATAATAACAATGAATATTATTTTTAAATAATTAAATGGCATTATTTAAATCATTATACAGGAGGTTTGGATACGTACAATGCATATCGGACCTATGGTAAGGGATAATTTTGAAAATCTCATTTTTATCCAAGATTTCTTATACGTAAGTATTTACTGGGGTTATTGTTATCATCCAATTCCATGTTTTCTAAAAGTTTTTTTATGTATTTATAATTTCCTATATACCCATTTTTAATTTTACAACATAGTATGTAAGGAATCTTTCTTTTGTTTATGTTACTAGGTACTTTTTGACTTTTCCGATAAAAGTACGAGAAGAATGTTTTTTTAACTTATACGGCATGAATGGATTTTTAAAAAAAGTATTTCCAAGAAGCTTTCTTTACAAGTTTTAAAGTTTATTTTTAATCAACTTATTTTAGTTTAAAATTTTATGACATGTTAAGAAAGGAAAAATGTTTTTGAAGTAGAAAGGATATTTTTCTCAAGAATGGAGTTCAAGTTTTTATCAAAATTAATTTCCATCTAAGATAATATAGGGTTCTGTTTCTAGCCCTATCATTAAATTGATGTGATTATATTGTGATGGAATTATTTTTATGAATTCCTTTGTCTTATATGAATGATTTTATGATCTCATGATGTTTATGAATCCCATTTTTATTACATGGGTTATGCAATGATGTATGATTTATGATTTTGTGGAACATATAAGAATGGTATCATTATGAGATGGGTGGGACATATATATCCCTCCAATGGATTGGGTAAAGATTTATATCTCATGAGATAGACATGGCTGGAATGGTATGTTAATCTGGTTCAGTATTACAGGACTAGAACGAGGAGTGAACTCGAATCAAAAAGGGTCTTTGTCCACTAAGATGGTCTTGGCAGCAGTTCCTTGGCTACTATAGAAATCGTTACATGTGCTTAATGGATACCACAATTACATGTTTTATTCCCATGCTATTTTATCATGATTTATGTTCCATTACGATCTATGCCTTATGTACTTCCATATTTTATGTCGTTTCTCAAGATTTTGATGTTTAAACATTATGTTCATGTTTTTAAGTTCAAATGTATATGGTATGTTTTATTTTATCCATTCTTACCCTTACTGAGCATTTGAGCTCACCATTTTAATGTTTTACTTTCCCCCAGGATTTAAAAGAAAGGTTTTAGGTAAGGAAACAAAATGTGGAAGATCTTTATGGGAGATTTTGAAGATCTTTCACCATGATTAGAAGATTATGTTCCAAGTTTCCAAAGGCACTAAACTATTACGGTCCTTGTGTGTCTATTTATGTTTTGTAATAAGTATTCAGAAAAAGTAATGTAATGTCCATATACGTCAAGCTTCGTGTCTCTACAGTTGGTATCAGAGGAAAGGTTTAGTCAACCTTTGGAAACTAGGATGCGAAAACGTTAGTGATACCCTTAGAGTTATTTCTAAAGTATGTATAGGGATGTCCCTAAGGATAAGTATACATATAAGATATAGTCCTAGAACTATGGTAACGATCTTAGAATTTAACTTATGATTTTAGATATTGAGGGTACTCCTCCTTTATTATGTTGTTTTCCCTAGCATGATTTTTGCCTCTCACACTATTCTTTTTGGGTTTTAGAACATGGCTGGAAACAGGAAGATTCATGATAATGGAGGATATGATGGACAATGGAATGATATTATTCATGAGAAAGCAAATGAAATGGGATTTGGAAGTCTAAACATCATTATTATGCCGAATCAGCAATCTCATAATATGATAAATAAACTCAAATTTGGTAAGTTTCCTGACTCAGCTAATAAGAGAACGGTGGAGTTTCATGATGATCATAGAGGAAAGAAAGTTCAATTTCCCCTATGTAAATCATGTGGGAAGAAGCATCAAGGATAATGTTTCAAAGGAACTGGAAGATGCTTTGGGTGTGGAAAAGAAGGACCTAAAGCTAGTAAGTGCAATGGAAAAGGTCCAGTTAACACCATTGATGAGGATAATGGTATTGCTACGACATCAACAATGGTTAAATGTTTTAAATGTGGAATGTACGGGCATTATGCAAACCAATTCCCTAAGGGAAAGTCTCATGAAGAGAATCAATATCGTCGTATGGGTAATAGTTATGTTGATGATGATGAAGACACTATAAATGATATGTGAGATGAAAGAATTGTTGAAGCTCGGTCAATGGTTTAAGAAGGCAGTGGAATGATTACATGTTTATCAAGTGTAATGTTGTATAAGTAATCTCATTGTAGTATGGAATAAAGAGACATCTAATGATTGTTACACTATTGTCTTTCCTTATGTTTTGAAAGTGTGTGATGAATGGTACCAGTATTTTTGGAAAGTAGATGATAAGCGCATAATGAAGGGATAAGGAGAAAAATTAAATGTTTGATAGTATTCATAAGCTAATGACTGATATAAGGAGAAGATTATATCATGGTTTGAGTATATAGAATTTTTGGATTTTGGTATGTGTAAAGAGTTAACTTTTGACAGCATTCATGTTTTCACTAAGGTTTAATGGGTTTTCATTTTTCAAGAGAATTCATGATTAAGGTATTCACATGATTGTAATGTGACCAACAAGATAATGGGGGATGAATGATAGTTGGTTGATGACATTTCAAGTAATCGTTTTCTTTATACTATGAGTTTGGACCGAAGTATTTTAGATAAAGATTGGAATGTATTATGTTGGACATAAGAAAGTATTGTTTAAGGATAGAACTTTTTTCGATATTATTAATGGGATGTTATAGTAATGTAGATTTAGAAAAAGAACAACCTGCAGGACGGGCGACAACCCATCGCGTCGGACAAAGCTGTGGCAATCAAACCCACAACTGAAGTGTGACTGGCCTTTATCGCCTACCACTAGCCTACAGGAAGTCCTTGTTTAGTAGAAACTAGTTTTATTATATTAAGCAGTATGATATATGAAGTATAAGTCCATTTTAGGAACCATATATGATTAATCTCACTATAGATCGACTTATGTATATTTAATAACATTTGCTAAACTTTTGTTTGAGACCGATGGAATGACCCGTCATTCTATCACATGATCTGCTAACACTTCATGAATAACAAATTCAACATCATTTCTTTATGATATGAAGTGGAAATTGTTCAAGGCATGAACAATAGTGAGATTGTACCAAAATAAAGTAAGTATTTATTCTAATTCAAATTATTCAACTTTAGGGAAATGGTCTTGAAAACCAAAAATGTTTCCCTAGTGCCCTAATATCTGATGAATCAGATGGTACCCTAGATCATCACAAATTTTTGGCTTTGTGATTTTTGGCTTTTTCATAGCTAGGTTCTCTACCACCCTCCATCAGAACATGATGGTTAGATTTTTCTTCCATATCCATATTTTCACCTATGTTCTCCTACGTGAAAACCCAGTGATGAATTAATTTGGGTAACCATTACATTTCATACATTAGTTTTTAAAGCCTTGTTTTGGTATTCCTTTTTACGATGTGGGTTTTTATTAAAGAAATATTCAAGAAGTAAACCATTTATAACCCCGACGAATTTCGAGGGCAAAATTCATTTTAAGAGGGGTAGAATGTAACACCCTGAGATTTTATGAAAAATATTCTTTTTAATTTCATTAATGTCTTGTGTTGTACACTATTTCAAAATGATCCTGCACAACACGCATCCCTGACTTGGCTTGCATTACACGCAATAAATACCTTCCTCGATAGCATGTGTAGTACGCAATACCGAGTTTCACTAAACGAAATATTATTATAATATTATTATGAACTAGCCGTTATGAATAGTAATACCCACTTTTTGAACCTTTATGAATTTTATCTTTCAAAAAGGACTTCATTTTTGGATTCGGAATATTGAAATTATCTTAGGAAAAAATTTTGGTACTTTTTGGATTACTTTCATATTCTAATGAATAGTGAAAATTACTTAATATTAATTAAAAACATCTTTTTAAATCGAAATACTTAATAGGGATAAATTATTAATGTGAATGGTTTTAATGTATATTTAGAATATATTTTTACAATTTAATACAATTTTGTTCATTGGATGTAATTTCAAATTTAGACCAGACATAAACAACAGTCATTCTTTTGATAGTTATTATCTCTTAATAACACGATATTTGTTTTGATGATGAGAATTAATTTTTAAATTAATTAATGCAACTGATATGTTTTGAATTTAGTAAAATAGACATCCTTTTTGAATTCATAATATCAAATATAGCTTAGGCCTAATTTTTGGTATTTTTCTAGAAACTTTCAATTTTTGATGAATAGTGAAACCACTAAGTGGTAGTTAAAAAAACTGAATTTTTCATAAAACATAATTTTACCGCTTCTGTGAGTGAAATTTAGAAAATCCGAGAGACATTATTAATATCAAGGACTACAATGCGGTTCAATGAGATGAAAATATTTTTTTGGTGAATAGTAACTTTTTACTTTTATTTACCACAGTTAAAAATAAATAGGATAATTAAGGGTAAAAATGATATTATTATTACACTAACACATGTCCTAATTATATTGGATAAATTAAATTCAACCAAAAACAACCTTAGGAATAAAATATTACCATTAAGGCCCACATGGATTAGATTAGGACATTTAATATTAATTTATTTAAAGAAGGGTTAAAATAGTTAAAATGAATGTTTAATAAGTAAATCATTTTTATTATAGGGTTATAAATAAGATAAATTAGACTATAAATATTCATTATAAAGCTAAAACTATTTACTACATAATTGTATTTTATTTATAATTTTTAGACATTAAATAATTTATTTTATTTATGACACAAAGATGATGCAATAATTATCTTATTAATGAAATATTGACATAATTGATTTTATAAATACCCAAATTAATGTAATATGAGACTTTTTATGAATTAATGTAATTTTATAGGTTAATATGACATGTTAGTATTTATTTAGTTAACTTTTTTCGAACAAATCATTCTTTTATGATTTTCACAAAAATCAATTACCAAATACTGTCAAAAATGACATAAAATAGTTTTTAAAACAAATATTATATTATTAATTGTTATTTTATTCCTAATAATATAAGGTTCGGAAAAATGACTTATATATTGTTATATATATTAATTATAAACAACTTGGGGTTCTTTTGGATTGTTATAGTATGATTATTAACCTTATAGTGTAAGAAAACAAGAAGACTTGATAAACGTAAAATTATTTAACTTAAGGTTAAATCTAAATGATATGGTTAAAATAGAAACCTAAACATTTCTAAATTCTATTGGATGAGATTATTTCGACCCATAACCACCTTAGATTCCGAATAACTCAATTTGGAGCTATTAAAAACTGAATATTACTTTATAATAAAATAATATTTTTAGTTTTTCCAAAGGTGCCCCTCTCCTCCCTTATAAAAGGGCACCTCCTCCCTCTCTTCCTCACACCACATTGAGCCTTCAAGATCGGCCAACCCATGCCAAATTCTCTTCTCCACTTCCATAGAAACATCCTAGAGGTTCTGGTCTTCTTCAAAGACCATTTTTAGTGCCCTAAGTGGAGGTCTCAAAGAGGCGCTTCAAAGAAGAGGTAATGTCTGTTACCGATTCTTTCAACTTTATTTCTTCTTCCACTTCTTCTTCTTTAGTTGTTTCATTATGAAGTAATAATATAAGTATCACTCATATACTGATATGTTATTATAAGTGTGAAAAAACCTTATTTCACCATCTATTTATCCTACGGAAAATGAAATCACTGCGCGTGTGTACGTACGGAATACCGTCTCCACGCCGTGGTGTAAACTATTTTTAACAACCACCTTACTTGGATGGGTATAATGGTGAAAGTAATGAATATATATGATTATTGTAAATTTATATTGATTTGGTAATATTATACATACACTTTAATACAATTTGATGATCATGGGAATGATATCATCGCTCGTGCATACGTACGGAATACCGTCTCCACGACGCGGTGAGATTAACTCTCCTTGATAACCATTCAAGAATGCTTATAAATTATATATAATATTTAATCATTAAATATATGAAATAATAATGGTACTGTATTTATGTATATATATATTTATGTCATCTACTTAATTCTATCCAATTCAATAAAGAAACAAAAACAGCATTCATGCGTACGTATGGCCTACCGTCTCCATGAACGGTGTATTTCTTTCCATTTATTGATCCATTATATATATGTATATTATGAATATATATTATATATAAATCATGTTTTACATTCTGGATGTATGTAATAATGATCTAAGTATTCATATGAATAATTACAAGTTAAAACATGAATGACAAATGAGACGATTTTACCCAAAACGCTACTTTAACATGAATTTACAAAAGAACGGGTAATATAAAGTCATAAGTGAACTATATATGATATAATAACAATGAATATGATTCTCTAATAAGTCAATGACATTATTTAAATCATTATATAGGAGGATTGGATACGTACGAAGCATATCAGACCTAAGGTAAAGGATAATTTTGCAAATCTCATTTTTATCCGAGATTGCTTATACGTACGTATTTACTGGGGTTATTGTTATCATCCATGTCCATGTTTTCTAAAAGTGTTTTTATGTATGTTTAATGTATTTTTTACCCATTTTTAATTTTACTACACAGTATGTAAGGAATCATTCTTTTGTTTACGTTACGAGGTACTTTTTGACTTTTCCGAAAAAAGTACGAGAAGAATGTTTTTCTTAACTTATACGGCATGAATGGATTTTTAAAAACATTATTTCTAAGAAGCTTCCTTTACAAGTTTTCAATTTTATTTTTAATCAACTTCTTTTAGTTTAAAATTGTATAACATATTAAGAAAGAAAATTGTTTTTGAAGTAGAAAGGATATTTTCCTCAAGAATGGAGTTCAAGTGTTTTATCAAAATTATTTTCCATCTAAGATAATATAGGGTTCTGTTTCTATCCCTATTATTACATTTATTTGATTATGTTGTGATGGAATTAATTTTATGAATTCCTTTATCTGATATGAATTGTTTTATGATGTCACGATGTTTAAGAATCCCATTTTTATTACATGGGTTATGCAATGATGTATGATTTATGATTTTGTGGCACACAAAAGAATGGTATCATTATGAGATTGGTGGGACCTATATCTCCCTCCAATGCATTGTGTAAAGATTTATATCTCATGAGATAGACATGTCTGGAACGGTATGTTAATCTGGTTTAGTATTACAGGACTTGAATGGGGAGTGAACTCGATTCAGAAATGGATTTGTCCACAAAGATGGTCTTGGCAGCAATGCCTTGGCTACTATAGAAATCATTACATGTGCTTAATGGATTCCACAATTACATGTTTTACTCCCATATTATTTTATCTTGATTTATGTTCCATTATGATCTTTGCCTTATGTACTTCTATGTTTTATGCCGTTGCTCAAGATTTTGATGTTTAAACATTATGTTCACGTTTTTAAGTTCAAATGTATATGGTATGTTTTATTTTATCCATGATTACCCTAACTGAGAATTTGAGCTCACCCTTTTTATGTTTTATTTTCCTCTAGGGTTTAAAAGAATGGTTTTAGTTAAAGAAACAAAAAGTGTAAGATCTTTATTGGGGATGTTGAAGATCATTCACCAAGATTAGAAGATTATGTTCCTAGTTTCCAAAGGCACTAAACTATTACGGTCCTTGTGTGTCTATTTTTGTTATGTAATAAGTATTCTGAAAAAGTAATGTAATGTCCATTTACATCAAGCTTCGGGTCTCTACAGGGCAAGGAAGGACAAGGTGCAAGGCCTGCGCACGGCCAGACAAACTGTTCAGCTTGCCCAGGTGAAACCGTGAGACCCTCCTCCTCCGGGCAGTGGCATGAGCACAGTTTTCAAACGGTTTTCCTAACCGTGCGGACAAACCGTGCGGCCACTTAAAGTTGGTAAAATTGTAGTTTTTCCACTCTGGTCTTTTAAACCCCACTCAGGATTTTCTTCTTCTCCTCCTCTCCCAGCCCTAGCAACAAACTTGGCCGACCCAAGCTTCCCAAGGGTGGTGCTCCTTCAATTATCGGCTGTTTAGAGCGTCGTTGGTTGTGGATCGATGCTCCAGGTCAGGCTAATCCCATCCTTGGTTCATTTCTTGGTTTAGGTTTCTATCTTCTCTCCCTCTTGTTCTGATGCTCTAAAACCAAATATTTTTGGTGAGCTTTAGGTTGAAGCTCCAAGGGTTGGTCGAATTGAGGTCTAAGGAATTGATTGAGGGTGAGTTCAACCGCGGTTTTGAGGTAGGTGGTCTACAAGTTATATCCCAGGGTTATTTGAGTAATTTCGGCATATTGGGTTATGTTATTGCTTTCCTTTGGTTACATTTTGGATAACCTTGGCATGTTTGGAATTAATGGTGTTTATAATGGAAAATGGGAACCCTCACCATCCCCATGGGATGTGTTGGGATTGACTTGACCTAATTGGGGCCATCCATGGGATGTGTCGGCTTCTCCCTGGTTTAGGGAATGTGATTGAACAAGTGACCTTGTTTTAATTAAGGGTAGAGACCTTGATAAACATGTTGGAATGATTGGTTAAACTTGGGATAGAAGTTAGGTGATGCACCTCGACTTGGTAATAACTGTAGGGTTAAATGGAATGAGTTAAATGGTTGATTTATGGAAATGAGGAATGGGTTAATATGTAAATTGATTAAAAACCATAACAGGATGGGTTATGGGTTTAGTTTTGAATGCTTAGTGAGTTAGGAATAACACATGGGAATTGGGTGAATGGTTAAATGATGTGAAATGGTAATGTGTTAATGGGATAAGGCATGATGTGGAATTCCCATGTGGGGTGTTGTGTATAGTGTTTTCCAAAGGGAAATGGTATGGATGGGTGATGGTTACTTATATATAAGCATGTGCACATGGCTTAGTGGAGTGGGTTATGACTTGAGGATCTATTCCCAGGAATCGAGCGAAGACTTATGCTCTAAACTCTACCCTAAATGCACGAGTTAGGAAAGGGGGCTGACGGTCTATTCTCCTAACGGTTGCATCCACCCGTAATGAGGCTTCGAGGTGAGGATATGGTTTCTATAAGGGAGTTAGTCCTGGTGAGATAGGATAATGATGTGTTTACCCTCTTGCATGTGATTGTTGGACTTAGACCCATGTAACATAATTAATGTGATTAACTCATGGAAATGTGAGGAAATGGAAGGTGATGGTAAATGGTAATTAATCGATGGTAATGGAATGGAAATTTTATTGGCTCTGAACTAGTTAATGGCATCTTAATTAATTACTTGGAATTTATCATTATTTTTTGTTTTGCATGCACTACCTGTTTATACTAGATATTTTGTAGACATCGTTGGTGGTGGCCTACTGAGTTGTAATCCCACCCTGCTCGAGCCGTCGTTGGGTACCCAAGCAGACTTCATGTTTGCAGGTCAGGACAAGGGCAAGGGTCCTTCCTAGATAGCTGAGTGGACATGGGTAGCACTTGGTGGAGGGTCTGGAGTTGGTGTCGGGACCATCTTGGGGATTTTGGATGTTGTCTTTATTTTTGGGCTTTTGTTCACTATTGCACTTGTAGTATGACATGACATATTTATTATTGGAAATGGTTGTTATACATGTTCCTTGTTTATTGGTTATTGTTTCTACTATTTTCTTATTATATTGTGGATTAATCTGAGGAAAAGGGGGTATAGTCTCCCCACTTGACCCCATAGACCCCCGCTGCTAGTCGGCAGCCTTTGGCGTACGGGGAGGTGCGCTTAAGGTCATGTAACCACTCGGCTTGGAGCCCCAGTTTAGTGGCTTCCAGGTCGGGGACGTTAAAAAGTGTTTCCAGAGGAGGTCTTTCTTCTCCTTCTATGAGGTCTTGTTATTTAGGATTGGTAGCCAAGGATTAGGATGTATCGGGCCTTGGTAATGAGCTCCTGCTTTGGAGTAGCTAACCCAGGTACGGGGGAAAACCCAAGTCACCCTGGGTGGGAAATGCTGTTCTTGGTTGTGTGTTGTTACAGTTGATGATATTTCACCATTGGGTGACACACATGTGGTTTGATGTGACTGTATTATGATATTTGGCTCGTGGCCTTAATGGAACAAGAATTTTCACTCATACATCATTGGAGGCACCTAGGGAGATAGGTGACTTTCATTGTGTTAGGCACATGCATGAGATGGGTGTGTAAGGAAAGAAGGTAGGGTGCATCATGAATTTCATGAAACCAAGAAATAATGAGAAAATTAAATATAAGGGTTTGATATGAAGTAAAAACTGTTCTGTAAAATGATGTGTGAGTTTGGTGGAAGGTGTGATAAATCTCGTGCTTGGAAATGTAGAGAAATTCCACCACGACGTCCATTACCAGTTGCGTAATGGGAGGATGTTGCTGAGAACACTCCTCCAGTAGAAGAGCAAGAAAACATGGCGATCAATGAAGGTAGAGAAGACCAGTTCCGAGAGAACATAGCTTTCCTTATGTAGATGATGGATCGGGACCGAGGGTGGGTTGCACCGAGTATGTTTGAGCTGACCAGGGAGTTACATCTCCAGCACCCTCTGACCTTCACCGGAGAGGGTGGGCCAGAGGCAGTAGAGTTCTGGTTAAAGTCTGTCCAGATGATATTGGATCATCTGGAGAAGCCTGTGGAGAATTGAGTAAAGCTGGATGCTTATATATTTAGGGGCCAAGCTAGGCGTTGGTGCGACATTCAGGCCCAAATCGAGCAGGCTGAGGGAATTTCGTGGAAACACTTTCATGAAAAGTTTTTGGAGTATTCCTACCTAGAGACTTTGAGGCTGGAGCAGGCTGTAGATTTTATGAGCCTAACTCAGGGATCACTATCGGTGATGGACTACGCTAGTCGCTTCACTAATTTGAGACGCTTTGTCCCATTGTTAGCTGGGGATAAGGCAGCGGTAGCAAGGCATTTCCAGGAAGGACTGAGACATGAGATCAGGTCTCAAGTAAACATCTTCCACATGAAGTGGTTTGTAGAATTAGTAGATCAGTCACTGATCTCAGAAGGAAACCTGAAGGGAGCTTCGGTTAGTGGATTGTGGTGCTAGTGGGGAAGAAGAGTAGTGAAACTACCGAGGGTCAGAAGCGACGCCATGAGGGCTCACAGCATGAAGAAAGTATGCAACGCGGCTGGTAGAGAGGGTCCGCCTCTCAGAGTGGGGATCAGGTGTTCTACTATCAGTGCGTTAGGTTGGGGCATGTGCGTGGTCAGTGTCCTCGACCTCCAGTTGAGTTCCATTCATGTGGATGGATGGGACATGTGCAGAGGTTCTTCCGGAATCCTCGGCAGGCAAGTGAGCATGATAGTGGAAGGAAGGTACCGGATATGGGGAGGGGATCAGTTGCCCTGTATCAGGCAGGTAGTTGGAGGTCTACGGGCCATACTGGTAGAGGTTGTGGTTGTGGAACTCTAGGGAATGATCGCTCTCGCGAGCAGGGAAGTGCAGCGCAGGGCATTTAGGTTGGAGCCTAGGGTTGATGGGCATGTCAGCTTCAGGCAGTTCAGTTTGCACCGGGTGATGGCGAAGCTGGACCATCAACTGTTCGAGGTACGATCCTTATAGCTTCTACATTTTCTAGTGCGTTGTTTGTCACAGGTTCCACACACTCCTTTATCTCTTCTCAACCTGTGGTGGTGCTGGGATTACCGGTGGAGAGGGTGTGTGGAGTTATTTTAATTGACACTTTGTTGGAAGTACGGGTTGAGGATATCAATCAGTGCAAGGGATGTCCCTTGGAAGTTGGTGGGTATAATTTTTTATGAAATTTGTTCGTTCTCAAGATGCCAGGGTTTGACCTAATCTTGGGAATGGATTGGTTGGTGTTGTATTGGGAACACATAGACTATTATCGTCGTAGTGTATCATTCAGGTCGCTTGAGGGTGACTCTTATGTCCACCGTGGTGAATGGGATGTCTGAGCAGGGCATGCGGTGCCGTTTTTTCAACAGATGAGTGGAATCACGGCTCACATGTCATTCCGCATGCTTGATGATGGTGAGGGAGGGGAACAACCTAATTTTACTCCCGTGGTGGATCGATTTCAATATGTGTTTCCTAAAAAAATTTCGGGGTTACCACCCGAGATGGATGTTGAGTTCACGATCAAGTTGCTGCCTAGAGCAGAGCCAGTTTCTATTCTGCCATATTGAATGGCAATGGAATAACTCTAGGAACTGAATGTTCAGCTTTAGGATTTGGAGCATAAGAAGTTTATCCATCCTAGTACGTATCCTTGGGGATCTCCCATGCTTTTTCAAAGAAGGTCAATGGGTCGTTGAGGCTGTGTGTGGACTATCGAAAGTTGATTCAGATGATAGTGAAGAATTGGTACCCTCTTTCAAAGAATTTATGACCACTTTGATCTATTGAGGGGGGAATCAGTGTTGTCTAAAATTGATTTGAGGTCAGGTTATCACCAGTTGAGGGTGAGGTCTTCTGACGTACCACAAACCGCTTTTCGGAGTCGGTACAGGTTGTTTGAGTTTGTGGTAATGCATTTCTGCTTTACCAATGCACCGGTAGTGTTTATGGATTTGATGAACTGGATCTTTCATCCCTATCTATATCAATTTTTGGTTGTCTTTTTTGATGATATCTTAGTGTACTCGAAAACTCACGACGATCATGCCCAACACCTTGACATCATCTTGAGTATTCTAAGAGAGCATCAGTTATACTCCAAGCTATCCAAGTGTCAATTTTGGATAGGTGAGGTACATTTTCTGGGTCACATCATCTCATAGGCAGGTGTGTCAGTGGATCCAGATAATGTTCAAGTAGTTCTATCTTGGGAGTAGCCCAATAGTGTTTCTGATGTTCGGAGTTTTCAGTGTTTGGCTGGGTATTACTGAAGGTTCATTCAGGATCACTCTAGCTTGGAAGCACCACTCTCGAGATTGACCAAGAAGGGAATTAGGTTCGAGTGGTCGGGGGCATGTGAGGATGCCTTCCAAGAGTTGGAGAAGTGGTTGATGACCACGCCTATCTTGGTCTTACCTAAGCTGGGTAAGAAGTACATCATGTTTTGTGATGCGTCTGGAATCGGACATGGGGTTGTGCTGATGTAGGATGAGCGGGTTGTGGCTTATGGGTCGAGGTAGTTGCGACCACATGAGTGGAACTATCCCACTCATGATCTTGATTTGCCTCTAGTAGTGTACGCCTTGAAGTGTTGGAGGCACTATATATTGGGGGAACAGTTTACCGTGTTTACGGACCATAAGATCTTAATTTACATCTTATAACAGCAAGATCTGAATCTTCGGCAGTAAAGATGGGTTGAATATCTTCATTCTTTTGACTTTGAGTTGGTGTACATGCTGGGAAAGGGAAACAGTGTTGATGATGCTCTGAGCAGGAAGGTTCGGAATCAGGCAGTTCATGAGTCTAGCACTGAGTAGAAGGTGATGGATTTGTTTGTATAGATGCACCTAGAGGTGCAAGAAGAAAGTGGTCAGGTCACTCTTTCTTCCTTAAAATGGATTCAACGCTTTTGGGTCTAGTTAAGGAAGGTCAACTTGATGATCTTGAGTGCTTGGACATGAAGTAAAATCTTAATGGTGGGGAGCTACCTTCTCGTTGGGACGTCGATGTGGAAGGTGTTGTTTGAGTTCATGATCGTGTGGTTGTGCCAAGGTGTGTACGAGAAGAGTTGATGTGTGAGTTCCATGAATCAAAGTGGGTAGTCCATCCTAGTTTGACCAAGATGTACCGCAATCTCCGAAGGAATTTTTGTTGGCTTGGAATGAAGAATGAAGTTGCAGGCTTTGTGGCAAGGTGCGTTACCTGTCAGAAGGTGAAGGCCGAGCATCAACGCCTAGGTGGTTTGTTGCATCCATTGACCATTCCGGAATGGAAGTGGGGTGATGTAACAATTAATTTTGTTGTGTGTCTTCCGAGGATGCCGCGGAAGAACTATTCAATTTGGGTGGTCGTGGATCGGTTAATGAAAGTGGCTCATTTCTTACCGATTCAAAAGACCTATACAGTCGACCAGTTGCGTGAGCTGTACATTCGGGATATAGTGTGGCTGTGTGGGGTGCCACAGACCATAGATTCAGACCGATATACATGTTTCACAACGTGTTTCTGGCAATAGTTGCAGAAGGTGCTTGGTACGCAGTTGTTTTTGAGTACGGCTTTCCACCCGCAGGCGGACGGGAAGTCAGAGCGTACGATCCAAGTGTTTGAGGACATGTTAAGAGCTTCTGTCTTGGACTTTTGTGGTTCTTGGGGGAGGCATCTATCATTGGTTAAGTTTTCCTATAACAACAGTTTTCAGGCTATGATTCAGATGGCACCGTTTGAGGCACTCTACGGGAGGCCAGGTAGATCTCTATTGTGTTGTCTAGAGGCCAGTGAATCTGAGTTTTTGGGGCCATGTCTCGTGCAGGAGACTTCCGAGAGAGTTAAGTTTATTAGAAAGCATATGGATACGGCTCAGAGTAGGTAGAAGTCGTATGCAGATCGGAGGCATAGACCTCTTGAGTTTTTGGTGGGTGATAAAGTGTTTCTTCAGGTGTCTCCAAGGTTGGGTCATCATTAGATTTGAATGCAGGGTAAGCTGGAACCCAGGTATGTGGGACCTTTTGAGATTGTGAAGAGGATCAGACAAGTGGATTACCGATTGGATATTCCACAGCGGTATGGTGGGATGCATGATGTGTTTAATGTGTCGCAGCTTCGTCAGTATCACCCTGACCCATCTCACGTGGTTGATGTTGAGGATGTGGAGCTTGAGGATGATGCATCCTTTGAGGAGCATCCGGTTCGTGTGGTGGATCATAGTGAAAAGGTATTGTGAGGAAAGTTTGTTCCATCAGTGTGAGTACTATGGTAACATGGGAATGTTCAGGAAGAAACTTGGGAGGGAAAATTGGATATGTGGGCTCAGTGGCCCGAACTCTTCTCTTCGGTGGATTAATGAGGCTTGGGTACTCGGCTTGGGGATGATCTGTTATAAAGAGGGGAGGTTGTAAGATCCTAGTTTTGTAACAATATATTTACATTGTGTTTTGGGTAAATCCCTTGTTTTGGGCTTCAAGGGATGTCTTCTAAATGTATGGGAGGCCTTGGGGGTGTTTTAGGGGCTCGGGGCTCGGAAGAAAGGAAAATTGAGCAAGACAGGCCAAGGCGCACGGCATGCGCATGGCCAGGCAAACCGTGCACCCTGCCTAGGTGAAACCTTGCGACCCTCCTCCTCCGGGAAGTGTCATGCGCACGGTTTGCGCGCAGTTTTCCAAACCGTGCGGAAAAACTATGTGGCCACTTATAGTTGGGAACAATTACAGTTTTTCCACTCCTGGATTTTAAACCCCACTTGGGATTTTCCTCTCCTCCTCCTCTCCCGACCCTAGCGATGAACTTGGACGACCCAAGTTTCTCTAGGGTGGTTCTCCTTCGATTCTTGTCTATTTAGAGCGCCGTTGGTTGTGGATTGAAGCTCCAGGTAAGGCTAATCCCATCCTTGGTTCTTTTCTTGGTTTAGGGTTTGTATCTTCTCTCCCTCTTATTCTGAAGCTCTAAAACCCTATCTTTTAGGTGAGCTTTAGGTTGAATCTCCAAGGGTTTGTAGAATTGAGGACTAAGGACTCGATTGATGGTGCGTTCAACCGCGGTTTCGAGGTAGGTGGTCTATAAGTTATATCCCATGGTTATTTGAATAATTTGTGCATGTTTGGTTATGTTATTGTTTTCCTTTGGTTATGTTTTGGATATCCTTGGCATGTTTGGAATTAACGGTGTTTATAATGGAAAATGGGAACCCTTATGATCCCCATGGGATGTGTTGGGATTGACTTGATCTAATTGGGTCCATCCATGGGATTTTCCGGCTTCACCCGGGTTTAGGGAATGTGATTGAACAAGTGACATTCTTTTAATTAAGGGTAGAGCCCTTGATAAACATGTTGGCATGATTGGTTGAACATGGGATAAGTGTTAGGTGATGAACCTAGGCTTGGTAATAACCATAAAGTTAAATGGAATGAGTTAAATGGTTGATTCATGGAAATGTGGAATGGGTTAATGTGTAAATTGATTAAAGACCATTACGGGATGGGTTATGGGTTTAGTGTTGAATTCTTAGTGAGTTAGGCATAACACATGGGAATTGGGTGAATGGTTAAATGATGTGAAATGGTAATGTGTTAATGGGTTAAGGCGTGATATGGAATTCCCATGTGGGGTGTTGCGAATACTGTTTGCCGAAGAGAAATGGTATGGATGGTTGATGGTTACTTATATACAAGCATGTGCACATGGCCTGGTAGAGTGGGGTATGAATTTAGGATCTACGCTCACGTGTCGAGTGAAGACTGATGCTCTAAATTCCACCCTAAATGCACGGGTTGGAAAAGGGGACTTAGGGTCTATTCTCCTAACGGTTGCATCCACCCGGATTGAGGCTTCGAGGTGAGTATATGGTTGCTATGAGGGATTTAGTCCTAGTGAGATAGGATAACGATGTCTTTACCCTCTTGCATGTGATTGTTGGCCTTAGACCCATGTAACATAATGTATGTGATTAACTCATGGAAATGTGATGAAATGGAAAGTGATGGTAAATGGTAATAAATGGATGGTAATGGAATGGTAATGGCCATGGCTCTGAACTGGTTAATGGTGCCTTAATTAATTACTTGACATTTATCATTCATTTTCCTTTTGCTTGCACTACATGTTTTACTGGATATTTTGTAGACACCGTTGGTGGTGGCCTACTGAGTTGTACTCACACCCAACTCAAGTCATTGTTGGGTACCCGAGCAGACTTTATGTTTGCAGGTCAGGACAAGGGAAAGGGTCCTTGCTAGATAGCTGAGTGGACATGGGTAGCACTTGGGGGAGGATCCAGACTTGGTGTCGGGACTATCTTGGGGATTTTGGCTGTTGTCTTTATTTTTGGGCTTTTGTTCACTCTTTCACTGGTAGTATGACATGACATATTTATTATTAGAAATTGTTGTTATACATGTTCCTTGTTTATTGGTTATTATTTCCTCTATTTGGTTATTCTGTTGTGGCTTACTCTGATGAAAAGAGGGTATAGTCTCCCCACTTCACCCCATAGACCCCCGCTGCTAGTCGGAAGCCTTTGGCGTATAGGGAGGCACACTTAAGGTCATGTAACCACCCGGCTCGGAGCACCGGTTTAGTGGTATCCATGTCGGGGACGTTACAATGTACTACAGCCTCCTCAATGTGATGTGATTCCTTCACAATTTGCATGGGATGTATTGAGGATATGTTTCGTAAAAATATATTATATATATATGATAATAAATATATTGGAATGATGTTATATATACTTATATATACATATATGTTAATTAATTTCTTTCTTTCAATACGATAATAAAACTGAAGAAACGTTCATGCGTAAGTACGACATACCGTCTCCATGAATGATGTATTTTTTTATCATGTATATATTATTTTAAATACATATATAATAAATATATATGATATTTATACCATGTTTTATATATTATGTAAATAATTGAACCATGACCTAGTTAAAAAAATAAATAATAACAAGTCAAAACATACCTGAAAAATAAAACAGACATTACCTAAAACATAACATTAACATGAATTTGTTAATAAATAGATAATATAAAGTCCTAAAAAAATATATGGTATTATATATAATATTATTATTATTATTTAATTTATTTATCAGAATCTTATATATATTATATAGTAGTTTTGAATGTGAATGAAGATATTTAAGACTTGAGGTAATGTAATTTATTCTCCAATTTTATTTTTGTGAGATGCATATCTTATTAACCACTCATTTATTTTTTTTGGTGTGTATAATAAACATGGATGTATTATATTAATTTTATAATTAAATTTATTCATATTCACATATCCATTTTATGATCCTTCTTTCATGGGGATTATGTTCCCAAATTTACCAAATTGGTAAAGTAATTTTGTCTTAATTTTACTTCTTTGAGACACATTCCATGTTATGGACATATATTTTTCTATGAAGTGTATATAAGACATTTTAAATGATTATATAATTAATCCCATTATTTTAATGTTATTTTAAACTAAATTTAATGTTATCCTTTTCAATTTTATTTGATTTAAATTTACAAAAGTGGTAGCTATTTATAGCTTCAATCACATTGTCTATCGAGATAGTTTATTATTATTCTTCCATTAAAGAAAATATTATGATAAAAATATAAATAAATATCATTAAATATCTTAAAATCTTGATATGAATATAATATCAAATAAATGGTACCATTTCTTGAGTCTTTGGCACATAAGACTATTAATAAAATGTTTTTATGTAAATCTAACTATATTTCTCATTTTGGTCAAAAATATATGTTCTCTCATAACTATGTTTTCTAAAAATGTTTTCAATATTTTTAATTTTATCCTATGATGTATAAATGAAATTTTTACTTGTGTAAAACCTTTTTAAAATGGTTTTAATGGGAATATTGTTTTTTAATTTTTTGATTAAGGAATTGTTTTTAACATTTAAGGTATACAAATATTGATTGACATGTATGAACATAACTGAAATCATGATAATAATTTACTTGAATATTCATTTGTAATTTTACATGTTTATTATTAATGGAAATATTTTCATAAAATTTGGAAAAAAATTTATTTTAAAATGGTTTTCAAAGAAAAAGTGTTTTAAAAAAAATGTTTTCTTTTAAAAAAATTTAATTACTTTTAAAGCATCATTTAGTGGTTTTAAAATTTATTTTTTCATATAATAAGATTTAAATTATCTAAATATTATTTTACATGTTTTCAATTCATTTTCTAGGAAACAATTTTCAAAATACTTTTATACTTATTTTATAATTTATCAAGGAAAATGATTTTCAAATTGATTCTGGGACTTCTTTATTAGTTTTCAAAGTATATGAAAAAGAAAATTATTTTAAAACGTTTTGAAGTTTTAAATAGACATTTACAGAGAATATAAGATATTTTTACAAAGAAATATTTTTAAAATAATTTTACAATAATTTTCTTTCTAAGATGATGTTCGTTGATGTTACTCATTCCATTCTAGTAAATGATCCAAATATTCCATTGATATTCATTATTGAATGGTTTATGTTTTTAGGGAATAGTTATTATCACAACCATTTCTCTTCCATTAGTTATATGATTTTGATACTTTTCATAGGTTATGTTTTGGTTAAATTATTATGAGACCAATCTCTTTTCTATAGGTAATGATATGATGACATGTTTATGATACCCAATTCATTTCATTGGTTATGATATGATTATGTCTTTATAATATTATGGAATGCATATTATATGATAGGTGGGGCCTATATAACCCTCTAATGAATTAGGTAATTATGGATGAATCATGAATATAAATGTTATGAGTGAACCTGATTACATGTTCATAATATTATGAATGGACCAAGATTCATGTCCATAAGATTTTTCATGAAGATGAATACATGTTCAAAATGTTTTTAGTGATCCTTTTTAAATGTTCACAATGTTATTTGTGAACTTAATTAAATTTTAAAATTGTTTTGTGTGATCCTGATTAGAGGTTCACAATGTTATGCATGGAGATGGATGCATGTTCATAATTTTATGTGTGAATCTAATTACATGTTCACTATTTTATGTGTGAACCTGAATACATATTCAAAATGTTATGTGTGAATCTGATTTCATGTTCACAATAATATTCGTCGACTTGGTTCCATGTCGATACGCTTATGTGAGATCCTTATTTCGGGTACTTATCTAATTGAGAGAACTCATTTCTACTTATACATGTTCACAAAGTTAAAAGTTGATGTGTATGAAACAATCCCATGTCTTATTAATATGTTATGATTTCATGTATTATGTTATTGATTTTATTATGATTTCTATCTTAGAACTGCTAATATTTATGTCATGATTCACATTTACAAGGATTCATATATATAGTATGATCTTCTAGTGATATGATCATGTTATCATACCCTTATTTTAGTATTATTATTACATATCTCTCTTTTTTACCCTACATAAGTATCTACGATCACCCATTTCTTATGTTTCCATCCCCAGGTTATGAAGAAAGGATTTAAGTAGTAGTATTAGAGGGGAAGGTCTTTCTAAGAATCATTGAGGATTTTTCACCATGTTAGAAGATTTTGTTCCATGTTTCAAAATACACTAAACTTTTACATTATTCATACATGTTATTTTTTAATGTGCTGAATATTCATCTTAAAATATGTGATATCCATGTATGTTAATACCGAGACGCTATAGTACTCTCCATATTAAAAAAATAGTAAAGGGAACTCTAGAAAAAGATGAGTCTCATCATGATAGATCTTCACTCTGTATGATTTATAAAAAGGAATGAGTTATAAAAATAAATAGGAACAAAACATGTAATGATAAAAACATAAAAAGTAATTCAGAAGAAAAATCCATGTCTCACCCACTAAGTCATCTCATACTAGACTTAGGAAAAAATTAGGGCGATGAAAGAAAAGACATAAATTTGGAACAATTTTCATAAAACCTTAGCAACAATATACTTACACTCTCTAGGCCTCATGGACTAGGAAAAAATTAGAGTGCTCTCTCCTCCTATAAATTTTAATTCTAACATGATTACATTAAATCAATTGAGTAATTTTTTAGTGTTTTTTTAAGATTACAGTAAGGTTATAAATTCTAGAACTGGATATTAGGGGACAAAAATACTTTTCATTTATGATAAAAATTATAGGGGAACATCCACCTGTTAGAGAATCTCTAAGAAATTTTATATATTATCCTCAACATAGTCTTTGAGAAGTTGAACTATGCCTCAAGAAATTTCTATATCATTCCAAAGAATATTCAATTGTGTAGCAGTGACCTCTTCAGCTTTATAGATCTTCTCCTACTCTATACAAATGGAATCTCTTATTTGTGCCAAAGCCCCTTACATGGATCAGTGATGTTGTACTAAATCTTAATTTTAAATATTTAATTATTCTTCATTGTGCTATATTTTGAAATATTTCTCATCAAGATGATCCTATTACTTATCTACATTCTTGGATTGGATGACCTCAGATTGGATTATGGATTCTATGATTTCCTCAAACTGCCCTGTGAGGTGCGCCTCATTTTGATGTGATCTTCACTCTACTTTCCTTTTATAGATTATTGAATTGACCTCCCCATGTATATCTCAGAAATTAAATACAATGAATCCCTACCTGATGATCATGAACATGAGTCAATGAAGTCATTACAACATTACTTCAAGTGGAGTGTCTATGATTAGTGCAGTCACTAAGAACTCTTGCTCTTCTCCCACTAAAACAACCTCATTTTCAGCTACCAATGTCAGTGGAATTGGAATGTAACCCCCCATCACAGGCCTATACACCATTGTCGATGTCACAAGATAGAAGTCAACACTTCTCATAAACCTCAGGAGGTTAAAAAACAACAAAGACAATGAGATAATCAAGATGGTTGATAAAAATCACCTGTTATTTGTTTGATTATTAGAATTGATACTTATCAAGAACCCCATCAAGAATTCATATATAATTAACCTTATGATGGGGAAAATCATCCTAAGTTATCTCAACAACATGGTTCATTGGATCTCTTGTATCTCCCACTTCAGAATTCTTAATCATCACTCCCTTTGTCATTAGAGTATGGTGGATTTAGATGCCTTGTTTGTGAAGTGCATTTGAAATGTTCATTGTAGAAAAATCTGTATAAGTTGTGCTTTAATGTGAAAAATCATGTGAAATAAAGTCTACTAAATTTGGAAAATCATGAATGATAAAATTCACATTTTTCCAATTCCATTTAGAAAACTATGAACTCCTTGATTAAATCTTGAATATCAATGCCTAGATTAATTAGAACAATCATTTCATGATACATGGAGTAATATAATATAGATTCCTCACCAGTGGGGGTATCTAAGACACATTGGTCATGAATCTAATTGGATCCACCATCGATCCCATCTACCTAATTGACAACCATCACATCACAGTTATGCTCTACGGAGTCATCATCAGCATAAACATCTTCATCAGAATATCAAATATCCCTGTCATACCATTCAAGAGTAATAATGATACTAATGATGACTACTGGAAGGTCCTATAGTGTAGGTCATAAATTAAAAATATCATGAGGAGATTAATGTTTGAAAAACACATGACACCTAAGAGAGTGCATTAGACATTAATGTGACCCTCCCCCTCTCTTTAACAATTGGGGAAGTTGTGGTTGCATATCTTGAAACATAATCCTTCAAGAAGATGGATGAATCCACATTGGTATGTGTCTCCTCCCAATTATCATCCTTGATCGTTTATGGAAAAGTTTTCGATCCCTTAATAGAGGTAAGTGATGTAGATTCTTCCAAAGATGAGTATCGTGAGAAATATTTTGTCTAAAAAAAGTCATGTTATTGAATGACAAAACATAGACTTACTGTGGAACTTGAATTGATCCATCTTTATTTCCCTCCTTCACTTCCTCCCTAGAGATGGTGAAGGGGACATATCAGTTCTCAATATAGTATTGAGCTGAAAGTCTAGGAGTTACCACCGCCATATTTTCTATCGTATTCCATTGGCCTGGAGACAGTTCTGGGGACTGAAGGGCCTCGTCCCCTACCCAATGGGGGTACTCATGGGCCCATACATCAGTGATTCTAGAACCTATTCAAAAATTTCTTATTATTATTCTCATATGAGATACAAATTAATTAATTATCAAGATTTATAACACTAAATGTTAGGTAAAGAAATGAAATTGGTAAAGAGAGAGATACTTCATCAAGGTTAACATAGTTATCCCATTCCTCTTCAGGATGACCAACTACCCCTAAATCTCTCCTCTATTCAATATGTGATACACTAACTTTATAAATGAGATATAATCGTTAGTTTCATATATTGGATCCTCTATTTCATGAATATTTCTCCCCACTATGACCAAATAATATTCATCGTATAGATTATAGGGTTTTCTAATATTTCCCAACTCTAGAATTCACATTCCATCCTGGAGAAACATCAATGCAGATCCAAACATGTGAAACTCTTCCAAGCTAAAATCTCTATGGTTTTCATATAATTTGGATCATATGTGGATGGATACGAAAAAGATCCACCACCTTTTTACTTGGAATATTTTTCATGATTTTTTTATTTAACAGAAGAATGGTTGGATGGGTCATGAGTCTCCTCATGATAGTTATGACCAGACTGCCTTGGGACAGGAGGTTATGTTTTCCCAACCCTATCCTACTTGGTGGTCTTTTCCTGAAATTTCCACAAAGGATCCAGAGCATCAACATCTTTAAAATATATTCAATAATTTATACCATTAATACCATACCCATCAATTTTTGTTGATGCGACATGGTAAATTATATTTTTTAATGCCCACTAAGCGTGTAAAGGGATACATGCCCTCGAATACTCATACTCCTAACCAATCGACGTGTTCGATGAAGGAAACATAATTGAAAATTTGGACACCTAAATGTCCATTGGGATCCAAATCTGTTGGTATAAAAACATATTTTTCCCAAGGCTAACATGCATATCAGTAAAATTCTTAAACATTGACAATAATACTAAAACAGATCATAGGACTTGGTAATTATTTTACTATGAATTTGATCCATCAATTCATTGTATCTGAATGCTATCATATCCAACCTCAGTTTGTGATTAATATACCTACCATCATCTATAAACATCCTAATCGAGGGATTAACAGATGAGAAGAATTTAAATTCTCCCAACACATTCATGATCCTCAGACCTTCATCATACATCAGACATAATTCATGGATTCCATAAATTGGAAAAAAATGGTTGAACATTGTATTTAGGGACTTGAACTGAGATCATCACTGCATATGAACTGAACTATTCCCCAATATACCCCAACATCACTTGAAACGACCTTGAAATTCTAAGCAGGGCCTTCCTATTGTATGTATGTTACAAGTACCAGTAAATTCTCACTAGGATAGGGAATCCAAACCTATGTACCTCTCATATTTTAATTTATCAATGATAACAATATTCTCTATCCTCTCACCACTATTGGATTTTTGGACCATAAGTAGTGAAATTATTAGTCAAATTTCAAGGAATACAACCAGTTGATTCTTTATATCAGCTTCAGGATTGACCTTATAACCCCAATGGGTATATTGGACCTTCTCTTATAAAGTAAAGAATGTGCCAAGAGCACCACAATTCTCTGAAGAGAGCGATCCAGTAGGGTGCCAACAAGTGGGACCTTCTCCTTCTATCTTGAGAAAATAATTCATCTATGTTTAATGATGGATTTCACCATTCAGTTGAGGATATTTATTAAAAAAAAATTTACCGGCATAAAAATATCATGGGCCAAGGGTGTCTTCTTTTCATCCTTATACCATATTTTTTTAGTGGGGTGACATCATTATACATTTCCTCAATAATGGGAGCACTGGAAATTTTGTTTATGTCCCACATGATAATATCAAATACACCATGAATAAAAGGGAATTAATTTGTATTCCAACTCCATCAGTAAAACAGATTTGGGATGATCTCTAAGTTCTTATAAACATAAGTTTACCCTACCGAAATATCCTCATAAATATGAATGTATTTCATCAAATTTTTAAATTCATAAGAAGTCTATTACACCAATAATTCCCACTTCCACTCAGGCCTAACTCCACCTCCTACACAAAAATCCCAGTTCCCCCTTCCAATATTGAAATTGATCTGTATGTGAAGCACAAAACATTTAGTCATTACAATGGGGAATCAATTACTATATATGTGGATTCAGATTTGGATTTTGGTTGATGTGATTCATGATATAGCTAGTGGGAACCATTCCCAACATAAAATAATAACCCTTGGAGGAAATTTTTGTCGAATAGAAGTCAATGTGCTTTATAAACCATAAATTTTTAAGTAAATTGGAGCCCCAGGGATAATGGGTTACCTCAAAAGTCTGTGGTCATAAAATGAGAGGTAATTACTTAATGGGTACATGCATTGATATGATACCAAATACCTCTACATATCCAAAATTAGGCTCAACCATTTCATATTAATCTGGATTAAGAGATTTTATCATCTCAGATGCATGTGAAACAACTTGTTCGGTATAAGTAATCAGATATTCCATGGAAAACCTACAAAAGGCATCATGTTTTATCCTTAAGTTAAAATATTTAATTAAAAATGTATTTTTAGTTTAATGGATTTATAATTATAGAAAATGAACAGAAATGTGCAAGCCTTCATCCTAGTGCCACATACTTGACCTTTTACCATGTTCCACATATAGGCCCATTGACCAAATATTATACACAATCCCCCAAATCTTGTCTTTTAAAAAGGATCCTTGATAGGGTTTTCCCTGCATAGAATTATCTCTCAAGTATTTGTACCAAGGGAAATTCAAAATGAGACTTTCAAGAAACAAGAAGAGTGGCACGACTGGGTATATAACTTACGAGATGAGAGTAAAAACACCAAAATCGAATATGAGAATTAACAAATGGTGTCAATGATATTAACAAACATTGTGGGTATACACCACCAGCATACACTGTAAACCTTTATTTTGAATCATTGCACCAGACCTACTTGGATAACTTACATGGTCACCCTATGCAGTTGACCCGCAACCCTTCATATTCTTTCCCACAATTATACCGCAAGACTAGTGCCTATTCTTTCGATTAGATCTGATCCTGTGGGGGGGGGGGGTAGACAAAAAAAAATTTCAAATAGGATTAAAATATTATGAATATGACCTTAAACATGTTAAATAGATGAATACATATATGAAGAATCAAATGAATGTATCCAAAATTTTCTTGTGTACACCCCTACGCATAGAAGGCCCATCCATCCCCCCCAATGTGAGATACTAAAAATATGTCCACCCTTTTGTGGGATACCCATACCAAGTTTATGCACCATGGCCCTAAAATGGTACTTCCTTTGACCATGGTCCTCTATTTTTTTATAAATAGGAATCTTGGGATACTCATATTCAAAAATGGAAAATCAGGAGAAGCCCCCTAGATCTCGTCATGTAGCCCCTTTGAATAGGTCCCAAAAAATTTATCAGGTAGATATTTGAAACATGTGATAAGAGATAATTATGGGGTATAAGTGATATCAACGTCTCTTTAAAGTATAAAGCACAAGAAAGATTAACAACGATCTCTTCACCCGCAATGCACAACCACCTACATGAGGCCCTGTTTCCTCACTAGGGACATGCATGAGCCTCATCCAAGAACACACGAGGTGACCTGTGATGACTAGTCTAAAGCCCCACCCATGTGTTTTTTACTAGGTGGTCCATTTCCTATGGCAACTCAATCTCATGTAAGCCTATTTACCCCCCCCCCCAGTGAAAAGCACCTCAATCTCCTCGCAAGCCTTGGGTGGGGAACATTTTCAATATAAATGAGGAATTGTGGGTGTCTCCCTTTAAGCCCTCTTCAAAGACACAAATGGTAGGGATAATCTTCCTTTTGGATCCTTTATATGAGAGGGACATATTTGAGACCTCAATCGAGGGATCCACACTTTCAAACCCATGGAAAGGGGTATACAAACACGTATCCCATTTGGGAATGCATTTTTATGGTCAAAGGTTTCCTACACTTGTCCTAATTGATTTTCAAGGTCCTTGGAGTGCATGTATGTATTGATTACCATAGTCATGCAGACCCCGACCCTAGGGATGATGTGATGGATTTATAGGTCTTAGATACTATTATTTTGAACATGTTATTCCCAAGTCATCTCTGATACCCAGAGCCTATGGTCCTGGGAGGGGAGCAAGCGGATCACCCATTCTTATCCCAATGATAGGGATTGTGGTCCTCCTATCCTGATGTACAACTAATTATAGGGCATCCCCAAGGAGTAATCCCTTATCCATTTTTGCAGGGCCTCTCCTGCTTCATTCCTTCCTCTGTCCATCATGGTTACCAATATAAGAGGGAATATATTAACTTCAAGGACCTTTCTATCTCCATTTTGTTCTAGGATACAATAATGGGAAGGAAGTTTTATTGATCATTACACACCCACTATTGTAAGGGTTTCTTTTTGTTTTCTATGTCTTTTAATTCTACTTCTTTCTCACATTATATATTTACTCATGATGACTCCTATGTTCTAACCAGTAAGCCACGATCATGGTTTCTAGATGATCATGTGCATGTTTTGGTAGAGGAAATTCTTTCCATCCTTCCTATATCCGTCTTTTAGAGTGTCTCTATTGGTGAGGGTCCTCAAGACCATGTATACATCCTTAGGGAAAATCATATAATTTTGTATCTTGTATCTTCTGTTTCATTTTATTTCTCACACTGATAATGAATCGCGTGAGCTTAATGGTGGATTGTGTTCAAGAAATACACTTTATCCCAAACATCAATAGGATTCTTAAATAGTATAATCCCCAACCTTCCATAATTTGTGAATAATTAAAAGTATAATCCCCAAACATTGAGTTAATCATCATAAGGAATTAGCCCCAAAATCCTAACCTTTAGGGAATCCTCCTCATGTGTAAACCCTAAACCAAACCCCAGATCATCCATGAGTCAAGTCACTTCTGATGTACTGAAACTCATTCATCAGGGTAACCTTCGTAGGAGTAAGACTCAATATAAGCCACAGATAAGGCCATACTCCCTTGGGAGACAAACCCCTAGAGCGGGCCCATAGGCACAGGTCCTAAAAATATAAATATGTGGGATTTGATTCCTATCCAAATGGGATATGTTGGAATCCTCCTTGAGGTCCAAACCCAACACCCAAACTCAACCCTACTCTCTTAGGGAAACATTCCCAGTTGAGCCTTATTCAACCTTGGTATTCATATCCCTTTAAGGTTACCTAGTGGTATTCATCATAATTACCAATCCAAAATTTAACTAGACACCATACAAATAGAAAACCAGGCCACATTATGATAAACTAGACAAATTAGTCCATATCACATTACCTTAAATGGTATGATGTGCCACATTAAGTGGAACCAAACCATGCATGTTCTAATTATGTTCAAAAAGATACATATGAATCTTAAATAATGAGTCTGATCCTGACCACAAAAAGACTCATATCTCCTTGGATGATGATGAACTCCAGAGAGCCCTACTATATGGCTAAAACCCAACATTTTCATAATAATTACCAATGAATCTCCAATCATCACATACGAGGATATCGTTGATGGAGATCCTAAGATACATACATATATATCCATTGATGAATAACCTTAGATACATATAAATGATTCTAAATTCCACACTTGATAATAAGTGACTGTTAATTCAAGGGTGAACCACTTCATATTTGGGAATTTGTATAGGATTCCATAACTTATGATAAATATATAAGAGAGTATTAGAGTAGGAAATAATTCCACCTAAAAGGGTGTGATAAGCTTTACCTCCCATCCTCTCAACAATTTGGAATTATTAAGCATTATAGGATAATATTCTCAATGAGAACATGACTATTGGAAATTGGTCCCTTATAGATATTGAATTACTGGGTATTTTCTATATTATGAAGAAACCCATTGGAAACTATTTGAAGATTGTAAATCTGAGGTGAATGATTGCGCACAATCCAACCCCCTTATAATCTATCATCAATCGAACACAAAAATATCCTTTTGAAACTATATTATTTATTAGTTTGGGTACTTTATCATTCAATATTTAATTATTATACACTGTAATTATTCAAGTGGATGGATATCAAAAATATTTTCTCCCACTTCATAATTATTTTATTATTTTTTAATGAATATCATTAATAGTGTATTCAAAAAATTATAATTTAATTTATAATAACCATTTAGATTGATGGAATAAGTATAAATCAACTAAATAAATTATTTATAGATGCATCATCCCCTAAACAAGCATCCTCAAACTCTAATATTTAAATATATAGTTATCCTCGTAGAATATTATAAACATTAGATATATTTTACATTTTTACACAATTTAATTATTTTATTTTATACATTGGAATATAGATTAAATTTCTAAAATTAAATATATCAAAACATTTATTGAATGAATATTCAATTCATAAAATTTAGATTAGTTTATCAAATGGACTCAGGTGATTAAAGATAAAATCATTTAAAAATTATTTCTAACTCATTAAATACAATGTTAGTGTTATAGTACCATAGGTCCTTTATATTTATGCTACGACTTTGAATTGTGTATCATTAAATATATTTTTTAGAGTAGTTGTATATCTTATAAATAAATAATTTATTAAAAAAATTTAAGGTTCTTATTATTTTCATAGTAAATGAGAATCTCTAATGATAAAGAGTGGGTGAATTAACCTTTATGTACAATTTAAAATATATAAAAGAACTAAAATAATTATCCATCGGAAATTAAAATATGAAAAACTCTTTTTATAGTAATTTTGATCAAAGTGATCATACATCTATTCTTCACACTCTAAAAATGAGAGTATTTAGCCCACTATAGAGTGAAATAGCATTTAAATAGGATTTAAAACCCTTTACAACAACATTTCTCAGATATGGAATAACAATCGATGTGATAACTATTTGACAGTAGTTGTAAGAACACTAATACTTTCTTTTGATGTTAAGGAACAACCATCATTTAATTTATCTATACTATGTAACAACATAGATCCCTACCTTTTTCAGAAAAAATGCACAACCAGACATACTACAACATCACTATACCCTTAATAGGTAATTTTCCACTTTTTTGAAGCTCCTATTTGGTTAAAATCATTTTATCTGATTTCTATGGGTTTACTATAGACTGAAGAATCGGTACACTTCGTGTATCTAATGTATACGTATTGTACTGGGTTCAGGTGGCATGTCGTTGACTGGGAGATCACATCATGAGCTGATAGATCATGTTGTGAGTTGGTACACGCCATATACCTGAGGTAAAAAAAATTTAGGGTTTAAATAGAGGGTTTTTACCTTAAGATGATGGTATTTTCAGCGTACTTCTCCTACGTTTCCAACATGTCATAACCCCTTGACACATGTCGTGACTCGACCTGCACCCAAACTTAAGTAATGCATTAGTCAGTACAACATATTCTATTATTCCCATGCCTCTAGGATCTCAACCTTAGACCATTCCTAGGAGTTTATTAGAGGCTCCCCTCCTTCTAGTTTGATCAGATCATCTTTGGAGCATTTCTTCGCTTGCAGTGCGATTCCCAGGTAAGAGTTCTATATTTTTTTCCCTCTTTCTTAAGGTTCCTATCTTTATATTTTCTTGGGTTAATAATTGATCATATATAAATGTATTTATCTATTCTCGGTGGTTTTAGACCATCCTTCTTGGTAATGTTTCAATGTCTCATTCACCTATGTGCTCATTGACGGGGGTCATTATGAGTGTCGTTCTTCGAAAAAAAAGGTAGGTAGTGTGATCCCAGTATGCCAAATTTATAGTCATCACTTTGATAGATTTATTTCAATCACTGATTTAAATTCAATTTCATAAAGTTTCATAAATTTCCTGAATGAAACTCAATTCCAATGAATTGGATGATTTTAAATGGTCTTTGAAGGAAAACCCCCAATTCTAAGGAATTGGGGTAGGTTTGTGGAAATTTAACTGATTTAAATTGAAGAATTTAAAAGGTTGATTTGGATGGAAATGTTTTGAAATAAATTATTTAATTTAATTGTGAAAAATGATTTTTGAAATGGATGGAATTTTTTTTAATGGAATTGAAAATCATGAAAATGGACTAAAATGATTTGTTAGAAACACAGTGGTTTAATTTTGTGAAAAAAGGCATGTTATTTATTAAAACTAATTTTGGTTTTAAATAAAATGATATTGGAATTTTAGAAATTGAAGAATGGTATTGATCATATTTTCAAGCAGTCTTAATATAGTTCTCTCGTCATGTATGAGGGAAGGAAAGCCTTATGTATTTAGTGAGTTATTTGGATACACTCTACGCTAAGACAACATTATAAAACATACATGTAGTGGGTATCATCCCAGATAGGTTGGTAACAAGTCTCCTTTGGCCTGTTTCATAGGGACATGTGTATTCAAATTTTTTTGATTTCACATAGAGAGTATAGAGTCCTATACCTGGTTAATACTATCGTACCATTTTGTTGACAACCATGTTGGTCACTTGTTTATTTATATTTGAGCTATAACAATATGAAATTGTTGTTTGAACTACATTACATGACTTCTAAATTTATATATGTTGTTTTATATAAATATGTTAATTAATCAATGGTTATAGAAATATTACATCCCTTGTAATTTAATTCCTATGATCTTAATTTAGATTTCATCAACTTGAAACTGTTTCACATGGTTTGTTTAAATTTTACTTTATTTTTCGAAACCTGTTTATTTTAAAAATTGAATGAATTTATCTCGGTAGTCAATATTTTGAATCTGTTATAGAATCTTTGGTGGTCTCCTATTAGACTTAGTCTCACACCCTACTTCTTCCTTCGAGTGTTTGTAGACATTATCCTTCCACGCTCGAGAAAAGGTAATGGATCACTTTGAGGTTGATCCAGATATTGAGATTTGGACATGGTCAGTTGTATCCTTCGGGACCATGGGGATGTTTTCCCTATATTAGTACATGGGTTCCAATACTTAGGCTTTATGTCTCTTTGTATTTTGGTACTTTTACTCCCAGTGGTGTTTTCCTCTTGATATGAATATATATTTTATCTCTCACTTATCTATTCTTGTGGAAAAATCATTCCCACTTGTATGTTGTATGATTCCACATTATAGTCCCCAACCCTTGCGGATTGTAAACTCCCATTAGGTTATTTTAAGGTTGGCTCTATTATTGGGTTACTAGGGTACCTGGGTTGGTTCTTGAGAATGTGGTATCATAGGGAGGTTGTTCATATTTTGTCTCAATGTTAGTATGTATTTTTGAAATCATGTCGGTTCTTATGAGGTATTTTCGATTGAGTAAATGTCTAGATCTCACCACAATAGATATTAATTCATTAGGGGTTGTTAAGTAAATATTCCTTTTGGATTTCAACTAGCATTTCTCCCATAGAGATTTGGATAAGATGAAATCCAAATATTTTTGTCCCTTTTATAGAGAATATTTTCTCGTTATAATTATTTTCAGTGTCAATATAATGTATTATTTTATATGTTGATCTTAGGTAGCATCATCCATCTAAGAAGACGCGAGAATCAAATATAAGAAATGATTGTTGTTGAACCTCAGAAAAAAAATATAATTGGTGATCTGAATCTGGTTGTGGTGATTGTGCACACTGTCCAAGATCTGGGACATGCACCATCTCTAGTTCTCGCTCAAGCTCCAACTATGGATCCTCAGGGGGGATGTTCTTAGGAATTGTTCTCAAGAGTTCCTTTTCTTGAAACCATCAGTATTCAAAGGATTTATTAATCCTCAACATGATGAGGATTGGTTGGGAAAAATAGAACGTCTATTTGATTTCTTAGAGACACCAGAAATGATGAGGGTGAAGTGTCCCACCTTCATGCTAGAGGGACCAATCAGAAGATGGTGGGATATTATTTTAACAATAAGGAAGCAAGAGGGATTACATTGGAAATAATTCAATATTTTTTTCACTAATCAGTTCTATCCAGAGTCAATGGTGTTGGCTAAGGCTATGGAGGTTTCAATCTGGATAAGGCTGAATAAACTATGACTGAGTATTCAAATAAATTTACTAAGATGGTGCATTAATATCCTAAGATTATATCTAATGAGAGGATAAATGCTTGAAAGTTAAATTTGGGACTTTTATTAGATATTTTTTCTTAGGATTTATTGCTATCGATACCCACTTACACTGATGTTCTATAAAGGAATATGATGGTTGAGATAGAATTTTATGGAAATTCAAGGATGAAGGGAGTTCTTTTTTCTCCTAGTGGTAGCTTTGATTCCTTCAAAGGAACCCAGAAGTGTGATGAACCTCCTAGAATTTTTTGAAAAAAGAGTCATTATAGACCTCCTATAACCCTAGGAGGATGTTCATTGACTTGCTACAAGTGTGGAAATCCAATAAAATTCTATTAGGTTTAGCATGAGGAACCCCAGAACTGTAGCTCATATGGAGGTTCAATGTAGAGACCCGAAGCCTGACGTACATGGACATTACATTACATTTGCGGAATACTTAGTACATAAAAAAAACACACACACAAGGATCGTAATAGTTTAGTGTCTTTGGAAACTCGGAACGTAATCTTCTAATCCTGGTGAAAGATCTTCAAAATCTCCCTTAAAGATCTTCCTTTTTTTTACCTAAAACCTTTATTTATATCCTGGGGAAAAGAAAACATAAAAGGGTGAGCTCAAATGCTCAGTAAGGGTAAATAAAAGAAATATCAATCACATAATTTTCATAAGAACATAACATTTTTGGAATTCTTAACCTGCAAAAGAGAGCATAATTTCGTAACATGGGATAAATCATAGTAGTGAAAATGAAACCATAACTTAAAACATTACTCATTGTGGCATACACACATAATCATAGAGAATCATTTCTTGTTAGTCAAGACTCATTGCCAAGACTATCTTAGTGGACAAAGTCCCTTTCTGAATCGAGTAATCCTCGTTTCAGTCCTGTTTCACTGAACCGGTATAACCTACCATTCCAGCCATGTCTATCTCATGAGATATAAAATTTTTACCCAATGCATTGGAGGGAGATATAGGTCCCACCCATCTCTTAATGAATCCTTTCTTATGTGTGCCACAAAATCATAAATCATACATCATTTCATAACCCATGTAATAAAAAAATGGGATTCTTAAACAACATGACATCATTAAACCATTCATATAAGATAAAGTAATTCATAAACATAATTCCATCACAACATAGTCAAATCAATGTAAAAATATGGATAGAAACAGAACCCTTTATTATCTTAGATGAAAAATAATTTTGATAAAACACTTGAATTGAATTCTTGAGGAAAATATCCTTTTTTCTTCAAAATCAATTTCTTTTCACAAAACATCATGCAATTTTAAAAGAAAAAGATTTTATTGAAAATAGTCATGAAATATTTTGGAGGAAGGTTCATGAAAATAAGGCTTTATAAAACCGTAAAAATCCGTTCGTGCCGTATAAGTTAAAAAAAACATTCTTCGTACTTTTGTCGGAAAAGTCAAAAAGCACCTCGTATGAAAAACGACAAAAGATTCCTTTCATATCTTTTACTAAAAACTCACCGAAGGGTCAAATTGGATTTAAACAATTGTAGGTGGATGGAAATAATATTACATATTGAAGAAACATGGATGTGGATGATAAAATACACCCCAGTAAATACCAAAGTATAAACAATCTCGGATAAAAATGAGATTGTGATATTTCCCTTACCTTAGGTCCGATTTTCTTTGTTCGTGTCCGAAGCTCCTCTTCTTTGGAACGCCTCTTTGAATCCTCCACTTAGGGAACTAAGATTGGTCTTTGGAGAAGACCAGGACCTCTAGGATTATTCTAGGGAAGTGGAGAGGAGAAAATGGCAGGGGTTGGCCGAGCTTGAGTGCTCAATTTGGTGTGAGGAGGAGGGGGAGGAGGTGTCCTTTTATAGGGGAGGAGAGGGGCACCTTAGGAATATCTCAAAATATTATTTTATATTAAAGTCAAAATCGGTTTATAATGATTCCAAAGGGTCTTATTTCGAAGATAAAGTGGGGAAGGGTCGAAATCCTATCAACCAATAGAATTTAGACAAGTTTAGGTTATTATTTTAACCTTATCAATTAGATTTAACTCTAAGTTAAATAATTTAACTTTTACCGTGTCTTTTTGTTTTCTTACACTATATGGTTAATAAACTTACTATAACATGCCAAACGAACCCCAAATTGTATATTATTAATACATATATCCTTATCTAAGTCATTTGGCCGAACCTTAGATTTTTAGGAATAAAATAACAATTAATAATATAATATTTGATTTAAAAACTATTTTGTGTCAATTTTGACACTATTTGATATATGATTTTTGTAAAAGTCATAACAGAATTATATGTTCGAACCAAGTTGATTAAATCAACACTAATATATCATAGTAACCTAGAAAATTAGTGGAATTCATAAAAAGTCTCAAATTACATTCATTTGAGCATTTATAACATCAATTATGTTAATATTTCCTTAAAAGGGTAATTACTGCATCATCGTTGTGTCATAAATAAATTTATTTATTTAAAGTCTAAAAATTATAAATAAAATACCATTATGTAGGAAATCTTTTTAGCTTTCTAATGAATATTTACAATCGAATTTATCTTATGTATAACCCTATATTAAAAATGTTTTAGTAAATAAACTTTGATTTTGTCCTTTTTAACTCTTCTTTGAATTAAATAATAATAAATGTCCTAATCTAATCCAAGTGGGCCTAAATGGTCATATTTTATTCATAAGGTTGTTTTTGGTCGAATTACACTTATCCAATAGAATTAGGACATGTGTTAGGGTAATAGTAATATCATATTTACCCTTAGTTACCCTATTTACTATTAACCGCGGTAAAAAAAAAGTAAAAAGTTAATATTCACCAAAAAATTATTTTTATCTCATTGAACTACATTTTACTTACTGATATCAACCGTGTCTGTCGGATTTTCGAAATTCCATTCACAGAAGCGGTAAAATTAAGTTTTATGCAAAATTCAGTTTTTAACCTACCACTTAGTAGTTTCACTATTCATCAAAAATTGATGTTTTTCAGAACAATGCCAAAATTTCATCCTAAGCTATATTTTATATTCCGAATTCAAAAATAAAATCTATTTTACCAAATTCATAACATAGAAGTTGCATTAATTAATTTTATAATTAAATCCCGTTGTTAAAACAAATAGCGTGTTTTTAAGAAACAATATCTATCAAAAGATTGACACTTGTTTATGTCTAGTTTAAATGTGAAATTACATCCAATGACCAACATTGTATTAAATTGTAAAAATATATTCTAAATATACTTTAGAACCACTCAAATTAATAATTTATCACTATTAATTATTTCGATTGAAAAAGTTGTTTTTAACTAAAATTTAGTAATATTCACTATTCATCAAAATATGAAAGTTATCCGAAAATCACCAAAATTTCACCTTAAGCTAATTTCGATATTCCGAATCCAAAAATGAAGTCCATTAAGATTTACAAAATTTCAAAAAGTGGTTATTACTATTCATAACTGCTAGTTTTAAATAATATTTTAATAGCATATCGTTGTTTCGTGAAACTCAGTATTGCGTACTACACACGCTATCGAGGAAGGTTGCGATTGCGTGTAATGCAAGGAAAGTCAAGGATGCGTGTTGTGAAATCTCCTTTTGGTTTAGCATACAACACAAGACATTAGTGAAATAAAAAAGAATATTTTTCATAAAATCTCGGGCTGTTACATTCTACCCCCCTTAAAATGAATTTCGCCCTCGAAATTCGTCGGGGTTATAAATGGTTTACTATTCGAAAGTTTCTTTAATAGAAACCCACATCGTAAAAAGGAATACCAAAACTTGGCTTTAAAAACTAAAGTATGAAATGTAACGATTACCCAAATAAACTAATCACTGGGTTTCCACATAGGTGAAAATATGGATATGGAAGAAAAATCTAACCATCATGTTCTGATGGAGAGTGGTAGAGAACATGGCTATGGAAAAGCCAATAATCACAAATCCATAAATTTGTGACGATCTAAGGTACCATCCGATTCATCAGGTATAAGATCACTAGGACAACATTTTTGGTTTTCAAGATCATTTCCCTAAAGTTAAAGAATTTGAATTAGAATAAATACTTACTTTATTTTGGTACAATCTCACTGTTGTTCGCGCCTTTAACAATTTCAACTTCATCTCTTAAATAAATGAAGTTGAATTTGTTATTCGTGAAGTGTTAGCAGATTATGTGATAGAAGGATGGGTCATTCCATCTATTTCAAACAAAGGGTTAGCAAAAAGTTATAAGTCCATCTTATAGTGAGATTAATCGTATATGGTTCCAAAAATGAACTTATACTTCATATATCATACCGCTTAATAAAATAAAACTAGTTTCTACTAAACAGGGACTTCCTATAGGCCAGTGGTAGGCGATAAAGGCCAGTCGCACTTCGGTTGTGGGTTCGATTCCTACAGCCTTGTCCGACGCGATGGGCTGTCGCCCGTCCTGCAGGTTGTCCCTTTTTTCTAAAACTACGTTACTATAACATCCCATCAATAATATCGAAAATCTCCTATCCTTAAACAATACTAACTTATGTCCAACATAATCCAGTCTAATCTTTAGGCTTATACATAATACTGCAGTCCACTCTCATAACATAGTGAAAACGATTACCAGAGATTTAACACCATCGTTGATCCCCATAAGATATGTCTTGTTGGTCACATTCTAAACATTCAAAGTCCTTAATCGTGTATTCTCTTGAATACCTTAGTGAAAACATGAGTGCAGTTAAAAGTTAACACTTTCCACATACCAAAATCCTCAAAATTATATATACTCAAACCATGATATCACTTAGTCCTTATATCAATCATGAGCTCATGAATACTGTTAAACATTTTGTTTTCTCGTTTTCCCTTCATTATGCGCGTAATATCTCAATCACTTTGAATACCACATTAGACCAATACATAAATATTCCAATAATCCATGATACAACATTATTTTGGAATCCCATTATATAAACACTTAATCATTCCACCACATCGTTATCATATTCAACATCGCCAATGGTGATCGCATGTGACTTCCCTTTGTCCTTTGCCTTAAGCGGTTGCTCATGTCGATCATCACTGACCCTTGGATTAGGGCAATTATTAGCATAATGCCCCATTTCCTTGCACTTGAAGCATTGAAGTGTTGGTGGTGCGTTCTCTGCAGTGTTTGCTTTATTCACATCATTAGAAACCCTTTTTCCATTACTTCGACACTCAGCTGCTCGATGACCTTCTTTTCCACACTTAAAACATTTTCTAGTACCTTTAAGACAATCTCCACCATGCTTCTTTCCACACTTTGTGCATAAGGAAACATTCATCTTCTTTTCACCATTATTCTGAGATTTCTCCTTGAACTCCATCTTTCGTTTCTTGTCAAAACCATGAGATGGATATGTAACACCAACTTCCATTTCTACCTTGATAGCACAACGCACAATTTCTTCATAGCTACTGAAGTCTCTTATAGCTAATGCCCTTCGAAGACTTGGTTTTAAGCCACTGAAAAATCGATCAACTTTACTTTCAGGTTGGATGATAATACCAGAAGCATACCTTGCAAGTCTTGTAAAATTTGCTTCATAGGTACCAACAGATTCATCGTCCCTTTGCTTCAGTTCAAGAAACTCTTTCTCCATCTTTGTTCGAAGAATACGAGGGAAGTACTTACTGAAAAACAAGTTCTTGAACTCGTCCCATTCCATGGACTCAATTTCATCTCTTGGCCTCGTATTCTTGATAAGATTCCACCATTGATCAGCTTCACCTTCCAAACGATATACTGCTAAGATGACTTTATCATGTTCAGAACATTGAAGAACTGAAAATATCTTTTCAGTAGTACTAATCCATTGTTCAGCAACTAATGGATCAGTAGACCCACTGAAAGAAGGTGGACGCTGCCTCATGAAGGATTCAACAGAATGTTGCTCCTTCCTTTGCTCGTTTGGAAGTCCTGCATGATTCATAGCTTGAGAAAGTTGTGTGAGCATGGCTACAAGATTTTGCATTCCAGCTCCTATATCGTTTGGTTGCTCAGGGGTACAATCATTGCATTGCCCATCACATTCCGCATTAACACGGTTCCTTCGGGTTCCAGCCATTGTCTAAACCCCCAAAAGAATTGTGTGAGAGGCAAAAATCATGCTAGGTAAAACAACATAATAAAGGGTTAGTACCCTCAATATCTAACATCTTAGGTTAAATTCGAAGATCGTTAGCGCAATTCTAGGACTATAATCTTTACGTATACTTAACCTTAGAGACATACCTAGACATACCTTAGAAATATCTCTAGGGATCTCACTAACGTTTTCGCATCCTAGTTTCCAAAGGTTGACTAAACCTTTCCTCTGATACCAATTGTAGCGGTCTGGAATTACTTCCAGTGGACTATAATTGATACCTATCAGGGCACTCCATGGGCGGCTACACCCCCTGGGCGGGACACACCACCATCCCCAGTGGCAGCCATTTCCTCATGAAGCCCTTGGGCGGAGAGCCATGCTTCGTCCAACGCTCACATGTGAGAGTTCCCAAGGATCGGATACATTCCTACCTCCTTTGCCTCTGATACCAACTGTAGAGACCCGAAGCCTGACGTACATGGACATTACATTACATTTGCGGAATACTTAGTACATAAAAAAAACACACACACAAGGATCGTAATAGTTTAGTGTCTTTGGAAACTCAGAACGTAATCTTCTAATCCTGGTGAAAGATCTTCCTTTTTTTTACCTAAAACTTTTCTTTATATCCTGGGGAAAAGAAAACATAAAAGGGTGAGCTCAAATGCTCAGTAAGGGTAAACAAAAGAAATATCAATCACATAATTTTCATAAGAACATAACATTTTTGGAATTCTTAACCTGCAAAAGAGAGCATAATTTCGTAACATGGGATAAATCATAGTAGTGAAAATGAAACCATAACTTAAAACATTACTCATTGTGGCATACACACATAATCATAGAGAATCATTTCTTGTTATTCAGGACTCATTGCCAAGACTATCTTAGTGGACAAAGTCCCTTTCTGAATCGAGTAATCCTCGTTTCAGTCCTGTTTCACTGAACCGGTATAACCTACCATTCCAGCCATGTCTATCTCATGAGATATAAAATTTTTACCCAATGCATTGGAGGGAGATATAGGTCCCACCCATCTCTTAATGAATCCTTTTTTATGTGTGCCACAAAATCATAAATCATACATCATTTCATAACCCATGTAATAAAAAAATGGGATTCTTAAACAACATGACATCATTAAACCATTCATATAAGATAAAGTAATTCATAAACATAATTCCATCACAACATAGTCAAATCAATGTAAAAATATGGATAGAAACAGAACCCTTTATTATCTTAGATGAAAAATAATTTTGATAAAACACTTGAATTGAATTCTTGAAGAAAATATCCTTTTTTCTTCAAAATCAATTTCTTTTCACAAAACATCATGCAATTTTAAAAGAAAAAGATTTTATTGAAAATAGTCATGAAATATTTTGGAGGAAGGTTCATGAAAATAAGGCTTTATAAAACCGTAAAAATCCGTTCGTGCCGTATAAGTTAAAAAAAACATTCTTCGTACTTTTGTCGGAAAAGTCAAAAAGTACCTCGTATGAAAAACGACAAAAGATTCCTTTCATATCTTTTACTAAAAACTCACCGAAGGGTCAAATTGGATTTAAACAATTGTAGGTGGATGGAAATAATATTACATATTGAAGAAACATGGATGTGGATGATAAAATACACCCCAGTAAATACCAAAGTATAAACAATCTCGGATAAAAATGAGATTGTGATATTTCCCTTACCTTAGGTCCGATTTTCTTTGTTCGTGTCCGAAGCTCCTCTTCTTTGGAACGCCTCTTTGAATCCTCCACTTAGGGAACTAATATTGGTCTTTGGAGAAGACCAGGACCTCTAGGATTATTCTAGGGAAGTGGAGAGGATAAAATGGCAGGGGTTGGCCGAGCTTGAGTGCTCAATTTGGTGTGAGGAGGAGGGGGAGGAGGTGTCCTTTTATAGGGGAGGAGAGGGGCACCTTAGGAATATCTCAAAATATTATTTTATATTAAAGTAAAAATCGGTTTATAATGATTCCAAAGGGTCTTATTTCGAAGATAAAGTGGGGTAGGGTCGAAATCCTATCAACCAATAGAATTTAGACAAGTTTAGGGTATTATTTTAACCTTATCAATTAGATTTAACTCTAAGTTAAATAATTTAACTTTTACCGTGTCTTTTTGTTTTCTTACACTATATGGTTAATAAACATACTATAACATGCCAAACGAACCCCAAATTGTATATTATTAATACATATATCTTTATCTAAGTCATTTGGCCGAACCTTAGATTTTTAGGAATAAAATAACAATTAATAATATAATATTTGATTTAAAAACTATTTTGTGTCAATTTTGACACTATTTGATATATGATTTTTGTAAAAGTCATAACAGAATTATATGTTCGAACCAAGTTGATTAAATCAACACTAATATATCATAGTAACCTAGAAAATTAGTGGAATTCATAAAAAGTCTCAAATTACATTCATTTGAGCATTTATAACATCAATTATGTTAATATTTCCTTAAAAGGGTAATTACTGCATCATCGTTGTGTCATAAATAAATTTATTTATTTAAAGTCTAAAAATTATAAATAAAATACCATTATGTAGGAAATCTTTTTACCTTTCTAATGAATATTTACAATCGAATTTATCTTATGTATAACCCTATATTAAAAATGTTTTAGTAAATAAACTTTGATTTTGTCCTTTTTAACTCTTCTTTGAATTAAATAATAATAAATGTCCTAATCTAATCCAAGTGGGCCTAAATGGTCATATTTTATTCATAAGGTTGTTTTTGGTCGAATTACACTTATCCAATAGAATTAGGACATGTGTTAGGGTAATAGTAATATCATATTTACCCTTAGTTACCCTATTTACTATTAACCGCGGTAAAAAAAAAGTAAAAAGTTACTATTCACCAAAAAATTATTTTTATCTCATTGAACTACATTTTACTTACTGATATCAACCGTGTCTGTCGGATTTTCGAAATTCCATTCACAGAAGCGGTAAAATTAAGTTTTATGCAAAATTCAGTTTTTAACCTACCACTTAGTAGTTTCACTATTCATCAAAAATTGATGTTTTTCAGAACAATGCCAAAATTTCATCCTAAGCTATATTTTATATTCCGAATTCAAAAATAAAATCTATTTTACCAAATTCATAACATAGAAGTTGCATTAATTAATTTTATAATTAAATCCCGTTGTTAAAACAAATAGCGTGTTTTTAAGAAACAATATCTATCAAAAGATTGACACTTGTTTATGTCTAGTTTAAATGTGAAATTACATCCAATGACCAACATTGTATTAAATTGTAAAAATATATTCTAAATATACTTTAGAACCACTCAAATTAATAATTTATCACTATTAATTATTTCGATTGAAAAAGTTGTTTTTAACTAAAATTTAGTAATTTTCACTATTCATCAAAATATGAAAGTTATCCGAAAATCACCAAAATTTCACCTTAAGCTAATTTCGATATTCCGAATCCAAAAATGAAGTCCATTAAGATTTACAAAATTTCAAAAAGTGGTTATTACTATTCATAACTGCTAGTTTTAAATAATATTTTAATAGCATATCGTTGTTTCGTGAAACTCAGTATTGCGTACTACACACGCTATCGAGGAAGGTTGCGATTGCGTGTAATGCAAGGCAAGTCAAGGATGCGTGTTGTGCAATCTCCTTTTGGTTTAGCATACAACACAAGACATTAGTGAAATAAAAAAGAATATTTTTCATAAAATCTCGGGCTGTTACATTCAAGACACATACAAAAGGTTTTCCATCACTTATTTACTTTTTGAAGTTGGTTTGGATCATCATATCCTCTTAGTACTGTGGGGAAATAAAAATTTTCACGTTCAAGGGGTTATAACCCCAAGCATCTAGATCAAAGATTATTCACAAAGTGGAAGAGTCTCTAGAGGAATCATAAATTGGTCTGATGGCTGTAAGAGGTACCATTACCATCACTTCTTCATTATTTACTACTCATTTTTATACTGGTTCATCTCACTCTTATATTTCAACAAAAATCTTTAACCTTCTTAATCATTCTATGGATAATCTATATTGTGTAATGGATATTACTAAAACCCTTGGTACAAATAGATATAAAGGACTCCATAGACCTACATGTGTCTTCTCTCTATCTGAAGTCGGGCTAGCTTAGAGTTTTGGGGTTTTGATAGGAATTATATTGATTTCATATTCTGGATTGATTGAATCATTTCCATCAAACCCCGAATTGAATGTTATCTTCAATAGGTCTAATTTACAACACTCTATAGTGTGTCTCTTATCATTCAATGAGAATGGGACCCAAGGTCGAGCAGATCTGAACCTTCTTATCTAGTTTTGGGTAATGTGATGTCAGTTTTTTTCATTTGATCTATTATGAGATTCGATGGGTGGTGATCATCCTCCAGATATCACAGAGTTTTCCAAATTTTTCTCTTCATATTTCTCTGGTCTTCTAATGGTGAGGGGGTTGAGTTTTCTATTTAATTAATGTATGTTACTCAACCAATCTTTATCCCCTCTTACTATATGTCACTATTTGAGCTGAAATAGTTGATGTCTCAATTGAATGATCTACTTTAGAAAGGATTTATTCATCCATGTGTGTCACCATGGGTAGCGTTGTTTCTCTTTAATAAGATGGATGATGGTTCTCTTCACTTATTGGTTTATTCTCGAATGCTCAATCGAGTTATGATAAAGAAAAAATATATGTTTTCATGGATTGACAATTTGTATGATCAGATAAAAGTGAGAAATTGGTTTTCAAATAATGACCCTCAATATAATTATCATCTTTTGAGTATAAAACAATATGACATTCAGAATACCACATTTCAAAGTAGGGATGAGAACTTGGACTACCTTGTTATGCTCGTTGGTTTGAAAAAAGCACCTACTTTTTGGTTTATTTAATTAAAAACATTTTCCATGAGTATCTGTATTCCTTTTTGGTTTTCCTTTTGGATTAGATTCTTGTTTAATAAATATATGATTAGTATCATGTGCAACATCTCATAATAGTTTTGAATCAGATAAAAAATCACCACCTTTATGAAAATCTTTCAACGTATGATTTCTCGATTTGGGAAGTGAAATTATTATGACACGTGGTGTCTAAACTATGTGTATCAGTTGATTTTGAAAAGGTGAAGGTTGTTATTATCTGAGAAAAACATTAAAATATCTTTTTGATCCAGATCTTCATTGGTTTATCTAGATATTATTGCAGGATTATGAAAGACTTTTCTAAGTTGGATTCTCCAATAACTAATCTAACTCGGAAGGGGTGATATTTTCATGGAATGATAAATGTAAAAGATATTTTTTTGAGGTGAAACTTCAATTGACTACTAAGTCTGTGTTGACTCTACTAGAATCTGGGCTGGGCTATGTAGTCTTATGTGATTCATCTGGTTCAGGTGTGGGTTGTCTTTTTATGCAAGGTAATCATGTAGTATCATATAGATCTCACTAGCATTGGCCACATGATAAGAATTATCCTACCCATGATCTAGAACATGCAGTTGTGATTCACGCTCTTAAAATATGGCACCACTACCTTTTTTTAATGGTTTATGGTGTATTCAGACCAAAGAATCCAATGTTATATATTCTTTCAAAAATATATGAATTGTCATTAGAGGTATTGGGTGGATTACTTGCAGTATTTCAACTTTAACATCACCTATACCCCAGGGAAATGGAATATCATTGCTGACGCATTGATCTGAAAACTTCCAGCCCAGTTAGTGAAAGATTTTTCAATATATTACAATTTTATGGCTCATATTACACAGTTTCATATTGGAGATCAGGAGGAAGGGGATGATGTTTCTTTAGTTAGTGTGAACATTATGTATACCATTATAGAGATGATTTTTTAGGAACAAGATCTTGATGATGATTTCTATAGCACTATAAAATCCATTTATGGTGGGGAGATAGTTTCCCAGTGGTTTTATCCAATGAGGGTGTTCTATGATTACAGATCTTCTTTGTTATGTCGATAGTGGTGAGAGAGGCGGTGATAGGGGACTGCCCGAATTTTCAGTGGGCTACGCACCCAAGAACCAATGTGATGGTATATGATATAAGGCATAAGTACTTGTGGCCATGTATCAGGAAGGACACTAATGAGTTTCTCTCTCATTGCTATACGTGAAAATAGGTGAAATATAAGCACCCCAACTTCTCAAGTTTGCTTCAACTAATTCCAGTCCCTACATGGAAGTTGGATGAGATATCTATCAACTTTGCAATTGGGTTTCCTTATACCCAGAGAATGAAAAATATGAAACGGGTTGTGATCGATAGGATGACCAAGTCGAATCACTTTATACACATTAGTAATATTAACAATTTTGAGGAGTTGGTAAATATCAATGTGAAATAGATTATTCACTTTCACATAGATCCATATTCTATAGTATATGATAGGTATCTTTGGCTTACCTCTCACTTTTGGAGAGGCCTTTAAAAGAAATTGGGATCTCATGATCATTTGAGCATGACCTACCATCCGTAGTCAGATGCCTAGATAGAAAGCGATATATAGATACTTGAGGATATGCTTCATTCCTATGTTTTTTATTTCATTAGGTCTTGGGATGATCACTTGGGGTCGGTCGAGTTCTCTTATATGAAAAGATACTAGCCCACTATCATAATGGAACCTTTTGAGGCCTTGTATGGGAAGACATGTAAATATCCATTGTGTTGGTCGGAGGATGGTGATAGTTCATTGGTTGGACCAGGAATGGTGTAGGACATGACAACAATGACTCAACTGATATGTCATTAGATGTTTACCGCCAAAAGATGGTATAATACTTATGATGATTGATGTTGTAGGCCATTGTAGTTTTTAGTTGGGTATTAGGTGTTATTAAGGGGTTTCACCACAATTGGGTCAGAGGCAGCTTGGGGGGAAAGAGAATCCTGCTCATCGCTTTGTGGGACCTTTTGTGGTAGTTGATAAGGTGGGGAAATATGTAATCCAATTGGAACTTCCACTGTAGCTGATTTCGATAAATAAAGTGTTCCCTATTTCACAACTGATAAATTATTTATCTAATCCACCTCACATTTTGAGCTAGAGTGATCTCGAGATCGAGACAGATTTATCTTTAACTGAGTAACCAGTTTGGATAGTTCATTTTGAAAATAAGGATATTCATGGGAGGATTATACCTTTGGTTCATGTGATATAGAAAAATGGATTTGATAATCAAGAGATGTGGGAAGGTGAGTCACTTGTGAGATATCAATGGCCTCATCTTTTTGTAATGGAAGCTTCTTCATATGATTTAAGAGGACCTTATGTTTTAGAGGTGGGGGGGTTGTAACATCCCATTACCTGGATCAGGTAATTTCTCACTTTTTCTATGTTCTCATTCTGTTAAAAATTAGTTTATTTAATTTTTCCATGTTTACTACAAACTGCAGAACAGGTACACATTGTTTACCTGATGTACATGTTATGCACTTGATACTAGTTCCATGTCATGGACTGGGAGATCATGTCATGAGAAGGGAGATCATGTTGTGTGCTTGTACACACTTTTTACCTAATGTACACATCATGTAGGGATTAAATAGTGGATTTTAAACTGAGTCTATGGGTTTGTTGGTGTAATTATCTAGTGTAGTCTATACATCTTGACCCATTACTACTCATCACAACTCGGCCTATTTTTTGCCTTAAGAAATTAATTTTGTAGTTTAGATTGGTCTATTATTACCATACCTTTTTGATCTTAACCCTAGATCCTTACTAAGAAATTCTCACAGGTTCCCCTCCATCTAGTTTTATCGAATCAACTTTGGATCACCACTTAGGTTGCGTTGCAATTCCTGGGTTATGGTTCTCTCTTATTTTCACTTGTTCATCATGTTTCTCTCTTTATCTTATCTTGGGTTTTTAATATGTCATACATGAATTATTGATATTTGACTAGTGGTGTTGGATCATTCTTCGTGTCATGTTTTAAGGTATCCTTCACCTTTGTTCCTGTTGACGGGTGTCGTTGTGAGTGTTTTTCTTTGGAAAACTTGTATGTGGTTCTGTTCCAATATGCCAAATCGATCACCATCACATTTCTTGATTTATTTCAATCACTGATTTAAATTCAATTTCATAAACCTTCTTTCAATTTCTTGAATGAATCCCAATTCCAATTAATTGGATGATTTTAAATGGTTTTTCAAGGAAATTTGGAAAAGCCCCGATTCCAGTGAATTGGGGTGGGATTGTAGATAGTTAAGTGATTTAAATTATTGAATCTAGATGGTTGATTTTGATGCAATTTTTTTCAATTAAAATGATGAACTTAATTTTCAAAAATGAATTTTGAAAAGGATGGAATTGGTTTGGAATTTATTTCAATATCCTGAATATGGATTTAAAATATCTGATCGAAACCAAATGGTTTTATCTTGTGAAAAGGCATGTTTTGGAATAAAACCATATCTAATTTAAATGGAATGATATTGGAATTTTTGAAATATAATAATTGGATTGATTATATATCTAATAAGTCTTAAAATAGTTCACCCATCATGTGAGGGTTCATGCTAGACTTATATAGTTAATGAGTTATTTGGATAAACTCTACGCTACGACTACGTTCTAAAACAAACATGTCGTGGGTCACATCCCGACGGGTTGGTGAAAAGTATTATTTTTCTAGTGTCATAGGGATGTGTATATACAAATATTTCTGAGTTAACATAAAGGGTGATGTATCCTATGGCTGTTTAATATTATATTGCCTTTTGGAAGATGACCATGTTGCTCTCTTGTTTATTTATATTTGAGATATTAATGAATTTCAATGTTTTTTGAACTTTACAAGAATACTGAATTTATATAAATGGTTTTATATAAATTTATTAATTAATCCATTTTTTAGAAATATTTCATCCCTTGAAATGTTAATCCCATGCTTTGAATGTAGTTTCCATCATCTTTAAACTCTCTAGCACATTATGTTTAAATATGATTTTAAGTTGATAAACCTATTTATTTTGAAAATTGAATGCTTTTCCTTAGTTAATCAATATTTGGTATCTGTTATAGAATATTTGGTGGTATATTGTTTTTTTAGGCTCACACCCTACATTTTTTGGTGTTTGTGGACTTTCTCTTTCGAGGCTTGAGCAGAGGGAAGGGATCTCTTGGACGTGGATCCAGTTATTGATATTTGGACTTGGTGAGTTGTTTTCTTAAGGACCTTGCGAATATTTTTCATGTTTTAGTAATTTTGTTTTAGTACTTATTCTTTTTTCCAAATTGTAATTAGGTACATTTACTCCCATTGGGGATTTCCTATTGATATGAATACTATATTTTATCACTCACTTCTACATTCTTGTGGAAAAATTGTTCCCAGTTGTATGTTTTAAGATTCAAAGTGCTAGTTACCAACCCATGAGAATCAGGAACACCCTCTAGGACATGGCATGCCTGGCTCAGTTATCGGGTTCCCAAGTTACCCAGGCTGGTTCGTGACACATACCATTACAAATTTGTTATATAACCAAGCAATAAGGTCTAACTTTTGAATGGAAAATAAGAAACCAAAATATAGTCACAAAAAAATAAGATTGTGAATTACAATATCATATATAAAATTATGATATTAAAGGACACAAATGTAGAGGCACTAAGGATAACATGAATGAAAAGGAGAATTGTGATGAATTACATCTAAGATTGTTATAGTTACGATTTAAATAATTTATATCATTGTCTAGTTTGATTATCCTTGAAAGTTACTTCTCTTATATAAACATGATCTATTAAACATTATTTATATAGTTTTTGTGTAAAACATATTTTAAAAATGATAACCACAAGCCCATTTATTTCATTTCTTTTTTATTTGTGAAGGAGAAGACACCCATGTGAATCTAATGAAGTGATTAATATTTCATCATGTTAAGTTCTTGATGATTTACATTATAAATATTATGTATTTCACTGATAAAGTAGAAATAATAATACCCACATGCATTCACTTTTTTATTTGAATTCATAATAATAATTTTTATAGAGGAACTATTTCAAATGGTTACAAATTTATTATAGAAGTAAATACTCTGTTAAAAATAAATATTAAAGTCCATCGAAAATGATAATAAATCATAACAGATATATTATTCATATTTTAGAAAATTTAAATTTGAATCATATAAATATTAAAGAATAAATAGTTAATATTATACATTCTTATCACTTGGTGATTTCAATTTTTATTATAAAAAAATCAATATTTTATATTCTAATATAATTTTAATAATTAATTCAAATTTCTTGAAAACATACCAATGAAATTTTTTTAAAAAAAATATTTTGTTCATAAAAATATAAATTATAATTTAAAAAATTCATATTTTTTATTTTATAAAAATGTAATTCATATATTAGAATTTTTTTATTGTTTACATAAAAATTATTTTTCATATTTATGTTTGTGAGCAAGAAGTGTCCACACATAAGGATTAGTTTTTACATTCATCATTTTATCCATAAACAATAATTTTATGTTAATCGTCTTGTAAACATATAATTCATTTAATCGTTATACCATTAGAATGATATTTCTTTAAGGTTCATTTCTAAATCATTGTAAGAATAATTTTAAACATAAACATTCATCACATTAGAATCATCTAGTAAGTATTTTATTGTAATACTCAATATTCTCATAAGGTGGTATTCCCATAAAGATAATTTAGTAATAATGATTTTTATAATGATAATATAGTACATTGAAAAAATTTAGTGTGTGATTTAAAACCTAACCCATACATATATTTTTTTCCTAAAATATTTTCATAAGAAACAGAAGAAACATAAACAATAATAATAAATGACATCAATATTACTCTTAAGTCATGTAATAATGAAAAAATTTTATTTACCAATATTAGAGATAAGAAAATAATAATTTTTAACTATTAAAATATATATTAGGGAAATGGTAAGGAACCACTCACTAATCTCACCCTATTTGATATAACAAACCCCCCCCCCCCCTTAAAAATTTTAAAATTATTAATTTATAAGACTGTTAAAAACATACCTTCCCATTTTTTTGAAATTAAAGACAATAAAAAACATCTTTAACTCCATATAAATTTATGCATTAAAAATGGAAAATCAACTAATAAATAAATAAAATGAAAATGCGAGGGTGAAAATAATAAAAGTAGTCAAAATAACACTAAATATATTATTTTTAATATTCATGAAAAATATAAATCATTAAAATAATATGTGGATAATTTTGATTTATTGATTTTAGAATCCAAAATACTACTTGTATAAAATATTGAGAAATTAAATTCAAAATACTCTAAAATATGAAATTATCCCTGAAATCATGATTATATATAAATAATATTATATTAGTAAAAAATGATTCTACATGGAAGTAAATAATATTAAAAATATGATTCCTTTGAATCACTATCCATAATTAAAAACGTATCAGAATTTCTTATTTAAATAAATAAATGTTATTTTATACAAATTTTTTATTGTGTTTAGAAATATATCATTTTATGTGTTATAATTTTAATTTTAAAAATAATTATGTTATTTTAAAATCAATATTATAATAATATATTTTATTGATGGACTAATACTATCTTTATTAGTGTTTTATATTAATTAATAATTACAGAAACCTGTATTTAAATTTTTTTTTAAAAAAGCTATGTTATAATTTTATTTTATTATTTTCTAGAAATTTAATGGAATTAATTTTCTTAAAAAAATTTATACTAAAAATTCCAATATTATTTAAATAATAATCCTTGGATTTTTTCCTAAAACGATTCATTTTTAAGTCAATAATGTAATATATTATTTTTATAAATATCATGAAATTTATAATATTATTAGTATGTAGGAATAGATTAAAAATTAATAAATCATTTTTAAGAATATAAATATATATATATTATAATTTTATTTATAATTATAAAAATGTTTGTTTTAATTTTTAAACTCATTTTTTACATTTTAGAACATCTGTTATGTTTTAAAAAAGTGTTTTTATTTCTTATTTAGAACACATATATATATGAAATATTTTTATCACTTATATATTCTAGATATAAAAAACATATTTCTATTTTCGGATTCATCCTGTGAAAAAGAACAAATGATAAATATTTGTAATTTTTCTAAAATAATTGATTTTTAGATGAATGGTGAAAAACATTTTTTTCAAAAATGGTTTTTTTTACTACATTACTAATATATCAGAGTCATAAAAAATTTATAAAAAATAATTGATTTATGTAATATTTTTTTGAGGCTAAATATATTGTTTTAAATTTATAAAACATAGGTAATATTTTAATTTTAATAAAAAATGGTTTTTGGCCTTCTAATTTAATTAAGCATTATTTTTGAAAAAAATATGTTTTGTCTTGATTTGAAATCCATTTAATATTTATTTTTTTTAACAACCCAGTATTTTTCTTCAAAATAAAAACCATATATAATATTATCCCAATATTAAATTTAAATCCTAAAATTAACTTTTTCTAGGATTAAGTTTATAAATGTTATGTGTGATAATACTAAAATAAATTTTTCTAGCTCATATAAATTTTATTTTATAAATTATTTTAATATATGAAATTAGTAAGTTAAAATTATTAAATAATTTTAAATTTAAATTTTACATTAATATAAGTTACTGAGGGCGGAATTAGAGTTACAATGGTAAGGGTAAATAATGGTAAAAGTAGTTTAATAGAGTGATAGAGGATAAACCTCTGAAAAAATGAATAATATTGGATGGTGGAGAGAGTATGGACCATATAAACTTACCCGAACCATTATTGGGAACTCTTGGAGTCCTTTTCCATGGACAATGGATTCCAATTATTGAAAATAAGGATCTTTTACATAGAATGTAACTCTATTAACTTATAAAAGGAACGCACCTCTTACCAATTTCTATACCCATTCCAAAGTATTTCCTCAAACAAAACTCTATCATAGTATCTCTTCAACACCATCCCCACATCATTGAACCCTTAGTATCACTAAAATACCATGTTGAGAATTTTTATGGTGATACCTATGGGAGAATGTTCAAAGGAAAGGATGTCAAGCAAAAATACATAGCACATCCATACATGAGGTAAGGGATCTTTTATGCCACCCTCATTACTTATCTATTAAACATTATCTTTAATTTTATCCTATTTATGAAATATTATTCTATGTAACTTAATCTATTTTTATATAACTTTCATACATATATACATAATTAAATATGTTTTTAATTTTTTTGGTTATACCTATTTTTATTCCCTTAAAATTACTTCCTTAAAATAAATCCAATTAAAGGGAACATTCTTGTCTCTTTACTAATCTTAAGAATCAAATCCATAAAATGTTTTTAAATAATTAATTTATTCTAAAAACTATCATTATTTTTCATATAACCCTCTTTGTTAAATTATGGGTTTATTAGTATCAATTATATTCATCCATCATTAATAATATCATATATTTATTTATTAAAATATCTAAAAAAGTGGTTCATTTCTATTATTTATTATCCCGATATCTCTCATGATTTATCTATAATGGAACTATATATTCAATAATTAAGTCTATTTTTTAGTTATTAATGTTGAAAATCATTTTATTCTATCTTCCCTTGGTAATCCTTTTGATTAATCCTTCGATTATGCATTGAATCAAAATTATGAAAGATACTTATTTATCATGAGTTTTACCATTCTTATTCTTTATGTACGGTTTCTTTTACTGCTATGATATATGTATACATGTACATATTATTATTTTAATTATACGATGAGTGGTCCTGGATTTATACATAATCTAATTCATTAGGTAACAATTTACATCACATGAGATGTTATAAATGTGATTAGGGAGTGAACATAATCCACAGTTTGACATTGTACACTATTTTTATTGGAATTGTGAGTGAATATAATCCACCATGGGTCTCTATCAACAATGTATATAGGATTGAGGGGTGAACCAAATCCACCATTGTAAATTTTCACTTTATTTATGTTAATGGGGAGTGATCACCATCCACCGAGGGACTTTTCCCATTATGTTTATAGGAATAGGAAGTGAACCTAATCAACCAGGAGACATTGACCCCTATGTTTATGGGAATTGTGTATGAACCCAATCTACCATGGGAATATTTCCACTTTATGAATATGGTCTTGGGAATGACCCTAGACATTTATTAATGATGTCATATTTTATGTTGCGTCAAATATTCCATGATCTTATGATTTCATTTCATTATTCACCATTTACATTTTTATGAACAATATCTTTTTTTATTAGGTACAAAAAAATATATTTTATGTTCATTTCCTTTATTACATTCCCAAACCAATATTTTTATCTTGTGATCACATATGATCTTTTATTTTTGTCATTTATTCTTACCATTACTGATAATTTGAGCCCTACAATTTAGTTTGTTTTCCTGACACAATTTTTTAAAATAAGTATAACTTTTGAATAGTATAAAAGGGATTGTAGAATGGTATAATTAGGGTGAAATTTTCAAAATTTTAGTAAAATAATGTTCTTATGTAAACAGTCCTCAAGGTCACTAAACATTCAGTTATTTGGATTGTGAGATTTGTTTTTTGAGATTTAATGTAAAAGTTTTGTAAATTTTATTGAATAAAGACATATTTATCATGGTTATCTATATATCAATTCAAATGAAATGACATATTTCAATTCTGAATAAGATGGGTGTGCATGTAAATATGGAACCACCATACATGTATAATTATGTTGTCTCTATCACAGTAATAATGTGGGATTAATACCTACATGATAATTCCAAACCAAATGTAAATAAAGAATTGATTAATATCATACAAAACCTAAAATGGTATAAAAAATAAATTTATATGAAAAATTATTATGGAATTAAAAGAGGAGACCTGATAATATGGGATAAGTCTCACAATGTAGATGAAACCTAGGCTATTATTGTATGAATGAAAGGATCATATTTGAGATGATGTGTTTGTAAATGTCATCACTCAAAATAATTATAAATAAATGAGATTCATGAAGATTTACATTAATTATGGTCAGAATAAGGAATTAATTGACCAAGTTATAACATTCCAATTAATAAATATAATTAAGTGAAGTAGTTAGTTGAAAAATGAAGTGTTACTGCACCACAACCAACTATATTCATCAATTTGATGAAATTATAGTGTACATGTCTTGTTTTCCATTATTATTAATAACTAATTATTTTTATTTGATGTATTAATGATGGTAGATATAGTTCATGGGGTATATTTTGTAATAAAAAACATGTTATGAAACTTAATGTATATCTATTTAGAATATAAAAATTATGTAAAGTTACTTCTGGGAAGTAATAAATTTGTTATTAAAACCAAAATCTTGAATATGAATATAATGGATGCGTTCCAAAAATTATCTGTAACAGTATATAAAGGGTCCTCAGTTTTGAGAATTAATGGTGTTAAATCCATACCTAAAAAATTGTGGTACCATTTTTCATCTGAGTTATTACAAGTGCTTCAAAGTGTTGGGTTTTATGAAAATAGTTCACAATAAGAAAAAAGTGTTTTGGAATTAGAATTAATATAAAGGATTAATATATAGACTATATACTTTTATTAATAAATAGTATCAACTTATTATTTTTATTGGATAAAAGCTCTACCAAATTTGAGATTTTTTACCAACAAGTGGTGTCTCTAAATTAAATAACACTTCAAAATAAAATATTATAAAGTTAAAACAAGAGATAATGAATCTTTTGTGATAGTAAACATCCATAATTTTGAATTAAATGTGATTTTTTAGAAATTAAGGAATCAACATTCAAATGGAATCACTATAATTCTTTAGAAATAGGTATCTGATAACCTAATATTTTATATTCAGTAATTTCTGTGTCACACATTCATATTTTTTAAATATTATCAACTAATTTTTTATGATGATTTAACTCAAATGACATGTATTTTCTTATTAAATAATGTGAATGTTTTTTAGTTGATAATGTTTTATTGGAAATCTAGTTTGTTACATGGATAATTTTAATATAGTAAACAAAAAAACTAGTTTTATAAACCTACCCCCATATCTGTAGGCGTAGTATATTTATTGGAAACTCATATATTATGTGGTTATTTCATTCATTGATGTTCATAGAATAAATGTAACTGATTATTTGAAAAAATGTTTTAGAGGATCAAGTAGAATATTGTAAAGACATGACCCCAGTTTCCCAGAGTCGGTGCCTTATTAAATAACAATTTCATGATTACAAGAAAGTTTTATGACAATTTAACAAGTAGTTTATTATATTTGGAAGTCAAGATACATACATTAGTTCAACATTACAACTTGAAATTTAAAAAAAACAAATAAGTTCTATTGGGAACATCCACCACTCAAATATTATCCCAACATATCAATCATAATATACCTCTTAATGTCTTGGGAAAAAGGAATATAATAAAGGGGTTATAAAAAATGATCATCAAGGGTATGAAATATAGAAAACAAATATCATAAACAAAAACATTAGAAATGGTGAATAACTAAAAACACATGCCTTTAAAAATGAACATGAACACATTAAAATGGGACTAAGATCTGAGTAAATAATGCCATATAATGCATAATAATGGGTATTCTAATAGTTGAATAACCTCATGAAATTTCAATTTCTATTTTCATAATGAGGGAAATGCAATTGTCAGACATTCTGAAACATTCTTTCAAGGCATCAACAAAGACATCTAAAAATGATTAAGGCCCTTGCCAAAACCATAGCTAAAAATGGGAAAGGCCTTGGCTATGTTCATATTTATTTGTCTAACAAGACGTAATGATGCATATAGGGTTTATAGTTGGACCCACTCATCACATGATAATTACAATTCATTCCTTATATGAAGGGGGATACACATAACGAACATTTACATTCATATTGAATCTAACATATGAAATGTAACTAAATTTCCCCGATCATTAAACATAAACACTAACCATTTGGAGTAATAGGGTGAATAGTTTCAAGATAACACATCCAAAGTAAGAATAATTATAAAAAAATAAACAAAATATGGTATATAATATCATAAAATATTAGTATTCATAATACACATGAATCAATAGATGAAATTACTGTTATAAAATATTGAGTATTTCTTGATGTAAATACACTTTTACTTTGTAAAAAAAGAGTTCTTTTAGAAAAGTGTTAGCATAATACTGAAATTAAATAATATATTATTTTCTAAATAAAATGAGTTATTTTTGAAAGTTAATGGTATCAAAATTAAAATTATAGAGTTCCATTGAAAATAGATAATAATTTGATAGATTCCCTTGAGTTGGGCATGTATTTCAAGAAATATTATTGAAAGATCCTTTTAAGACATATATATCCCCATAAATTAATGTAGGATTCTTATTTGTACACATATATATATAATTCAAACAAGATATATGAGTAGTATAAACTAATTAATAGGAATATAATTTTATTATGTAGATATTAAAATTAATTCAAATGAAAATGGAGGTTTGTGTGGAAAACCCTTAACTTAAGTTTGAATGTTCTGCTCTTGACCTTATGGTCTTGGAAAATGAAATTATACCCATTAATAACTTAATTAATAACCTATAATAAATTATTTAGTTTATAAAAAAAAATTTGAGATCATTTATGTCTTTATTTATGAATTATAATATTGAATACCTCCGTTCTAGAGTGTTCATTTTCTTGATTTTCAAAATCATTTTACTTGTTTTTATATAATGTAGTTCAAGTAGAACAGATGGAAATCTATAGAATTCAATTTGAAAATTTTTTATGAACATACCTAGGTGTTAATTATAATTTAAATCATTTGGATACATGGAATGAGGATAAATCATTTGATGAAATATTAATCAAAATTACATAGATTATTTTAGCGGTATTCTGATTATTAAGAACTACTTTGGTCATATGATTTAATATTATGTACATATACTGGTTTATGAATATTAAATAGGTTATTATACATATATTATAGCCTAATTCACCCATAAAAATCGTTTCATGTCCAATATTTAAGGTGAAATTGAAGAACAAAAATTCTGCATCCGTAAAGATGCAAATTGTCACCTCACAAACGATGATTTAGTTTATAAAATAAAAGAGAGAGAGAGGGTAAGAATATTGATGATTGTTATTCCATTAACAGAACATAATTCTTTTATATATATTATACTATATTTATCATGGTAATTTGGTTAGATAATTTTATTATAGGATAAAATTAGAAAGGAAACATGAAATGAAATTGATTGAAATATAATGTGAATTTACCTCTGGAATCCACCTCCTTGAGAATCTATTAAAGAGAAGTGTTTTGGTCTTTTTGAAAGACCAAGAACATCTAGAGGTGGGTATTGACTAGGGAAGGTTATATTTGTAGAAAATTGAGGATCTTCAATGCTTATAAGTGTGAGTAGAAGAGGGGTTGAGGGGGGGGGGGGTTACAGTGAAGGAGAGGAGGGCTTTCCCATTATTTTACACGTTATTTTATTATTTCTCCAAAGACAACTAATAGTACTGATTCTTATGAACCAGAATATTAATATGTGCATGTGATTTCAAACCAAGTGTGATTATGTTATCCATGATGCTATTAATAGTAAATTTAATTGACAATATATATATATATATGGTAAATTATTGTATTTTACTACACATCAAAAATTCATGTAATTCAAAAAAATCCCAAAAAATCACCCTAACCATTTTTTGATGTGTAGAATCCAGAAATGATTTCAATTTTTTTAAAATAATTATCTAAATATGATTAATATAATTTTTAATTAAATTCGGAATTTAGATGATTAATACAGTTTTTAAAACATTTATTTACTTATTCCAAAACATAGGTACATCATAATTTCACATAAATCATAAGTATATACTATAATAGGTGAGGATGAAATTCATAAGGGTATGTCACTATGAATCAGAGTATCATTACTATTAATTAGAGTATGTTAATATTCAACAAAAATTAAGATGGTCTAACCAGAATCTAAATATATTACTAAATGCAATTATATATGTCAGTTTTTTTAAATTCAAATCATAGAGATGGAAAAATTAATTTTACTAGATAGGTTATAAAAAAGTGGTGTTTTGTAGAGACTTAGTTCATTATGCATTCAATATTAAATTTGTTTTCAAAATATTAGGGTGTTATATTATCCCCTCATTACAAAATTTTTATATTCTAAATTACTGTAATGTTACCTCAGAAAAATATTTGGGTTGTTCTTCATCATAATATCTATTGGCTCCCATGTTGCCTCTTCGATATTATGATTTTTCAAATGTATATTTACCATTAGAGTCTTCTGATTCCTTAACACTTGTTCTTTTGTTTCCAAAATCTGAATAGGCTCTTCACAATAAGATAAGTCATGTTCCAATTCTATACCTTCAAAAGTGAGGATATGCATTTGGTCTAACATATACTTTCTTAGAAATGAGATATAGAAAACAATTTTTACTTTAGACAGGCTAGGTGGTATAGAAAAATGATATTCAAAAGTTCCAATTCACTCTAGAATTCTAAAAGGGACTATGAACCTACAGATCAATTTCCCTTTCTTCCCAAATCTTATAACACCTTTCCATGGAGATAATTTTTAGAAAACATGATCTCCCACATGAAAATACAAATCATTCCTTCAAGTATCTATATAATCCTTTTGTCTATTTTGAGTTGCTTTTATATGACCTCAAATAGTCTTTACCTTCATTGTTGTTTCCTCTAAAATCTCTAGGCCCACCTACCACATTTCTCCAACATCATCCCAATTAGATGGTGTAATAAACCACTTTCCATACAATGATTCATATGGTAGCACATTAATACTTGAATATAAACTATTATTGTAGGAAAACTCCACTAAAGGAAAAAAACTGATCCCACAAACCTTCAATGTCAAGTGAAGAGGATCTGAACCTGTCCTCTATGGTTTAGATCATCCTTTCTGATTGGCTGTCAGTTTGTGGGTGATAATAAGTACTCAGTCAAAACTCAGTATCCAAATCATTCTAAATAATTTTCTAGAATTTCTATGTAAATTGGGGATCATGATCAAAAACAATTGATAAAGGTGCTATATGAAGTCTCAAAACTTCATTGATTTTCGGTCCTTTTAGGTGCTCCGGTGGAAAATCATTTCTTATAGTAAATAAATGTGCAGAATTCATAAATCTATCAATAATTACCCATATCACATAATTCTTCCTTGGAGTTTTGGGTAATCCAGTGAAAAAAATCCTTTGTTATGTAATCCCATTTCTAGGTAGGAATAGGTAAAGGTTTCTGGAATCCTCTTGGATGTTGTCAATCGACCTTTAATTATTGGAAACTAGACATCTTGATACATAATCATCAATTTCCCACTTCATGTTGTCCCACTAGAAATATTCCTTCAAATATCTATAAATTTTAGTCTCCCACAATGAATGGATAAATTTGAACTATGAACATTATCCAATAAAACCTTTTTTTGATTGTGTATATAGGGAACACATATCCTCATACCAAAATTTCATTATTCCATTATTAAACATGAAGTCAACCAACATCCCATCTTTCACAACAATAATTTTCTTTTGATGATTCTCGTCATCATACAATGAATATTTAATTCTTCCCAATACGTATGGTTGGAAAACCATTTGAAAAAGTAGTGATGGTTCACCTTCTTTGATAATCCCAATATCCAAATTCACTAGATCCATGTAAAAAAGTATCCTTATCAATAATCATTTTGTTGATAACATTAGTATCCTTCATGATCAATGCACTAGCTACCTTATTTTCCATTCCTTGGTGGTAGTGTATAGTAGATTCCTAATATTTGAGTAGTTCGAGCCATCACCTTTGCCTCATGTTGAGTTCTTTTTGTGAAAAGATATACTTTAGACTTGTGGGATCCATATATATCTCACATATTTTACCATAGAGATAGTGTCTCCATACTTTTTGAGTAAAGATCAAAGTATCTAACTCAAGATCATGAGTTGGATAGTTTTGTTCATTAATTTTTAACATCCTGGATGCATAGGCAACAAGTCTTTAATTATACAAAAGGACACAAACAAGTTCCTTCTTTGATGTATCAAAATAGATCACAAACCCATCGTTCCCTGATGGTAGGGTTAGAATCAAAGCATCCACTAGAATCCTCTTCAAATCATCGAAACAGTCTTCACATTTGTTTGTCGATACGAAACTAACCATGTTACATGTATTCTTGTTCATTGGGATCACTAAATAAGTGATGTTTTTAATGAAATACCAATAATAACATGAAAACCCATTAATACTGTGTTCCTTGATTATGTTCGTTGGAGGAGGAAATTCATTCATAGCCTTTGTTTTCACTCGATCAACAGATATTCTATCATTAGTGACAATACGTCCATGAAACAAAACTGATTGAAGCCAAAACTCACACTTTCTAAACATCCCATTTATTTCATTTCTTCTAAGAGACTTCTGAATAGTGTGCATGTGATTTTCATGATCTTATTATATTTAGGAGTGTAGCAAGATATCATCGATAAATACCACCAAAAATTCATCAAGATATTCCTTGAAAACATAATTCATTAGATTCCTAAAAATAGAGGGTGTGTTATTTAGTCCAAAAGGCATTATTACAAACTCGTAATTCTCATACCTAGTTTGAAATGATGTCTTTGTAATATCTTCTTCCCTTACATGTAGCTGAAAATATGCATATTGAAGATTAATCATTTAAAAATAGTGGGCTCCATGAATAAATAATCAATGTGAGGTAGTGGATACCTTTTCATTATTGTTATAGCATTGATCTCTCTATAGTCAATGCACAATGTCATAGATCGATATTTCTTACTAACGAAAGAAATAGAGGCTCTCCATAGAGAAACACTATGGTGAATAAATACTTTTTCACTTAATTCCTCAAGTTGTTTCTTTAGATCAACTGATTCAAAAATTTCATTTATATTAGGTGACTTTGATATGGGCCTCGAATTTGGAAATAATTCAATGGAAATCTCAATTTTCCACTCTAGAGGATCCCTTTGTAAATCCTCTGAAAAAATATAAACATATTCTTTCACAATAGATACATGCTTTATTTGAACATTTTTTCCCCACCCATAGTTATTAAATTCCCTTCCTCCAAAATAATTGAATTTAGAAGAGCTTATGGGGTGGATCTATATGTGAATTAGATTGCGATGTTTCTACTTTAAATATAAGGGATTCCACAACATCCTCAAAAATTGTAACATCCTTCTAGAAAAAAAACATGGCATCGAGGTTCGAAAGCCAATCTATTCCAAGGATTATATCAAAGTCAATCATGGGTAAGAAAATTAAAGAAACAGATAAAGAATGTTTTTATGCCATAAAGGGGACTGTCAGACACAACATTATTGCAATGATACTTCCCTTAAGAGTTTTGACTGATAACTCCCTAATTAAATAAAATTGGAAATATTAAATTTATGTGGAAAACAGGAAGTATATGAAAGAATGTGATGATCCAGAGTCTAATGAATCGTTGTCTATATTTGAGGAAATAATTAAAGTTCATCCACCACATCTTTAGGAACTTCAATATCAGCAGTTGTGATCATATAATACTCTCCCTACCCCCTTGGAAATTTCTGACTAATGTTTCCTTAATGATTTGGACAATAATTATCATAGTGTCCCATCTCCCTATAATTATAAAATTGAACATTAATATCTTCTTTCTTCCCCTGACAAACACCATCATGATGGAATTTTTGTCCACACTTATAGAACACGCATATTCCTTTTTAGTAGGCACTAGGGTGTCTCTTTCCACAATTATCACATGGCAGAAATTCAACTCTTCCCTTCATCTACATTTCCTTATTTACTTTTCCCATGTTTTCATAAACCCTCTTCTTCTCATTATTTCCCTTAAATACATAATACTTATATAACTCCTTTTCTATCTTAATATAACATGAGACTATAGCATTTTATGTTGAGAAAGTTTGGAAGACCAATGCCTTTCGAAAGAATGGATTCAGGACATCAAATAATTGATCAATATTTCTCTTTGGATTATGTATATAGTCCAAAACATGACTTTATAACCTAGTGATGTTAGGTTTATACATTCCAAAATTCTCATCTTCTTTTTTCCTCAAATTAAGAAACATCAATCCCATATATGATAAATGTTCATGAGGAACATATTTCTCTAAGAAATTACCATTAAATTCACTCAATTGCACTTTTTATATCTCTTAACCATCCTTTTTGTTTTGAATTAGTGACCACCATTAATCAGCATCTTTCGATAGATGAAAAACTGCTCTAATTACCTTCCCCCTTTGGTTACTTCCCAAGGAAATAAATACCATCTCTAAGGACCTTATCCACTACTCTACTATGAATGGGTTTGTAGCCTCATTAAATGATGGAGGATGTTGTCTAACAAAGTGATCTAACATAGATACTTCACATTGTGGATCCAGATGCTCTATATAGGTATGGTTATTGTTCATAACCTGAGTAAGAAGTCCCAGTATAGCTATAAGTTGCTTCGCACTGGACGCAGCTCTAGATTCAACGTCATTATCTTTCACAAGAGGGGAATCCCGACATGGGATATGCACGTTCATGATGTTTTCATTCCTTCCATAAGTCACCATTTCTAAATAATGAAATACAGTATATTATGTTATGAATCATAATGTATAATCTCATCATAGCAAAATACTTAGCATAAATTGAAATCCTATGTGTGGATAATCCCATAATCACAAACATCGTTTCTTTAAGGAAAATTTACATTAAATCCTTCATTATGGAGTGTAATGAAAATGTGAATTATTCTTATCATATCCCCCGTGAGTGTCAATCTAGGTGTGTAGAAAGGCCTGTTTTCATGTTAGAGGATACCCCAAGTCAATCCCAAAACTCCTTGTTAGAGTTTTCACTCCTTGGTACATCTATGTCAGAACCACATCCACTTGTAGTATCCAGACATGGATGAATTTTCTAGAAAGATTCAAACAATATATTACATACCAAAAAACCAGGATGTTATTGTATATTTATCCTCAATGATTATCTTATTGATCTATTCCCTAATCTATGTTTTTCTAATTCTACTTTCCAATTTTATACAAAACATTCTCTCATACCAACTATAAAGACATGACCCCAGTTTCACATAGCTCATGCCTTATTACATTACTTTGTCAGGATTACAAGAAATTTTTACGCCAAAGTAACAAGTATTTTAGTAGATTTATAAATCTAGATACGTAAATTAGTTCAACAATACAAAAGAAAATGAAAAAAAAAAACAAATAAGTTCTTCTGGGAAAATCCACCACTCAAAGATTAACCCTATAAGTAAATCATAATATATATCTTCATATCATAGGAAAAAGAAACATAAGAAATGGTTTAGCTCAAAATCATAGTAATGTTAAGTAATACAGTAGAAGATATCATAAAAATAAACATTAGAAATGGGGAATAACTAAATACACATGCCTTTAAAAATTAACATGAACACATTATGAATGAAATAGGAGGTGAATAAATAATTCCATAATAAATCATAATAATTAGTATTCTTCTAGGATAATAACCTCATGAAAATTAAATTTCTTGTTTGATAATGATGGACATTCATATTTCGGACATTCTCAAAACATTCTTCCAAGGCCTCTACCAATGCATCTAAAAATGATTAAGGCATCCGCAAAACCATATCTAAAAATGGGAATGGCCTCAGACAAGGCTATATCTATTTGTATCATGAAACCTACTGATGAATATAGGGGATATAGCAGGCCCCAACCATAATATAATCAGTCCAATGCATTCCTTATATAAATGGGGATACACATTAACATCATATACATTTATATTGAAACTAACATATGAAATTTTATAACTTTCCCCAATCATTAATCATGAACAGTAACCATTCTGAGTTATAGGGTGAATGTATTCAAGATAGCACATACATAGTCAATATAATCAAAAAAAATCAAAAATATATGATAGATTATATCATAAAATATTATTCCTAATAATACATAATAATAAATAGATGAAAATACACATATAAAACACTGGGTAATTCTTGAGGTAAATAATTTTTTAATTTGAAAAGAAGAGTTTTTTCGGAAAAGTGTTTGTATAATCCAATAATTAAGTAAGATAGTATTTTATAATAAAAGGATTTATTGTAAAAATTTAATGGTCTTTAAAAATAGATTATTGTTTTACCTTTAAAATAGGAATGAATCTGATAAATTTTTATAAGTCGGGCTTGTATTTTGGGAAGAATTTTTGGAAGATCCATTTAAAACATATAATTCCCCAAAAATTAATGTAGGATTCTAGTTTGTATAAATATATAGAAAATTAACACTGAATATATGAACATTTCATAGTAATTAATAAGAATTTAATTTAGGGTTGTAGATAATAGAAGCAACCCAAATGAAAATGGAGGTTCGGGTTGAAAACGTTTACCTTAAGTAAAAATGTTCTGATATTGATATTATAGTCCTAGAATATGAAATTATACTATTTAATAACATAATTACTAAACTATTATAAATTTTTTTAATTTTTTTAATTTTTTATTTTCATTTATGTCTTTATTGATATGTTTTAATATTGAATTCTGTCATTCTAGAGTGTTCATTTTCCTTATTTTCATAATCGGTTCACTTGTTTTCAAGTAATGAAGTTCATGTGGAATGGATGTAAATATACAGAATTGAAATTACACATTATTTATGAAAATAAATAGGTGTTAATGGTCATTTAATTCAGTTGGTTAAATGGAATAAGGATGAATTATTAGATGAAATACTAATGAAAATCAGTTAAATTAGTTTAGCTGTATTTTGATTATTAGAAACTAGTTTGGACATATGAATTAATATTATGTACATATACTGGTTCCTGAATATTAAATAGGTTATTATACATATATTATATCTTTTTTCAACCATAAAAAGGATTTCATGGCTAGTATTGAAGGAAAAATTGAATAACAAAACATCATCATTTGCGAAGGTTGTAAATTGGAACCTCATGGACTATGATTTCTTTTATAAAATAATAGTTGGAGAGTATGGATATCAATGATTTTTCTTCCATTAAAATGATATAATATTAAAATATAGATTATACTGGAGTTTTCATGGTCATTTTGATAGATTTGTGGAGGATAGGATAATAATTGAAATGAAAGTTGAGATGAATTTAAAAGAAATAGACTATGAATTTACCTTTGCAATCCAACTCCTTGAGAATCTCTTTAATTGATGAGATTTTTGTCTTTTGGAAATCCCAATAGCTTTGGGTAATTTTATGTGACTATGGAAGGGTATTTGGGAAGACTTTTTAGGGGCTTCAAGGCATATAAGAGTGAAGATAAGATGGGGTAGGGGTATATAGTGGGGGATAGGAGGGTTTTCCAATTATTTTACTCATTATTTTGTTATATTTCCAATGATAACCAATAGTATTGATTATTGTGACCAATAATAGTAATATGTTCATGATACTTTGAACATAGTGTGCTTACATCATCCATGATGATAAGAATAGTGAATTTAACTGATAATGTATATATATGGTAAATTACCGTATTATACTCTTCATAAAAAATGCAATTATTTCAAAAAAATCCAAAAAAGTCACCCCAACCATTTTTTGACATGTAGAATCAAAATATGAATTCCATTTTTCAAAAATATATATCTCAATATTATTAATCTAATTTTTAATTAAAATCATAATTTACTTGAAAATAAAGTTTTTAAAACAATTATTAACTTATTCAAAAACATAGGTACATCATACTTTCACATAAAACCTATGTATATACAATCATAGAAAAGAAATTTATTAATAATGGAATGTCACTATTTATAATGGTGTTATTAATACTCAATATGTTATTTTATTACTCATAAAAAATTATGTTTGTCTTATCAAACACTAAATATCATATTGAACGTGACTGTGTATGTTAGTTTTTCAAAATTCAAATCAATGAGGTGGAAAAATTATGTTTACTCGCTAGGTTATAAAAATGTATTGTTATGTAGAGACTCAGTGTTTCATGAATTCAATACTGAATTTATTTGTAAAATCTTTGTGTGTTATAAATATCTTCTGTTTTCTTCACCAATCTTGAAATATTTTTATGGCATACATTTCATTGTTGGCTTGAATGAATTTTCAAAATTTTTTATAGTCCAACAAAGAGTATTTATTAATCAGTAAAAATAAAAATAAAAATTATAATCTATATATGTGTGGAAATATTATTTGATTTGAAAATGATAAATGGTGATTTTTCAAGGTGATAAATATTTATCACCATGAAATTTTAAATCCATGTAAGAGAAATATTATGAGTTTCTCCCTATGGAGTTAATAAAATATGAGTTAATAAATTTAAATGAAATTAGAGAAGGTGTTTCACTATAATATCATTGAAAATATGGAGGAGAAAATAAGAATCCATAAATCCACAACTATTTTGTATTTATATTTTTCATTGGATATGGTGAATTTTTATTGAAGGTAATATTGTTTTTAAGATAAAAAGTGAGTGATTTTTGAAAATATACGATATTTTTTTGGATTTTTTGACAATATGTGTTATACTAGAGTTGTTCCTAATGTGCGATGAGTTTTATTTGATGAAAAATATGTATAATATTTATAGTTATTTTATTTATTTGATAATGTAAAACCTTGGATAAAGGATATTATGAAGGAGGAAGGATGATATGAATACTCATTTGATTAACTTAAAGTAGTTCATGAGGAGATTCATATTGTGTGAAAGAGTTTTTGAATCATTCTGGAAGAGTTATTCGTAAATATTTTTTTATCAGGAGTTGATAAACATGTGCCCATGGAAAAACAATATAATATTCCTTTCAAAAGTGTGAAATTTTCATTCAAAATATTGAAATCAGAAAAAAAAATTAAACAGTATATATACGATCATGTGATCATATGACTCGATCTCACAACAATGTAAGGTTGTGTATAATTCATTGTGATTATATTCATTTCATCATAGGAAGTTTACAATTTATCATAGGTTTTGTTTGAGCCATCATTGTATGTTTATTTCTGTACAAGTGGATCAATATTTTAGAGAATTTTGATTCTGTGTGAGTCATCAAGTCAATGACATATGATTCATTTGAAAATACATATGCGTGTCTTTTTATCTATATCAGTCTCAACTTTGTATGGTTGTTAGTGATTTTGATTTCTATAAGGGCCATTTAAGATGTGAATAATAATAATATTTATAACTACACCAAAGAAAAACAACCCATTTTTATATTATCTAAAATAAGGGTTTCACTTACTAAAAATTGTTGTATCGTTTCAGTTTATAGTTTTAGAGAATTAGTGAAAACATAATATTACATGGGAAACACTAACACATGGTGTCAATTGTTTTCATAAAACATGATTCTTAAATTTAATCTCATTTATGATTCTAGAAAATTATACAAATTTTATGATGAGTCATTTGAGTGGAATGAGTAGTCTTTCTAAAGTTCCACATTTCCTTAGATCCTGTGACAATTATTTGAAAATGTGGGATGATAAAAACAATGTTTAATAATAGAAATAAATATAACAGAATCTTATTAGTCCTGTGAGAACATTAAAACCCATAAATTTTTTTATCTTTTTGTAAATAAAACATATCCACAAGAACAAATCAACCTTTTTTAAAAATACATTTGATCCTCATTAGAAATCTTGAAAAAAAGTGATGAAAACACAGAAACATTTATTTAAAACCCCCATTTTCCTATCAATTTTAAAAACCTATCCTTACCATTTGAAATAAATATAATAACATTCAGTGAGAATTAAATATCTATCTTGGTCAGTCATATTTATAACCCATGTTCACTCTAGTTTAAACAACATGAGAATAAATGAAGATCATTTTATTTAATATGAGTAGAAACATCCTCATTTTTAATGGAATGTAATTTTTGAGCTTCATGATGGTTTAATTTGGGTTTGAAAATTTCTGGAGGTTCATGGTAGATAGAAAATGACTTTGGATATTTTTGGGTACACCAAAGTTAGTATTAATTTGTGGTGTAGCCTATTTAATGACTAGGAACCGCCTGTGGGAAACAGACTGGCCGAAGAACTGATAGAGGATTGTGATCTAAGGTGTGTAACAATGTGTGACCACCTATGTTCCCTAGCCATATTGGACTCACCATGTCATATTGAGGGTAATAGTGAGCCAAAAATATCAATGGTGTTTAAAAAATGTTATAGACATCACCTTTTTGGGTGTCCTTTTCTTGGTGTATTAGAGGACACCATAGTCATGTTTGATTTCATGGTTGAATTCATAGTGTCAGTGGTACTAAAATTTGAAATATCCAATACAGTCATCATTATTCATAAATCCTAATTGTTTCAAAGGAAAAAACATGTATCGTTATTATGGGGACCTTGAATGTGATATTAATCCACTCCTTCAATTATTAATTTATATATTTCCCATATATAGATCATTCCTTTAATCCTGTGGATTTCTACATGAATTAGAGGCATTCTGTATAAACCAAGGGTGATCATAGGTTTGATTTTTTTATATAGTATTCTTATTTAGATATCACTTATCTTAACATCCCTCCATTCTAGAATTTATTATAAAATCACACATTGTGAAATAGGGTATTTTTCTAATTGAAATGTGCTCAGAGAAGCCTGGAATCTTTTCAATAGTCATTATTCCAGAGTAACCAATTATTCACTTGTTACATCAACCAAAAATTATTTTGTTGTCATTATGTATTTAGGATAAGTGATATTGTTCAAACATATTGGTTCATTTTTCTCTTGAGACTCATTATGAAACCCTTTTCATGATTGATTTGATCTGAATCATGGAATTCTTGGTGTGCAGGTTTCTCTTACTGGTGTGAAAACATGATACATGTGATGTTCCTCGTGGAAAATCATGGTGTTAACATTGAAATTCATGAATTAGTAATTTAATTAAAATATTGAGTCATTGTATATGATTTTTTTAATGATATAATGGTATGTTTTTTTGTCCCTTCAGTCCATTCTTGATTTTGATCACATCTATATGTGTGTGTTTCATAAGATCCTTATGTTTGATTTTGATCACATGTGTCTACATGTATATCTCATGAGACCAATGATTGATACTGATCATGGGTGTGTATGTGTGGATAAAAAAAATACCATGATGGAATTTTACACAAACCTATAGACCACCATTTTTATGGAAATAATCTGCACGGCTGGCTGTAGTGAGAAACTTAAAAACCTTCTGGTAGAAGGAGTGGCTACTATATTCTAATTGGTTAAGAATACTTGAAATGCCACATTGTTTGAATAGAAGAAACCCCTTAAATGGATGGGAATTATGAAACTATAAAATGAAGTATAAATGGAATCAAGGGTGTAAATATGAGATATGGATACTGACATGAATGATTTGTTTATTCTCAAATAGTTGTGTGTGTCCCATTGGCCAAAGACACCCAAAATGATCAAGTATATCTACAAGTGATGTAAAATAAATCCATGGGTCACTGTTAATGACTATGGGATAGCCTATGGTATTTCATTCCCCTCATTTTGTGGAGGAGTATTTTTGACACACTATGGCTTCATCAAGGGTGATTTTATCATTTTACAGGAGATGGAGTGTCTTATGAATCAAAATTAAGGGCTATGGTGTATGTAGTTGGTTATGCTTTCTAATTTAATTATAACTCATTATGGATTGAATCTGACTCTGAAATCATTGTACACACCTTGAAAACATAGAAAATGAGATGCTACTTTTAGAATTATACCTCTTTGGATTGAGTTCCCCAACATTTTCACTCAACATAACATGGTAATTTCACATGCATAGAGGGAGGCTCATCAAATGGTAATGTTTTTGTCCTTGAAAACGACCATGCAAATGAATATGAGGTGGCCATTTACAACTCCTAATTATTGTGATCCAATTGTAGAAGAGGATGTTTATGGGGTGATGTTTTTTATTTTTGTAATAATACCCTATAATTCATGACACATATTGCATATTCTTTATAATATATTTTTAGGGTTGTCTTTAAACGAATCCTAGAATTTTGGGTATTTATATATTATACCCTATTTTAATTTGATATGTGGACTTTTGAGGTATTTCTTCTGGTAAATAAAGGAATGTTGACCTATGATACATGTTTATACCTAGTAGAGGAGACTTGTGTCACTCCATGAATAGTAGAACAAAAAATAGGGTACATGTATGAAAACTTGTGGCATAAAATGGAGGCACAATGATAGGATATATTGACCATATGGTATGAACCATGTAATAGGCAACATAAAAAATCCCTATGGAATGACCCATTATAGAGATGGGGCTTGAGGACCTTCTGGATAGACCCAAGACACTTTGGAATTGTGGTTTCTAGAAGGTAGGTTAGATGATAGTCATGGTCAAACCTTGATCATGAATTCTATAATGATTTTGCTTCTATTATGGAGCCAAAATGGTATGGTCTGAGTATGTGGAAGTTTTGTTAGAAAACAAATGATCAACACATGATTGTTTTTTATTGATTGCATATATTTTTATTAGCTGGGAATACACCTATTGGGAATTTAAACATTTGTTAAGGATGAATTAGTGATTTCCAACATGGATTATAGTCGCACCCTATACAAGAATCCTAGTACACATATAGACTTCAACATTAGGGATTTGTAGAAGGGAATGTTCTCTATAACAATTTTTTGAGAAGTCTGGATGGGAGATAGACATCATACTATAAAATAATCTATATGGTTTCCACGAAATATTTATTATTATTTTCCTTACTATTGTTATTATACTTTGATTACACCTTCCACCTGGTGTGTCCTGGTTCTACTACCAACATGACTTGAGATACATTACATGAAATATTATATAGAATTATTATTATTATTTTCATTGTGTTATTCTATGATTTTTATTTTAACTTTTTTTGAGTATGATGTTTCAACATCGATACTATGGGTACAACCTCCCCACAAATGACGTTTAGACCCTCTATTATTGTCAGAAACATCATCTAAATGTGGAGGCATGCATGTGGTCTTGTTGAACATTATCTTGAACCTAGTGATTTAGGTCAGGGTGTGACAAAATGATATCAAAGGCATGAATGTTTCTTTCTTTTAATTTTGGTAATATTATATAGGAGATAGCTTCTGTAAAACTTAGGTATAGAAGATTCCATGTACCTAGATTGAGCATGGGAAATGGACCTTTGAGTTACTGGTGATGGGATTTTTATTATTTTTTATGGAATTTGGTTTCGTTCAACCATCATTATATGAAACATGTGATCACATTTCATTTATATACTAGATGAGTGTTTCAAACTAATCATTTCGTTAAATTTCTAAGTTTATGTCAATTGTTATGTGATATATCTATATTCTATTATATTTTTTATATATATTTTATTTTTATTAAGATGGAAATTAACATTATATGATGTTTTTTATATGTATTATTCTGAGTATCATGTAAGGATGAAGAACTAGCCTTCAGCATTGCATAGAATTCTGAGGGTTATACATTGTATATGGGTATCTCTTATGACAAATATTCTGATAGGTATTGCTTATGTGTTCCTTGTAACAAAGTATTTTATTCTTGTCTGTGTATTTTTAATGGAATTCTAGTTATTTGTTTTTTATTTCCAAAATCATCTCATCAATGATTCCAAAATTATCCAATTCCACCACATGAAAAAATAGAGGATAAAACCCAATATGCTCAAATAACATCTTTCAATGTTTTACATGGTAAAATTACCCATTATAAATTGAAATTTATTATTGTTTCTCAACAAGTATGAGAACATAGGGTGATTGATGTATATAAACAAGTATTTTAACTCCAGCATCTGCCAGCATTTATGGAACTAGTAGTCCTTAGGATACCCAGTAATATATTTACATAGTTGATGTAATGTTTGATAAACCTATGGATAAAATGTTAAACATGACTGTATTTATTCTTCAAGGACCCTCCAGATGTTTTGGGATTCTATGGAATAGGTAGGTAACTATAATGGTCTCACTTTAGAGGCCTTTAAAGATTTTTTCATCAAGAATTGTTTTCCTGGTATGTTCATGTTGGACCTAGATCGAGATTTTATAGAGAATAATTATTAAATGATATTGGATTATATCTATATAGATCATTTTATGGACCTTATAATGATTTTTCAACTTTTTTCTTTGAATTAGGTGAAAAATTCTGGGAAGTTTGAGATTGGTCTTCTTTCGGAGATGAGACATCTGGTTAGGGGATTCGACCAGAAAACATATGATGGGGTTCTTTATAAGGACCTAGTTTTTTAGAAGGGTTTAGAGGAGGAAATTCTTATAATTTTTATTCCATCCTATAGTTCACTGACTACCATACATCCCAATATTATAGCGAGTGACGTTTCTGATGGTAGTAAGAGAAAGGATGATAAGGTATAATAGTGGAAGACTGGTGAAGTAGATTAGGGTTTCTTCCACCCCATTTATGGGATGTGAAATTATTTAGGGTATCAAAAATGGATAGAGTGGGTTTTATTTATTTGGAATGATGTTATATATTTATTATTTTTTGATCTAGGGCATTATAGAGAAACTCTCAATGGGTAAGGAGGCAGACACATACTTTCACCCAAGGATACAGTTTTAATTTTCATAGAAGACCTAGGATTCATATATTTGGGTTACCTAAGTGAGTTATATGACTCTAGATTTTTCTAATGAAGACGAATTAAGAAGAGTGTATATAGTTGAAAATTTTCCATGTAGAAATGGAGAGGGATTGTCTATAGTAAGAGGTATTGTTATGATTACCACCATGTTAACTATGCTACATATGCTATAGTATCTATCCATTTTTTATATCTAATACAATTTTTATTGGAAATGATTTAGTGATTATGTTATATTGTGAGTTTCTCTATCTTATCATGCATTTGTGAATGATATTAAACCATATTTAATGTTATCCTAAATATCCCATAGTTGTTTTCATCCATGGATATTTGTGGGACACCATTATACTTATTTTGACCAATTTTGATGGGATATTTGGAATTGACTGGTTTTCACGTTATCATGATAATATTGATTTATACAAGACACATGTATCATTTGACATTCACATATGAGGTAGTTTCATATTAACATAGTAGTGGGATCTCATAGTATGCAGGATGAGACCATTATTGAACTACATTGGGGCTATCATAGAAAAATTATCATGATCAGAAATCACAATGGAGTTATTAGTATGTCCCTCTAGATTTCATCAAGTGGACGATCATTATCATGATGGTTTCCAAGATTTCAACTTGGGTCTTACTCTCCATAGAAAATTTATATTTTTATTTTTATTTATCTTTCGTCAAGGTTGAAACCAATTTTGATCACTTCTTACCATATAGAACCAACTAATTTGAGTGATTTGAAGGTGAAGTTAATGGATTTAGAGGTGAAGATATTTATAAGACTCACATATCATCTTGAGGACACCTCATGATTTTTATCAACAAGGAATATGGTGTTATAAAACTCTGTGAAGACCGCAAGAATCAGAATCATGTGACGGTAATGAACGTGTATCATTTACCAAGGACTAATGAATTGTTCGATTAATTTTGAGGGACCTTATGGTTTATTAAGATTAATATCCATTCATTCATCATTAATATTTGGGTTAGGGTGGAGGATATTAGCAATACAATGTTTAACAAAAGATATGTATTGTATGATTATATTTTCTTTTCTTTTTGGGTTGAAAAATGATCTAGTAGTTTTCAAGGAATTCATAAAAAAAATTATCCATATATTTTTTCCATCATTCTATTTGTGTTTGAAATTTTGATATATTACATGAAATTAAATATTCATTTTAGACACCTAGATATTTTATTAAGTTCACCTTGAATGCATTATATTTATTCCAAAATGTTTAAGTTTCTATTCAACATTCTTGTGGTGAAGTTCCTCATGCATGTGATTTTAAAGGTATGGATTTCAGTAGACCCATAGAAGGTAAAGGTTTTGTTGTCTTTAGGAATTCCCTATAATTTTTTTCATATAATATCTTACTTGGGTATAGATGTCAAAATGGATGATTCATCCAATAAATATACTAGTTAGCATCATTGATGACATGATGACCAATAACATGGTGAATTTTAAGTGGTATGATCAGTTTAAGGATGATTTATAAGATTTGAAGAGGATATTGATGACATTCCATGCTTATATTCTTCTAGATAAAGGTATTTTGTACACAGTTTACTATGATTCCTCAGGTGTTGGTATGGGAAATGTATTAATATAGAGGGATCTATTGGTTTCTTTTGTGTAACATTAGCAGTGAACCCATGAATGGATCAAACTGAGGTGTGAATTAAAGTTATAAATTGTGGTCAATGTTCTGAAATATTAGCGACACTGTCTCTTTTGTGAGATAATTTTGAACTATAATGACCTCAATAACATAACATACATATTCTCTCTATGGGAATTTAATATGTGGTGGAGGTGTTGGATGGATAATCTAAACACATACCACACTAATATTGAATATATTCATAGTATAGGTAATTTAATTGTATATGCTCCCAATAAAAAGACATAATAGACTAGACAATATAGATAGAAACCATTACATAAAGAATGAAATATAATATTTTTGATGGGAGAGTGGATACTAGATCCATATAACGAACATGGAGTTAGGATATGTGTTCATTTAGTTATCAAATATTCTGAATTGGTATTATTTAAGTACGACCAAGAGTTATATCTAGATTATTTAGTGATGCAGTGTCACTTATTTGGGAATTATTTTATTACATGGTAGTCTATGATGATTCAGACTAAATATACATCCATGGGATTGTAGTAGTTCCCTTTCCATGAAGGGGGGAGTGATAACGAGGTAATCTCATGAATTAAAATTATTAGTGAATCCAAGCTCCATGATGATGTACTATAATATTAAAAGCATGTTTTGGTGTCATTATATAAAAAAAATATCATCAATTTTGTTATGTGATGAACTACCCAAAAGATGATAAAATCTAACAACCGGTCTGTAATGGTTTTCTTCAACAAAATCTAGTGACAATGTGTAAGTGGTATAACATGATGAGTCACCTCATTATAGGGTTCTATTATAATTATAGGAGTTATGATTCTATTTGGGGTTAGTCAATTGGAAAAAAAGTGTCTTATTTCGTGATGATTTCAGAGACACCATTAGTGAATTATTTGGGAATGTTATATATATAATATATTGTATCCATATATACACCACCTAAGAAAATTGTATTAGATAGAGATTTACAAATCACATCCTAGTTTTCATAGGTCATACAAAATGATTTCATTACCAAACTAAGACTAAGTATAGTGTATCATACATATAATGAGGTTTAACCATATAAGATGATCCATATTTAAATGAATACTGCATGTAAATGAATTCTAGGCTTCATTGGATCTTGGTATAACCACTTATACTTACATTATTTTGAATAAAACTATATATTCTAATCTTTAATTTATATTTCAGTATTTCATTATCTATGTGGTCAGTCAGGTCACACACCACTATGTTGGCATGAGGTGGGTGAGGTAATAGTTTTGGAGACAATAGTGGTATATGAGGGATATGGTGGAGTTTAGTTGATCTAGAATAATTTATACACTACTAAATTAATATAATGATCATATTTTCAAACATGGAAACAACATTGGAGTTATGTTTGGGTGACATAATTTTCTTTCGGTTGACTCCTTGATTAGGGGTTCGGTTGATCTTTTAGGATCATATATTTTACTGGTAAAATGGACTACTATTTGGATATTCCTACATGATATCAAGGTTTCCACAATTTTTTCCTTGTGTCTCATATTCTGAGGTTTATTCCCACTAACGTTAATGAAATCAACTATGGGGAAATTAAACTTGAACCGAACACATCATTTGTGAAGATCCTACTGTGAATCATGGTTTAGAGTGAATATTTTCTACTAGGAATGAATGTGTGACTTGTTAGATTCATGTGGTAGCATAGGAATATCTAAGAGGATATTTAGAGTGGAAATATGAGGAATGGTCAAAATAGTAACACCCATAGATTTTATGGATTATTATTTTTTGTAATTAATTTATTATTTTTTGATATTTTTCATTTTATGAAACACTAAAAATAGGATATTTTATGAAATTACTTTGTTTTATTTGCGTTATGTGAAAAAAAAGATAATCATTTTCTTACATGAAACATAATTATTGGATTTATCTATATAGAACATCGAGGTTTTCTACTGTTATACTCAACAATGACTTTCCTCAATAACTTATGTAACACCCAAGACCGAGGTTTACCGAACAGTAATTTATTGTTAAAATATGATTATTTAATATTTTAAGAAAAACCCAAAATGTTAAATTTGAGGTTATGAATGTTATTAACAACTCTATGAAAGTATATGGTTTTCAAAATATAATATCAATTCATAGGTTACCAATTAATTATAAATTAATACGAAAACCGATTGTATATAAAAGGAAATACTATTTGGGTCAGAAATATATTTTAATATAATAAATTAAATGTTCATTTATTTCTAAAAATTTAATAATTAAAAAATTCCATTGAAATAGAACTATCTTTGTGTATGTTACATGAAATAATGACTAGGTGTCTGACTTAGTGTATGTTACATGCAACACCAACTTGGTGTATGAATAATGTAACACTGAGTTTCTACCAAACAACTTTTTTGTTATATAATCATTTAAATATGAATATTATAACCTATCTCTTAAACATTGTTATATCAATAGACATAAAAAAATTTGAAATATTTTTTTTTAAATTTTCTATATAAATTAATCATATTGATAATGAAACATATGATTTTTCATTATGTGCTTTTATGTTAAAAATACCTTTTTCTAGAATGAACAAATTTTAATAATAAAATAAATTTTAGGAAAAATATAAATTTAATTCGGTAAAATAAACTTCATTTTTTAAATCATAATGTCAAAATTATCCTAGGGTGAAATTTTTGTATTTTTTTTAGAAACTGCATTTTTGAGGACTAGTGAACAATACTTTTTTTTAGATAAACTATTCTTCTTTTTGTAATTAATTATTAATGTTTAATGATAATATAAATTTTTTTTGGTAACATTAGGTAAATATTACATATATTAACACAATTTAATTCATTATAATCAATTTCAATGTGAAATTGAATACAAAATCTTAACAAAGTATTGAACATTTTTCTACTTTGAATTCTAGTTATTTCATCTCATCTGTTGGATTATAATTAATCTTAATTTTTATGATTCAATGATTTTAATTTGTAAAAACTAACGAATATAAATTTATTTAGTATAATATTTATTTAATATAAATTCAAATAAATTTTTTTACCAAAATTATTATTAAAAGTGATTAAAACTATTCATTGCAATTAAGGCCAAATTAATCTTAATTAAGAACTAAACTTAAAAAATAAAGGTCCTGATGATATAAAAACTTCTCTAACAACAATTAGAAGTCCATATTTCATCCATACATATTTAATTAATGAATTTTATTACTTTTTTATGTAAGAACATGTGTACACCTTACTTGTTTCTATAAATTCAAAGTGATTCATTTTCCTTCCCTATAAAAAGCCACCACCTCTCCAACATCCTCACACCTATAAAACCAAATAAGTACTAACAAGACCAAACAAATAAAATTCCTAGTTATCCTAACCTTCCCATAGAATACTTTCATTGGGAAGAAGGAAATCCAATGTATCTTTTTGGCACAAAAAAATAGAGTTACCCTATTAAAGGGAAATGTCTTCCCTCAAGTCATTTCTTTCATTTTCCATCTCCACCACCTATGACTATCTTTACTGTATGATTATATAAAAACATCAGTATAATAAATATACTTGTAAATTTTTATTTAAATGGTTCAACCTAAAATGAAACACACCTTCATCTAATGGGTAATGAACATAATGTTTCACTGTACGAAAAACTACTACCTTACAAAATGATGACTATTCATTTTATTCATTACCACCTATCACGGTAGAACTTATGATAGAGAAACTTTTTATATATGATATATATGATATATATAATTTATTTATCCTTCTATATTTTTTATTTGGAGTTTACATTTGCGCTTTTCATCTTATGTGAATGCGATAATTTCGCTCGAGGAAGTGTAGACTACCACCCCTCAAAGCAATATGATTCGTCCCAAATTACATATATTATATTAAGTATAGTTTTAGTGAATATATATTATTTAATGTTATAATAAATATAATGAAATATCTAGATATATATATATATATATAGTCATATATGTCTTTTACTTTCTTTCTCTAAACACAGAAATTAATCAGAAATGGCCTCCTTGAGTGCGTATGAAATACCATCTCCATGAACGATGTATTGAGTTTCATAATTATTCAAGTAATATATTTTTATTATAATAATATTTTGTATATAAATTATATTTATATCATGTATTATTTTATGGAATCATGATATATTTATAAGAACTGACAATAAAACAAATTAAGACACATATGAAAAACAAAGGGAATATTACCCGAAATGAAACCTTAGCATAGGATGGTTAAGAAGTGGGTAATATAAGGTCATAATAAAACCATATATGGTATTACATATAGTAATATTTTTCTTTTAAATATTTATAATAAATTTATATTTATTATACATATGGTTTGAACGAGTACAGTGAGAGTCAACACACAATGTTAGAGGATTTCACCTCACTTTTTATTTATGTGAGATACAATCAATGTTTTCCACTAATTATTTTTATGTGGTGTATCTACATACCATGATTTTATTCTATTTATATTGTAAAAAAATTTATGTTTATAAAAATATCCATTTTTATTCTTACTTTCACAGCTTTTATGTTTCAAAAGTTACCCATTCCGTAAAATTGTTTTGCCTCAATTTTCCTTCTTTGAGACGCATGTTTTGTTATGCACCTAATTTTTTTTCAAGTTTTATATAATTATATTTTACATATTATAACATGAATATAATAACTTTAATTAAATTTTATGATACATTTAATTTACGTTTTCTTACGTTGAGAGTATGATCCCATGTTACCAAGTTATAAGAGTTTATTGAAAAAATTTCATCACTTTTCGATATTTTTTATATTTATGATTTTTTTGATGAAATATAATGATAAATATCTTAAAAAATTCATGAAATATATTATCCTATAGATATTCATAATACATTCATGTATTGGTAACATTTTTCTACTCTTTGGTACATAATATAGTTAAGAAAGTGTTTTTAAGAAATCCTGACTTTACCATATCATTGGTTGGAAATCTATGTTTTTTCAAAATCATGTTTATAAAAAGGGTCTTCCAAGATTATTATTACAATGTCATATGATAATTAAAATAAATTTTTACCCATTTTTATTTTACCTATTTTTAGAATAATATTATTGTCCCTTTCCAATTAAGGTATTTTTCGACCCATTTTACCATGAAAAAGGAATATTCAATTAACTCGTACGACATGTACGGATATAAAAAACATAATTTCTATGAATATTCCGTTTAATGTTCATAGGATAAATTTTTAAGAATGTTTTTTTTTAAATTATTTTCAAAAAAATGGTTTTGAAAATGTTTTACATTTATTTTATGGAACAAACCGCTTCCGGAAGCCACCCAGAGGCTCCCCATACCCAGTTGGTCAGATGGACTCAAGAAAATTTCCCCAAATGCTAGAGGCTTCTGACTAGCAGTGAGGGCCTTGGGTGTGATAGTGGGGAAACTATGCCCTCATTGGAAGAGTACACCGCGAATGTAAACAAAGCATACAATAGAGGAAGCAGTAAATATCCAACAACAATGCACAGCCGAAGACTAAAATAGTAAACACTAGAAAACATATGTATATATGAAATGGTACATGATACATATCTAGGAAAGTATCTAAATAGGTCACAATGCTGGAAATACAAACATTACCAAAACAAGTACAAAATAAATGATAAATAGCTCCGCAACATCGCAAACCTAAGCTTATTCCCATGCTCCCCTGCTCTAAAGAAATCAAGTACCCAAAGTTGAATGGTGCTTTCCCCTGTCTATACCAGCAACAACATAGTCCACTTGGGCCCAAAAGCATGGCCCAAATAGAGTGGGAGACAAAATCCCAGTAGAAAACCACCTGAAGATCTATGCCTAACAGTCAGTGATTATATGGCAGGTAATAGTACAGTAAGCACTAAACAGTAACAGTAAACAGCAGGTGGTGATCAGTAAGAAGTAACATGATGATATACGATAGTATTCAATCCATAGAACAACAAGTAGTAGTGACGCAAACATCTAACCACAATAGGAACCCCTCTAGGAAGTACTCACAACCAACCCCTCTGGTCCTATCCAAGAAGTACCAACAATTCTATGGGTAGTTCACTCAGCCTAACCCCTCTGGTTTGGTTATACGAAAATATAAGACTCTATGGGGATGCTGGCTCGGTTAATTCCCCTTATAGTCTTGGGTGGTCAGGGACTCTCTGAGGAAGATCACACGGTCTAACCCCTTTAATGCCCCAAGGTCAAGAAACTCTCTGAGACGCTCACTCGGTCAATCCTCTTATAGTCTCAGGTCTATCACAGAATCTCTGAGGAAGCTCACTCGGTCATTTCCTCCTCTAGCCTGTAATGGTTTTAAGAAATTCAAACAAGTAAAGACTCTCTGAGGAAGCTCACTCGGTCTACCCTCATGTAGTCTATAATGTTGAAGACTCTCTGGGAAGCTCACTCGGTCTATCCCCTGTGGTCTATAATGTCTAAGACTCTCTGGGAAGCTCACTAGGTCTATCCCTTATAGTCTATAGCACCAGGTTCTCATGGTCCCATGCCAGTCAGTGCATAATAATGCTATAGGTCCAAAGTACACCTATTGAGCTACTTGGCTGACCAGTCTACAGAATAACAAACATGTAAAGAATATCATTCCATCCTATGATCACAAGTCATGGAAAACAGGTATAGAGGCCAAAGGTTAACAAGACCCAAAGGTCATAAACAGAACAAGGTAAGGGAAAAACATCCAAGTACAGCAAGTATCTTCAAACATGATCAAATTACCTCTACACAATCATACAAGCAAGGCAAGAAAACCATAGGGTCAAAAGGGTACACATGTAATACCCCGTTCTTGGGTATTGGAGGAATTTTCACATAAAACTCAAAGACTTTGAAAGGTAAGGCACAAAACACCTACCTTGATGCTAGGAGATCAACAGAGTTGGAGCATGAGGAATTATTGTCCTTATAATGGCGTAGATCTTTGAAAATGCACAAAATGTTCAACCCATGATATCTAGAGAAAGTGGGAAAATCATGGAATGAAACTCAGGTAGAAGGAATAGCTCACCACTACGGTTCCAACACAATCGATGGCGGTCGATTTGGAAAATAGACGAAGGCTCGAGGGCTCAGAGGATGTTTATAGCTGTACGGGTCACTCTCGATCGAAGAACCTGGAGAAGAAGACGATTCTGTCGATTAGGTGTGACCCCAGTCCGTTTAATGAAAAAATAAAGTACACATCATGTACTACTTGGGTACACGATGTGTACTAGGTTTTCCCTACTCTGCTTTAAGCAGCCTCCACATCGCACCTATACACTGTGTGTGTGGCCTGGACATGGCCAGCACACAGCCTTGCGCAGCATCGAAGTACACGGCCTGTACTTATAAAGTACAGGGCGTGTACTTTGAAAATATCCATATTTTCCTCTTTTTCTAAAAAACAACCAGAAATGGAAAAAAATACTAGAAATGAAGATTCAAGTTCTTACAAACTTCCCCCCTTAAAGAAATTCATTCCTGAATTTCCCTAGCGAGGCGTATAAGAAAAAACCCCAAACAGATCTGGCCACTATTATTGTACATCATCCTCCCTCTCCCAAGTCTCATCCTGTACTCGCCCATGCTGCCATAGCACCCATACCAGAGGAACAGACCGGCCATGGAGAACCTTCGTACTACGATCGACAATCCAGATAGGATGCTCCACAAATGATGCATCAGCTTCGAGATCAACCTCCTCGGGTAGGAAGACATGATATGGGTCTGAAAAGAATCATTAGAGATGAGAGATGTGGAATACTTCATGCATATCCCAGTATCTTTGAGGTAATTGATACTGAAAGGAAACCATCCCAACTCTCTCCATGTCACGACCCGTCCCAGTAGGGCCAGAGCCGCAACTCCCCAAGACCACCTCCAATAGGCCAGGGGCTGGTGACTAGCACCGAGTTGGCATATCACTAACATGGGAGGCATTGCCTATAAACCTGTACACACGCACACACATCTCCAAGCCCACAAATCTGAAAAGTAAAAACTCATCTAAAAAAGGAAATGAATGCATACACTAAAAATCCAAACCAAAAGAGTACAATAGGAGAGTAAAGTACAGTAAGTGTAAAACCCTGGGCCAAAAGTACAAGCCCACCAAAAGAAAGTCTGTAACAAATTCCAAGCTGTATAGAAAAGGTACTAGGACTGCAATCTGTATCCGTAGGAACACACCTCGGCCCGCCTGATCTCACTGAGCACTGTCCGGTCCTGGTCCACCTAGAATCATGTCAAAGGCTCGCTCATCTGCACATGACATGACACGTGCGGGAAAAACTCTAATAGGGGTGAGTATAACAATACCCGGTAGGACACCCCAAAACCACCATGTAAATACAACAAGGTAAATCCCGCAAAGGAATGATATAGTCAGTTCTACACAGTATATGTCTACATAACATATAATAAAAATATCCAGATATACTCACACACAAACGACCATCGTGATACTACCACTAGGATCCAGCTCGAAGATTCGACTAAGCTTGTAACAAGGAGAACACAATCCTAGGTCTGAATAGAGAGATAGATACGAAGTACTCATTCCGGGAGAACACACTCCACATGTACTATGAGAACATGATGCCCAGTTGCGGATCATAGCCAAGTCATGGGGTGATTCTGAAAACTCAGTCTGAGCTAATCCACTAAGCAGAGGATCGGCGCCATGGTAAATTTGGTCACGTCGATACCATGAAGTCTACCTAGGGTTCCAAGAATGAATAGAGGATCCATCTCTAAGTCTCACAGAGGGTATTCTAACAACTCTATTCAAGAAGTACTGCTGAAGGGATCATACTCCGGGGTAAAGGAAATGATACCAGAACCTTCAAGGAAAATACCAAGGGTATAAACCCTAAGAAAACTAGTCCATGTCACAGAAGACAAGTGGCTCAAGCCATTTAAGACATGTTACATGGCATGTAGAATTGAGACACGTCGTGTTCCTTGACCCTAGGTATGGCCCGTGTAAACGGCCCGTTTCATTCGTTCAAGCCATGTAAAACCAAACTATACGACATGTAGAAAAAGTACACACCGTGTTCCTTAAACTCGGGTACTACCCGTGTAACCAGCCCGTGTCACTCGGCTTGTGGGATAGAAAGTAACTACACGGCGTGTAGAAGAAACACACATTGTGTCCGAACACATGTTGCTCGCTTCGTGTACGCTAGCCATGTGCCCGTACACGGCCTTTGTCTGTGTCTGTGTCGCCTGCCCGTGTACGAGTACACGGGGTATCCCATGTATCTGGCCAGGTCTAGCCGGGGAGAGGTATACATGGCGTGTCCATGGCTGTGTACCCTGCCCATGTCCATGTACTCGTAGAGTACACACCATGTAAACCTGCCGACAAACACATGCCGTGCATCCCTTACTACACAGCGTCTAGTCGGGAAAATTCCAGAAACACCGTCTTCTTCCTCGCGCTTCGGCCGATCTTTCGGATCGATTTTATATGGTCCGTTCATCCGGATACTCCAGGGTTGGTTCTTTTCATCATACGAACGCCGTAACGGGTTTTTTAGGCTCTTGAATCAGATCATAAACCTCGAACGATTCATCCGAAGAAAAACGCCTGAAAACTTGTATCTGCTGATCCACTCTGAATCGCCTGCCAAAACCATCATCACACCTCCATGACATCACTCCGGGGTTGGATCTACAATCTCATATCATTATGCCAATAAACGAATGCGCACCGATCGATTTCCTCCAAGAAAGCGTAGAACGCAATGAAGAACGTGAGGGAGAAAAACAAGAATCAAACAAGAGGGACGAACCTCGATCGTTTTTCGTGACGATTCAGGTTCTTCACTGTTAGATAGAAATCTCAACAAACAACATATTATAAAACCTCGAGTAATTGATTTCAGATAAAACCCAAAATCACCCCTTCCCGCAAAACGATAGATCCACGGGCTAATCGGTTCGCAGATTAGTCTACGTTCATCATAGGAATAAAGAATGGGGAAAGGAAAATCAAAAGAAAAATATCCTACCTGGATCTGCGGCGTTCGTTGGAGAAGATCTGGTTGTGACGTCATCGTCGCTGGAGAAAATCATCAAGAACATTGTCGCCACGTCGGGAGGTCTTCTCCAGAGCTCTCCAGAGAAAACCAGATTTAGGGGGATTGTAACCCCAACCCTCCCTGTGAAATCTCTATTTAAAAGAATAAAATATTTCATTTCAAAAAGGATTAAAATAAAATATTTCATTTAAATATTTTATCACGGTTACGTCCAAAAACCAGATTTCACCACTGACATGCGCCTGCCGAAGTTAGGCCTCACCTAAGGTAAAAACGATGTTCCGAATGCAATGGTGCCCTCAGATTTCTAATCTGAGCACCTGTTCAGGAGTTATTCCACTTTTCTAGGAAAACCACACATGCGCGTAATTGAATTATTTAAATTAAATTCAAACACTTCTTCCAGCCTCACCGGGCCTCGGAACTACACGCCGTCTCAGAGCCTGGTCTTGAATTAATTCCCATATAATATTAAAATAATATATGGAAAATATGGGACATTACATCACACCAACCTTAGGGTTTTTTTGTCCTTGAAAATCCAAAACAAAGGCTACTAAAAATGATGTGAGTACTGTATGTGAATTTGAGCCTCCCACTCCCACGTTCAGTCCAGGAGATTCTCCTGCTTCCACTGGACACGCACCAAGGGAAGAGCCCGCCCACAAAGGATCTTCTCATGTCGATCCTCGATCTCCACTGGGTACTCTTCAAAGGTCATTCCATCATCGATGTCCAGATCGCCCCAGTTAGTAACGTGTGATGGATCGTGCACGTACCTTCATAACTGAGACACATGGAAGACGTTGTGTACCTAGTCCATCTGAGGAGGTAGAGCCAAGCGATACACCACCACGCCAACTCTACTCAGAATCTAAAAAGGGTCAACGAACCTCAGAGATATCTTGTTGCCTCAGCCAAATATCTGCAATCCCTGTCGAGGTGAGGCATGAATGAACACATGGTCTCCTTCCTTGAACTCCAAGGGCCTCCTCCTCCTATCGGCATAATACTTTTGTCGACTCTATGAAGTCTTCGTCCGTTCCTGGATGAACTTCACCTTCTATGTAGTATCTCTCACCATATCTGGGCCCATGAGTGCTGACTCTCCTTGGTTATGGTCCCCCGTATAGAGCCTCATATGGTTCTATACCAATAGTGGAATGATAACTATTGTTGTAAGAAAATTCCCCCAATGGTAGGTGATCCTCCCAGCTATGACCGAAGTCATGTATGCATGCTCGAATCATATCCTCAAGAACATGGATGGTCCACTCTGTCTGACCATCGGTCTGAGGATGGAATGTTGTGCTCAAGCGTATGTGGGTCCCAAAATATTCCTACAATCACTTCCACAACTGGGATGTGAAACGAGCATCACGATCTGAGATGATCGTGGATGGAACTCCATGTTGTTGAACTATCTCCTGCACATAGAGGCATCCCAAGCTCTCTACTGAACTCTGCTCTCATATCTCTATGAAGTGGGCAGACTTGGTGAGCTGACCAACGATCACCTAGATAGAATCGTGTCCCTTGGACGTACGTGGTAAAACCGTCACGAAGTCCATGGATATCACACCCCACATCAACTATGGAACCTCAAGGGGCTGAGTCAAACCCGCTGGTACCTGGTGCTCATCCTTTTCTTGCTGACAAGTAAGGCACCAAGAAACAAACTCTACCACACTCTTCTTCATTCCTGTCCACCAGAACTAACATCAGAGGTACTGATAGATCTTTTCCATTCCTAGATGTGCCGCCGAAATAGATGTATGGAACTCCCTCAGAACCTCCTCCTAAAATGTCACCGGTACTACTGTATGCCCTCTGAAAAGAACAACGTGCTCCCCACCTTCTGGAAATCCATCAGTCGCAACACCTGTGGATATCTGAGCACATAGAGTCTCACATCTAGCATCCTCGTGTTCTGCTTGCCTGACTCCCTGTAAGAGTGGAGGGGTAACAACCATTGACTGAAGGTAAACTCCCTCATCTCCATCCACGAAGGATAACTGCAAAGAGGCCAACTTCCTTGTTGCCTCATCCAGCAACTGTGAACTGGATTTCCTGCTGAGAGAATCTGCCACAACTTTCCCCTTCCCAGGAGTATAAATGATCTCATAGTCATAATCCCAGAGGAACTCAAGCTATAGTCTTTGTCTCAAATTCAGATCCTTCATAGAAAAGATATATCTGAGACTCTTGTGATAAGAGTAGACGATAAATTGCTCACCCATCAGGTAGTGCCGCCACATCATCAATGTGAAGACTACCATTTCCAACTCAATATCATGGGTCATGTAGTTCTGCTCTTGTGGCCTCAAATAACGTGAGCCATAGGCAATCACCACTTGCCTCTCCATCGGGAAACAACCAATCTCGGTTCCTGATGCATCAGAGAACACTACGTACTCGACACTCTCCTCTAGTAATCTCAAGATCGGTGTGCTTGTCAGAATCTATCTCAAATGATGGAAAGCCTAATGGCATCTATCGGTCCACATGAAAGGCTGCCCCTTTCAGGTCAAAGCTATCATGGGTGCTACAATCCTGGAGAAATCAAGGATGAATCTCCGATAGTAGCCTGCCAATAAAGGAAACTCCGCACCTCTGTCATGATCCGGGGTGGCTCTCATGCCAGCACTGCCTCTACCTTGGCTGGGTCCACTACTACACAATATTCCGAGATAACATGTCCCAGAAAGTCGACCTCTTGTAACCATAACTGACACTTTGAGATTTTCCCACACAACTGGTGCTCTCGGAGTGTGTCCAGAACCATCCTTAGGTGTCTCATGTGATCCTCCTCAAACGAAAAGTACACAAGGATATCATTGATGAAGACCACTACAAACCGATCTAGATAGGGCTAAAAGATCCGGTTCATAAGTCCCATAAACACTGTCGGGACTTCGTCATGCTGAAGGGCATCACCAAGTACTCATAGTGACCATAGAGACATCGGAAAGCCGTCTTTGGTATATCCTCATCCCGTACTCGCAACTGGTGATAGCCTGATAATAGATCAACCATCGATGACCATCGTGCCCCTCTCAACTGGTCAAAGAGGTCATCGATCTTCGGTAGTGGATAACGGTTCATCACGGTCAACAGATTCAAGCACCGGTAATCCACACATAGCCTCAAGCTCCCATCTGCCTTCTTGGCAAACAACACTGGGGCCGCCGAGGGTGAAACGCTGGATCTCACAAAGCCCTTCTTTTTCAAGTCTTCCAACAGCACCCTCAGCTCAGGATGCTCTACAAAATCCATCTGATATGCTGATTCTGATATCGTTGTTGTCCCGGGTTGCAACTCAATGCAAAAATCTATCTCTCGACAGGGAGGTATCCTGGGGATATCCTATGGAAAGACTTCCTCGTACTCCGCCACTACTGCTGGAAACTGTAAACTCGTAACATCTACTGTGCCAATGGCTAGGCTAGCCAACTAATGTGAAATCAGTTGTGCATTCCTATGCACGACTCCATCCTATGCTGCCTAGGTCTCTCTTTCACCGAAAAAAGAGAACCCCGTTCCATCACTGCGGACACACCGCACCCTTCGCCTAAAACAGTCAATCTGGGAAAGAACTGTGGATAGCCAATCCATACCAAGAATGACATCATAAGGCCTCGACGCTACCACCAAGAGGTTCCAACTGAAACTCTCACCTCCAAGGGTCAAGTCACACTGTTTACAGAGGTGTGCGATCTCTGAATCTTCTCCAGTCGGTGTTTCTAAGTGTAAGGGTTGAGTCAACGGCTCAACTAAAATCTCAAGGTCTTGAACAAGATAAGAAATCAGAAAGGAATGACTAGAACCTGTGTCTATCATTACTGCAGCCAAAGTAGAAAAGACATAGATAGTACCTCTAATCATTCCGGGAGTACCTGGGTCATAATCCTCTGTCGCCTATAGCTGTCCCTGCCTTTTTCCAGCAGCTCCCTGAACCTGGGGTGGACCTCCTGGGGGTGGTGATGGTAAAAGGTCAAAATGCCGACAACCACAAGCTGATCTCCCAGCTCCCCTACGACGTCCTCCGCCCCGCGGATCTGTCTGCTCGACACGTTTGCTCTACCTCAGTGGTCCATCCACTACTCCTGTGTCAGTAGTACGGCGGGTTGGACAATCTCGAGCGAGATTTCCCCTGTAATCACATGAGTAGCATCTCCTCTCTCGAGGCCGGCTGTATGTGCCCTACGAACCTTGTATGGTATATCCCCTATCCTGGGACCTCCTCTGAAAACTTCTCCCACACCTAGGTCCCTGACGTCGGCTCCCTGCTGCCGAGGTCTCTGCTCCAGCTCACCCACTACTGACAACTGCCGGCTGTCTCTACTCTTCCAAGAATCTCTTGACCACCAATGCCCGCTCGAGTACCCCAGCATAAGTGGGAATGGTCATAGGGACAATGCTAGCTCGGATGTCTCTGCACAAGCCCCATTCAAAAGTAAGAGCTCTGAAGTACTGATCTCTGAACATATCCATCTAGTACCACGAGAGTTTGGTAAACCTCGACAAATAGTCAGCCACTGTCATGGTTCCCTGCTAGAGCTGAAGAAGCTCCAGTATGCGTATTTCTCTTAGGTTAACCTGGGAAAACTCCTCTCTAAAGAGATGCTAAAACTCCGACCATGCAAGTGTCGCCTCGTCGTGGGTTTGGATAACCAAACTCCAGCATCGTCCTGCCGAGCCCTACAGAAGGGTCGCTTCCAAGATCACCATCTGGTCTGCTGGTATCCTGACCAAACTGAAGAATCTGGCCACCACCTCAAGCCGGTCCTCTGCTGCTTGAGGGTCAGGCTTGCCTCGAAACCTGAGGGTTCTATGTCTCTGAAACTCATGGAGTGTGCTCAGCCTGCGCTCCTCCTCCTATGGTACAACAGGCACTAAACACTACTCCATAAGTGGTGGGATAACTGGCACACCACCTGATGGTAAAACTGGGGGATCTGGTCCCTGTATCGAGGCTTTATCGCTGAGGGGGTCATCCTCGTGATCAAGCTGCTGGATCCTAGTAGGTGCGTGTCGTAGAGGCATCCTGTAAAGAAACAATATGTATCCCAGTCAGTGAGTAAATATGGAGAGTTGAATCACGAAGGACATGGAAACCACAACCCATTCCTATATGATGCATGTACCATTATTTTTCCCCGGCAACTAGTTTTCTCATGTTCTGAGTTGAAAAGAAAGTTATCAGATTCCTGGTGTATGGATACGTCAGCCGCCCGAACCAACACTGGGGTCCCTGGCCTGAAAGATAAAATCGAAACACTTAACATTGTTGCCCCAAACCAACTCACAGACTCCTGGTCCTATGGTATAACTGACCACCTCTGATACCACTCTGTCACGACCCGTCACAGTGGGGCCAGAGCCACGACTCCCCAAGCCAGCCTCTAATAGGCCAGGGGCTGGTGACTAGCACCGAGTAGGCATATCAATAACATGGTAGGCATTGCCTATAAACCTATACACACACACACACACAGATATCCAAGACCACAAATCTAAAAAGTAAAAACTCAACTAAAAAAGGAAATTCATGCATACATAAAAAATCCTGACCAACAGAGTACGACAGGAATGAAAAGTATAGTAAGGGTATAAACCTGGGCCAAAAGTACAAGCCCACAAAAAGAAAGTCTGTAAGAAAGTCCAACCTGTAAGGAAATGGTACTGGGACTGCAATCTATAGCCGTAGGAACACACCTCGGCCCTCCTGATCTCACTGAGCATCGCCTGGTCCTAGTCCACCTAGAATCCTATCAAAGGCTCACTCGTTTGCAGAAGTCACGACACGTGCGGGCAAAGCCCGTAAAGGGGTGAGTATAATAATACCCAGTATGACACCCCGAAACCACAAAAGAAATACAACAAGGGAAATACCACAAAAGAAAGATAAAGTTAGCTCCACACATTATATGTCTATATAACATATAATAAGAAAATCCAGATATACTCATGCACAAACGACCATCGCGATACCGCCACTAGGATCCAGCTCGAAGATTCCACTAAGCATGTAAAAAGGATAACACACTCCTAGGTATGAGGAGAAAGAGATATATGAAGTAATCATTCTGGGAGAACACACTCCACAAGTATTTTGATAACATGATTCTCATATGAAGATCACAGCCAAGTCATGGGGTGATTTCGACAACTCAGTCTGAGCTAATCCGCTAAGAAGAGGATCAGTGCCCGGGTAAAGTTGGTCACATAGAGACCAAAAACTCTACCTAGGGTACTAGGAATAAATAGAGGATTTGGCTCTAAGTCTCACAAAGGGGATTCCAACAACTCTATTCAGGAAGATCTGCGGAAGGGTTCATACTTCTTGGTAAAGGAAATGATACCAGAACCTTCAAGGAAAAGACCAAGGGTATGAACCCTAAGAAAACTAGTCCAAGTCACAGAAGACAAGTGGCTCAATCCATTTAAGACAGGTTACACATCGTGTATTATTGTTACACGCCGTGTTCCATGACCCTGGGTAAACCTGTGTAAACGGCCTGTGTCATTCGTTCAAGCCATGTAAAATCAAACTAGACGATGTGAAGAAAAAGTACACACAATGTTCCTTGACCATAGGTACTACCCATGTAACCGACCTATTTCATTCGACTTATCAGAAAGAAAGTAACTACACGGCGTGTTTAAGAAACACGTGTCGTGTCCAATAACCTAGGGCTCACTCCGTGTACGCTGGCCATGTGCCCGTACACGGCCTCTGTCCGTGTCCGTGTCGCCTGCCCGTGTACCAGTACATGGTGTATCCCCTGTATCTGGCCGGGGAGGGGTATACACGGCGTCTCCATGGAATTGTACCCTGCCCATGCCCATGTACTCCCGGATTAAACACCATGTAAACATTCCAATGAACACAGGCCGTGTATCCCATACTACACGGCGTGTAGTCAGGAAAATTCCAGAAATGTCGTCTTCTTCCTCGCACTTCGGCCGATCTTCCGGATCACGTTTCTCTGGTCCATTGGTCCCGATACTCTAGGGTTTGGTTCATTTCATCCTATGAACACCGTAACATGTGTTTTTGGCTCATGAATAGGATCATAAACCTCGAATGATCCATCCGAAGAAAAACGCCTGAAAACTCGTATCTCTCGATCCGCTCTGAATCGCCTGCTGAAACTGTCGCCGCACCTCCAGGACATCTCTCTGAGGTTGGATCTATAATCTCGGATCGTTGCGCCAACAAACGAATGTGCAACGATGTATTTATTCCAAGAACTCGTAGAACGCGACGAAGAACATGAGGGGGAAAAATAATCAAACAGGAGGGACAAACCTCGATCATTGTTTGTGACGATCCTGGTTCATCGTCGTTAGATCGGAATCTCAACAAACAATAGATTATAAAGCCTTGAGTAATTTATTTCCCGATAAAACTCCAAATCATGCCCACCCGCAAAAGGATCGATCCGCGGGCTAATCGGTTCGTAGATTAGTCTGTGTTCATCGTATGAATCAAGAATGGGGAATGGAAAATCAAAAGAAAAACATCCTACCTGAATCCATGATGTTTGTTGGTGATGATCTTTTTTCCGCATCATCGTCGCTTGCGAAAATCATTAAGAACGTCGTCACCGTGTCGGGAGGTCCTCTCCAGAACTCTCTAGCGAAAATCAGAGTTAGGGGGATTGTAACCCTAACCCTACCTGTGAAATGTCTATTTAAAAGAATAAAATATTTTGTTTTAACAAGGATTTAAATAAAATATTTCAATAAAATATTTTATTAAAGTTACGTCCAAAAACCATATTTTACCACCGACCTGCGCCGGCCGAAGTTAGGCCTCGCCTAAGGTAAAAATGTTGTTCTGAATGAAACGTTGCCCTCAGATTTCTGATCTGAGCACTCATTTGGGAGTTTTTCCACTTTTCCAGGAAAACCGCACGTGCGCGTAATTGAATTATTTAAATTAAATTCAAACACTTGTTCCGAGATCAACAGGCCTTGGAACTGCAGGCCATCTCAGAGCCCAGTCTCAAATTAATTCCCATATAATATTAAAATAATACATGGAAAAATATAAGAGATTACACTCTAACACCTCAAATGGCCCGACAAACTGTGGTGAATGCTTGCCTTGTCTCTGAATCCTCTTGTTTCCCAGGCTCAGTGCGACATGCTGGAAAACAAGATCCCCGACCTCGAACTCCAGAGGTCGTCTCTGCTGATCAGCATAAGACTTATGTCGAGATTGTGCTATAGCCATCCTCTTCCAAATCAACTCTATCTTCTCTGAGGTCTCTTGAATAAGACAAGGTCCCAGCAATGTTGTCTCTCCTGCCTCCAGCCAGCACAGAGTTGATCGGCATGGCCAACCGTACAAATACTCATAAGGTTCCATCTAAATAGTCGCCTGAAAACTGTTGTTATAGGAAAACTCCATAAGAGAAATATGCTTATCCTAAGAACTGATAAAGTCTAGAATGCAATCTCGGAGCATATCCTCAAGCACCTGGATTGTACGCTCAGACTGTCCATCTGTCTAGTGATGGTATGTTGTACTCAAAAGTACCTATGTACCCAAAGCCTTCTAAAGCCCCTGCAAGAACCAAGAAGTAAAACGTGCATCCCTATACGAAACAATGCAGTGTGGAACTCCATGTAGATGTAAAATCTCTTTAATGTACAACCACCCCCATTTCATCAACACTGAAGGTCTCCTTGATCAGCAAGAAGTGAGAAACCTTTTTCAGCCTATCGACGATAACCCAAATAGCATCACTCCATCGAGGTGACCTCAGTAACCCGGTCACGAAGTCCTTCGCGACATTGTTCCACTTCCACTCAGGAATGGGTAACTACTGTAAAAGCTCTGCTAGTCGTTGATGCTCCGCTTTCACCTGCTGACAAGTAGAACATCTCCGGATGAACCCAACAACATCTCTCTTCATACCTAGCCACCAGTACTGGTGGTGTAGATCACGATACATTTTGGTGACGCCAGGATGAATTGTCCAAACTGAAGAATGAAAATCCTGCAGCAATTCCTCGTGTATTTCTACTGGCACACATAAGTGTCCCTAGAAGCGCAATATCTCATCCTCGCCCACTGTTCATCCAGGAAGAGGGTTGTATCCTGGAACACTCTCCCATAGGACTAGTCCGTCGGATTCTAATAGTTGCCTCATCCGTACCCAACCAAGAAGGGTAGAGGTAACAGCTACAGAAGATAGAAAAGTCTGCCCCTTTTTGATGCACCTCCAAATGCATCTCAGATAACAGAGCCACAAGCTGCCACTCACTGGTGGCCACTTGAACTGGCTGAATCTGAGTTCTCCAACTCAACGCATCAGCCACTACGTTTCCCTTTCCTAGCATAGAGGCAAGCTCAATGTAGAAGGACTGAAGATAAAACTAAGGCTACTAAGATAGTACCTCGAACTGTGGAAGGGCCTGGATCCTGCTCCTGATAGGTCTGCTCCACGGTGAATGTCTGGCATGTACCGCGGCCCAGAGCCCCTGGATGACCACTCTAAGCTGATACACTCTGTTGTCGGTGCTAACCTGGTGACTGACCACCAAAGACATGACCTCCACCTCTGCCTGAACGTCCAGAAGAACTACAGTTCTCAGACTGGTGAGAAACTGGAGAAGCATTCCCTGAAGGAGGAGTCATAAAAGAACCCCTACTACTAGCTGTAGGTGAGTAGATCTGACAAAAATGCTAAAGATGGCCCATCTTTCCATAAGATCGGCACTCCATCGGGTCTCTCTGGCATTGAGGCCTAGTATTCCCACTCCTACCACACTAGTAGAATACAACCTGGCTGCTCGAAGATACATCCTGCATACTCTGATCTCCTTGAGAAGACTCTCTACGACGCTTCATTCTATCTGTAGAAGGAACACCAACTCTGGATGTCGAAGCGCCTGGGCCCACTACTCCGGAATCTCTCAGATTGCGCTCAGTGATCAGCGCCTGGTTGACGATAGAGGATATCAAAGTCAACCTGAAGATATTGACCTAGGAACGGATCTCCTACCTGAGACCATCCTAAGACTTCCTAGCAAGGAACAACTCATCACCTACTAGAATCGGCGTGAATCACTATAGATTAGTAAAGTGAGACGATTACTCCAAAACAGAAAGAGTACCCTACTCGAGGCTCATAAAATCCCGGGCTCAGTCGTCCCTCAAGGTCTCTGGATAAAATCAATCGTAGATGATGCGCTGAAACTCATCCCAAGTTATACTCTGGTGCCGCCCTGACTGTGAGATCACCTCCCACCACCTCTTGGCGGTGTCTCAGAGCATATAATGAGACAGCTTTACCCATAACTCTGGAAGTATCTCTAGATGCTAGAATATCATCAGCGTGGCCTCTAACCACGACATTGCAGCCTGGGGTCCCCCATCCCCTGATAAAGTATGAGGATACTTCTATTGTAAACCCACGTCAACTCAGCCATTGACGTGGCCAGAGGCGGCGCTCCCTATAAGGTCTACATCATCCTCAAGAAGTCATCCCTAAACTCCACATCGGTGCCTGCAACGGGTATAACTGCTGGTACCAAGGCTGGAACACTTGGAGGATCTGCAGGAGGTCCCTGATCGGCCATATCCGGTTTCTGATAACCATCTGGCAGCTGACATACAACCGGGGGACGTCTTGGAACCATAGCTCTAAAAGATCAAAAGAACATCTTAGACTAGGATTATTAAAGACTGAGAACACAAGAGTACATGACGGGAACATGATATAGAAACATTCATGTTTTTCAAATCACGACTACACGGAGTGTATAACAGCTACACGGTGTGATCCTTAAGGTCATTCACATTGGCATGTACTTCTGCCACTACTGGTCGTGTAACACCCCAGACTATATAGCATGTTGTCCCCACACACGGTGTGTACTTGAACCCCATTACCCTACCGGAGTCTATTTAAATAGCTAACTCACACGGTCCTCTTAACCCTAGACTACACGGCGTGTTCGCAAAGGACACATCGTTTACTAGGCAAGGTTCGGTGACCCGTGATGTTAGTTACACAACTGGCTACATGGATGACCCTTACACGGAGTGTTCTGAACAAACACAACGTGTATAAAATAAGATAACACTGACCTGTATTATTCATTACCTAGATAGATACCTAGAACAAGGCTACACGACGTGTTCTTACTAAACACGGGGTGTACCACACGAGCCTCCCCGACCCGTGTTGTTAGTGACACGACCGGGTACACAGCTCACTACTACACGGCATGTACCTACCGTACACAGAGTGTTCCTGAAGACCCTTCATAGCCCCATGTTTCTGCTCACCCATTCAGTTACACGGTTTAAAACTACACAGTATGTAGTCATAAATTACACACCGTGTATTCTTTATTTTTCCGAGATATAGCTCAGAAACAGCAACGAAGCCTAGAAAATACTAAAAAAACATAGAGGTGCCAAATTATGATCTGTGGGGCCCATACTCTCCACGAATCAAATCTTGGCATCTTATACAAGTCATATACATGAGAAACACGTCAATGATCCACCAAATTCTGATTCATAAGGGCCCATAACACCCCAAGAACCAAAATTAGGCATTCATTTCATCAAGGTACAAAACAAAAAATTTCTCAATCAAACTGCAGGGATTCTATCAAAGCATCTATCACAACAGCATACATAATCTACACAACATCTATCACAACAACATGAAATCGCCAATTCACCCTAGATGGCATGTCAAGAATGCATGGAATGTGATTTATAACGAGTGCTTATTTGATGCATGAGATGGCATACCCTCATCTCATCGGATTTTGACAGAAATAGAACCACAATAGCATAACAATAACAACACAAGGCATGTGACTCACTCTAGGTGAAATCATATCAACCATAAAATCCCAAAACTAGAAAATTGCAATAAACGAGGTAGATTGGCTTTTCCCATACAAGGGTTAGCTACTCTTGGGCACAGATTATTACCAATTACCGAATCCGTCATATCCCTGACTAAATGCTTCAAACAGTAAATCAAGAAAAAATAATTCCTTTGATACCACTTTGTAACATCCTGGTTCTGGAAGCCACCCAGAGGCGCCCCGTACCCGGTTGGTCACATGGCCTCAAGAACATTTCCCCAAACTCCAGAGGCTACCGAATAGAAGCGAGGGCCTTGGCTGTGATAGTGGGGAAACTATGATCTCATGGGAAAAGTACACATCGGAAGTAAATAAAGCATACAATATCAGAAGCAGTAAATGTCCAACAGCAATGCACAGTGGAACACTAAAACAGTAAACACTAGAGCACATAAAAATATGTGAAATGGTGCATGATACATATCTAGGAATGTAGCTAAATGGATCACAATGCTGGAAATACAAACAGTACCAAAACATGTACAGAAGAAAATATAAACAGCTCCGCAGCATCGCAAGCCTAAGCTTGGTCCCATGCTCCCCTGCTCCAAAGAAATCAAGTACTCAAAGTCGAAAGGCACTTTCCCTTGTATATACCTGCAACAAGATAGTCTTCTTGGGCCCAAAAGCATGCCCCAAATAGGGTGTGAGACTAAATCCCAATAGGCAACCACCCGAATATCTGTGCCTAACAGTCAGTTATTATATGGCATGTAATAGTACAGAAAGCAGTAAACAGTAATAGTAAACAGTAGGCAGTAATTAGTAAGCAGAAACAGGATGATATACACCAATAATCAATCCATAGAACAACAAGCAGAAGTGATGCAAACAGCTAACCACAAAAGGAACCCCTCTGGGAAGTACTTGCAGCCAACCCCTCTGTTCCTATCCATGAAGTACCAACAACACTCTGGGCAGTGCACTCAGTCTAACCCCTCTTTTTTGGTCATACGAAAATATAATAATCTCTGGGGATCCTCACTCAGTCAATTACCCTTATAGTCTACGGTAGTCAGGGACTCTCTGAGGAAGATCACGCGATCTAACCCTCTTATAGGCCTAAGGTCTAGAAACTCTTGGACGAGCACACTCAGGAAATTCTCCTATATTCTCAGGTCTATCATAGACTATCTAAGGAATCTTGCTCGGTCAATTCCTCATCTAGCCTAGAATGGTTTAAACAAATTCAAACAAGTAATGACTCTCTGAGGAATCTCACCCGGTCTACCCTCATGTAGTCTATAATGTCCAAGACTCTCTAGGAAGCTCACTCAGTCTATCCCCTAAAGTCTATAATGGGTAAGACTCTCTGGGAAGCTCACTTAGTCTATACCAAATATTATATAGCAACATGCTCTCACGGTCCTGTGCCAATCAGTGCATAATAATTATATAGGGCCAAAGTACACCTATAGAGCTACTTGGCTAACCAGTCTACAGAATAACAAACATGTCAAGAATATCATTCCATCCTACGGTTACAAGGCATGGAAAACAGGTATAACGGTCAAAGGGTAACAAGAACCAAAGGTCATAAAAAGAAAAAGTCATGGGAATAACATCCAAGCATAGCAGTTATCTTCAAACATGATCAAATTACCTCAACACAAGAATAAAAACAAGGAATGAAAACCACAGGGTCAAAAAGATAAACACACAATACCATGTTCACCAGTATTGGTGGAATTTGCCAATAAAACTAAAAGACATCAAAAGGTAAGGCAAAAACCACCTGCCTTGATTCAAGGCGATCAATATACATGAACCACGAGGCTTGATTCTTCTTATAACGTCGTAGATCTATGAAAATGCACAAAACGTTCAACCCACTAAATCTTGAGAAAGAGGGAAAATCATGGAATGAAACTCGTGATGACGGAAGACCTCACCACTACAGTTCCAAAGAAATCGACGACGGTCAATTCATAAAATAGATGAAGGCTCGGGGGCTCGTAGGATGTTTTTGGCTGTACGGGTCTCTCTCAGTCGAAGAACCTGGAGAAGAAGGCAATTTTGTTGACTAGGTGTGACCTTGGTCCATTTAATGGAAAAAAAGAAAGTACAAGACGTGTACTTCTCGGGTACACGGCGTGTACTAGGATTTTCTATACACCGCTTTAAGTGGCATCCACATCACCCCTACACACAGTGTGTGTGTCCTAGACACGGCCAGCACACGGGCTTGCGCGGCATCTAGTTACATGGTGTGTACATATAAAGTACATGGCGTGTACTTTAAAAATTTCCATATTTTCCGCTTTTTAGAAAAAAAACAACCACAAAATGGAAAATATACCTGAAATAAAGATAGGGGTTCCGGAATTTTATATGTTTTCAAGATAAATGGTTTTCAAAACATTTCCATGTTTCTTTTATTAATTTTCAAGAAAAATGGATATCAGAATATATTTTTTTCTTTTAAAAGTTTTTATGAAAAATAGTTTTTAAATTGTTTTCATGTTTCTTTTATAATTTTTCAAGAAAAATGGTTTTCAAAACATTTTAATGTTTCTTTTATAAATATCATAGAAAAATGGTTTTCAATATTTTTCTAGATTATTTTTATAATATTTCAAGGAAAATGTTTCTCAAAATGTTTCAAATACTTCTTTATATGTTTTCAAATTATTTTAAAATGATAATTTTTTTAAACTTTATTGAATATTATTATATAAGTTTTGAAGGAAATAGGTTTTCACATGATGTCATGTCTTCTTTATAAGGTGTACAAGTATTTTCTAAGAAATTTATTTTCAAATGTTTTTATATATTACGAAGAATTTTTCAAATAATAGAGGATATTTACCTAAATATTTTGATTGAATGATATTTCCATATTTTTTTCCTTTTAACATGACATATGTTGAAGTTATACATTCCCTTTTAGGAAATTATGTAATAGTTTCATTCATATTGTTTCTATGAATGGGTTATGATTAATGTCATGGTCTTCATGAAACCAATTTATTTATAACATTTCATATTTATTTGAAACCCTCCTCTATTCATGAGTTATGTTTATAATGAAATGATTATGAAACCTATCTTTTTTATAGGATATTATATTATTACATGATTAAAATAATAATTTCATTTAATGGGTTTTGATATGATTATTCATGACCTTGTGGAGATTTTATATATGAATTCTTTATGAGATGTGTGTGACCTATATATCCCTAAAATGCATTGGGTAATGATTTATATCTCATTATATAGTATGATATGGTATTAGGAAAGCATCCTTCCAAATAAGATGGCCATGGGAGTGAACCATATCTATCAGGATGGTATGAGGAGTGAATTCATGCTAGTAAGATGTCCATGGGAGTGAACAATGACTACCAAAATGGTATGAGGAGTGAAACAATTCTATTAATATGGACATGGGATGAAACTATGACCACCAAGATGGTATGGTGAGTGAACCCATACTACCATTATAGTGTTTTCATTTATGCCTTGTCTATGATAGAAATCATATTATATGGTTATACATTCTGAAAAATTCATTATTTTATTCCTTTGTTATTATATCATATATTATGTTCTTTATTTACCTATGATTCATGTCTTATAAACTAAAAAGATTTTGTATGACCAATAATATGTAGGTTATAATCCTTAAATGTTACAATCTAATTCCATTCCCTTTGGTTCATGTTATGGTCACACATTTCCTTTATTTACCCATACTGACCATCTAAGATCTCCCATTTCTTATGTTTCCATTCCCTAGGATTTAAAGAATGGATTTTGGTAGAATTACTAAATGTGGAGATCTTTACTAGATATGTTTAACTTCTTACAATAGTATAGAATATTTTCTTTCCAAGTATCCAAAGTAACAAAACAATTACATTCCTTATGCACAAATTTTTCTAACGTGTTTATTATTCACCTAAAATGATGCAATATCCATGTATGTTAATCATGGTTCACTATAATTGGTATAAAAAGAATGGTTTAGTCAACCATTGGAAAATAGGATGAGAAAAAATTAGTTATGTACATAGGTATATTTTTATATATATATTTAGGGATGTCTCTATGGATATGTATAAGGATGAGTCAACTTTTAGGAAAATGTCATATAATTTTGGTAAATGTTAGAGTGAGTGGTTTCTTAGAAATATATCCCTCTCTGAATACTACATGTGGATATAGATCTGAAAAAAATGTACATAGGGTTAACATCTCTGATAAGATGTTTTAGGAAGACTCGGGGAAGTCTGTTACATGACAATGAGCATTGCTACCAACCTGGTTTGATATACCTGAGGAATTTTCTTTTGAAATTCACAAACTATTCCGGAACCATCATGAAGGATTAAGATATAATTTGGGTATGAATAACATAAGATAAAATATTCTTTTAATATAATAAGGAAGATGTCTTGACTTATAAATCCCATAAGTAAATATTTTCAGGATTATGTGGTTTCTACTACGATAAGTAATGGTCACATAATGATTCTGGTTTTAGACAATGATGGGAATTGGATGGAACTAGATTAATGATGAATGTGAGGGATCATTTTATAATGAGAAGTCAACTGATAAAATCACTACAGTCAAATATGATTTAATCATGCATAATCAGTCTTCAAAGAACATGATTAACAATGTGTAGGTTAACCAACTATCAGACTCACCAAGAAATATAAAGGAGTTATTTGAATTTTTGGGTAATGGATACCATGAAAGAAAGGATATTTGGTTTATATTGTGCTAAGAATTTGGAAATAATCACTTATGTTAATGTATTCGAGTTAGAAGGAGATGATTTGAATATGGAAAAAAGGCACAAATAAAGTGATTACAAGGGAAAATTGAATATTTTGGTTTTTGGAATGGATGAGAATATTGACCTACCTAAGAAAACAGTGAGGGTTAGGTGTTTTAATTATGGAATAAATGATCATTATTAAAATCAATGTCTAAAAAGGAAATATCCTGAAGATGATCAGTAATGTGGTGCAAGTAATGGTTACATTGTTGATGATGATGAGACTAGAGATAAAATGTAAAAATAGATGTATTATGTAATTAGATTATGTATTATTGTTAACAGATTAAGGATGAAGTAATTAGAGTTTTTATAATTTGGTTTAAAAACAATATGAATGATGAAGTATACAAGGAATGATCTATTAATGTTTTTCCCTCAGTATTTAGATGTTTATGTTGAATGTTCCTAATGTACAAGGGAAGTGATTTAATGAGAATGTGGTTTTTTTTAAAAGAAGGTAACCCTTCATATGTTTTTTATGTTATGAAATATTTTATTGGCTAAGGATATGTGGGTTATGGATAACTAAATTGGATGGTATATATTACCCAAGATCTGATTGTTGACAAAGTGTTCTATGTCACCAAAGAGGAAATTTACATCATTTTCATATTTGATAAATAGATCCAATATTCTTCAGAATAAGGATGCTTAAATTATTTCCAAAGGTAATTATGGTAATTTAGGTCATTGCTATGTTCCAAGAGAATATACCACAAAGTAATTCACATGTATTGAATGTGTCAACCCAAAGATACTTTGTGATATATGGGGAATCAATGTGAAGATGATTTTATTAAATTATTAATAAAGCATGGGATTTCTATCTTTATTAAGGGTTCTAATGTTCACCATTGATTAAAAATTTATGTTAAATTTAGGTTGAGTAATTTACATATTTTTTTGTATTAAAACCCTTGGATAAAAGGTTATTTATTGATTAAACCTTTTTTAAGGATGTCCATATAATATATTTCTTAAATTAAATTAAGGTGGTTATAGAAAAGGACATCATGTTTGTTAGGTTTCAATCAATCATGTATGGAAAGGCCATGGGTCTTGAACCCATGACTGAAAAGAGGATAAGGGGTTCCCACCTACCATTGTCCTACACAATGTCATGGTATATGTATAATTAGATTTTGAGGAATAATTATTTATGATGAAATAGTAGTGTTACATTTTATGTTTAGATATTAATGTATTAAACATATTGACTTTTAAAAATAGTTATAGTTAAATAATAATAATTTTAGGTCTTTTAAGGGCCTTATTATCTACTAAAAGTTTATTCTAGTGCTTCAGGTATCAAAATTAATTTCTAGACATCCATTTACTATAGTAATGCATGAATTAGAAATATATAAAAGGAAAACAGAAGAATTATTTTTTAATCTTGGTCAATAATAGAATTAATCAATTATAGGATAAAGATAAAAAATGAAATTGTTTTGTCCTAACTACTTAATTACTATTGAACCAATAGCATTTCAAATCATCAGAGATTTATGACAATGAGGCCCTAAACTTTTCTTCTATCATTCACTTATTTGTGATTTATGACCTCAATAACTCCCTATAAATAATTATGCTTTTCCTACATGTAAAAACATCACTCCCAACCTTTGTTTTCCTATTTGGAAACCTAGTTATATGTTACTTTTGGTAATCATTATGGTTAAAATTTTCCCTTTTTCAAGGAAGAGTTAATATTTATTTTTGTAATATCAGTTTATATGAATTAAACTTTCATGTATTAAACATTTGATAACCAAAATGAATTTCAAGGGTGAAATATATTTTAATGTGGTATAATGTAACTCCCATGAGTTTGTAAATTATTATTTTTAATTAATTTATCCTTTTTGATATTTTAAATTTTATACAGAACTGAAGATAGTTTATTTAATTAAATCAATTTGTTTGGATTGTGTTATATGAAAACACCAAGTTAATAATTCCTTACACGCAACATAAAATTTTTCTTGTTATACATGGAACATTGTGATTATAATGCATTATATACAACAATTAATTTCATCTATGACTTATGTCACATGCAAGATAGAGGTTTGCTGAAATATAATATATTTTAAAATAATTATTATTTAATATAATAATATAAAATCATGGTGTTAAATTAGAGGATAGGAATTTTATTTACTAATATATAAAAATATATGGTGTACAGAATATAATATAAATTCATAGGTTACAAATTTATTATAATTGAATATAAAAACAAATTTAATATAAAATGATATAATATTATAGTCACAAAACTGTTTTACACTAATAAATTAAATTTTGAATTACTTATAGAAATGTAATAATTAAAACATTCAGTTCACATGTAACCAACTTGACATACATTACATGTAACATTTACTTTATGTATGACTTGGAGTATATTACACGCAACAGCAACTTGGCGAATGATGCACACTACCATATCATTCTACGAAAAATTATTTTTAATATAATTATTTAAATGATATAATTATAACAAATCCTTTAAACATAGAAATTGTAATTATGATAACTACTTTTAACATATTTTTTGTAATCATATTATATAAATAAAACATAGTGATATTGAAAGATATATTTTTTGGTAAAGTCCTTTTATGTTAAAAATATCATTTTATCGAATGAACAACTTTTAATAATTCAATTAATTTTAGACACATTTAAAAATTGAATATGATAAAATAAAATAAATTTTAGAATTTATAATTTTAAAATTATCCATGCATGAATTTATGGGATCTTTTTGAGAAGCTTCATATTTTGATGAGAAGTAAAAAATAACACTTTTTTCATTAAATTTTTTTTAATTAATTATTAATGCTAAATGGTACTATAAATTTGTTTTAAGTATAAATTAGTTAATATTACCTCTAATAATACAGTTTAATAAATTAAAATCAATTTAAATTTCAAATTGAATAAAAAATCATAACAATCTTTTGAACATTTTTCGACATTAAAAACCCCATTATTTCATCCCATCTGTGGGATTAGAAATAATATTAATTTTTCAACTTATGTTATTTTCATTTATAAAATCTAAAATAAACCATTGTATTCAGTATAATATTTATTTTCTAATAGTACGAAGTTATTTTTTGACCATAATAATTAGAAAAATTGAGTAAAATTAGTCATAGTGATTACAAACAATTTAAGCTTAATTAAGGAATAAATCATAAAATTAAGGGCCCAAATTATCTATACACTAGTACAACAAAAATTTTATGTACATATTTATTCTATAAACCTTAACGTTTTGAGTTTTTGATTTATTTTTCTGTTAATTATTTTAGGTAATAATAGGTGACACATAACTTGTTTCTAAAAATTCCAATTGAGTCATTTTCCGTCCCTATAAAATACACAACCTCTCCAACTTCCTAAAATTTATAAAACAAAATAAGATCATGAAAAAACATGCCAATATAAATTAATAAAATCATCCCATCATCATATAATCCTTCCCTTGGAAAGAAGGAACTCCAATGATGCCTTTTTTACAATCTAAAAATATTTATTCGGTCCGGAGGTAACGACTTCTCTCAAGTACTTTCTTTAATTTCCATTATCCACCCTCTATAACTATAATTATTATATGAATATAAACAAACGTCAGTATCATAAATATACTAGTATTTTGTTATATAAACCGTCCAACCAACACTTTTTCACGCCTCCATCTAATGGGTAACAATCATATTTTTCTTGTTGATGACGAACTATTACCTCACGTAATGATGATTGTTCATTTTTTCCATTACCACCTATCAATGGTGATATTTGGATAAAAAATCTATTTCAATATGATATATATTAAATTTATAATTTTTATATTCTTTATTTATTTATTTTTGGAACATAGCTTTATGCATTCCATCTTTTGTATATATAATAATTTTGTTTGAGTAAGTGTGGACTAGAGGCCCCTCAAAGCAATATGATTCATTCATACACAACACAGATTTTATTATGGATCATTTGAGTAAAAATATATGATATATATGATACTATAAATCTAATTTTATAATTATTTATATATATATATACTTATATTTCTTTTACTTTATTTCACACACCTTGATAATTAAATGGAAATAACATTCATGCGTACGAACAACCTGCCATCTATATGAATAATGTATTCCATTCCATAAATATATATTTTATAGGTTATTATAATATAAAAATAACATATATAAATGATAATTATATCATGGTTTAAATTATGAAATCATGATATAAGTATATGTACAATAAAATATAAAAAATTAGGACACATATGAAAAACAAAAAGAATAATACCCGATGTGAAACCCTAACATATGATGGTCAACAAGTGTGTAATATAAGGTCATAATAAATCCATATATAGTATTAGATATAATAATATTGTTCTATAAAATATTTATAAAATATTTATTTTTATTATACAGGTGTATTGAATGAGTATGACGAGAGTCAAAACACAAGGTAAGGGGATTTAATCTCACTTTTTATTTCTATGAGATTCATGCTATGTTCTCATATTTTTTATTTTGTGTGGTGTATATACTGAACATTATTGTATTTTAGTTATAGTGTAAAAAATTATATGGGTATTCAAATATCCATTTTATGAACTATATTTCATGGAGTTTATGCTCCAAAAGTTACAAAATCATTAAAATAGTTTTGTCCCAATTTTCCTTATTTGAGACTCGTGTTTTTTATAAACCTAAATTATTTTTCAAGGAGTATAATCATCCATTTTAAATTTTATATCATGAATATCATTATTTTAATGAAATTTTAATACTCATTTAATTTTTTTTACAAAAATGGAGAGTATGATCCCATGTTACCAAGTTATAAGTGTTTATGAAAACAATCTCATCACTTTTCGTGATTATTTATGTTAATTATTTCATTGATGAAATATTATGACAAATATCTTAATAAAATTCATAAAATTTATTATCTTATGGATTTTCATAATATAATAATGTATTGGAATTTATTTCTACTCTTCGGTACATAAGATATTTAAGAAAGGGATTTTAGGAAATCCCAACTTTACCCTCTCATCTGTCAGAAATGTGTGTTCTTTCAAAACCATGTTTTCTAAAAATGGTTTCCAAGAAATTTATTATAATATTCTATAGTCATTAAAATTATGTTTTTCCCTTTTTGTATTTTCCAATTTTAAGCAGATTCTTATTTTCTCATTCTAATGAATGAATTTTTCAATTTTTTTTATAGTGAGAAAAAAATATTCAATTTACCCTGTATGAAATGTATGGATTTACCCACTTCCATTTATAAGAAGTTTTATTTTCTTGTTTCAAAGGTTTTTTTTTTTTTGTGTTTTTTGAAATTATTTTAAATAAAAATGGTTTTAAAAAAAATTAAAAATATATTTATAATATTTCAAGAGAAAATATTTTCTAAAACATTTTCAAGTTTGTTTTACAAATGTTCATGAAAAATGGTTCTCAAAAAGTTTTAAATATTATTTTATATGTTTCCACGAAAAATTATTTTCAAAAAGTTTTGAAGATTATTTAAAAAGTTTCTAAGGAAAATGATATTCAAACTTTTTTCAATATTTCTTTAAAAGTTATGAAAGTGTTTTCAAAGAATATGGTTTTTAAAATATTTGGAATATTATTTTATAAGTTTTCAAGGAAAATGTTTTCAAATGATTTCTAGTATTATTTATTTTTTTAAATGTATTTTTAAGGAAAATTATTTTAAAATGGTTTTATATTTCAAAAATAATTTTTTCAATGAATATAAGCTATTTTTTTAAAGAAATCTTTTTAAAATTTGTTAAAAATTTATTATCCAACTAAAATGACATATGTGGATGTTATTTGTGCCTTATTTAAAAAACATCTAGAGGTTCCAATATTATTTTTTCTATGAATGGGTTATGTTTAATTTCATTGTCTTTATGAAACCCGTTTCTCAATCACTTGTTATATGATTTTGAAACCTTCTTTTATTCACGAGTTATTTTTCTGGTGAAATGATTTTGAAACCTGTATTTTTTCATAGGCTTTGACATGATTACATGTTTATAATACCCAATTAATTTCATTGAATGTGATATTATTATTTAGGATCTTGTGGAACAAGTATGTATTATTTCATTATTATATGCGTGGGACCTATATCTCCCTATAATTTATTGGGTAAAGATTTATATCTAATGATATAGACTTAGATAGTCTTGCTAATGAACCTTGACTACTATGATGGCCATGGTAGTGAACCATGACTACCAAGATGGTATTTGGAGTGAACTCATGCTACAAAGATGTCTATAGAGGTGAACCATGACTACCAAGAGGGTATGAGGAGTGAAATCATGCTACTAATATGGTTGGGGGAGTGAACCATGTCTACCAAGATGGTTTTGGAAGTGAAACCAGACTACCAAGATAGTATTGGACATGATGCCTTAGCTACTATAGAAATCATATTATATTCTTATCTTTTTTTGAAAATTCCATGTTTTTTCTATGTTATGATTTCGTAGATTATGTTTTTCATTTACCTATGATTCATGTCCTATAAAATTAAAAAAATTATTATGATCTCTAATATGCAGGGTATGATCTTCAAATGTTATGGTCAAGTCCCATACCCTTTTTTATGCTGACACATTTCTTTTTTTAACCTTATAGGGAATTTGAGCTTACCCATTTCTTATGTTTTCTTTCCCCAGGTTATGAGGGAATGTTTTAGTTAGTAGTTATGTAGGTTTAGATCTTAATTTGTGATTTGAAGATCTTCCACCAGGATAAGAGATTTTGTTTCCAGGTTTCTAATGACACTAAACTATAATGGTCCTCGGGCATGTATTTTTGTAATGTGCTGATTATTAATGTAAAATGATGTAATATCCAAGTATGTTATTATTGGGACACTGTATTAATGAACTGATTTTTCTAATTAGGAACACTATAAAAAATTAAAAAGGATGAGAAGTAGTTATAGGGGAGATTTATAACATCTTATATTTTAAAGGAATGTAATTATTGATTCTAATAATGATTAAATTTGGGTTTGGAATGTTTTTGACATTTATGGTGGCTGAATAAAATATTTTTCTATTTCCAGGTACAACATGGGAAGAACCATATCACGGTGTTAAAAATTTATGCTTTATAACCACATATGAGAAATGGTCTATACAAAATTAGCATTGGGGGAGTGGTCTTGGGAATTTAACACTAGTTGTCCTCTTATAGACCATGACTAGATTTTCCTAAACACATCGTATTGGATTCAATGGTGAGTCTAAAATAAATATGGTTTTGTAATCACACCCTAGTTGTCACATTGGTGGGTGAATTTTGATTGGTGTATTTGAGGACACCATAACCATGGTGGACATTGTAGTGGAAGTCTTTAATGAGGTGGTTCTAAAATTTTAAATGGCCAAAATGGCTATCGTTTTTCATATATCTTAAGTGATTCAACTGAATAGATGTTCATCATTATTTTGGTTAATTTAATGAGATATAAATCTATTAATTCCCCTATTATTTAATACATTTCCCTCTTAATTTTTACTTAGATCTAAATGGTTTCTAGATGAATTCGAGACAATTTAGATGAAACTGGCATGATCTTGGGTTGGATTCCTTAAATAGATTTATTAAATTTTAACATCAATATTTTTATCACTCTTTTTTCAAAATTACTCTAAAATCACAACATGAGAGATACATGATGTTTTATTTCAAACTAAGATCTAGGAAACCTTACCTTGCTTCTCTATTCACTGTTTTAGAGTGAGTGACTCTTCCCTTCCTCCAAAAAACTAGATTCTACCACTGAGGGTGTCTATAATTAGTAAGTTATTTTTTTAAACCCTCTTTGGTGCTCTATCTCATGATCCTCATTCTATAACCATTGTCATGTTGGATTGAAACCAACTCTAGGAATTTTTTGTTTAAGGGTTTATCTAGTTGGTGTGTGAGTATGATATAGGTGTTGATGATCCTGTAAAATATTACCATTCAAATCAACCTGATATAGGTAAGAAGTTACATACCATATATAAGACATGTAAATGGTTATAAGAATGATATCATGGTATGTTTGTATGTGTTATCACACAAGGTTTGTGTTTTGTCTCATATGTGTCTACATGTATCCCATCATATCCATGTTTGAGTTTGTTCACAAGTATGCGCATGTTTATACCATGAGACCCATGTTCGATATTGATCACATGTTTCTTTCTCTCTGTGTGTGTATAAGAATACACATAATTAAAAATCTATGTTTTTACTATATGTTTTATGACCAGTTTTATATAGATATATAACCTTTAGAGGTATTTCTTGTAGTCGAAAATGATGGGTGGACCATTTTAGCTTAGTTATCCCTTAGAGGGAGAGCATTTATGACATTACATAATGAATGGAACAAAATATAGGGCTATAGTAAAGTCAATAGGTTTTGTAACTCGATACAATGTGTTGAGATACAATAACCATACATCGTAACAAGAGGAATAGTTGATATATCAAGGCCTTATGGTTGGGCCCACTATAGAGACAATTCTTGATGGCCTTGTTGGTGGAACTATGAATATTTTTCATTATTAATACTCAAATATATGATAGATTAACTTGTTTTTTACCTATAATCCTAATATATATAATGAAAATTCTCTATAAAAGTATACTAGCAATCTATGGCTATGATTTATGGATGTTTGGTTCAAAAAAAGGCACTTAGATGTTTATTTTTTATTGTGTGATTGTTTATATCCTTATTATCTTTGAATACAGTTGTTACGCATATGAACCTGTGTTTAGGATTCATTTTTTGTTTTCTACTCAATTTATACTCACAACATATAAGGGATTCCAGGTTTTAAAGAAGAAACCAGGATTAAGGATTCATATAAGGGAAAGGGACCTGTATTAGGTAGCCTAGAATAATGTATGTGATATAGAAACAATATAAAAAATACACTGAATTGTTTCTAAATCACTTTTATTATTATTTATCTTCATGTAATTATAATACAATAATTTTACCTATCGTCTTGGGGGTCCTTGGTTTATTACCTATACAACTTGAGATAACTTCCATGAAATCTAATGTAGTGTTTTTATTCTTTGTTTTACTGAGTTATTATTGTTTTTTTATCAATTCTTATTTATGGGTATGACTTTTTACCATAGATAATGTGCATATAGTCTTCCAAAAAATTACATTCATACCCTCACTTGTAGTTAGAAAACTCTTTCATAAGGGTATTTACACGTGAGTTCATGTGGAACTCCAACTCAGACAAAATGATTTGTACTCAAGTTTTAAATTTGTAACCAATTCATTTATCTCCATCACTTTCCACCCTCAACGATTATTTATTATACAATAAATTATAGAGAAATATCAGTCTCACCCACAATCATGAGCTATATCAGGATAACCTGTTATAATATATAATGCTTACGTAACATATCATGATTATTTTTATAATCCTTCACATTTAAATCACAAAACCTTGAAAAACTAATTTTATCCCATAATCAAAACACTTTTAGTTATCTCATAATGATTATAAAAATGTTTTTCCTTAAAAAAATATTATAAAACTAAAAAATATCCAAATATTGTGAAAAATATTTTTATTGAAAATAACCATATAAAATCATAGATGACTCTTTAAAATGAATAAAAACTATGATGTTGGGAAAAATTGGTTAATTTTTATAAGTTGAAAAAAATCACTTCTCTAAAAAATTTAAAATCAACCCATATAAAATCTTTTAAAAAGATTCATTTTAAAAAAATCGAAGAATGAAAATAATAAATAATTACATTAATGATATATTAAATCATAAATATAAAAATGTGGTAAAAATTCAAAAGAACGTTGATATGGAGGAGAAAGAGTTTAAATAATTTAGATCCACATTTTTTTTAAAAGGCCCCTTCATACTTTGGTAATTTTTTAATAAAAAGATCCTTCAAGGGGATAACATGAAATGGATTTATAAACCACAGTAATTTATGTAAATTAAGGATAAAAAATCCACATTTTATTAAAAAACCAAACAAACAAACTATGGGTAGAATATGGCATAAGTCTGAATGAAAATAAGTTGATATGAGTAATCCCATTCCTCGTCTCCCGACTTTCCAAATATCTTATATAACTATTCTTATTTGAGATACCTCCTTTGGATTACATCTTAATATATCATAGTATACAATTATTGTATTAAAATAATATATATGAATAATTTAAATAAGTAAGAAAAGTAATAGGGTAGGGAATGGATGAACTATAGTACTGAAAATGTTTGAGGAAGATAGGAGAAGTGGTGTGCATTTAAATGTGTGGGGATGGAAAAACATATAATTACATGAAATATTATCATTAAATATATATAATAATCATGTAAAAAGGAAAAAATGAACCCCAAATTAATAAAAAGGATGAGACATGGATGAAATATGTAACTTCCAAGACTCGGATGCCACTTAATAGGTTCCCCAAGCCCGATAGGCTACATGGCCTCAATCAGATCTCCACAAATACCATAAGCTACCGATTAGCAGTGATGGAATAGGGTGTGTTCATGGGGAGTCTATTCCCTCATTTCCAAAGTGTAGCACCAAAGATAAATATAAAAAGAGTTCAATAGAAGAAGTAATATAAGTAAGCAGAAGGCACCACTGAGAAATAGAGAAAATCGTAACTATAATTGAAACAACTGGAATGTCATTCAGAAAATGATGATATGTCATGTCACTATAAAATGGAAAACATGGATAAAAGATAATAGTAATAACATGTTCCACAAAAGAATAAGGAAATCAATGACTATCCCAAGCATCTAGAGCTCCAACTCAGTCATCTAATATCATTCCCCATACAAAACAGCAATAAATCATGTGTTCGATGCCATAGTCTTCCCTATCTCAACACCGGCAACCATGTAATCTACTCAGGGTACTAAACGACACCTGGAGAGGGTTTGAGATAAATATTAGTGGCCACCACCAATGGTTTCTATATCATTCATACCATGTAATGTAAATGTAATAGTGTGAAAGCATCCATATATAATGTAAATAAGTACAATGTGACTAAAAACCCAAGTACTTGCTTCATACCTCAATTGTAGTCTCAAAATTTAAAAAATTCATTATTTTATTATTATTAGTTTATAAATAAGTCACTTGTTAACAAAAGTTATGGTTCCAATATTCAATACAGAAACCTATAGAGATATTTAATAATAAAGTCCTGGGGAAATAACCAAGGCGATATAGACCTCAAGGGTTACCAACATAGTAATTATTGTATCCTAGCATGCGGTAAGTGTGTAATACAAAGAGAATAGTCCATGGAATTCTAAAATGAGATGCATATTGGGTCCAAGGAGGCAATACTTGGAAAATTGAAACTAATCAATGCCTAGGCATGATGGGATTTAACCATCACACTTACTTGTCAGTGATGGATCCAAGGAGTGTATCCAAGGCATTCAGTAAAAATATTTAAGGAATCATATGGTGTCATACCATGCATCCAAATAATATGCAAACATTGGGATATATGTGGGTCTAAACCTAATAAAGGTGTATCCATTAACCATAATGGGGATACTGAGTTCTAAAACCATTCCCTGATAAGAATCCAATGCGAGCATGAGGCAACCCATTCCTATTTAATTATCACGTAATGTAATATTTAATTTGGTCCAAGACATGCAGTTCATTAGTGTGACAAGGTCAAATATCATGAAAACCTTTAGTCAAGTCATAATTAATCAATAAGTTCATCTTGTCCAAGCCTTTCATTTCATTAGTTTTATAAGGACAGGTAGCTTGAAACCTTTATTAAATCCATTTAAAGAATATTCAATAATTAAGGTTCATTCTGCTCCCTTCCACTAATGTGGGAAGGGGTACTATGGACATGCAACCTATTAATCACTCCCAATTTATCTGGTCATGTCATTTACATAGTATACATTGAAATTTATATTTCTATTCTAATTATTAATTGAAGCACTTACCATAGGTGGGTCATGTGGTTAAAATACATGGAACTTTACATTATGAAATTCATAATATAAATGAAGGAATTTAATATAGAAAATATTTACCCTATAATTTTATAGAAAAATCACACCGAACGGTGTCTCAAACAAGTCAAAAACTAAAAACCCAATTATGGAATAACATCCTACATGGGATGGATGGATTTGTGGTCTTAACCACAAAAAATTAATAACATATATGGAAAGAGGATATCCATACGATTCTAATTATAATAATCATGGAATATAAATTCTATAAATAGAACTCCATGAAATAGGAGATCCCCATAAGACAATTACAAAATCAATAAACACGAGGGTAGAGTTATAGACCACCCACCTTAAGATTGTTTGATTATCCTCCTTTAGTATTTACCCTTGATTTGTCTTGGAATATAGTAAATATAATTAAATTATAAAAATTCTCAAATATCGATAACTATTTCGAGATAAAGAGAGGATAATATATCATTAAACAAACTTGTGTACTTATAGTTGCACATCCGATGTGATGAACATGAGCTTGATTAGACCTCGGATGAAGAGGATATTCCAATACCTATATATGTACATAAAAAATATCAAGAATTATGGATATGGAGGTGAATCTCAATAGAAAACATATTAAATAATAATGGGGATCAAATTAGAGCATTAAGATAAAAATATGCATATTACCTATAATTTACCATGTGCACAGTTTGTCTACATAGTTTAGAAAACTGTTTGCAAACCATGCATGGTTACCAGGAAAAATGGGAACCAACATGGTTAGGTTTCATGGTCATGCACAGACCATGATATATTGTATTTTTGAAAATGGATCATCTACACTGTTTGGAAAATCATGTGCCAACCATACGCTAACAATGTGTCATGTCTAGTTTCCCCAAAAAGGTGGGTTATGGGCTCTAAAAAATCCCTGGACTCCCCTAAGACCATTTATAAACCATTAAGAATCCATATTATGTCTAAAATAATTATTTAGATAGAAATTTAAAGTATCTATACCTTAGTGAAAAATCGGTTTCTTACAGTCTTCCCCCTTAAAAGAACTCATCCCCAATTTCACCTTCCCTGGGTGGTGAAACAGAGTATGAGAAAAATTCTAGCCATTCAGCACGTATGTCGGCCTCCTGATCCTAATTCTCATCCTACACAATACCATGCTTCCATAATACCCATACTAGAGGGAAAAATCTACCTCAAAGAACTTTTGTTCTCTAGTCGACGATATAAACTAGATACTCCTCGAAGGTTGCATAATCATATAACTCAACCTCCTTGCGATTTGAATTATGATAGGGGTCAAAATGATACTGGTGATGATGCGATATATAGAAGAACTCAGCCATGGAATGACACCTTTGAGGTAATTGTAATTGATAGGCTGTCAGTCTAACTATCTCTAGAATCTAAAATGACCCTATATAATGAGTCAAAATCCTTCCCTACATTCATAACATTCTATTCTCTAGCCTAAAAGATACCCAAAAAAACATGATCACAGACATCAAACTCAAGAGCTCATCAACGAAAATTGGCATAAAATGTCTCTCAAGACTGAGCAGTATTTATACACTTTCTTATCAGATAATCAAGCTCTGAAGTCTCTGAAACAAAACAAGGACCTAGTAGGGCCACCTCACCAACCTCTAGCCTGCACCAGGGTGAACTACACGGCCTTCCATACAAGGCCCCCAAATGGGCCATCTAAATTGTAACATGGAAGCTATTATTTAACTAAACTCAATGAGAGGGATATAATTCTCCCAATAGCCAACAAAATTAAGTACACATGCTCAGATCATATCCTTTAGAACCTATATTATCTGTTTTTATTTTCCATTAGATTGAGGGTGAAAGGGTATGCTGAAAAGCACTTGATTACCCATAGATTTTAGTAAGGATTTCTATAATTATTCAGTGAAATTAGAATACTTATATAAAGTAATATTATGAGGAACCTTTTTTAGTTGTTTGATTTTATAGACATACAGTCTTCAAACTTCATCAACTGAGGATGTCTGTCAAATAGGAATGATGTGTGATGATTTTGTTAGTTTTTCAATGACTACCCATATGGCATCGATACCCCCAGGAGACCTAGTTGAGCCAACTATGAAATCCATGTAAATATCTTACCATTTCCATTATAAGACCTCAAGTGGCTATATAAAGGGTTTAGGTCTATGGTGATCCACTTTCACTTGCTGGAAGGTGGAACACCTAGTGAAAAATCATGTTATCTAACGTTTCATCCTAGTCCACCTATACTTAAGTCACATATCATGATACATCATGGAGATTTCTAGATGAACATCCCACTGAGAAGCATGGGACTCCTTCATCAACTCATATATCATATCTATATGAACCCAGACATGTTCATTAATACACATGATGTCACCTAGGTCCGTAGACTAATCTGGATGTAGGTTGTCTCTTGAAATAATCTCACATAGAACCAATCCTGAAGGATCTGAAAACCATATACCCATCACCATCTCAAGGATAGAATAGGGAACTATCATGGATGAGATATAATACTGCCTGGGAAAATCCTAAAACTCTAGATGTATCACATAACAGAGGTCCATTAACATCCATTTATCACTGGATTCCCATATAAACTGTTCTTGAGTTTTCCAACCCAGGGCATCTCTAACTACATTACCCTTCCTAGGCGTATAGGAAAGCTCAATATCAATAGATTGTAGATATGTCACACACATCCACTGTTTGAGGTTCATGTAATGTTGTGTAAAGATATATTTGAGGATCTTGTGGTCCGTGTACACCATAGAACACTCACCCAAATGATAGAGTCTCCATCAACATAAGTCGTGGAAAAATGTCCTAATCTGAAGGTTGTGTGTCAGGTGATTTCTCTTATTAGGACTCATATATTGAGGACCATACATAATGACTTTGTCCTCATGAATCTGTACATCTCCTAGGTCGATTATTAATGAATCATTGAAGGTGGTATAATCTATACATCGCTCGAGAAGAGTCAAAATAGGTTTTGATAGAATTCTACATTTAATCTTCTGAAAGGAGTTATCACATGATTCGGACCACAGTATCTCGAAACCCCACATTGTAAGACCACTGAGATGTGAAGAATGATTATAAATGTCCTATATAAAATGCATGTAATATCCAGACATCCCCAAGAGACATTGTATATCAAAAACATTATTACGATGATCTTAGGGAACTACAACACTAACATTTTTGGGTAACTTAATACACCTAATTCTGATATTTTATGACTAAATAAGTGAAATTTTTTGATCTAAAAGTGGAACTTAGTATGCTTTGCATAATTCTGATGATCTCTCAGGGTACATAGAAGGATCTGAATATGTTCAGAAAGGCCATTATGAGTGTGAGGATACACCAAGATGTCATCCGCAAAGACTACAACAAGAAAGTAAAAAATATGGGTGGAAAACCCAATTCATTAGTTCCATTAAAACAATGGTCTTGTTTGTAAGACCTAATTGCAAAATAAGGTACTCATACAAACCAATCATTCTATGAAAGGATGTATTAGGTATGTCTGATGGTTTGACTCACACATCATGATAAAATGATCTAAGATCGATCTTAGATAAAACTCTATCTCTACTTAGTTGGTCAAAGAGATCATTTATGTGAAGCAAAAGATACCGGTTCTTGACCATATGCTTGTTCCAAATTCTGTAATCCACATATATAAGTAATGTTCCATCCACTTTCTGGGAAGAAGCATGGAAGAACCCCAAGAGGATTTATCAGCATGTATAAAACCTTTGGCCTCTAAATCATCTAGCAACCTTTTGAGCCCCTGAAACTCAGTATGTGACGTACTGTATGAAGGATTATACATTGGAGATGCTCCAGGAACAGGACCGACCCTAAAATCTACCACTATCTCAAGAGGTAATCCATAAAAATAATCAGGTAAAACAACACTGAAATGATCGACTACTGGAGGGAAATCAACATGATGTAAACCCTAATTATTCGTGAATAGATTTGAAATCTAGGAGGTCACTCCACCTATCCCATGATGATCTAGTCCCAATATACTACCATGGACATCCCACTCACCCTTATGTAGAAAACTACAATCCTATGGAGATGTAAACAATAACCTTCAATGGTATAAGTATAAAAAATCATGATAGTTAACCAACCATTCCATCGTGAGTATCACATAGAAGAATTTCATTTCATGAATGATGAGGTTCCATAAGAATGGGTAACTGCCTACCTCAAGTTGATTGTCCCTACACTAGTGTATACCCACTATTATCACCCCTAATATAATATCTATGGTCATTACAATATAGTGATATTGTATCTCCAATCTGAGAGTATCCATGATAGATATGGGGCTAAAATATTTTGAAGAACCTATATCGGATAAATAAGATACTATATTAGATTCCATAAGAATATAACTTTGTACTATATATGGTCCCATAACTTGATCCTTGGGTATCGGCTCTAGTGCATTCAACTGGACTAATATATTGCCATGTGAAATTGATGAACTACCATGACAATAACTACTTTTCTAGAGCTACTGGTGATCATGTCTCCTACTACCATAACCACATATGCCTCCTCAGCAAGACCAACTAGTGTTATTATAACTCCTCACCTGAAATGGCAAGAATGAACTCGCTCCTGAAGGTGGAGCTATTGTAGATACTTTTCCAATAGGGGATGGGGGAAAGGTCATTTAGAAACACTGATAATTCCCCATATAGCTGCAAGGATAGCACTATAGTGGGGCTCTATCACAATGCAGATTCAAATTACCCCATATTCCACACCTATGAAACACTTTATAGACATCAATGCTAGCACTCTGGATGTCACATCCCGGATGAGAAACCATGAGAAAACGTTTCCTATCATAGGAACAACAACTGGACTGACATAACCCTGATACTCTAAACTATGTAATGTTTCCATACCAAAGGTTACACTCAATGATAGAAGCCTGATTGACTATATCATAAAATTTAGGTCATCTAAATTCATTCACCTACATATAGATGCAGTACTAGAGACCATCCTCAAAGCATCTAGCACAAAAAATCTCATCAGTAGCTAGAATTGGTGAAAGGAAATACAACTCTGTGAAACAATCTCAATATTCAATAACTAACATAAACGCCTTCATGATATGAATGAACTATTTGGATCTATCAGTCCTCAGCAGATGATGATAGAACTAATCGTAGAATTCGATCTGAGAATCAATCTATAACATGCCCTGATGACAACTAGCCTAGAAAATCACATCCCAGCAGCACTTGTTCGAGTCCCAAATAATGTCTACAGAAAACATGAATCTACAATTTAGAGGCATTTATGGATTCTCAAATATAGATAGGATATCATCTATCCAAGACTCATTAGCATATCAACCACCATCCCCTAAGAATGTTGGAGGATTTTTCTTCTGGAACTCACGAGTCAGATCAGCCATCGTATGTGCAAGACACAGAGCACAATGTAAGGACTACATTATATGTATGAAACTATCCCAAACTTAGATATCAGTTCCAAGATTTTGTATTGAAGGTAGTGCCTCATGTGGAACTCCTGGTGGTAAGAGTGGCATCTTAGGGCCCACCACATCTGGAGCATGGACGTCCCCACCTTTCATGTATATGATATGAGGATGTCGTGGTGGAATTGGTTTAAAAATTTCAAGCACATGACTCAGAACAAGATTAAGCATAAAGATAGAATCACTAGGAGAAGCTAAACATAGAAAACCTCACTATTCATGTCATACAACCCCAAATACCTTATTAGACAACCAGGTATCAATATTTACTGAAGTATATGTTTCATTTCATGTTACATTTAATTTATATGTTCAGTCATTTTCCTTTCATAAACATGACATGGAGGGATAAGGATGTCTGAATAAATCATTTTAGATGTCATGATTCACTTTATAATGGATAGTCATTCCTGGTGAATCAGTTCCCATACACCTTATCACTTAAAACAATCCCCATTTATTTATAGCAAAATGGATCGACTCGGTAAATTACTCATCATATCCCATGAGGCCCAAAACACCTCATGAATTCAGATAAGAAATCACTCAATCATAACCAATAAAAACAAAAAAAATAATATAACTATCACATCATCACTCAACAATCACATGCATATCAAGCAATGAAGTAAAGAAAAATGCTTCTATAAGGAATGGGAATAAGCCCGACATGAAAATACTATGCACCTATAATGATGCATGTAACAATTCTCTTTTCCTGTATATCATCGGGCCATGGATGAAACAAAATCCTCAAACATGGTAATAATAAACAACCCCACAGAGCATTTTCATCAACCAATGGTGAAATATGATCAAATTTAATATGAAAAAGTAGAACAACAATTATATTGTGTGTAAATTATATTTTACCCCAAACTAGGGTTCGTGATGCCCAAGAACAGCTTATGACCAAGTCCAAAGCATTATTAATCTCATTAATATTGTCTATAAATTTTAAATCAATAAATTAACATACTCTTTTGAATCATTTTGATGTCACAGACCAAAATTCTACTTAACAGATTCCTCAAGCCTGGTAGTCTACATGGCCTCATGTGCATCTCCAAAAATGGAAGAGGCTTCCAACAAGACGTGAAGGCCTAGGATGTGTTCTTGGAGATATTACACCCTCATTACCAAATTATATAATAGTGTAAAAATATAAACAAAGTTATATAGAAGAATCAATATATTTTAACAGGAGGTGAAATAGAAAAATAGAGAACATAAATAATAACTCAATCAACTAGAATAAAATTCAACCACTGATGATATCTCATGTCACTAGAAAATGAGAAAACATGGACACAATATAGTAGGTGTAAAATTTTCCAAATATGTATAAAGAAAATAAAATTCTATCCCATGCATCCCGAGCTCCACTCAGTCATATTCTATAAATATCCATACTAAAAATTAAGAAATCAAGTTTTTTATGTCATATGCTTCCCTTTGTCAACACCAAAATCCATGTGATCTAATCTGAATACCAAATTGATCATAGAGAGGGAGTGAGATAAATATCAGTTGGAAACCACCAATTATGTCTATAAGATTTATCCCATGTAATGGAAATGTAATAGTGTGAAAGAATGCATATATAATGCAATGAAGTACAATGTTATAAAAACCCAAGTACCTGATTCAACCCTCGGCTGGTGTCTGAACATCTAATAAATTGATTACTTTTTTATTAATAGTTTATAAGTTATTCACGTGTTAAAAAAACCTAATGTTCCAAGATGTAACATGGAAACCTATGAGGATATTTAATAATGATGTCTCGAAGTAATAACCTTGGAAATGCACACCTCAAGGGTTTCTAACTCAATAAAAACAATATCTTATCATGGTGTAAGTGTGTTCTCCATATATCATAGTCCATGTAATTTTACAATGAGATTCATACCAAGTCCAAGGAGGTTATCCAATGTAAAATAGGGCTATACAATGACTGGGCCTGATGGGCTATAACCATGGAACCTAATTTTCACTACATGATCCAAGCAGTGTATCCAAGGAATCATGTAATAATATTGATGTGATCCTACGGTGTCATATCGGAAATAAAAAGAATATAAAAGAAATGAGATTTAGGTGAGTCTAAACCTAATCAAGTTATATCCTTGAATCAGAATGGGGTTCTCAATTTCTCAAGAAATTCCCCAAAAAAATCCAAGGTGAGATCGAGCTAGTCCATTCCTCTTTAATTATGAATTCTTGTAGTGTTTCATTATTTTCAATCCTTTTCATTCCCTAGTGTGATATGGTCCAGTATCATGAAACCCTTAAATCAAGTCATAATTAATCAATAATTCCATTTGGTATATGCCTGGACTTTCATTAGTGCGACAAGGCCAAATTATATGCAACATTTATTAATTACATTTAAATCATATTCAATAATTATGTTTAATTCTGATAACTTCCATTAATGTGGTAAGGGGTTCTGTGGACATGTAATCTATTAATCATACACAAATAATCTGGTCATGTCATATACTTTGTGAACATTCCAATTTCCAGTTCTTGTTAAATTTTAAATTAAATCACATTCCATAGGTAGGTCAAGTGGTGATATTATATTGTAAATTCCACTCTAAAATTCATAATATTAATCAAGACATTTAATATAGAAAATATTAACCTTATAAGGGTCAAGAAATGTCTCACTCGAATGGTGGCTGAAACATGTCAGATGCAAAACAAAACCAATTATGCCATAACATCCTCCATGGGATGGATGGATTTGTGGTTATACCCACCAAAAATTAATCACATATATGGAAAGAGAATACATATATGATTATAATTATTATAATAATGGATTAAAAATTTTACAAACAACATTCAATGAAATCAGTTGGTCCCACACAATAACTCCTAAATAAACAAACAAAAGGGGTGAGTTGTAGACTCCCCACTATAGGCTTTTACAACTCTCCTCCTCTAGTAAAATCCCTTTATTTGGCTTAAATAAAATTAGATCTATACAAAAAGACAAAAACACTCACATATCAACAACAACGTTGAGAGTAATATAGGAGAAGAAAGGATTAAACTGACTCGAGTACATATAGTTTCACATCCAATGTGATGAACATAAGCTTGATCTGATCCAATATGAAGGACATCTTCCAAACCATCGATTTGGCTTTCAAAAATATCCAAAATGATATCTATGGAGGGAAATAAAACTAAAATTCTTATTATGGAAGAATAGGGGATCAAATTATATCATTATGTGAAAAATAGATATTTTCCCAGAATTTAGACTATGCACAGTTTGTCCACACGGTTTGACAAACCTTGTGAAAAAATACACGATTACCTTGGAAGAAGTTGTACCTACACGGTTAGGCGACATGGCCATGTGAAAACCATGTTCTATGGTTCTATCTGAAAATGGTCCATCTGCGTTGTTAGGAAAATTATGTGCCAACTATTGGATAACCATGCGACACGATTAGTTTCTCCAAAAATATTGGTGTGAGGAATTTAATAGGCCCCAAACACCCTTGATATGTTTTCTAACCCATTAAGAATCCATATTAGGTCCAAATTAAAGATTTAGATTGAAATTTGATGGATCTATACATGAGTGAAAAATTGTGTTATTACAAAAAACTCATACAATCATGTTAAGACCATATTTGGATACATTTTAATACTTATATATTAGTTAAATATCTTTAATCCCATGTTAAAATTAACTATGATAACATAACTTATTTACATGATAATATAATTATTTGAAAAAAATTGAAAGGGTCCTTGTAATGAAATATTAACATTATGATTCGAAATTTGGAATCCATTTTATAAAATTCAACATATATAGGTGGTAGAAAAAGCATTAAATATAAGAACACAAACCACATGAAAATAAATTATTAAAAAAATAACTAATTCAAGAGTAAAAATAAATTTTCATTATATTTATGAAAAAATTTGGTTCCCATGAATTTATTTTTTTATTTAATTATATTATTATTTTTTAGACTTTCGGATCAATCAAAAATTTAATGGAACCTATTAAAAACACACAATTAAATGTGAAACCAAAAAATAGTTTCAAATATGAATAAAATATAACTTATGTTCACAAAAGTAAATTTTGGGTTCCAATATTAAGAATAATGTTTTAAATTCCATATTTTACTATATAATCATATATTTTGTTATGAAAAGGTTTTATAAATTATTAAACCATGTTTAAATCATAATAGTGTCATAAAACTACCAATATTTGAGAAAAGTTGGTATTTTTCAATATCTACTAAAAAATAAATCATTCCAAAAAATCCAAAAAAAAATTTATAACACTACTATTAGAAGATTATTTCAATAATTACATCCAATTTATCAGATAAAATTTTTTAATTTTAAAAATTTAATTATAATATCAACACAAAAACTAAAATAACAACTTTTTCTTATGAGAAAATATTGATGCTGCATAAAATGACTTCACTACCATTTTTTCCCTAATAAACATAATAAATTCAATTTCATTTAATTAAATTAGATATATTTATTTATATAATATTATTATATCATTAGAATAATTTTTTCAATAGTGATTAACATAATCTATTAAAATAAAAATACATTTCACACATAAAAATAGTTTTATGAAAAATATATCTTTTACCTTCAAGAGATTTTATGATCATTTAAATATAATTTATAATAAATAAATGATTTATTTTTATGTTTTGTAATGTAGAAACATTTAATATATATTTCATAATACAATTATTCATATTTTTACCCACGAAACTAAAACATTAGTCTTCAAAATCATATTTAAAGAATTGTATAACGGGGTTTGTTTAAGATCAGTTATAAAAAAATTTCCATAATGAAAATTAATTTCAAAATCATTCATTGTTCAAATATTATAATTATATTTTTGTGAATCGAATGCATGTTATTATTATTAATATAGTCTGATAATTTTATGCTGGGGTTTTTGGGATGATACATTGAAATAAAAAAGAAATATTAGTTATTGTATCAATGGAATATTATATTTCTTAAATAAACCTATGTTATAATTAGTCTGTAAAGATTCAAATACATGACACTTAAAATTAAAATCCAGTATTATGGATGTTAAATAAAGTATATTATTTTTATGTGATTTCAATGGAATTAATGGATATAAATATTTGAGAGAGGTTATATAGATAAATGATGGAGTGTTTCTCGAATGATATCTATATTAAAATATAGAATTTATTTCGGGAAATTATATTAATATGTTTGATTGAGAAAAATGGATACATTAATGTGAGGTATCAAGAGACTATGATTTTTTGTGGCCTCCATATTTCAAATATAGATGTTTGTCTTTGATAGGAATTATGTCAATACTTAGTAAAAATAAAGGAGGCAAATAAAGATATTCTTGTAGGTTATAATTAAATATCAATAAATCATGGATTCATAGAGAGGATTAAAGACTATTATTGAAACCCTATTTGTTGAAGAAATATGAGAATGAAATATCTTGAAGATAAATCACTCAAGAATATATAGAAGTTGTTCACATCCACATACACTAGTTAAATGAATAGGAATCCATACTTTTATCATAAAAAAATATATGTTCTGAACACATCACTAAAATTATAAGGGTGTATATACATATCATTGAATGAGGTCATGATAAAACAAATAACTATATAAAGTTTTGGACAATCCTAACTACATATTCATTGATGATCATGGATATACCAACATGTATATAAAATGTTATTAGAATTTTTAGATAAGTGTGTGATGGTGTAAAAAGGGGAGTGAGATTTTGATGAGGAGTGATCGAGCCCAACAACACATATAAATATTGTAATATTTAGGGTGACATAACCATGAAAAATTTTTTCTTGGAGTTGGTTCCCTAAACCAAATTCCATGTACATTATGATAACCTCTATTCATAGTTTTTAATATTAATAAACTTCTTCTCATATCATGAAGGATCTTCTATGTAACATAGTATGTGATAATGTCCCAAGAGTAGCTATCACACTAAAAGGTCATAATATTTCCTCACTATGATGAGAACCTATAAGTGCTAATAAGCTATTCTAAAATATATTTTCTGTATCTAGATGATATCATTTGAGGGACACAAATGGTACATGTTATCATGGGTGGATTATTATAGGACTTTGAAGAACCTTCTTGTGGTGTATGCCTTTGGTGATATCCAGTGTATGATATTATGAAAATAAGACCCTCCAGTAGGAAATAAAAATTTATATATTCCATTTGATGTCCCTATATATTTATGTGTGTATTGATCCTTAGACTTTAAGAATATTAATCAATATTATTAGTCTCATATTTTATGTATTGATGAAAACTATGATGACATATGTTCGCGGAGTGGTAGGGTATGTTAAGTGTTTCACAAGTAACACTGAAATAATGAATAATGTGAGAAATGATTATCTATTAAATTAATTAATGGAAAATAAATCTTACGACATTTGATGTAAATGTTATAAAATTATTAAATTCATGGAAATGGTGTTCTGTAAGAATGTTCGACTTCCAGGAAGTCAAATAAAGAGAAATCGAAGACATAGGTTGATGGCTCCTATATGAAACCTAATTGATTGATGATATTGTGTTTCCGAATGATGAGTGCAAAAGGAAGGCATGGAGTTTTGGTTCTATTTCCCTCAGGCCTGGCATCCTACGCATTCAGGAATGGGATCGGAATTTTGATCCCTTTAATGTTACCAACACACATGTGCAGGTGTGGATTCGCATCTACAAGCTCAGCTGGTTATACTGGCATCCCCGAATTCTCTGGGATATTGCATAGGCTGTGGGCAATCCAATTCGCATGGATCGGCAAACTGATAACCCAAGATTTGGGCATTTTGCCCGTGTATTGGTTGAGGTTGACATGGCAGGCACACTAGTTGAGGAAGTCATTCTGAACACCAGGGATGATAGCTTCTCTTTGGCTATTTTCTATGAAAGGAAGCCGAAATTTTGTAAGGGCTGCAACTTCTTTGGCCATCTTCCTGAGGAGTGCAGGAGGGCGAGTACTTGCTCTTTCTGTTTGGGGAAGGGCCATGATGAGGTTACCTGTAGGAAGGCTGCTGAGAAGAGGCGTGCACAGGAACCCTTCTCCAATCAGGGACATGCGGATGATGATTTTGTGCCACTTCATCCTGACATCTTATTTCTTGCTGAAATTGTGGACATTGAGAATGCCTTTTCTGACCTCCTCTCACAGGTTGATGTTGAGAATCCACTGGAGGTGTCTGGGGCTTTGGACATCACTCGACATGTGGATCAGCATCCATTGCCTGGTTCACAGACTGATGCCCAGCCTGCTCCGAATGCGATGATGTCTGCTTCTTCTGTCGTGGTGTTGGCTGCCCAGCCTCCTGTTTTTCATAATGCCACATCACAGAATGCTGTCGGTGTTTCTCAGCCAGAACCTTCTATGGTGCCTTTGAAGACCCTGCTTCCCGTGGAGGATCCTGCAGCTGTTCTGTGTGATTTGGCTCCTCTCCAATCACCCATTGTTGATGAGGCTTTGATTTCACAGTCCTTGGGTATCACGTTTATGAATGAGCCGGATGTGACCCCTTCCCAGGGCGTCTCTTCTGAGTTGGCACATGGCCAGGAGCTTGCAGGGGATTTGTCCCTTTTCACTACTGTCCCACCTGGCAGAGATGCAAGGTTGAAACCGGAGGGGACTTCGGGTGGGGGCATCCCCCTTTCCTCCGATAAATTTACCCCTTTATCTGGGGTGCTGTGGTCGGATGAGGCTGGGAACGGACAGTCTGGTGATGATGAGCCAGCGGAATCTGTGCCAGAAGGACCAGCTAAAAGGGTTCATACCCCCACTAACAAGGGGTAGATGATCAGGGATAAGAAAGACACCTCCCGGGCAGAGGGGGCCCAAACAAGGGCCATGACAGCCCTCAATAAATGAAGATTTTATTCTGGAACTGTCAGGGGCTTGGGAATGCTCCCACGGTCAGGGCCCTTAGACATATTATAATGACCAACAAGCCTCTAATTATTGGTCTAGCTGAACCAAGAATGAACTTTGCTAGCTGGAAGGCTTTCAAGTGGAGCTCTCTCGGTTACTCGTTTGTTGATCATAACCAAAATGAAGACAATGCGGAGAGCCTATGGGTTCTAAAGCATGAATCTGTCAATATCTTTTCTCACTCCAAGGCTGGACAAATGGTCTCTGTTGTTGCTGGAATACAGAGTTCTACCTTTTGTGTCTCTTGCATTTATGCTTCGAACTCCTACGTGAAAAGGAGGGAGCTATGGAATGAGCTGATGTTTTTCTCCACTCAAGCACCTCACAACTGGATTCTTCTGGGTGACTTCAATACGGTTATTAGGCCTGAGGAAAAAACCGGTGCCAGCTTCAACCGGACTGCTGCTAGTGACTTCTCCAGTTGCATTGATCGTTGTAATCTGGTTGAGGTTACAATGGTTGGTGCAGATTTCACTTGGGGCAGGTACACCTCGAATGGTAGGCAAGCAAGCAGGCTTGATAGGTGTTTATTCCAGATTGATGACAGGAATGACAGCTTCTCAGCCTCAGGTTTTGTGCTCCCAAGAATGCACTCTGACCACAACCCTTTAGTGGTTGACATCTCCCTTAATGGCGGCCGTCTGGCCCCTATTCCCTTCAAGTTCAAGAATGCTTGGCTGGTCATCCCAGGGTGTCGAGAGGCTGTGATTGCCGCCTGGGATTCTACGGCACTGGGGTCTGCTTTCCAAATTGTTTCCTCAAAGCTGAAAAATGTTAAGATGAAATTGAAGGAATGGAGCAAGCACTCGTTCTCTAAGATGGATGAGGACATCAAGGATGCTGAAAATCTCCTTTTGGTCTGCCAGAATATTAATCATCTGAACTCCATGCCCTCGACTGATGAGATTCAGGCCTTATCAAAGCTTGATGGGTTGCTGAACACCAAAGAAAATCTGGCCAGGTCTGTGTATAATGTTAAATGGTTAAAAGATGGGGATAGGAACTCTTGTTTTTTTCACCGTCTTCATAAAGAAAGGAAGATCAGGAGGGGAGTCACTGCCCTCAAGATTGATGGGACGCTACTTACCGCTGATAATGAGATTTCTGATGCGGTAATTGGCTATTTTTCTGATCTCTACTCTGATAATGGGGCTAATAGAACACACATGATTGCCAACAACATCACCCCGTCCATTGATGACAGTATCAACGCCTCCTTGGTTGACCCACCTGGGGGAAAGGAAGTCAAGTTGGCTCTTTTTTCTCTTAATATTGACAGTGCAGCTTGACCTGATGGGTTCACCAACAAGTTTTTTATGTTCAATTGGGAAATTATTCATGATCAGGTCACCAATGTAGTGAGAGACTTCTTCCTCACTGCTTTTATGCCCTATGGTGCTAACTCCAACTTTATTGCCCTTATTCCCAAGAAGGAAAATGCTGTTGATATTAAGGACTTCAGGCCAGTTGCAATAGGGAACACTATACCCAAGATTATCTGTAAAATAATTGCCACGAGACTAGGTAATGTGGTAAAAGGAATCATCACCCCTAATCAGTTTGGTTTCGTCCCAGGTAGGAGCATCCAAACCTGCATTTTTACTGCCTCAGAATGCATCAATGTCATGAAAAGGAAGGTGAAAAACGGGAATCTTGCAGTGAAGATTGACATCTCTAAAGCCTTTGACACCATGAAATGGATTTTTCTACTGGCTATCCTTAGTATGCACGGCTTCTCATCTAAATTCATCAGCTTGGTCCTTGCCATACTTCAGAGTGCTAGGCTTTCTATCTTGGTTAACGGCTCCCCCAGAGGCTTCTTCCAGTGCTCTAGAGGCTTTCGGCAAGGAGACCCCCTATCTTGGCTTCTGTTTGACATTGCTGAGGATTACTTAAGCCTTTGTCTCAATAGCCTTGTGCAGGCTGGTCTTTATAGTCAGATTAAAGCCGGGAGGGACCTCTTCGCTCCCTCCCACCTTCTCTACGCTGATGATATTCTCCTTTTTGGTCAGGCAAACTCACGGACTGTTTCATCAATAAAGGCCATTTTCAGGCACTACGAGGATGTGGCTGGGAAGGCTATTAGTTGGCAGAAATCTTTTGTGGTCTTTGGAGAGGGAGTGACAGCCAGGAAGAAAAACAAGGTTACTAGGCTGCTGGGGGTGAAGAAGGGCTCGCTGCCCTTTAATTATCTTGGAGTTCCCCTCTTTTGGGGCAGAGTGAAGAGATGCCATCTTTAGTCCATATCCTCTCGTATAATTGCGCAAATGGCATCTTGGAAAGGAAAAGCTATGTCCCAAGATGGAAGAATTTGCCTCGTTAATTCGGTGACTACCTCTATGTTTGTGTATGGGTTCTCTATCTACAAATGGCCAAAGGCTTTGCTCAAAGACCTTCAAAGGCTAATCAGGAATTTTATATGGACTGGTTCAGTCAATGAAAGGAAGCTGATTATTGTGGCTTGGAGGGAATGCATTAAACCAGTTGATATGGGGGGGTTAGCCATTAAGGATTTGGGTCTTTTCAATGAGGCTTTGATCAGCAAGTTTGCATGGAACTTATTCACCCAAAATGATAATTCAATGGAGTTTATCTCAGCCAGGCTCATCCCTAAGCTTCTGAATGGATACTCTTACCATCTTTCCTCCTCTGTTTGGACTACATTGAAATCAACCTTCAATAAGTGTATGCTCTCTGCCAGATGGCTTGTTTGTAGGGACTCCCTCCTGAATGCATGGAGGACTCCCTGGCTAAATAGGCCAATTCAAGAGGATGTGGATATCCCACCTCATCTGAGACACATCACCATTGCTGACTTTCAGGGAACCTTGATGGATACTTATGATTTCCTCCCCGCTCGGATTTAGGCTGACATCCAGTGCTACAACTTTATTGACAGAGACACCCTCATTTGGAAGCCAGGTATCATAGGTTCCCTCACCACTCGTTCCCTCTATCTTTCCATGTGGGATGGGCAGGTTACCATTCCACGGTGGCTTTTGGCCTTCCGAAATCATTTCATTTCCCCTGCTGATTTTCTGCTGCTCTGGAAAGCTTGGAAAGGTCGGGTTCCTGTACAAATTCTGCTCAAGAAGGCTGGAATCAGCCTTGCTTCGGCATGCCCTCTCTGTCTTGTAGTTGAGGAATCGATCGACCATATTTTCTTGTTCTGTGAATTTGCAGGTAGGCTTTGGAGATACATTCAAGACATCACAGGCTGCCGACTGCAGCTACAGAATTTGGAGGGTTGTCTGGCCTTGGTTGCTGCTGCTAGGTGCAGCGCGCAAGTTGGTAACCTGCTTCTGGTGGTAGCAGCGGCTGCTTGCGGCTTCATCTGGAAGGCACGAAATGCCTTGGTTTTTGAGGATGTGAAGCCATCCTTTCAGGCTGGGGTGAGGCATATTCATAGGGCAGTGTGCAGTGCGTCCAACCTGCAGACTGGATGTATGAACAATGACACCGAGGACCTTATTATCTTACGGAAATTTGGTGTTTCAAGCAGGGTGAAAAAACCACTGGTTCTGAAATCAGTGCGATGGATACCTCCCATCCCATCTTGGGTGAAAGTGAATGTCGATGGGGCAGCTTCTGGCGCACCTGGGCCTTCAGGATATGGTGGTATCTTCCGCACCTATCGTGGTTTCGTCAAGGGCGGTTTTTATCACTTCATTGGACAGGGCAATGCCATCGAAGCGGAGTTATGGGCGATGATCAAGGCGGTCAAGTATGCGCTCCAGCATGGTTGGCACTTTCTTTGGTTAGAATCAGATTCAATGGTGGCTGTTGATCTCCTCAGGCGGCAGTCAAGGGATGTTCCATGGGTGCTGCTACCCTCTTGGATAGAGTGCTTACAGCTTCTTGCTAGTATAACTATTGACGTGCCACATGTTTACAGGGAGGCGAATCAGGTTGCTGATGCCCTGTCAAAGAAAGCTATTTTGGACTCCTCTTCGGAATGGTCCTTTCATGCTCTGGTTTGTTGCACGCACCTTGTGGAGGCTGATGCGCGTGGCATGATTTTCACCAGATATTGTAAACCTCCCTTGTACTGCTGACCTCCTCTTCCCCCCTTTCTTTTTTAATAAAATTTGGTAGGAGTGAGCTTTCGCTCTTGGGCCTTTCGATTATATATATAGAATCCTCCCATGACCTAGAGAGTTCCCTTTTCCAAGAACACTCCCAATAACATAGAGAGATCTTCCTCCACCATTCTCCCTCATGTTAAGGGGCGATAATAGAACACTTTAGAAGTGATTTTAATGGAGGCCAAAGGTGAATGGAACAAGTAATATGATCTTCCGTGCTAGCATATGGAGATTCTTACAGGAACATTCATAGATTTTTGGAACACATTTGGTTCACCTCTAGTGTAAATATTCAATTCATTCATGCAACATACAAATAGTACAATGTAGATCTGTTTTCAGACTCCTCAATCTGGAAACAGTTTCAACAAATAAATTCTTTAATTTCTTAACATAATTATAAATAATATGTGATTATCATGTGTATGGTTCTATCATTATATCTCATTCATATTTTCTATGAATCAAATCATTTGATTATGAAGTTCATCATCATGTAAATCATTGATTTATAATTGATCATTATAAACATCTATGTTGGACATGACCCATCATATGCTACTGTTGTTCCAACAACATTCATGTGGTATCAGAGTGGTTACATAATTATATAAAGATAATTGATTGATTTACACATATGTATTATAGTTTTCAATTCATGATAAATAATTAGTTTGAGAAAAATTGTGATATATTATTCTTAGAAATTCATTTCTTGTTGGTCTAATCAAACAAATTTATTTTATAAATGAAATAAAATTAAAGATCTCATCTGGATGTGTTAAGGATTCAGACTAGATAAAAGAAGTTTTCACATTGTGTAACTAGAGTTACATGCCATGTACTAGTGTTTAATATCTTAGGAATTAATTCATAGTTAATTTAAATAGTGTGAATTGATTACCTATGGTGAATTTAATTTCATGCACTACATATTGACTAGGTCAGCGGGGTGTTCGATCAAATACAGTATATATAATGTAACCCTTATACAAGGCGAGTAGTCCTTTTTTAAGTCGTAGATGGGTAATGTATTTCCACACCTAACCTACATGACTTATGACCATATAACTCAGAGACCACATGTTTTGAAGTCCTTTATAAATATTTTGTACACAATTTTTTTCCAATGGAATATTTTACATGTCAAACCCCTAGGAATGTTCCTCGGATTAATAGTGAAGGACAGACATGTTGCATAGCTCACCTTTAAATTTCTTGTACTTTTAAATAATTATGGATAATTAAAATATATTTATTATATTGTGTAAACCTTATCAACATGTTCATGAATGTGGTAATGAATTTGACAGGGAACACCATGTTATGGGTTATATATATTTTTATATATATATGATAAATTGATTTCTATATTATGCCTAGATCTACATATCATGTGTGAGTCATATGACAGATCTTACTTTGCATTCATTGAATAATGATACATTATTAAAAAAAATATTGTAATTTGTGTAATCATAATGTTAATAGTACACATCATGAAAATACATGATAATTATTATATTCTATACATCATGAGATTATAGTGTATACGACTATAATACAAGTTGGTAGAATCAGATGGGTCTTCAACATGTTTCCTCCAAGGTACATTTATGTATATAGTTAATTTTACATAAATTTATGTAATTTTTTCAACTTATGATGGATGAGAATATCAAATAAATATAGATGAGAATTAAGATAAAATAATTGATTAATTAAATAATTTATTTAAATGATTCGAGCATGATTTATCCTAAATAATAACGATTAAGAATTGAACTCTAGGTTTTATAAAACTCATAATTCTTTTCATGAATGTGGATGATCATGAGTATAGATGAAACCTTGTATAAGATTTTTTTTATTAAATTATATTATTGGAATATGTGCCTTCTCCCCTCTTATTATGTATGGGACTTCATGATAATGGTTTCTTTTATTTAAACCCTTTTTCACTCAATAGTGTGTGAGGAAAATAATATGTAATGGATGGAACTCCCATGCTAGTGTATGGGGATATGGTTTGAGCTAAGGAAAAACCTATCCAATAAAGATACATAAGTGGACAAGAAGAAAGATGTAACAAGATCTTTAATTGTTTCAATGTGTTCCCCTAGGTCAATGGTTAGTTTATCATCCACTAGAAAAACAATCCATTACTAAAAGATCATTAATATACAACTTTATTATTTTATTTCTATCAAATTTCCTTGTTATTTCATTATGGAGGTTTTTTCATGATCACATGAATTATATATATTATTGATCATTCAATATAGAACTAAAATAAATGAGATTATGCATAAAAATTAACGAAGACATGGTTAATAACTTAATTAAATCCACTTAATACTTCCACACATCTGATAAAGATAATAATTGTAAATTTATGCATCCAAGGATAAAAAGTCTCATAAAATAAATTATGTTTCCATAGCCTCCCACTACATATGTTAAAATTGAACCATAGTACAATGGGCTTGACGATCCAAATATGGGGTGGTTTCAATTAATCGGTGAATTCTATTGTGAATTTTTTGGTTAAATTAACATATTTCACATAAATAGTTGTTCTTAAAAGAATGAATTAGTGTAACTGAGAGGAAAGGGTTGAGGAAATACAATTTAAGTATTTTGGAATTTGGGATTCTAATTAACAGATCAAGGAACTACGAATTAATAAAGTTGGCATTTAGAATGCATACCTAATACCATTAGATTTGATTGTCCAACCAAATCTGAGGTAACAAAAAGCGAAATATGGATCCTTAACACTATAATTTCCTAGAATAAGGATATTATTGAATAAAATTGTGTAGGATATTGAGTTTTGATAAAATAGTAAGAGATTAATAAATTTCATATTTATTTATTAGTCTAAAATTTATCATATAAAAAACTAAAACTCTTCTTTTCTAATCTTTTAGAAAAAAAATTAAATTTACATAAAAGATATCATAAAAATATATACTTGATAATGATAAACATCTTACCAACACAAATTTCCAAGAGTCATAAATGCGATTACGTATTATCCTTCACCGTGAAATGAAATTGTATAAGTCGGAAGAACATATTCCCATTACACTTGGTAATGAGGCAAGTAATGATGAGTTATCAATATATGAGGAATATTTGAATGATCCCATAGATGTTAAATGTTTCATGAACTCACCCATGACAAATGATATTTTCAAGCAACATGAGGGCATTGATTCATATATCATGATGTCTCATCTTTAGGATATCAATCCCGAGAATGCAAGATAAGATATGAACAAGATCTCCAATGCTTTTTTAAAAATAATATTGGAGAGTTTAAGATATATGGGCCTCATGTTGTCATGATTATTAGATAGATTAAACACTTATACATCTTAGGGGTTAAATTTCAAGATTAGTTACATAAAGATCTCATATATTCATCACTACCCAAGACTTTATCTAGTTTTATTGCTAATTATAATATGATAAATATTGGGAAGATTATTTTCGAACTTATTACATAGATTATCTAAGTGGATAATGACATGGGGCAGGATAAACCCATAATACTTATGGTGAATATGAAAATGAAGAATAAGAAAAAGTCCCCTAAGACTCATAAAAAGTAAAAACATCACAAGCAGTATCCTTACAAGAATATAAAGATCCAAAGGTAGGGAAAGGAAAATGAAGAAGTATGTTTTTCATGTGTATTTCCATGAAACATGAAGAAGAAGTACACCTAGAATCAAGGGGAAGATAATGGTGATTTAATTATATAGTGTAATCATTAAATATCTACACATTTTGTATTAGATACATTTTTTGGTTCTCACATATGTTTCAAAATTTAGGACCCATGTATATTCCGAAATATTTCTGGATGATATGTGGATCTAAGATCTGATAATTATGTGAGGATGGTTTCTCTATCCATTGGTCAATACCACCTTTCATTACCAACATTAATGATTTTGGTTAATGATTACCAAGAAAAAAAATTCTATATCATGCCTAGATGCAAATGGGTTTATTTTGAAATTTAGAAATAAAATTTATTTCTATTTGAAAGATATAATATTTTATGGTATGAAACATAAAAATAATGTACTTAATGTATTAAATAAAAAAAATCATATACTATAAATTGATAATGAATCGTGTTCACACAACTTATATAACATCCAACTATGGCATCACCATATTGTTCATGTAAATGGGGAGAGTATAAAAAATTTCTATTAAGATGGTTATTTATTCTTTTTTGATCTATTTCCCCATGGAATATTTCATTCTTGTTTATAGGGAAAAATTAACAACCCTCTATTCACTAGATTGGGTGAAAGGGCCATAAAGATTATTGGATTCATACACACTATTGTGAAAAAACCATTTCCATTAGAAGTTATAAGAGGGTATTATTATTTCATAACATTTAAAAATGACTTGAGTAGATATTGTTAGGTCTTCTTGAGAAGGTATAATTCCATGTACTTTGTGAAATTCAATGAATTCAAGAATATAGTAGAAAATCATCCTTGAATGAAGATAATGAAAAATTGATCACATCAAGGTGGTGAATATCTTAATTAGGAGTTTGTCAACTTTTTATGGCTGTTTTAGCTTATATCTCAACTCACTCCACCTTACACATCATAGTGGAATGGTGTTAATGGATGGAGGAACCATACCATGTTAGAGATTTCTTTTCGATAATGAGTTATGTTGATATTCCCCTATCCTTTAAGGGATGTGCATTACAAACTACGATATACACATAAAAAAGTACCATAAATAGAGGGAAATGGGATTCCGTTCAATTTATGGAGTGGAAAAAACCATTTTTTCTTTTAAACATGTCTGTGGGTGTGAAGAGTTTGTTAAGGCCTTATTAGGCAATAAACTAGCACCTGAGGGCATAAAGTGTATCATTGTAGGGCATCCCAAGAAAACAAAAGGATACTTCTTATCGAACCCCTCAAACATGGATGTTCTTATCACTAGACAATTAATTTTTCTTGAGAGGGAGAACATCCTCAAAACAGATAATGGTATAGGTATATACATTAATGATATTGATACTCAAGATACACAAGGGATGCTATTGGAACAGATTCCATAGATCCTCGTAGAAGAAGTTGTTCATGAAACACAAGTATTGTGTAGTAGCAATAGAGAGGTAAGAATACTAGAGAGATATGGTTTTCTAGTCACTCCGTATGGGGACTCATTATTAGTTGACAAGGATGAACCAATCTCCTTCAAATAGGTAGTAGATATTTCAGATGATGTAAGATAAAAATAATCTATGAATTCAAAAATGGACTCCATTTATCAAAACATTATTGGGGTACTTTTCAAAGAATCGGTTGATGTAAATCCTTTAGGATAAAAATGGGTATTCAAGAAAAAAATAGACATAGAATGTAATGTAAATGCCTAAAAATCAAGGATATTGGAGAAAGAGTTTAAAATCATCTAGGAATTGACTACGATGAATCATTTTCCCTAGTTTCAATGATTAAAACAATTAGAATTATTCTTGGTATCGAAGATTACTGTGATAGTGGCATTTGGAAAATGTATGTTTAAACTGAATTCATTAATTTGAACCTTTAGAAAGATGCCTATATGACACAAACTGAAGGGTTTGTGAATCCATGTGATTCTAATAGGATGTTTATGCTGTATACATCCATTTATGGATGGAACTAAGAATCCATGTCATGTAAAATTCAATTTTATAAAGCTATAAAATTGTTTTTTTTTTATTAATAATGAATGTGATCCATGTGTTTACAAGAGGTTTATTGGAAATGAAATTTTTATCCTAGTAGTATATGTTGATGACATATTACTTATTATAGATGTCATACATGTCTTATAGTCTATTAATGAATGGTTAAACAAAAAGTTCTATATGAAGGAATTAAGCGAAGTAGTATATCTTTGAGGGATCAAGATCATTCATGATAGATATAAGGGGGTTATGGGACTAATTAAAATTACATATGTTGACCAGATACTAAAGAGTTTTATTATGGAACAATCTAAGAAGGGATTAGTTTCTATTGTCACAAGGTTTACATATTTCTATGAAAATGTAACCTCAAACACAATGGAAGAAAGTTTGAATGATTAATATCAAAAATGATTCAGTGATAGAATAAATCATGTTTTAAATATTATATAATAATATAGATATTTATGATACATTGATCATGTTTGGAAGATATCAAGATGATCAAGGAGAACAACATCGGTCTACTGTTAATGTTATCCTTATGTATTTGAGAATAACATAGGATATGTTTCTAGTGTGTAGGGGATATGAGCAGCTAGTCATCAGGGGTTATATAGATGTTAGTTTTCAGATAGATCATAATGATATGGAGTTACTATGATGACATGTTTTCTACTTCAATGAATGAGCTGTGAGTTGGAAGAGTTCAAAGCAACATGTTTTCACTAATTGTATAGTGGATTTTGAGTGTATAGTGTCTTTTGATATAGCCATGGAATTCCATTGGATATGTATATATGTCCAAGGTATATTTTTGTTACATCGAAGTAAAGATACTATCACATTTAATATTGATAATACTAAAGTGGTGGCTATTGAAAAAGACCAATGGTCACACAAACGGACAAAAAATATACTCCAAAAGAATCTTCTCTTGACGAGATTCTATAAAAGGGTTGAATTTGTAGTAAGTAGATTAATAATTGATGAGAACATGATGGATCCATTGAATAAATACCTATCTCAGCAGAAGCATTATTATCATGTGAGAGCTAGCCGACTGAAAGTTGTCAGGAGCTGGCTGTACTAAAAGAGGGAGTATGTTGGAGTTGGTACCCTATAACAAACTTCTTCAAACATTTTGATAACTTGTATTCATAGTTATGAATATTAATAAACTTATTATCAAATCATGATTTTTATTTTTCTTTAAAATGTATCTGATAAAATCTCTAGAGAAGCTGTCATACGAAAAGGTCATAACAGTTCTCCACAATGATGAGAAATCATAAGTGTTAGGAAACGATTCTTAAATATATGTTATATATTCTGATCATGTAATTGTATTGATAAAAATGATACTAAATATAATTGTTGAGGACTCATAGGTCTTTTAGGCACATTCATATGGTGTAAGCCCTTGGTAATATCCAGTGCGTGACATTGTGAGAACAAAACCCACTTGCAGGAAATCAACATTCTTATGTGTCATTTGATGTTTCTATTCACACACATGTGTATTGATCCTTATTCATTATGATTATTATTAATTAGCATTATGAGTTACATACATTTATTTATTTATGAAAACTGTGATGAAATATGTTCCGGGGAAGGTAGGATATATTTGGTGTGTAACATGTAATATTACATTAATGAATAATGCGGGAAAGGATTTTTCTATTCCGTTATTTGACATGATTAAATATATAATACCCATTGAATGAAATTATAGAGACATAATAAGTCTAAACCCAATGTTTTATATAGGTTCAATTTCATGGAATTCAAATAAATATACATCTAGGATATATATTGATGGTACCAACATTCATCTTGCATGATTACAGATATCAGGATAAAGGAATTATATTAAATTATAAGCATCTGTATGAAATGTTATGTCATTGTAACAATATATTCATTCTCTATGGGTGCCATGATGTGATACTAGATGGTAAACATAGAATTTAGGCTACTTTTACTAATTCTAATAATAAAGAGTCCTGAATAGTAATACACTATATGTATCAAAAATATAAGTTAAATAAAATATTATTATATATTATTTAAAAATTTGAATTAATATTACTCCAGCACATGGTTTAATAATTATTCATGTTTTAATGATCACATATATCGTATCACTAAATATTTTAGAGAATATAATTTGAGTAGAATATTTAATAAATATTTATTTTTTTAGTGAATACAACATTTTTTTATTTATTGTAGAATAATGCAGTTATATTTATTTATTAAATAAACAGTCATTATTCAAGAAATGATAAATATTATGGGGGAATGGAGGACCAATACTTTATGTCTATTGAGAAATAATATATATTTAATGTTATTTTTTAAATAATATTTGATATAATTCTCAAGTTAAGTGAATATCAAGGAAATAATTATATTTTTTTAGAAATTCGGTTGCACAAAGAATAAAATGAATATTAAAGTGAACTTGTTGAAATTAGTATTTATAATCCATAGTAGTATTTAAACCCAACAATATTATTTTTCTAAAAGGCTAATTCATTTGTTTGGTTTTGCACAACATATTTTAGGGAATCCTCTCCAGAACAAGAGATATCAATTCTCAAAGAACTCTCCCATGAATGGAGATAAATCCTCCCCCAAAATTCTCTTTCATGTAAATAGAGATCAAGAATAATGCATTGAAAGTGATTATTATGGAAATCAAAGGCGAATGACAAAAGTGATAGGATATTAAGTGCTAGAACCTAGAGATTACAATGCCGATGTTTGCTAAATTTTGGAATTCATATGGATCATAACTAGGAATAATATGGACATAATTAATATAACTCAATGATGGTGAAACACAATGTTATTGTTAGACTCATCAATGAAAAAAAGACCAATAATGTAATTATTTAATTACTTAAATAAGTTACAAAAACATTGTGATGACCCTGGACTTGGTTCCAATATTCTACCCCTTGTCTATTTTTATTAATTAATTTTTTTAGATTATGGAAATCATCATCATGAAAATCTCAAATTTATCCTCGATCATGAAAAAAGTAATATTTGGGAGTGACCCATCACATGCTTTGGAACCTTCATTTTGGTCCAATAAACAAGTGATGATATAGAATTTTGAAAATTGATATCATGTCAACATGTTCTTCTTGAATGTATCACAATTCATGGGAACCAAGTTTAAATCCTCATGTCATTTTTATGTTTTATTCAGTGATACCACTTGTAGTATTTTAGTGAGGATGTGAGTATGGAGATTTAGGGAACGGTTAAAAAATACCAACCTATGTGGATACCACGTCAAAAATGATAAATAATGTAAAAGGTGAAGATTGGATAAACGATCATACACTCCAACACCCCCACCCCACATTCACTCAAGGTATATCAAAGATTAATAGATCTATGTAAAATATACATCAAGTTTGACATCATAAGTATACATCTCTAAAGAAACCAAATCATTCTATTAGTTCAAATAAAATACGAAAGAATGAATCATTCCTATAAAATGGAAATGTAAACATATATTGATGTTTTTTTTATTATTTTGGAATGGTTTTATTATAAAAAAAGATTTATTTTATTTTTTCTACTGATTTTTTGATTCCCTATTTATTAATATCATTCTATATGTAAATTTATTCTTTATTTGGTTTTAATTTTCATTTTTTTGGAATATTTCTAGATAGTTTTTATTTAAACGTATTTAAAGTTGAATATCCCTAAAAAAGTGTTGTGTTACCATATTGTGACATATTGATGGAGTGGATTTCCCTTACATGAACTAGTTTTATCATTATTATGGTGTAGTTTTTGATGTCTTACCTTTATAAAAGGACCATAAGACCCATACACAGTGGGTCGTTTTTGTAAACTTTTTGGTTTGTGGTACCCCTGTGAAATAGGTGTATAGCCCTTAAAAATTGGGAGATCAGTCCATATGTAGTTCTAAGTCAACTATTATGAAACACCTAATATTTATGTTTAATGAAATAGATTTTTTCAAAAGAATCAGGGCCGAACACATGTCCTGAAGTATTTGGAGGATGGTCGTCATGTTTTTTCATTGGATTTAATAACCTGATTCTCTACTTCTATAGTATAGAGAGAATGGTCGAATATTATAGAAGGTTAAACTTATAGGTAAATTGAGAGGAGGGAGGTATATAATCCAAAGGTGAGAGATTATTCATGGACATGTTAGAGATGATGCTTGTTGTTTACTCTATGAAGATAATTATACTAGAGAGCATGAGTATTGTGAATTATGAGAATGATGATTGTGGCTTAAAAATATATTTTAGAGATCATTAACATTTCATGTTGAAATATTTTATATATGATCCATCTTGACATCTTCATGTTCATGTTGAATTTTTCTTGGCTTATTTTATTACTTCTTTTTTACAGCTATTTGTCTGTGATTTATTGGGTTGTTACTTTAGAATAATTTGATCTTATTATTTCCCTCTCTCAAATTTCAGTAATATGCTCCAATTTTTTGTTTTATAAATATCAATATTGAAGTTATGGTGTTGTTTTTGTCCTGTATTAGGACCACAGTGGTTGGAACCACAAAATAATGTTTCATTATTTTTCGTTCCAGGATTATTCTTTTGAAAAAATTTATTTATTTTCTTTGTTTCATTACATTTATTCTTTCAGTGTCTGGATTTTCTTAAATTATAGTTTATTTGAAAGTATCTATCTTTATTTTCGATGTTTCTTGATATTAGAGGAAAAAATTAGTGTGTCATAAAATATAATTCCAAATATAATGACAAAAAATTTATAAATTATCATCACCCCCAAAATTACTATGAGGAACATTTTGAACTATTTAATGAAAAAAATGACAATAATGTATCACTAAAATCCACAATTAATTCATAATATTTAGGATAATTATAAGAAACTAAAATCTAATTTGGTTTCTTGAATCAAATAATGCAAAAAATACTTTCTAATGAATATCATGAATAGAGCTGATAATGAATGATTATCGAAAATAAATATTTTTTCAAAACATTATTTATATAATGAAAAAATATATTATTTAATGAGCAGATATATAATTAAATTTTTAATATTATCTATTTCGAAATTTTGGATCCGTGAATTGGGAAAAATAATAAATTTAAATTTACCTTCCAAAAGAAAGTTTTATAAAAAAATTATTCATGAGAATACTCTTTAAAACTGTACTGATAATAATTGATCAATCCCTAAAATGATTTTTTAAAATATAAATTCTAATCCTTTTGACTTATATTTTTTTATTATCTATTATTTATTTTAGAATAGTTTTATATTAAAAACTAGGTGTGATGAAAATATAAATTAGAAAATTTTAGTAATCAATAATATTTATACATTTCAAATATTAAATGTTTAATAAGATAAATATAAAAAATATTTACAAAGGAAGAGTAAATGAAAATATTTCTATTGTTAATTATCTATAATTGTTTTCTTTTGAAAAAAAGGTGAAAAAGTATATTATGTTCTAGAAAGTTTAAAATATGAGAGAGAAACAACAAAACCAAATCTTAAATTCATTACATATATAAAATAATTACATTTTATGATATTTGTCATGTCATTCCCAACAATCAACAAAAATAAAATAACCTTTTATCATATACGAATTGGAAAATAAATCAAAATAAGAGTTATTCAATCATAAAATTTTGTAAATTCAACATATTTCAAATAAATTTTTTATTTAAGAACATCATCATTAAATATATAAAGAATCATATATCAGCATCAAAGAAACATAATATAAATATATATATAAAATATGAAATATTATTTTAATAAAACTATGTATTTAGGATATGTTAAATAATTAAGAGACAATAAAACATAAATATAAAAAAATGGTCGACATTAATAATGGAATCTAATTCTTATATATTTAGATGAAAAATTATAACCATGATCATATGAAATTTTTTATGAAAATATCACACAAACAAAAGAATAAATATATAAGTGAAGATGTATGTGTTGATAATGGTGAAATAACTGAATATGAGAGAGATAATGAGGACATACGGTGATAGGGTGTGGCTATGGAAATCTTGTTTTCATATATAACATTGTTCAATTATTTGTGTAGTTCCATTTTGATATATATAACACTATTTTTTATGATTACCAGCTGATATAAATCTTTTTGTATTCTTTAATAATTTTGTTTCTCCTCTAATACCATTACTCATCCCATCATCTTCATTAAAATTAATACTCTTTACTATTATAGACACAGAAAAATAAAAATGAAATTTTTTTGTATGTAAATTGGTTTAAAAATATTTAATAAACATAATAAATTTATTATAGTTTTATAATTTTTAAAATTAAGAATTAATTTTTTTAACATTGAATTAATGATGTAAAAAAGAAAATAAATTACTTATTCAAATTAAATAGTTAATTCATTAGAGTTAAATATAAAACTGCATTACTAATTGAAAATTATCATTTTTGGTAAATTTATTACACTTTGACCATATAATTTCTTGTTTAATACAAATTTAAATAAAAACAAGTGATTTACATTAAGAAATTAATAAATTAGCATGAAACTCTACTATCTCAGAATTTCAAAAAATACAGATTTATGAAACATTTTTTTAAATATAAATAATGCATTGTTTTCAAATTCATGCTTTCTTCTTAGGTAAAAATTATAAACTCTACCTCAAAATAAAAAATTATAAAAACACACATGAAATTCTAGTGCTCCCTAAAATAGAGAAGTGAGTCCTAAATACCCTATAGATTAATATTATTTACCATGCAATGATTATCATCATTAAAAATATGTTGTTGCATTATTTTTTTTATTATAATAAATTGATGGTGAAATAAAATATTATTAATATAGAGTGACATAAGGAGTCAAGGGTCATGTAATTGGTTTATTTGTGTTGTGGAATTTTTATTCAATATATTAAATGATGGATATTGTCAATAAAATAATCAATTGAATGGGGTTATGTTTGGAGAGTACATTGATATTTTATTTTTAATATATTTTATATATATTAATAATGTTATTTATGCATCCAAGAAATAAAATATCTTCACTACATGTTGTAAACCATAATGATTTTGTTCTATATTAAACTGGTACCAAACTGACACACATTAATGACATAATCATTTAATTACAAATTATCACACACATGATCATAATTAGAGTTAGCCAATTGAAAAATGTAACATAAGGAGAGAAGGAAACTTAAGACTTGATAATAGAAAATACATAAAACAAAACCGAATATATCATGTTGTGTCAGAAAATTTCTTAAGAATTATAACACCATTGAAAAAAGAACAAATATTTAGTGTAGTGTAAATGGTTTTAATTTTTACAATATAACAGAAGTTATAGAACATTAGAAATTGAAAACTCATACACCCTGATTCTAAAATATAGTTCTATAGAACATATAAAATAAATCCATCATATGTTTTCCAAATAAAAATTTACGTTATGGTGAAAATTGTGGAGATGAACTCAAATAAAGTATTTGATAAAAACCTGAAAGAACCCACAATATGTATCTGAATAAGAAATAATATACAATAATAGATGAATCATAAAAGATTATCTAAATCCCCCAATAGTGTATAAAATATGCATACTTCATGAAAAAATCTGATATAACAGATGGATCGATAGAGTGAATATAAAAGGGTTGAAATAGGGAAGAAATATAGTCTATATCATATTTCATACTTGATTCAAAAGAAAACTCCAAAATAGGATAAATAATAAAATAAACAATAATGTATTAGATTTAATTTTTTAGAAGATGACTTTAGATAATTAAAAATAATAGAATGGTCATGGTTTCAGATAATTAGAGAAGAACCTACGATTATAACCAATGTAACTATCAGATTTAGGGCACATTTTAGTACAAGAAGGTGGACATGTTTCAAAAAAACATAAACCTCTATAATAATTAGTGATTATTGAGGAATAAATTTATAATATAGAAATGTTTTAGTGAATGTTAAAATTTATGAAGAATATTTTTTCAGCATTAACTATACAGGTGATGTATGGAAAATAATATATTTTTGTTGAGGGGGAACTCGGAGGCCTCTTCCGGAGAAAATCTAGTCAGGGCTTCTCTTTTCTTCTACGGTTGTAGCCATTGCACCGGTCCCTCCACCGTTGATGGGGGGACCCCCCTCGTCGTCCTCAAAAGGTGTTTCCCCTTCTTTAATTCCCATCTCAAATCTAAATATTCTCCCTCTTTTTCCTCAAATTTTGTTAGGTCTGAAAGCTCTAGAGTGGCAATGGGTGTCCCAACCTTTATTTATCTTCAGCAGAATCCTCAAAATACTGAAATCTTTTGAGGCATACCATAGTGGGTAGGGTTTATCAGTGATGGCCTTCTGTGGATTCGTTTGATCGGCACATCTTCGACTCATGGGGTTTTCATGATAGGGTGGTTGTGGGGATGTTGGATATTCGACACATGAAGATGAGATTTTCCTTAGAGGATGATTTCAACAAGTCATGGGAAAGGTTACATTGCCAGTTCAACAGCTTCAGATTCTTCTATTTCAGGTGGTCCTTTGAGTGTCATGTGAATCGAAACCCTCTACCTATGGCAATTGGGGTATGTTTTCCCAATCTTCTCTTGCCTTTTCACAATCCATTGGTTCTGTGTTTTCTTGGGAACATGATTAGTAGGTATATGTGTTCAGATAGTTGAACGGAATCCTTGTGTCATCCTATCAATCCATGCATCTATGTCGAACTCGATGTGTCTAAAATAGGCAATTTTAGGCGATGGGGTTTTTTTTAATTTTATGGGGTAGGGTTTAAATTAATTGGGGAAATGGGGTTGTCCAGCGCCAAATGAAGTGGCGATGGACAAAAAAGTGACAAAGCGCCACTTGAAGTGGCGCTTTGACCACTTCGGCCCCACACCCCAACCCCATATATATATATATAATAACCTTATTAATTATTCTAAATTTAATTACTAAAATAAATAAAATAATTATAATAAATATAATTAAAAAAATAAATACAATAAATACATAATTCTATTTTTTATAATAAATATATATTTATGATAAATTATATTTATTATAATAAATCTATTTATATTTAATATAAATAAAATATATACATTAATTATATTATATTTATTATGGTTATATATTTATTGTATTTATAATTATATATTTATTATAATTCTATATTTATTATATTTATAATTATATAATTATTATAATTAGAATTATAGAAATTATAATAAATTTATAATTATAAAAATAAAAATTATGATAAATATATAATTATGATAAATATATAATAGTAATAAATATATAAATATAATAAATATTCAATTATAAAAAAATTTTTAATTATAATAAATGTATAATAAAATAAATATATAAATATAATAAATATAAAATTATAATAAATATATATTTATAAATATAACAAATCCATAATTATATATATATATAATAAATTTATTTATAATAAATTTATTTATTATTATAAAAATAATTACAAAAACAAATACAATAAAATAAATATAATATAAATTATATATAATATAATCAAATATAATAAATATAATATAATACATAATAAAATAAATTTATTATAATAAATTATTATACATAAAAATAAATTTAATATAATGTAATTAAAAATAATTAAATATAACATCCGCCACTTGAAGTGGCGCTTTGACCAGCCCCACACCACCCCCAACCCCCATATATATATATATATATAATAAATTTATTATAATAAATTATAAATAGAATATAATTAAATATAAAAAAATATAATAAATAAAATATAATAATTATAAATATAAATAATTATATAATATAATTATATAAAAAAATAAAATATAATACATACATAATAAATTCTAAACATAATAAATATAATAAATTATAAAATTAATATAATTATATAATAAATATAATTATATAATAAATTATAAATATTATTATTATTATATAATTATAAATAAAATAAATATAGATATGGTAATTATATAATATATATAAATAATTACATATTACATTTATTATATTATAATTATATAATAAATGTATTATAATAATTATTATACAATTATTATACATATTTATTATAATAAATGTACCAAATAAATGTAGATTTATTATAATGGATAAATAATATTTATTATAAATATAAATATAAATATACATTTATTATAATTAAATATTATAATATTTATTATAATAAATATACATTTATAATAAATGTATTACAAATATTTATTATACATTTACTACACATTTACTATACATTTATTATAATATTTATTATGATAATATTTATTATACATTTATTATATATTTATTATAATAAATATTATAAATGTATATTTATTATAATAATGTTTATTATACGTTTATTATAATTTATTGTCCATTTATTATAATATTTAGTATAATAGTATTTATTATACATATATTAGATATTTATTATAATAAATATTATATAATTATAATTTTATATTTATTATTATTATTATTATATAATTATTATAATTTTATATTTATTATATTTACATATTTATTATTACTATATATTTATCATAATTTTATATTTATTATAATTATTATATTTATAATTATAAGTTTATTATAGTTCTATGATTCTAATTATAATAATTATATAATCATAAATATAATAAATATATAATTATAATAAATGTATAATTATAAATACAAAAAATATATAGTTATATAATTATTATATTTATAATTTATTATATAATAATTATTAGATTAATAATTTATTATATAATAATTTATAAATACATAATAAATTAAAATAAATATAACTAATATAATAAATATAGTATATTTATTATATAATTATAAATATAAAAAAATACAATATATACATAATTATATTTATATTTGTTATATTTATAATTATTATATTTTTATATTTTTATTTATTATGTTTATAATTATCTAATAATTATATTTATAATTATATAATTATTAATTATACTTAATATATATAATAAATATAATAAATACAATATAATTATATAATTATATAATTATTATATTTATAATTATTTGATTATTATGATTTTAAATATATAATTATCATTATAATATATATTTATATTTATTATATAATTATTATATTTATATTTATTATATTTATAATTATATAATAATTATTATATTTATAATTTATTATATAATTTTTATTATATTTATAATTTATTACATTTATAATTTATTATATTTTTAATTTATTGTATTATATTTATTATATTTGATTATATTATATTTAATTTATAATATATTTATTTTATTGTATTTATTTTTGTAATTATTTTTATAATAATAAATAAATTTATTATAAATAAATTTATTATATATATATATTATGGATTTGTTATATTTATAATTATATAATTATTATAATTTTATATTTATTATATTTATATATTTATTTTATTATACATTTATTATAATTAAATATTTATTATAATTGAATATTTATTTGATTTATATATTTATTACTATTATATATTTATCATAATTATTATTTTTATAATTATAAATTTATTATAATTTCTATAATTCTAATTATAATAATTATAAAATTACAAATATAATAAATATAGAATTATAATAAATGTATAATTATAAATACAATAAATATATAATTATAATAAATATAATATAATTAATGTATGTATTTTATTTATATTAAATATAAATAAATTTATTAATATAATTTATCATATTTATATATTTATTATAAAAAATAGAATTATGTATTTATTGTATTTATTTTTTAATTATATTTATTATAATTATTGTATTTATTTTATATATATATATATATATATATATATATATATGGGGTTGGGGTGTGGGGCCGAAGTGGTCAAAGCGCCACTTCAAGTGGCGCTTTGTCACTTTTTTGACCAGCGCCAAATGAAGTGGCGCTGGACAACCTCATTCCCCCAATTAATTTAAACCCTACCCCATAAAATAAAAAAAACCTTTTGCCTAAAATTGCCGTCTAAAATATCATTTGCGTGTGTGTGGATCACTATAGGTGAAGAGTACTGATGCAAGCAGTGCGTGGTGTATGAAGATTGGACAAATTTTTGCTTCAGCTATAGGCATCTGGTTCATTCACTGGACACTTGTCGTATGGGGGGCTTGGAATACCATGAGGTAGTGCAATATGAGAGAGGAGGAACCTGAGGTGCACATTGATGGAGAGGTCTTAGTGTAGTGTCTCCCTATGGTCGAAGATCAAGTGGCAGGGGTGTCTTTGGAAGTAAGTGAGTGTAGGATATCAATCATGTCGTATTAGTGGGTAGTGATACGGCACTTGAGGTAGGGTCAGGCAGGATGAGGCAAAACATTCTTACTATGATGCCTCTCATGGATAGGGTGATGAAGGACTATCTGGCTCAGGTGGAAGTTGCTCGAATGGGATGTCAGGAGTCTAGGAATAAGACTATGGTGGTGAAGGTGGAGGACAGAGAGGATAACGGCCTTGGAGAGTTATCTGATTCAGATGGTGGTGTGTTACTGAAGGGGAATAAAAAGCATGTTGTGGAGGTGGCTGATAAAACTAGTGGTGGTAAGGAAGGGGGTTCGGAATCCATGTATCGCTCCTTAATCTAGTTGAGAAACAAGTTTTAAGCACTTAACATGTAAGTCTTGAGCTCTGGCCAAGCTAATTCTTCAGAGATAGACTGGGGATGCTTGCATGAGTGAAATGGAGATCACTGCCATTCTGTAGGCAAAGCGTCATGTCCGGAGAGAAACCAGAGTAATAAGAGGAGGAAGGGGCGGAGGGATTACTCATCCTTTAAAACTCCTCTTGAGACTCATTCAGAAGTAAAGGAATACTCCGAAAAGGATTACAGAAATGATACAAACCAATAGGGACATGTGGCACATGGGGAGAAAACATCGAACTTACTGTTAAGCTTAGAGGATGAAGTGGTTGAGCAGGTCCTGCTTCTTAATGCTTTGGAGGAGGAATCAGCCAAAATTATGGGGAGGTCTTTTAGGGAAACCCTTAATGATAAGTAATACACATGGGTGGAAAATCAAGACCTCATTCTTAACAGGGTCATAAATAAAGGGAATATTAGCATCGAGGTGTATATATATTCAAGGGACCATCTTACCTTAGAATTTGACAATCTGGTGGGGAAAGATCTGGAAACGCATGTAACTTCTATCACATGTAAATTTCTTAAGGAAAAGGAGTCATGTAATATAAAATTAAACATCAATTAATATTGTTAAAGTGGGAAATGTTGTTGTTTGGGTTGAACTATTTTCTAGTTGTCAGCTGTTGCTTTTGTTTTTTGTGTGCTTTTTTTTGGGGGTGATATGTCCAGTATATCTATGATCTACTTCATATGGGGTTTAGATCATGAAACCTTATACTATTCATTCCATTTGGACATGGACATTGAGAGGTTATGGATAAGCCATTGGTTTTAGGATTGTCTTAGCGTGGGACATCTAGCCGAGTGGTCATGCATTAGTGGGTTTTTTTCACAAGGTTAACGTTGGGGGAGGTAGATTCAGTCGGGGTTTGGATGTTTTATATTTTGTCTTATTGGATAAATGATTGACATTGTGGTTCTCACTTTTCCCTTAAAGTGTTTTGATAATAAAAAATTAATTTTCAATCAGTCAATATAGTTTTTGTTCCATTTATATATAATATCATATATATTTTGTATCATTACAACATATTTCTATAGAACTAGACACATTTTGAGGTTCTCAATATAGGATGAAATGACCACTCATGGTATTTTATCATTGAGAGTGGGAGGGGTGAATCAGTGATACTCATTTTCTTTTATGTTTATTTTCCATTGAAAAAAACATCACCTCCTATTAGAGAATTATATTCCCTGTTAAAAACAAATACGACACACATCCATATGAACACAAATATTTAAAATTTTCACTATCCAAAAATAAAAGCTACGTAATTGGTGTGTTTTTGAAATTACCCAATACCATACAATCGGCTTCGAATACTATCATTGGAATACAACGTGATTGATATACTCTAAAACTCACGTATCACTATGACAAAATCGGTCCAGTGTGTGTGCACCCTCCTAGCACAAAAGGGCAATAAAATTTCTTTTGTAACAACTCATTATACTTGTTCTTATTTTTAATTCACTAAATGTATTCTATTGTAAACCAATTCTTCTTTTCCTTACCCAAAAGAAAGGTAAGAACCTCTTAGACTATGTAAAAAAAATATCTAATTAACCTGATTATTATGCTCCTAGTCCGATTCTTCTCAATTTTAACTTAAAATTGAATATAATATAATATAAAAGGCTCCACTATAATACTTTTATACAATAGTCTATACAAATAGAATCCGCACCACTTCAAAACATGTACGTAGTAGTCAAGACAAATAGAATTGGCACTACTTCAAAAAATGTATGCAATAGTCATGAAAAATAGAATCAACATAACTTCAATACATGAGACTGATAAAAAGACTCAGTATGATTCTTCCTCCACCTGAGAATCCCAATATAGAAACACCCAGTATGGAAAAATCAAAACTTAATAATTCAACCTCATATGATGAACACTTTAAAACAAAATTCAAGCTGAATACTCTTCACCTATACTTATCTCTCAAAAACTCAAAGCTTCTCTTTCCCCTGCTATTAATAGTGATCATATCAGAAAGTAAAAATTACCTCCTCCTTCTATAGGTGACAATTGGAGGAAATCAAAAAGTTTTTACCATTCACTCAAATTTTCCCAAATTTGATTTTCCCACTAAAATTACGGGATTCATTTTTTCTTCGTCAAAGTTTCTCGAAGATTCTCGAATCATCTCTAAACATCATCTCAATCATCAGATCATTAATTTGTATTTCCATACACATTGCATATTCCAAAAATCTAAATAATGTTTTCTTTTAGAAAACTTGAAATGTGGTTACTATTGTAGAGTATGATTGTTTATATGTATGATAGTCTTTAATCAGCGTAATAACTTTTTATTCACTTTCATCTATGAGTCTGATGTAAAGCAAAGTCATTACCCTTTTGGCATGACATGAATCGTCTCTTAACATTCTCTTTCCATTGGCACGACTCTTTTCTCTTTTCCATTAGGATGACTCTTTCCATCAGGATGACTATTTCTATCAGCACGACTATTCCATCAGCATCGTTATACCATCGGCATGACTATTCCATCAGCATGACTGTCCCAGCGGCATGACTATTCCATCAGCATGACTATTCTATCGGCAAGAATCTACATCTGATGAAAAAAAGTGAATGATGCGATGACTTGATAGATATTTTATTATTTCATCAACAAGAATTTTCCATCATCACGACTATTCCATCTACACGACTTGGAGTCCAATCAGAAATGAAGTTAATATTGTGTCGTATTGACAAATCTTTTCTTGTTTCATCAACATGGGTTTTACATCGGCACAACTATTCCACTGGCATGACTATTTCATCAGCATGACTCTATGTCTGATGCAAAAAAAAGTGAATACTTTTTCTGCTTGACAGATATTTTCTTCTTTCATCAGAATGACTTTTCCATTGGCATGACTATTCCATCAGCACAACTATTGCTTTAACATAAATCTGAGTCTAATGAAAAAAAAAGTTAGTACTATGTTGGCTTGATAGATATTTTCTCCTTCCATCAGCATGAATTTTCAATCAACATGACTATTCAATTGGAACATCTATTCCCTCGGCACGTCTTTGAGTCTGATAAATAAAATAGAGAATTCTGTATCGGCTTGACAAGTCACTTATTCTTTCAACTGCATGGATTTTCTATCTACATGACTATTCCATTGTCATCACCATTCCTAGATTATCAATAGTCATCACCATTAACCACTTTCCAATAGTCATAGTCGTTCACATCTTTTAAATATTCACCCCCATTCAAATATTTTCAATAGTCATCACCATTCATAGCTTTCCAATAGTCACCACCGTTCAAAACATTCCACTAGTCATAACCATTATAATATTTTCAATAGTTTCCACCATTCACAGCTTTTCACTATTCACCACCATTCTTAGCTTTTCAATAGTCATCCTCATTCACAACATTTTAATAGTCACCACCATTCACATATTTTCATTAGTAACCGCCATTCACTACTTTTCACTAGTAATCACCATTCATATCTCTTCAATAGACATCACTTTTTAGTGATTTTCCATATTCATGACTACTTTAACATTCCTATATATTTCATAAACCATTCATCATATGTTTTACCGTGTACTTATGATTCATGAGAATTCAAAAATAGTAAAGAATCGTCATAGTTAACATAGGAAAGTATCATAACATTCCATTCATTCTAGTATCTTTCTTTCCTTCTCATCCTAAGGATAGACTTTCTGAAATCAAGAGTCTGATTCTTTAAAAAACAAATATCCAATATAATTGTATCCAAAACAATGTGAAGCGGTTTCTTTTCTTCACAACCATCCTTGTCAACATAAGAAAACTCATGAAACCTTCATCACCATTATCAACATCCTTTCTTTCTTCAGCATACTGATTGATTGGCAACAAATATAACCAAAACATATATTGGGCCTAAAAATCTCTCCTATCTATTTATTTTCAATAACTACATAAATAACTTCAACCATATTAAACTTTTATTTATTTTAGTTTTATTCAATCCTTTCATTCTCCCCCTCTTCCTTTTATCTCTCCTTGATTTCTCTTATCTCTCCCCCATTTTCACAATCAAATTTAAAGGTTTCATCATGATAAGTTCCTCTCTTATTGAAAAAAGATATTCATTTCGAGTTTTAGGAACCATTATTCAACCATGGTATCACATGAGTTCCTAAAAAATAACCTTTAACTAAATAACACTATGTCTATGTGGGATAACCTGGTGTAGAAAAAAAATAGTGTATAGTCGAGGTGATCAACGTTGTCCATAATAAAACTTTTATGTAATACCTTTTCATATGTCTTCCAACTTTCTCATGATTAATGAAATTCTTGAAGGAGTGTATCAAAGACAAAAGTAATCTTCACCCATCTCAATGAACACATTATAATGTTCAGATGTATAAAAACACAACTTTTTAAAACAAAATTTTTTCACTTATTTATTACATTATTTTTCATGAAATCTAAGAGACTCATCAATTACATCTTCCTTAGTTAAACAACATCATTTAACTACATGTTAGCACAACTATACAAATATATTGGGAATAATGAGGAACCTTGATTTTTTTGTTAGAAACAACAATTGAAATAAGAGTCATATCTTTTTCTTTCCATCTTCTTCTCATTCTAAAATTTTCATTGGATGTGCTTTCATCCTAATATTCATCCTTCTCAAGTTTTGTAACACCATTTTTCATATCTATTGAATCTTCTAATGAGGATTTCAACTTTTCTCCATATTTAGAAACATCCTTGTTATAATCAGTTTTTTCCATGTTGTCCATTATTATCTTTTTCTCTGGAAATGTAGTTGAACATGTTTTGATATCAGTCCCTTATTTATTATCTTCACCATTTTTTGATAATTTTCTGTCAGCATTTCCCATATCTTCAGAAATATGCTTTTTTCTTTTTTTTCACTATCTTTTGTGATTCTTCCAATATCATAGCCTGGTCAAAGTGTTCTGGCCAATCAACTAAGCACTCTTTCTTTTGAAACTTAACACATCTTTCTTTTTTGACATACAAAACATCCAACTTCTTAGAATTGATAAGATTGTTTTTTTGTTCCGGTATCAAAACAAGGAATCCTTTTGTAAGGTTTCCATATTTCTCACAGATTTTACAAATAGTTTTTAATGGTTGGAACATATTTTCAATTTTTTTACTTCATTATTCACATATTTCTTCAACACAACCTTCTTAGACTTCTTCTTTAGATAGAATTTACTCCCCCTTAAACCATTCCTTTTATATCCTGAGAAACAATAAAAGTTTTTTTGGTTGAACAAACAAATATTTTCTGTATGTCCAAATCCACCACAATACTAGCAATATCCATAAAAGAAGTATTTTCTTCCCAAAAAATCTGTATTGTCCAGAATTGTGAATGTGTTTCTCAGCAACCTTCTTCTCTTTCTTTTTAGATCCACCAAACATTCAATTATTGATCATATTTATTCTTTTATTTTCTAAATTATCAGAACCATAAGTGTTGGAAACATTTCAAGATTCATAATGTTTCAAAACATTCCTACCCTTGTTGGTATTACCTACATACATAACATTACCAACATTATCCTTTTAAAAAAACCATTCTTATTATCACCCATTGAAGGTAAATTTTATTGAGCCTTCTTAGGTTTCTCATTCTGAGAACATCCAAAAAAATTTGTGATGGATTTTGGGAAACTTTTATTTCTAAATTTAACTTACAATAACTTTTCTTGGACAAGTACCAACCCTTATTCCTATTCCTTCAGCTAAATTTCTAGATACTCATTACTATTCCTTTCTTCTTAAATATATTTCTTAAAATCATTAATATCTTTCTCCATATACTCTTCAAAGAATCCATTTTCGCTTGTCGGGAAAGATTCATCTTCCAACATTTTGTTTTGCTTTTCAAGATTTTCAATGTTTCTCAAGCATTATTTAAATTCATCTCTCAAATTCACATCAAGTGGTGTATATTATTAATCATAAATACTTATTCTGAATTCATCATCATTCATTATTACAATAAAAGTATTTCCCTCATCATTCATAATGGTATTTTCAGATTTAGCTTCACATACTTCATCTTCTTCAGCACAACGACTTTCATTACTGGATGAATATTTTCAGTAACAATTAAATTGAATGTGTTTTCTTCACCAACATTTGTAACATCATCCCTATAATTTTCTATAGAAAAAAATATTCTACTTTTGTATATGGAAAACCTCTTATATTCCCTCTTGGAATATAATTTTTCTTTATCACCATTTTTCTTCCAAGGTATTCTTGGCATTCTTTCTTCATATTTACATTCTTCTTTATCACATTCTTCTTCATCTCCTCTTTGAGAAAAATTGGAAAAGAATTCCTAATGACTCCAAAGTGTCGAATCTATAATAATATTACCTCGAACATTAAATGATCCTACCTCACCACTCTCTGGAATAATCTAAACCACATGGAGTTGACCCACCCCTCTACACTAGGCCCTAACCTGAGTAACCTACACTACACTACCTTGATGGTAAGAATTGTCTCATCCAAGAGTTCCATGTCCCCCACCCCTACTGGTACAACCTATAGTTATCCAAATTCCTACTTAATATGGGGTAGATGACCCCCTTCCTACACTCAGCATCTACTTCTGAAATCCTTCATTTCCCGGCTGATGTGGGTTTCTGTTGAACATCCGGATGTGTCCTAACCTATCGCACACTCGGCACTCGACTGGTGGAATTGGATACTGACCACGCATGTGCCCTATCCTACCACACTGATAGAAAAAGATCCATACACCACTCTATGATGTTTTTACCTCTTTTATCTACTCTGCAAACTTCCACTCTGCTGAAAGTTTCCAAAATGGTGTTTCCTACCATAGGAAACCGCACTACTGGTCCACCCAGATTCCCTAACAAGCTCACTACCCATGGCCCCTTGAGGTTTACCTCCCTGATAATATCCTGATATACCACTTCATAAAACATATTCAGATGAAATATATTTACCTAAGACCAAATATCTTGTCTCAACACATCCTAGAAACATCTAGTAGTAGCTGCCTCATCTCCGGTCAAAGCTGGAACAAAGCGACCCAAATAATCTAAATGACTAGCGTAGTTCATCACCGAAAATTCCCCATGAGACAAACTCATAAAATATATTTCCTTTTCTTATCTCAAGATATCTAGATAAAAGTTCTCAAGAAACTTCTCCTGGAATTATTTCCTTAGTGTCTACTCAACCTATTCTGTTTGGTCCATGATGTCCCACAAACGCTTCGATTGGCCTCTCAACATATAAGCCGCTAACTTGACTTGATTCTCAACAAGAGTCTCTAGATGATCAATAATAGTATAGATGGACTCTGTCTAGAACTTTTATACCTATAGACCACCCTTTCTAGAAAATGTCATAGGGTGCTATAGTTTAACTCTCTGGTCAGCTCGAACATACTCTGTGCATCCCGCCCTAGGTCCCATTCCATCATCTTCATAAAACAAGGAATGTTCTTATGGAACTGGTCTTACCTTTCCACCTGAACCACTAGATTCCCCTAATCCACTAGCAGAGGTGAATTCTCGGTAACGTCTTCCAGTCACCCAACTATCACAGGTATTCATGGTGGAATTTCTCAAAATTTTCAAACAGAACCTTAGAATGAATCACTAAAGATATCACAAACATAAGGGATGATATAAGAAGGCTAATCAGTAGACATAATCAACCATTTTTTATACACCATTCCACTGTGATTTTCACATCCAATACCCTATCCTTAGCCATTCCTCCTAGACATGGTTAACCAACTCACACAGTTCCACATTCCACGTTACAGTAGAAATATCTTAACCCACATTACATTTTTATTGATCATGTACCTTTATTGTCACCCCACCATTTTACACCCCTTATTACCCTTTCACATCATCTTATTAGGAATAACTTCAACACTTTTAAAAGAAATAATGCATCCTAACCTTTACATCCAGCACACTCATTTGTGTGTGTGTCTACCATGATGCATGTAAATTATCTTTATAGGTTCCTAGGATGATGAATTAATTCACAACCTCATTTCATTAAAACCAAGAGTTAAATGTCACATAATCATTAAATCACACAACAAGTGCTTCACCAAATGGTGAAATATCATCAAATGTAACAACACATAACAAGAACAAAAGTCCCCACCAAAGGTGACAAGGGTTTTCCACTATACATGGGTTAGAAAATTCAAAGCATGAGCACATTACTAGGGCCCAACACTATCCTAACCTCCATATACAATCTCTAAATTGTAAGTAATAAAATGGAAATCCTCTTATTCTAATTTGTAACATCCTTGACTTGAGATCCACTAATTAGTTCCTCGATCCGGGTGGTTACATGAACTCAAGAACACCTCCCCATACAACAGAGGATGTCGATTAACAGCGAGGGTCTAAGTAGTCACATGGTGAGACTATACCCCCGTTATACTAGAGTAATCCGTAGCAGTAAAAATATAAATAGTGGAAACACTGTAAAACAACCACCATAATGCATAAATAAACCATTCCCAAACTGTGTACAACACAAACAATAGTAAGTATGCCATGCCTTTCCATAGTGAAAAGTGAACAAAAACTAAAATGAAAAAAAAACAACAAAATACCTAAAATGATGCTGGAAATAAGTCCTAAACCACATCCAAGCACATCCCAAATCCTGACTCAATTCCCAAGCACTGGGCCCTTTCCCTTCTCGTGGCCTGCAACCATGAAATATATCTGGGTACCCAATAGCGGGCCAAGAAGGGTGTGAGTATAACTCAGTAGGCCACCACCAACAGTCTCTAAAAAATATCCATCCCATAGATTGTACATGAAGTGGTAAAATAACATGTAAAGGAAACAGATTAGAAGGAAATGCTTAATTATGTTCTTTTCAGTTTACATATCAAATAACCCATACTCATTCCAAGATACATAAAATATCAATTCATGCTTTATATCTGCTCAATGTATTATGAAATATCAAGATTCACAACATGAAATAATTAAACAAGTCCTATCGCACTAGGAATCATAACTCAAAAAAATTAATTCTCCTCACCTCGAAACCTCAGTCCTGGTGGATGCAACCATTTGGGGAATGGAATGCTCTCCCCTTCCCTAACCCATCCATTTAGTTAGTGGATTTTAGAACCTCAGGCAAAACTAAACCCATGGGCATAGAACCTCATGTCAATACCCCACACTACCAATCCATGTGAACAAAATTTATTTAACATTCATCACATTCAACAACAATTCACAACCAAGAATCTCCAATTTCATTAAAAACATCACAACAAACATGTATATAGTTAGTCCCTTATCATTTCCCCTTATTTCACATAACCCCTTTTTAAGCAAACCAAACACCCACATAGGTCACCGCCCAACATAGGTGTTTTACAAGGACTCCCATTCACATCTTTCAAGCCTAATATCATTTTCACCTGAGGCACTATGTTCTCACACAAAACCCCTACATTTACTTGGCTATACTATATGTACGAGAATGTGGGAACACCCCATGGGAGGCCCTAAAATGGGTCACATATTTCTCCATGCATACCTAGGGGGCCATGTGGATTCCATTATGTTTTTTAGAAACCCAATACATTACAACACAATAATGGCATGAGGAAATTATCACAAGAGGGTAAGAATCAAAACCCTACATGCATAAATCTCCATATAACTCAAGGGATATAACTTATAGACCACATACCTCGAATCCATTTGTTAATTCCCTCTCAACTAAGGCCTTAGATCATGATCCATCACCCCTTTGAATCCTCAACCAAGATCTCACTGAGAAAGAGAGGTTTGATATATTCAGATGGAAATATCCCAAAATACAAGACCTAAACTGGAAAAGAGAGAGGAGGAGAATATTAGACTCACCTGGATCTTCGATTCACATCCAACGAAACTCCAAAATGTTCAAGAATCAAAGGAGATTGACCCTTGGATGTTTTTGGTCCATTTGGTTTTCTCTTAAGGTTATATGGGAGGAGGAGGAGGAAAATACCTAGAAAACAGAAAAACCCTAGAGTTTCAATTTTGTAATTTTTCAAAAGTTTCTGGGCCACATGGTTTACCCAAATGGATTTCCAAACCATGCGTAAACTGTTTGGATTCCACTATCCAAAATCCAACCTCCTATATGGTTTCCCTAGGATTTCATCACTGTTATCACTAATTATGCACAGACCATGTGACCTACCCATAAAACCCCCCTTTTCTTCTTATTCGTGTGCCGAAACCTCGAAACACCCTCGAGCCTCCTTAAAGACTTGGTTAATCCATTAGTTAACTAAAAATAAAGGGATTAAAATGAAATTTAAGTAGAACATACCTTATAAAGAAATCCACGATCGTACATGATGACTTGTGTGAAATATGTCTATCGTTGTAAATTTAGTAGATGATGATGCTAAATAATGAGGTAACTTATTTCCAACCCTAATTTTGTGAAGAAAAAACACTGCTTATGCAAGGTTTAACTGAAAAAAATGATAATATTTGAAAAATGTTAAAATTGCCGATTAGGGTTTCTTGATAGTGGATCGAAGATGGATGAAAATGGGATTAATGAAGGTGTATATGGGGAAGAGGTGAAGTGGTTAAAAAGTATTGGAGCAGGATAAATGGTGAGATGGAGAAGGATATGGAGGTGGGGAATTTCAGGTGAAGATGGTGAGGCATTTTGTATTTTAGGATGTTGAGTAGTGACAAGTCGTAGAGGTGAGGAATCAACTAAATGAGATAGGGTAAACAAATATGATTATAATTGTAGAGTGGGAATAAAGTGACAAGTATGGTTTGATGGATGTTAGTGGGGACATTTATATTTAGGAGGCCCTACTTTTAGTATACACAAAAAATATTATTAAAGAACATAAATTCCTAAGATAGGAATTCATATACCTTAATAGAAACATAATCATTTAGAATATTATATTCACTCTAGTTTATTTGTAACCATAGTGAACAATGTAAAGATATAATTAGATTATAATCTTCATAAAAAAACATGATCTTACAAAGTGATAAGAAAAACATGACAAAAAATGAAGTAGAAAATTTGACATATAGTTAAATATACATTCCTAGAAATTGTGGAATTGATTTTAAGAGGTTGTTTTGTGATTGAATGAACAAATAAAAAATTCCTCACATGAAGTAGAAAAGTAAATTTGTGTTCTATAAATGATGGGATAACCTAAATTATACCATAATTTCTTCAATGATTTGATCCTGGATAGCTTGATTTAGGAATGTTGGATTTAGTTTCATGGATATGATTACATAAAGTAGGTATACCAGTTTGGGATTAATGAAGGATGTTCAACACAAATATGTATGCGTAAAACCAAAAATTATAAACAGATTATAATGTGATTAGTGATATATAAAGGGAATGTTCGTGGAAAAAAATATTTTTGAAAAAGATAAGTCTTGATTTGATGTTAAAAAATCCAAAATTTATATCCATATAAAATAAACCATAGTTGGGATAAAATGTCACAGAAAGATGAGATATTATGAAAGATAAAACATACAAAGAATCATTGAGGTGGTATATGCTTCCAATGAATAAGACTTAGTTTAGGTAAAAATATAAATTTTTTAAAATAAGAAATGAATCAGAAAAATGGACTTTATGGATTATGGAAATCAACAAAAAATATAAAATATGAAATTAAAACCTTTGACATCACCTTCAGGATAGTATTAGATGATAAGGGGAGTAAAAGGAATAGGGAGAGACCAAGGTAGGGAGAGGAGGAGACCATGGGTTGTAGGAGGATAAGGTGTAGACCGAGGTGAAGGAACAAAAAAAGGTGGGGGAGATTAATGTAGAGGATATGGAGGAAAAGTCAATGGTGAAGGTTAAATTATAGGTGATTTTAGAGTAAATAGTGACGTTAGAGGTGAAGACATAGGTGGAGACGAAAGAATATTCATAGAACAAGGTGGAGGAGGAGGGAGATGTGGATACCAAGGTGGAGGTGGTGTATTTTTTGGAGACTTTTAGGAGGAAAAGTGGAATAGTAAATGTGATTGTTTCAGAAATTGATAGGAGGGGATGTAATTGAAATTACTGTGGTGATGACATGTTGAAAGAGGTAGCACAACCATTAATATATATAATATATTTTATACATATTTTTTTATAGATAAACTTTAAAATTTATCAATACAATTTCATTTTAAATTCATGAGAGAATATATAATAAAAAAATTATAATGATCCAAGAAAAGGGAAATGAAATATGATCATAGAATCATTCATCTATTTCCCTCATGGATAGGGATTTATTTCCAAAAAAAATTAGAATTCATGAAAGGGAAGATGATTTTATTTTTATTTAACAGTAAAACAATTGATTATTGGTGTGATAAAAATGTAACATTAAATATTATTTGATAATATAAAGTACCATAATGTATGATTAAAATAAATATTAATGGAGTTGATAGTTAACTACTCTAAAATAATAAAGTTCTGAAATTGTGGCTTATTTGATTAGTGTTCAATTGTATAAATCATATTTTAAGTTATACTTTATTTCTATATATTATAAATGAGTAATGAAAAATAATTTATTTCAAGTGATTTATTAAAATTGTTTCAATTAATTTATTAATATATATATATATCTAAATTTGAATATTATTTATTTATTTAACCAATATCAAGACATATTTCTAGGTAATAAATTAGTAAGAAAGGTTCTAATTATGAAATAATATAATTATTTCACTAATTATCTTAATACATGCTTAAAATTTCAAGGATATAATAAAATCATCAAGTGGAATAATATCTAAGTTATTCTAGAATACCTATATCTTAATAATTATAAAATTTTAGTTATGTTTCTTTATAATATCTATTATGTAGTTTTTTTTTCAATATTAATTTCTTAAATGAAATTTGTTTTCTATTATAAGTTATAAAAAATATGTTAATAATATCAGAGTAACTATTTTCCAAGGCCACATTTATAATGTCATTATTAATAATATATATGTATCACAAATCAACTATCTTAGAACCCTATATGAGTTAATAATGAAATAATGTGACAAAATTGAATCCCCCCTTAATTGGAAATGGGTGGTTCAATATCATGTAGATAATAAGACTAAAAATAGGGTGATTTCCATTTAAAAACACTATTAAAATAATAAAACCAAATATAAACCTAAAAAAATCGAATAATTATAAATCCAAATTTAGTGGTTATCATAAGAAATTTATAATTCCTGAATTACTTACAAAATATATCAAAAATATATATGCCCAACTATAGAAAACCAACTAGCCCCCAAAGTGTAGATACAATCCAAACAACTTTTATACCTATGTTACATATTGAACAATTCATATATAACAATATCCTTTTATCAACACTAGTATTGGTTTTTATACCAATATACAAATAAATGAAACAAATATTTAAATCTATATATAAATTGTTAGATAACAATATAGGCATACTAAAAAATATCAACTTTGAATAAATAGCCAAGTGAGTATCCTGAAATAATTATAATCAAATATGTAAAATCATGGTACATAATTTTGAAACTTGAAAACAAATCCACCTAGGATTATATAAATTTAATTTCATCAACTGAAATATCACATCCTAAAATCTCATCAGATATTACACTAGAATATATACATTATAAAACCCTACATGTCCTCCATGATATGATTAAATGGACTATGTAATCCATTCCTAATATCCCCAAATGCATCACTCAACAAATAACAGAGTATATCAAGTACGATAAATTCCATAAAAATATATATGGGACTTTACAAACCAAATCCCACATGGTAGTACCCAAAATTAATCATATGCATAATGTATTCTGATCATCTCCCTATAATAATTAAATCTATTATATTTTACATGAATGAAATAATCCCATAAAAACATGGCTTCTATTTTCTATGTGAAAACTGGATCTATATAAAAAACCAACTAATATGTTTCCTGAATTCATAGGGGTATTTTAAAAATTATTAGAGAATAATATAGAGATCATAAACCTTATCCCAATATCATAATATCTCAAAATATAAAAACATACAATACTACAATGGAATAACTCTATAAATCATACCTTAAACTGAGTATTCAATAGAACATCTTCATTCATCGATGGATGATTTAATGAACATGAACTTTGAAAATGAAAATAACATATCATATCTATGGTATATCAACTGGTTGATTGTAATCACTCATCAGATAAAAGGGATCCTCCATCCTTCATACTCTGATAGACCATTAGGAACAATGAATGTACAAGAAGAAGGGCATCAGTGAGACTGATATTTTATTGATCAATAAAATAAATATCCAAAAATATCCAACGCATTGTATTAGGTTGTATATATCCCTAAGGATTATTCTATCTAATTCCTGCATTTACTCTTTCATTAAATCAAATGAGTAAATCCACTAGCCACTTTATGAATAAATATCATGAATAAATATCATATAATAAATACTTATAAATCATATCATAATGCACCATCCAATTCATCCATGTATAAATCTCAAGTAATGAATAATTATATGGTATCCATTATTGAAGATATATGTTTGTTAATATACCTTACAACCAAATAAAATTGTCTCTCGTACCATGCATTATGATTTGAAAAATCATATAATAAAATTACCCTGATAGTCAAATTACATGGAAGTGGCCTATAATCATGTTATATGATATACCCTACCATATATATGATTATCAAGAAAATATGATTGTTTTGCATAATATACAACCAGAATTTAATCAAAATATATGATTGAGTGAGGTGATGGATTGTCATGAAACTAAATTTTATGCATTACAATATTCATTAATGATTCAGTACAGTTGTGCCTATAATATCAGTTACAATAATCCTTATTAAATATCACTTAATCGATTTTTCCACTTGAACAAATTCTATATAGACATAGTTATATTTCACCTTAAAATGTAACATATAATATTAGAAGTGATGTCATTTCCAGATCATTTTTATATGTTTAGAAACACATTTGAAAATCGTTATTTAACATAACCTCTTCCTTATCACATGAAATACCGTAAGGGAACCCATAAAAACACTTTTATAGTAAATCTAAAATTGTTTTAGAGATTCTATCAAAGTCAAAATCAATACCCATTTATTCAACCAATATATATGGCCCCACAGCCTATTAAAATATTGAAAACAATTATGTTTAAAAATATCCATTAATGTAACAAAGTGTGGTTACTTATTAAATAATCAATGTCACTAAAGATATAATTATATTTGGAATGAACTCTTTCAAACACAAAATATATATATACTAATGTTTGAGGGTTGTATTTCATGCTATAATGCATTCTCATACATTCCATATGTCTAAGAGATCGAGTGACCATAATACATATAAAATCTCAATCTCATATAGAAAACACATTCATTATTGATTTTCATAGTATATACTGACATGGTAATTAAATAAACTGGATAAAATTCATCTATATGGATGATAAAATCCCAAACCCAACATATGAATAGAAAATGACATCATCTGTACTATTTAAGGGTGGTAGATAGTCACGACCAATCTTAATTAGGGGTCTAAATGTTATAATTATCCTATAAGAGGAACATAACATCCTGGTTAAGATCTAATTAGTGGCATGATTTGAAAAATAAAAAACACCCTTATATTAAACAATCCTAAATGATTTGTATAACAAAGGTATCATAATTTTATTATTCTCATGCATGGTATATAACATGCCTCATGTATTGGATAATTTTATATAATTATTGTGGAAAGACCCTTAATATCAATGGGTAATCACTAATAGTGGGAGAATCAAAGATTTAAATTACTTTTATGTCTCCTATAGAAGAAAACCTCGCCATATATTAATGTAATAATATGATCAATACCACACTCACCCTAACACACACACAAAGGTAAATGAATATTTTTATGAGGATCACCACTCTAAATCAAACAAACAATCCTTTACACGATACAAATTCTCTTAAGATTATACTTTCCACTATTTTAATCATGTATATTACAGAATCATTGGGTTTATACTTGAGATAATGATACACCTAATTATCCTTAATATGTACTGTGGCCCCACATAGATAAAATGATATAGATTGATTTTAGAAAAAAAAGATACCCATAATCCATATAAGACATCTATCAAGTTACTACTATGATGTTTCAACTTTTTTCTTCTTCTACTACACCGAAGGTAGAACATATCGTCTTAAAATACATTAATTTATTCATCTTAAATAATAAATATATATTTATTTTCAACACATGTAATTCATCTATAATTTTTTCACATCACAATAATATTATCATCACTAGCAGCATCAATGTTTCCCTCTAAAAATTTTAATTTCAAATATGAAATTTAGAGAAATTACTAACTTTTAACGTTATAATCAGATTATAATTTTCCTACTTCTTTCTTCTACTTTATAATATATTCTAAATATCGATGTTCATACTATATATGGTTTATCATGACCTAAAACTTTTTTCAGATAATTTTTTAATTTTTGTGATGAAATATATTTCATTATGACATTACCCATCCTCTCCAATAGCTATAATACCAAACTCCCTTTATGATTTTTTAATCATAAATGAACATGTTCAATATTTTATGATTTTAACTTCTTTAAATATATTCAAAAATTAAATCTTATTCTTAAAAATTTTTTAATGATTGAAACATCATACAATGAAATATGTTTAAGAATAAAATTAAAATAATTTTAATCTAAGGTTACCTATATTTATTTGTGCATCAAAATAATTTATATTTCATTAGAAAAATATAATCTTATAAAATGTCTGGATTGAGATATACAGATAAATGAAATGAATCTTATATAGTAAAAAAATAATTCTCAAAACGGCTAAAATAAATATGAAAAAAAATCAAATGAAAAAAAACCATTATGGTTTTTCATTTTCAAAATATTTATACCTATTCATTATGAATGGCCCTTATATAAATTCATAAAATCTTACAAAAAACATTATGTCCCTTATAGAAATGATTTTACCCTTATGACATGAAAAGGAATTTTACAAAGAATTAGTAGGTCTCTTCTATTTACAATATATAACTAATGAATAACTATTATTGAAATCAGATCAGTAATATAAAAATAAAAACACATATATCAAAATTAGTTATGTCGTTTGTAAATTAGATCACCAATGCAAAAATTGGTAATTCTCGTGATTTTTTAAATTATACACTATAACTCTTGAATAAACCGTACATAATAGATTCCTCAATACATATCTATACAAAACATCAAATAAATAATTCCAATATTATTTATATGGAATCATACTATAATAAAATCATTCCTTGACTTTAAAATATCTATTTTAAGAATCTAAAAACATCAAAAAATACATCATCTCACATATAAATATTTTATTTGCCTTTTAAATATGATTTAGTTATTGATACAAAAATGAATTACAATAAAAATATTTAAAACATTTCATTAATTTCACTTCGTAAGAAAACACCATAAATATATGACAAATATATATATATATATCATGATTTTAAATCTCAATTAGAGATCTTAAATCACCAAAAAGACTAAAAATCATCAAAAATATCTCCTCGTCTCAACAAAAATTACCATTAGAATAAAAAATTCAAATTGTTTGAAACACTATGTTGTATAGTTAGAGGGTCATTAGAAACAGAAAAATAGTTTCTATTCCTCATGATCACAATCAATATCTCATGAAATAATACTACTAATATTAATCATTAAACTTTTTTATAAAAAATAATTATTTATGATGAGCATTGGTTAGTGATTATTGATCATCATGTATTGATATTTCAATTATCATTAAATTCAAATATATATATATATATATGAAATAAACTTTAAAGAATGATAAAGTGGATAATAACTTTTATATAATACATTTTATTTTCATAAAACACCATTAAAGATATATTTAAATTAACCCTATATAGGCATCTATATAACATATCATATAAAAGGTACTGTCAGACCATACTACTATTTTCCAATTAACTCATTAAACATACATATAATTCATCCCAAATTTATATGTGATATTCTGATAAAATAATCTAACCACACTCTTTAGTGAGTAACATTAAATAAAGAAATAATATTTTAATAATTATGATATTTAGGAATCATATTAAACATGTATTTACCGTGATCAAAAACTCCTTAACTCCACAACATAAAATTTTATGATGGTAAATCCTATTGTATATTTGTAAATTGACATATTTTTAACATCATCATACATGAAAATATATCCATTAACCCTTTCCATAAAATTTAATAGAAATTAATGTAACTATTTATATTACTACTTAACAAAATACAAAACCCTTTTAAGAAAAATTGATACATAGTTAGTTATAATAATTAAACGAAACTCGTTAAATTTCTATTTAATTAAATACCATAATACTCATATAGGATATCATGGAAAAGTTACATTGAATTTTAACTAGAATAATCATTTAAGAAATCATTATATTAACTGTTTTTTTTTGTAGTAAAAATGTAACCTTTAGTTTTTTCCTTTACTATCATAATGGCCCCAAATCTAGTAACCTAGATAATGTGATTAAGTTATTACACTTGTAAAAGATACATGAGATTGAAATTTGATGGTTTAATCAAATTAAAATCTTTATGAGAGTAGATATATGCATGAATTCCATATTACATGGGAAAAATATATCATCCCAAAAAAATATTTGTTCACCCACGAAAATCATGTAATGATTACTTCATCATATTCTAGTGAAAGGGAATCATAAAAAAGTGAACTCAAATTTTTAGAAATGTAAAGAATATTACTGATGCTATCATGAGAATATAAGGATTTCATAATATAGATGAGTTGATGATAAATATACATTCTATTTAATAAGTGGATTTTACTTCAAAATGTATCAACAGAAAATATCAACCTAAAAATCACAAGCATAATAATAATATAACTTTTAACGAAGGAAATAACTAATATTGGATGAAAAAATATTAGCATCAAGGTCTCATTTTATGATATCATGAAACATACCACCAAGTCCTTATTTTAATACATTTTAATGATTGGGTATTCATGTATAAAATACAAAAAAAAATTGGAAATCATTTTGTCTCTTGAGACCTATCAATGCACCAAAATGACCTATGTAACCAGGCCCCACTCAAAACTTACATGGGTCCAAAACATTTCTCATATATTAATCAAACAACACAATACATAATTAATAGTCTATATAAATAAATAAATATTTATATTGTATCATAAATTTGGAACATTAACATTACCCCAATAAATGAAAACATTCTTAATAAGATTCCTCTAACTAACACCACATGTATTATTAGTATATAGTTATGGAAATATTGAAATGATAAAGTTAACCCTGATAGAAAATAATATGGAATTCAATGATAAAAATAATTTCCAATGAATAATAGAATGTGATATAGAATGTGATGATAAGAAACTGAATTATTAAAATATAAGGTACAATCTATAAATCTAAAGTGTTGATAGAAAAAAATTGATTTATCATAAATAAATATTTGAAATAAGGAAATATATTTTAAATAATTATAAATTCTATTTTGAGCTATGCATTAAAATGAACATTCATCATTTATATAGTAAATTATTTATTAAAAAATGTTATAGATCATTTCCAAAATTCATTTCAATATATTAAAAAATAATGACTTTTATTATAATATAAAAACATAAAATTATAGAACAATTAAAAAAACATGTAATATAATAGAGGAAGATAAATATTGAATAAGGGTAATAGATGTGGGATAATTTTTCCAATAATTATATGTTAAACATAACATTCTTTTCACACTATTGTAAAATTTCAAAAATGACTTGTTTAGAAAAGCATTTAAAAAATATTTTTAATCCATTATATGGAAATAAAAAGGTTGTATAAAAATACCTTTATTATACTTTAACATTAATCTACAAAATTTAAAAAAACAATAAGAACATTTATATGAATAACATACACTACAAAATTATTATCTTTTTCCAACAGGGGTATATCTATTGGTAAAATTTCATTTTCTATTGTTAGAATTTTTTATAAACAATAATTTTCATGTCACTAAACTGTTGTTAAAAACTCTAATGGTAAATGTTATTGAAAAATATAAAATGATTTTTTTGAAGTTATAATAATACCATCAGGTATTATATATGTCAGTAAATTTTTTTAGAAAGATATTGATATGACTATTATATTTGTTGGTAATATTATTAACATTTATAAAAAATATCAAGAATTAATATTTTTTGTAAATTATACTGTAAATGTTGATATTCCATTATTTATTGTAAAACCTTTATATTATATTTATTAGTATAATTATATATGATATATTATTCTATATATTATTATATATATTATTTTATAATTACAAAATTATCTTATATTAAATACCCAAAAAAAGTCATTATTTGAGAAAACATGTTCCAATATAATATAAATACATGTTCAAACTTCATGAAAAACAATGAACCCTCATGTAACATATTACCAAAATGTTTAATCATGTTTAAACACTAAATATATTACATGAAACTCAATGAAACGTCATCAGCAATCTAATTCATGCAATCACTAGACATCACTGTCATGGAATCCCAATTACTTCACATAATGTATATACACTGTAGTGGATAAATACATGCACAACCTCACCATCATCCCTTTAACTAAAGTGGACCACCTTTTTTTCTTGAATAGGAACTTATACTCACACCCTCTACTTTAGACACACACCATAATGAGTAATGATATGATTAAATAATGAAAACAATGGAAAAATATTTTACATTTAAGTGAAAGTTATAAAAATAATAACACATTATATTAAACTATCATATAATTGGATAATCTACCCAGTGGAAACAACGACCATAAGGATGCCTAACATTTTTTACAAAAAATTGTGGAATAAATTGGTCACCCAATTCTTTTCCCAAAGACATTTATTAAAGAAAAGGTATTACAATATATGGTCAAGTTGTAATATTATTACACCATTAGATAGTTTAGGGAGATATGTGATGATATAATAATAAAACTCAAAAAAAATCACACAATCCATCATAGATACCAGAAACATCATGCCTTCAAGTAAGATAGAACCTCTTCCAAAAAAGCAGAAACTCTTAGATTGAACAAAAACCTCTTATGTAAGATTTGAAGACTTTAGGAAACATATAAATAACTATGAATTACTTCAAAGCAGCATTAATGACATCATAAATTTAATAAGTATAAGTGATAGGTCTTCCCAATGATAAAATCAATTGAAATAAATGAAAACTATCATTAAGTGTAGAATATCAAAGAAGATATTTTGAATAGATTGCACTAGTAATTATCTACTGCATTAAAAATTTGCAATATAAACTAAAGGGGTATCACAATAGGTCATTTACAACATCATAAATTAAATCCTATTAGTCCAACAGTATTTATATATAATGGGATTTTTCAGTAAAGAAACAATCCTTTGTTTAATCTATTAAATAAAAATAAGAATTAGGTTATCAGGAACTATTCATAAAATATTAATATCCTTCCTATGGGATCCAAAAATGCATCAACGTCAACTGATTCAGGAAGCACAAAATTAGGGAGGTGAATTACCAATACTATATTACAACAGGAAGAAGACATAGTCCATAAAGAAAAGGGAGGGAGATATGTGTCAAACTTCTCCCAATTATATCAGCTTCTAAGTAAAAAATCATAAACATCAAATCTATTCAATCAGTTAGCCAGAAAATGATCCATAAAAACACTTAGGTCCACTAGAATAGTAATCTTATATCTAAAGTCAGCAACCACAAAAAACAACCAATAGATAAGAACCTGAATATCTAACGAATAATCATTTCAAAACATTAAAAACATGGAATTTATCAATTGAGATTTAGGGAAAACATTTACAATATTAATATCCACTGAAAATTAATCAATAACCAGATAATGCACAAGAACATTTCTAAAAGGATAATTTTTCAACAAGAAGACAATAAAATAAGTATAATTCATGTCTCAAAAAATTACATCAGAATAAAATTCAGAAAATTAAAGTTACAAGTGAGAGAGATAGTCCCCTAAACAATGCAGCTTTATCCTTTGAATTTAGTCCCAAAACATCACCTTTACTCTTAAAAATAATGATACCTTGTTTCAATCTACAGTTAAGAACAATGTTAACCAGTATTTACAGCAATGGAGTGAAATTAAAAAAGACATAACTAGAAAGTAAAAAAATAATATATGTGGTATGTGATCTCAATAGGATCTAGTTTTCCAGGATGAATTCAGAAGTAGCCAGAAATTGATCCAAAAATAGCACACCACACCTCCTTATTTCCATTAATGTTGAGTTTTATCATTCCCAAAAATCATTGTGATTAAAACTTGAGATGCATCATTACAGTTAAAAAATAGAGACAATGAGGCCTAAAATACTATGGTGATGAAAAGAATCTCCATTTCCAATTGTTGATTTTTATATTGAATCCCAAGGACCTAAATGTCCCCCAAACTAATTGAATTCAACTATATCATGTGAAAAAAACTTCATTAAATGTTAAAAGAATACAATTTTTTATACTTGGCACCATGTGTTTCGAACAGATTGAGATGTTAAAACTTGGGTTTTAAACACAAGAAAGAGAAAATATGGGTTGAAAAATAAAGGTGTTGCAAATACATAAAGGTAACAATAAGGTTATCAAAATAATCCCTCTATAAAGTAACCATATTCATGCCTTTTGATTTAAATTTTAGGGCTCACATGCATTATTTCAGTGAAAACTCAAAATGATTTAAAATTAAATGCGTGGAACAAAATGAAAAGTATCTCTTTTTTGTAAGATAATATATAAATTTATTGAACAGTTAACATTACAGTCAATATGAAAACATTTTTTTTATTAAACTCAACCACTTCTTTCCAACAAGTACATCAGGAAATAAAAATTTCACAACAAGAAACAAAATTTATCCTTACTCAACAATGTACATGTTTTACCCTAAAAAAGAATACTTTCAAAAATCAGTGTAAAAAAATTCTGTGAAATAACATCATCATTAAAATTATTTTAGAGTCTAATCATAGATACTCATTAATAAATAACCATAAAATGATGTAAATACATAGTGAGGAAAACAACAACATGTCTTTGGACTCAACAACCATCATTTTTTTACAAGAAATCAAGTATTTTTATAATAAAAAAGTTGTAGAAAAATATAGTAGTGATTATTAGAATGAAAATATTAGGCACTAACACACAACCATCGTAATAAAATGTGTTCTAATAGGTATGAAAAATAATGAGAAGATTGATTAAAATTAAAATCAAATGAATAAATTACTTCCCAACAATGATAGGGTGTTATCCCCGAAACATCTATCCTTATCTTTTTAAATTAAACTCAACCTGATGGAGAGTGGATGCGAATCTAGTATATGAGGGGATAGGGATGCATGGCAATGCTGAGTGGGGTTGGGGCTACTCTGGAAGGTGGGTTTTGGTGGTTTTGCGTAGGGAATCTTGCGATGGCGGGATTCCAAGGCACTAGGAGGTTGGAGACAGAGAGGTTGAAGGGGGATGTTGGTTGAGAACATGTAAGGGGATCAAATGAGGATGTTAGTGGGGAAAGCCTGGGATTATGGAGCCGGTGAGGATGTATTTTTCATTGTTGAGGGAAATAGCTAGGTCTATGAGAGAACGAGGTGGGGTGATGGGAAGTAAGTCTAGATAAGGGATGGGTGGGATGTGAGGTAGGAGAGTGGGATGAGAGGAAGATCTATGAGAGGTGAGACAAGGGGAGGCGATGGGTCACTAATTAGGGACAATAACAAAGTTTTCAGTCAAATACAAAGTAACCAAACATTTCAAACAACTATTGATATGTAAAAAATACATGTTCAAAATAGGCCACAACCATTAGAGGAAATTTACCATATTTTTCTCAATGGTTTAGCTTCATATACCCGTATGAAAAACTAAAACTACAATGATTATTGTAACTCATGAAATTAAGAATACCTAGAAATGAAACAACCTTGTTCCCAATATAATTAGTATGTATTGAACAAAACATCTCGGGAACTGCCTAGGAATCCCACATTGATAAACATAATCCCAAGACCATCTTAATAACCTCATTTATTTGAGGCCCAATAAATTATTCCTCCATAATCATTCGGAAACCCCTACTCAAAATGGTTGAATAAGATGTATTAGAAAGAATCAATATAATGAACACCTCAATAATTAATAAAACCATTGTCATTGAGATTTCATCTATCCATCGAAGCAGTATACAGTAGTTTAAACATCCTAATAGATTATATTGAAGTTGTGATTTTTGGTCATAAAATACTATGTATAAGAATCTGAAGGATGTTAATCATACAATCAAATTCATTATAAAAAAAATATTCTAGAGCCATATATTTATTCTTCATGTGACTGATTTTCTACACAACTAAAATAAATCTCAACAAGTGATCTCATTCCTCAAATAATGATACTAACATAACAATATACATGAGATATAGTGGAAGGGATAATTGGGAATGTAATTTCTCTTAAAATCAATCCACAATCAAGTTTACCTACACAAATAAACACTATTTCATATAATAAAATCAAACAATTTTTTTTTATTCGAACCATCTTCCAATACACAACATCACGCTTCTCAATCTGGGGCTATGTTTATAATATCTATGAATGATTGAGAAACGAAACTGTAAAATGGAAGGATATATCAGGCATAGGATAGGTAGTGATTTTTTTTAGAGAATAATCATGAAATGTATGTGGCACATATAGATCGATGATGGTGGCGATAAGGAGGCGGGATGAACGTGGGACAGATTCAGGCAATGTGTGGTCTATGGGTCATTAATTAGGGTTTAATACTATTATTTTTTATAAAAAGAATTTAAATGTTTATTAAATAATATTATTTAAATATATAAAAACATTTAATATTTTGAAAAAATTGAATAAACAATACTGAAAAATATAAAAAAAATTAAATATTTCATGATATTTGAAATTTAAAAAAAATTATGAGATGTTTTTAATAAAAATACTGAAAATAAAAATTTTATTTGGTCATAAAAATAATATATATATTTATATAAACTATTTTTCTCATTATAGGTTATTAATAAAATATTTTTTTTATTGATTGGTTTATTGTCACAGTTTTTGTTGATAGAAAAAGATTTTTTTTGTTAATAGAGTTATTAATAACATATTCATGTGTCAGTAAAAAAATGTCGGTATTAGTATGATAAAGAAATAGATTCAACTTCTAGTAAATGATATTTTGGTATTGAATGGTCAATATCAATATATATATTTGTTGGTAAAAAAACTAATGGAATTAAAAATTAATACCAATAAATCCTAATATCTATTATAAATTATCATTTTTACGAAAAGATATATTGTCTTTCAATAAATTTATATTGGTATATGATTTTTTTTAGTGATATATTATCTACTTAAATGAATAAATAATTATGATTTTTATTAAAAAAAATTAGTATTTCAGTACCAATTTTGGAAAATTTGGAAGAAAAAAATATGAAACATATAAATATCTAAATGATTAAAAAATATGTGGGTATTAAAAATGTGAGTCGCATATTATTATATAATTAATTGTTATTTTAGCAAGTTTGAATAAGAGTGATATTATAAAATAATCATTTGTGGGAATTATAACATTTAAATAAAAACCCATTCAAAGGGAAATAATAATTAGAACTTTAAATACTAGGAATAAAGAGTAATCCATGATATATATTGTAAACGTGTATGTATGTACATAATATAAATGAAATTAGGATCATAACATAAAATATGTCTCAATTAAGTGGAATTGAGATAAAAAATAGTTACCTATATTTCTTATCTGGTCAGAGATGTTATGACATTGATTTATAAATGATTGTATATTTATTTAATTTTTTAATTCATTTTATAATAATTTGACATAAATTCAAAGTATAATTATTTCTTAGGTAGACTGTGTAAGGTGGTTCATTCAAATTCAAAAAAAAATGGTTTATTAACACTGGTTAAAGGTGTTATAAAATGGTTCCACCATCTCCTCAATGTTATTATTTTCTTGAATATATTTTTTTCATTATTTTTGTTTTCAGAATCACTAATGAAAAATTGTAATTGATAAATTATCCACATCACCTCATAAAGGTGTTATTCCACACACAATGATGAGTGACATTATCTTTTTCCAAAAGATTGAAGGGTAATAATGAAGAAGAAATATTACGTTTATATAATTTTAATTATATCACAAATATCATATATATTCGTTAATTTCATCTTTATAATTGTCTTGTTAATGTTGTAATGGAAATTAAATTGCATCGCTAAGTAGATACAATAATCATGATGCATGAATGGATGATGTTTTCAATTTCCATTAGATGGGAAAGAGTTGGAAAATTAATATACTAGGAATATATGAACATATTGGTATTTTAAATATATTGATATAATTATATTAAGATGGATAATTATTATTTTAATTAATATTATGATGTAAGCAACCTAATAAATCATGGTAAGAGAATAAACCTATTAATATAGTAACCTCATTTAGCTTGCACATTAATCATTTTTTAAGTGTTATTTATGTGTGAATATGGCCTAAAAGCAGTGGGAAAGGATTTTAGTTAGGATTTTATTAGGTCTTGGTGGAAATTAGTGGTTTGAGACGAGTGAATAGGAATGGATATGAGGTTCCCATTTATTATTGAGGTGGCTGGAAATCCAATCAATATTATGAACATTAAAATTTTATAAAGACACAATCATGTTAAATTTGATCCAAATAGTCTCAATTTCAATTATTGGGTGAGATAGGGGCAAAATCCATTCAAAAAAATGAATTTGTTTCATATTTTTAGGTTATTTTAACCCTTATCTATTTATATTTACCCCTTCAAATACAATAGTGAGACGGTTTTATAATGGTTACTATTTATTAATAAAAAATTAAGTTAACCCAATTAATTAACATTAATTAATTTGATTCCAAATATAAATTTCATTTAATTAAATTAAATTCCTATTATTATTTTAAATTATTTTTCATATATTATCAAAAAATGCAGAAAAAACCATTTTAATATAAATGTTTTTTTTTGGAATAAAACTGATTTAATACCAAAACCATGTGTAATTTCGATTACAAAAGAATTAATTGGATAATTTTAAATAAAATAATAGTAATTTTATATTATAAGTGATCCAAATTTGAAAATAACCCTCTAAATAATTTATTAAAAGAGAATAACCAAAAAAAAATTAATAAACAAATTACTTACAATTTCAAATTTTCATAAATAGGTTTCTATGTCAAGAATTATATTATTAAATGTCTAATAAAAATTTATAAATTTATAAATATGGCATACATTGTTTTCATAAACATTTAGGTCATTTTAAAGTCATTATATTTTCTTAATAGTGACATTATTTTAAAATCATAATTATTCAATATTCACCAAAATGATAACATTTTCTAAAATAATCAAACAAACCCCCGTAATACAATTTTGACATAATATATTAAACAATGAAATTCATTTCATCAAATTAAAATAATCATTATTAATAATTTATGTTTTAATAAAATTATATTATAATGCTTTGGTCATTATGTTACGGTTTCATTGGAATAAAATATTCACTTAATGCAATTATATCCTGTTTGATATATCTTTCAAAGTACCTAAAGTATTTAGGTTATTAATAAGAAATCAGTTTAACTCTATATTTTATAATTCCTTATTTTTTATGTTTTAACATATCTAAGTCTAAATATACTATCAATTACTAATTAGAAACTATATTCTCTTTTAGATAACATTGTATTTAGAAAAAACTTCATTATGTTAAGAAATAAAACTTATTTCCATTGAGTAAGAATACTCAATAAATAAAATATTTATTCTATATAATATATTGTATTTAATTATTTTTGATACTTTTCATCTAATAAGATTACTCTATTAATTAAAATTTTCTACTAAGGGGTGGGCGGAATATCATCCCTCGTATTTTAAAAATATATCAAGATAGATATTTTTTACAAAATATTTTTTTTTTATCCATATCACACTTCAAACAAAATTTATATAATATAATGAATAATTAATCGTCTATATATAGTTAGTCATCTAATTTTTCTCATAGAAATTAATTTTTAAGAGAAAAATTTTCTTATTATATAAGGGAAATGAGATGAGGATACACATACACTATATAGATCAATTAGATCCTAGAAAATTACTTTAAATTCATGTAATTGATATATAATATCATTGCTTAATCATTATATTACAAATAATAGGCTATATCAATTCATTATGAGATTTTAAAACTCTTTTAAAATATAAATTTTTTATTACATACACATCAAAACCAACTAAAATATTTATACAACCTTGAAAAATGATGTTGATATTCAATGTTCTTTGCAAAAACCCTTTAGGTATTATTAATAATTCCATCTTATATAATCATTACACATTTCTTCATAATTTAAACATTAGGATTCAATGACCTTGATCGACTGCATAAATACTCATTATTTGACTATTTAATTTATCTTTAATCTTCTAATTTAAACTTTTTCCCACTTATAATATTTAAAAAACATAATATCTTAGACATCATATGTATATTTTATCTATTCTCAACAACTTATAATATAAAATAATATTTTATTTAAATTCATCCTCATTTTTATTAAATTTTCCAAGATAAAAATTATTCAAATTACATAAATATAATAAGTTGTAAGTAAATTTCTAGTCCCACCATGTTAATAATTTAGTCAATAATATTGAGTATCATTTTTACACTATGTAACATTGAATTTATGAATTAAAAATTCTTTGGATCATTATCATCTAATACATTTGAAACCTTAACTGATTCCCTAAATGTATCTCATAAATATCTAGAATCACATATAGAATAAATTCATCACATATTAATGTGGGATGGTCTTGCTAATTTTTTCATCTAGAATGAAAATTGAATTGAATGCCTTGAAAAATGTGACTTTATGTCACCCAAATTTCATTCGAAAAATATTTCGTTGACTTTTTTTCTTTATATAATTCATAATGTATTCCATATTAATTATTTAACATCCAATATACATGTTAGAATATATATGTGTTATAGTCTAAAAAATTATAATATTTATCTATTCTATAATTCTTATCTCAATTTGGAACTGATTGGGTAATCATCTTAACACCAACTATTAATGTGTTCCTGTCTTCCTCTACCTTTTTCATTTATATAATTTATATAATGTGTATTTATTCATATAGATATTTAATCTATCATTATTTATCATCTTTCAATCCAGGTAATCTAGCATAGTTTTATTTGTTTTATTTAATACAGTTTTTGGGTTTTCCTGGAAATAACAAGGATTCTACTCAAATAATATTATAATATATTATAAAATATTTAAAATCATGCAATATCATCATGAATCTAGGATTTTAATGTAATTGTTTTAATTGATTCAATCATAAGAGTGGTAAACATCAAACTATGACCCATTAAGAATTATATTTGGTAATCATATAAGGGTATCCTTGATTCCCCTATTCTAATTTTATGCAACAAAAAATTTATTTATCTATCCATTCTATAATATTTTTAGAAATTAAATTATTAGATACTAGAAAACTAAATTTTTTATTTTCTTTGAAAAATACATAATATAATGAGATTATTCCAATGATATAGAAATCATGGTTTTTTCTTATACAAGGTCATGCGTGAGTGACCTTTGGAAAATAAACTTGTGATACTTAAATGTGGCTTTATTAATTATATTAAAATAACAATTACTCACACATGTTCTTATAATATTTATAAATGGATGTTAATATGATTGAAACCAATTTATTAATGCATTAGGATTATCATGTATTTGTGTTTCTTTAAAACTAGAAATTAAATATAGTTGACAATAAACTTGAGGTGGAAATAATTTTCAAGGAAATTTATATAGCTCGATTGTAGAGGGGGAATATAGAAAGAAAATTTATTCCCTTTAATTATAATGATATTTAATTTTTTGGGTAAACTATGTTTTCATCTCAATGTCAGTTTGTATACACGTGTTATTGAGGAATTGTGACATCTTACTATTACTAATTTAAAATCACTATAATAAGGTTTGATGTGTTAGATTGATAGGTGTATTCTGTGATAGGATCCCAAATATTAAGTATTCTATAATATCCTGAATCATTTATGGGATTAAAATCTAATCATTTGAGTATTATATATGTAATATATGAAATAAAGGAGTTTTTGAAAACCCAAATATAATTAGAGCCCCGAACCTGGATGGTTTTAAAATAAAATATATTCTTATTATAAAATTATCAATAATTGGCTCATCATGGTGGTTTAATAAATTTTTTATTAGAGTCATTATTCCTTAAGATACACATTCTTCTACCATAGTCCTCAGCCCAATTGTAAAACAGTTCTACTCACATAGCTAGTATCAGCCAATGAAGTTGTGTAATTTCTATTAAAAATGTACCCACCTTTCATAATAATATAGTTTCATAGCTTCTTTCCAACTATTATTATATGGAGAAAATTGGATATATAAATTGAATAAATATATAATGGGTTATAATCCTGGCATTGGAAATTCTGTTAGATAACAAATAAAATTTGTTGGTTCCAAAATTATGAAAATTTTGACATATAAAAAAAATATGATTGATTATAATGGAAAATTATTATTTGTGTCATAAAATGATATAGGTTCACAGAATGGGTGTTGGGTTGTTCATTTAATTTAACATTATTCCTATAGTTCTTTATATCTCTTAAAGAGAGAATATTTGGTTTCTTAAAATGTATGCGTTCTTCATTTTTGAGATCCACTTCCTCATAAGTTTTTATATGGAACAGTATGTTCATTTTATAAGTAATAAAAATTATTTTTTATCATAATATATTTATCTAATCAATGATAAAAAATTTCACTAGAATTTAATATTTTTTATGAAAGAAATATTTTCCATCTTTAGTGGTAGACATAATTATGTTAATTTTTTTAAATATAACTCTCTATGAATATAAAATATTAAGTGGAGACAAACTAAATACATGTAAGGGTAGTTTTTAAATCTATAATAAATTCATACATTGATGTATGAATCGTACTAAATAATGTATTGGTATTTTATAAATGAACATCCCCTTGAAATATATGGGATTTATAATGTCTTGGATTTGGATGCACATTAATCATTTCCAAGAACTAGTTAATATTATCACTATAGACATTCATAACTAAAATATAAGACATTATCCATTCGGAATAGGACTACCATTCCCAATAGTATTTTTTCCTTGATTTATATGAATGTACTATAAATAAATAGGGTACATAGAATTGTAACTAAAAAATTGATATAACACAATAGGATGGAAAATACCATGGGACCAGACGGCCTCATCAATGAAAACCCATTAAAAATGTTAGTATCAATTTGGAAATCATTGAGTAATTTTTGAACTCTATGCTGGAAATTATTCTTTAGAAATACTTGTGGGAAAATCAATTTTAGTCCAACATATCATGGGTAAATTCATAAATCCCAACCAAATGATGATTGGTGATAGTAATACAACATATAAACTATAAAATAGGATATATGGGGACCCTTTAATTCTCTTTGATCATTATTTCTTGATTATGGTATGGAGAGACATAGTCTTCTAGAATGATAATTGGTTTGGGTGTCAGTCGATCTTCCTAGGGTGTCTGATTTATGATATAATATTTAGACTAGCTAGAAGGAATCATAGCATTATCAATTATGTTATTGAAAATTAATTAATGAATATCATTTATATTATAAAATTATCAAATAATCCTAATTAGTTCATGCTCACTAATTCATCCTTCTGATCTTTTAGTTTTTTATATTTTGATGAACTCAACCTAATTCTGTATGAAAAAAATAATGTGTTAATTCTATATGGAGAAATTATATATTTTTAATTCATAATTTCATTATGTGGTTTGTTAATATTTATTTTAGTACTATTGATTATGAATGATGGTATAAAATTAATCAAATGGAATATAAATAATTTTTTTAAATAACTCAATAAAAAATATCTAGAGCTCGACTTCTATAGAGAATAATGGTATCAATTCATTTTTTACTTTCACAGTTACAGTTTAGTTATATTCCCCATATTTTTTTATCCAGAAATGGTTTTTCAGTTCTAATGGATCCTTGGTGGGAAAATAGGCCCCAAGAATTATATTTTCTATAGGATATTAGGTTATTTGGGAAGCTCACAGTAAATCTAAATAGCATTGTCTATTAAACTATTCTTCCAGTTCTAATGTGAAAATTTATTCAATTATTGTGGAAATAGGTTCACAGGTCAAATATAAATAAACATCTTCTCCTATCAGTATATAAATTCCATAATAATAAAAGGTTATAAATAGTGTAGGATAGTCTCTTCAACGTTGATGGATGAGTTGGAATATTTAATATCTAGACTTGGCCTCCACACACTGGTTACCCAAGTCGGTCAGTCACATAACATCGGGCTTGACTCCCAATAAGCTAGATTTTTTTGACTAGAAATGGAGTTATAATATTGATCATGTAGAGACTGTAACCTCTTTAGAAAATATGCCCAATGATGGAAATAAATAACTAATAACCAAAGATATAACCACATCCGGAATATGATCGATATCAAATGGTGACTAAAAATGAAATACAATATCCAAACCAATACTTTTGAGATTTCATTTCAAGTAAATTTCAAGTGTCAATATAAAAAACCAAAATAAATAAAGACACTAAAAACTCCCAAAGAGTTCTTGACACTAGCTCTGGTCCGATTATAAATTCTCCATCCCAACTCATCCATCTAACACATGACTCTTACCCTTATATTGTCGTACAAATATAAAATCTATTTGGATACTCATTATGAAGCACAAGTAGGGTGTGGGTAAAACTCATTTGAACACCACCAATGTCATCTAAATAAATATCCAGTCTCTAATAATTTATGCCATTGTATAAAAAATAATGTACAATGCATAAAGTAAATAGTAATCATAATTAATTACTCGCAAATTAACCATGTAAACCCCTATGTTCTCGAGGACACCTAAACCCTCATTAGCTGGTTCTTCCCATGATAGAGTTTGAACCATATCACAAAAAATTGGTCAATGTTTATCATTTCATCTCAAAATAGATCATATTCCATTGGAAACATAGTCCAATTACAACACATGGGTGTAAATGACATGTCTAACACCGTATGGGTATTTGGATCCTTAATCCATACCCCATACCTGAATAACACATGGGTATTTGGAACCTCAGTCCTTTTCCCTTTATCTTCATCTCATAAGGATATTTAGAGAATCATCCCATGTATGACACCTCTTTTATAACATATTTGTATTTGGAGAATCATGCCTTGTCCCACACATATTTTATTTGATATGGGTATTTGGAGCATCAGTCCACACCCCACATCTCCTTTATCACCTTTGGGTATTTAGAGAACCAATCCATGTCCCATACCCATTAATCATTATGGGATTTTCAAACATCAACCCATGCCCTACAAGCGAGTATAAAATATATCGCACATATATCACATATATCACATCCTTCAAGGTTAATCAACATTTACCCTTTTATGAACATGTCACACCCTAGAATACAATTAAAATTATAAAAAACATGATTTTTATATGTAATAACATTGAATAACATTAACAAATCATCATTAATCCATTTTTCAACATTAAACATATAACCCATTAATTGTTTCAAAAATTAATTAATTTGATTCCCTAATCCCAATATCAAATTAATTAACTCACTAATTAAAGAATCAAATTCCACAATCCCAATATCCCTTTAGTTAATTCACATATTTGTTAATCTAACTCAAAAAATTCCAAAATACCATTAATTAGTTTAGTAATTAATTAATTCAATTAAAAATCCCAATATTCAATTAATTAATTCAACCAATCCTTAATCTAATTACACAATCACAATATCCCATTAATTATTTAACTAACCAAATTAAATAATTTATTTTAACAATTTCAATTGGTTAAAATTAAATATATATTATAAAATTCAACAAATTAATTGAAATAAAAACATTAAGATTTTAATAATAGACCACCTACTTGAAGATCTTTTAGAAACTCTCCCTAATAGAAATCCCAAATTCTAATGGATTGATCAGAAAAATTACAAAGAATGATATCTAGATCTGAAACCTAGATCCAATATCAAAATAAATAAGATCTGTGAAACCAATACCTGAAACCTTAACAATAGATAATGAAACATTAATATTTTATCTGAAAAGAGGAACTGAAGAAAAAGAGATCTAATCGGGAAGAAACCACTGACCTGAATAGTTAATGATATATCAATGGATCTTTTATTTTCTATGAATTGAGGTTGGAAATACTTTTAATTCTTTTAATAACATCTAAAAATAAGATAAAACATTTTAGGGGTGATCTAGGGGGTTTTGGGGCATAATACAGAGGTTCATAAAATTTTATGTTGATTTTCAAGGGTTTAATATCCCACAGGCGTGGTTTCCCTAAACTGTGCCCTCAAATCGTTCACCTCACCAATGGGTGCCACATGATTACATCTAATATGTTAAATAATTTGTAAAACTATGTGCTAGCCAAGTGAATGGACTCTTATTAGGTTTTCATAGTTTTCTAGGCTGGTAAAATAGTTTAGGAAAACCATGCACTGTCCATGCATTTCCCCTCTTCCTTATAAAATCTCCCTATTTTCACCAAAATGAACCCAAGATAAAACTTATACAAAGAGTACTAAAAAATTGAAAATAATACATATAAATGAGCTTGATACATCTCTATGAATGGTTAGGCTCTTAATATCTACCCACCTTATAATAGCTCATTCTAGAGCTCTACTCCCACACATCTCTATGATTTTCATCCATAATGATCGGACCACTAAGACTGCATATCAGCTTCTCACCCACAAGTTTCCTCTTGAACATGTTCATGTTGACACAATACTTGAACTAACATATCTATGTTCAAACATATTTAATTCTCCTCAAAGAAGAAATCTATACCAAGTTGAACATTAACCACATAGATCACATGAGAAGGTTTGGGGTGATACTGATAATGTTTTGACACTTGAAAAATTCCATGAATATCATTGTACCTCTTTAGAAAAGCCAATTGTTATGCCACTAGTCTGAATCATTCTATAGCCTCAAATAGTCTAAAAAACCTAGGTTCCAACTTATCCTATCTTTATATCCTATAGTGTCCCAATATAGGAAACACCCTAAGAAATATAAAATCACCCTTTATAAACTATAAAGGTCTTTTAAGTCTATCAGCATATGAATTTTCTCTACTTTGAGCCATACCCATAAATTCTCGATTTAGCTAAATATTGATTGACATATTAAATATGAGACTCAATACCAACAGATCTTACCGACATCCCTCCATCCAACATAGTGTTGATCTACATAGACAACCATTAAGTGCCTCATATGGTGCCGTCGGAATATTTTGATGATAACTTTTGTTATATAAAAACTCCACCAAAGCTATTTTCTTATCCCAAAAACCAGTGAATTATATGAAACATGCCCGAAGAATTTTCTCATAAACCTTTATTTTACACTCTAACTGCCCATCTATCTGAGGATGGAATGTTGTACTTAATAAAAATTGTGTACCAAGATTCTTCTACAAGCCCTTATAGATGCACGAAGTAATGTGTGAGTTATAGTATAAAACAATAATATATGGAATATTTTATAAACACAATATCTACACAATGTGTAAATAATCCATCTACTATATTGATAAAAAATCCATTATATGCATGAAATGTGCTAATTTCAATATCCAATCCCTAACCACCAAAAAATGCATCATTCTTCAAAGTTGTCCCCGGAATAACCAAAAAAAACTCTATAGTAATGTCACCCCACTTCCATTTTTTGAATGGGAAATGACTATAATAAACCAACAGGTCATTGATGCTTGGACTTCACCTCTTGATAAGTGATCATTGTTTCATGTACCCTACTATCTCTTAATTTATTCCTGACTACAAAAATTTCCAATGTAGGTCAGGATAAATTTTGTTCAAACATTGATTTACCGACCACTTTGAGGAATTAAATTCAATCATTAGATCATCCCACATGATTGTAGGAACAAAATCCCATTTTCTAATATAGGTGATCTCATCCTTATATAATATATAGTATAATGTTATCTCCCCACCTTCAAGTATTTCCATCAGGTCCAAATAGTATAGATCCTCATACTATTTTTCACTAATCTGAATCAAAAGTGTAGACTCTAATGAAACTGATACAAGAGTAAGATATTACCATATCTCCCAAATTACAACATGAATCTCATCAAGTAAATTCATAATATTCTAATAAATATTGTTCTTTTAAACATAATGAGTATGATTTTTCCTATTTAAATCATCAATAACAGGGCTTCCCTTCCCAGGTGTATATGCAAGATTAATGTCGAATGAATTCACATTAACAACCCATATACACATCCAAAGATTAAACACTAGGTGTGAAAATATATAATTTATGATATTATGATAATTATACATATTAAACCTCTATCCCAATATATAATGCCTCCCACACTTAAAATCATAAACCACTATAGCTAATTTGAGGTCCTGTTTAGGGTAGTTCCATTCATTTGGCCTCAACTGCCAATACCCATACACCATAACATGATATCCCTCCATCAACAATACTCCAAGAAAATCCTAGATGAATCAAAAAACATGGTATACTCTTCCATTGGAATGGGTAGGATCAAGATTTGTTTCATAGTATAACACTTCATTAACTCCTAGATGTAATTCTCACATGCTTCCAACCATTCACAATTTTCTTACTTATTTTCTAATCCTGAAAATGGAAAATTCAAGTGTGGAAATCCTTTAATGAACCTTTGTAAATTTCCTACTAACACTAGAAAGATAAGGATATCAAAAACATTATTATGATGCTCTTAATAAACAATTTCCAACACTCCTCTATGTCCACTTCCACACCATCCTTCAAGATGATATGGCCCAAAAAATATATTTGATCCATCCAAAACTGAAACTTAGATAGCTTGGTGTGTAGACGATGTTATGTCAGTGTACTCATGATGATGTCAATATATCAGACATGATCTCCATGAATCTTTGATTACACCAAAATTTGATCCACTAAAACTACCAAAATCTTATCTAGTTATAGGTGGAAAATTCTTCTCATCAAGTCCATAAACATTTCATGAGAATTCATCAACCCAAACTACATTAAAAAAATATCATAAAGGCCATACATAATTCTAAAATAACTCCTTAGTTTAATTTACCATCTAACTCTCAAATAATGATACCCCAATATCAATTAAATATTTGATAAAACACAAGATCCTCTTAACTAGTCAAAAAGATCATCAATATGGGAAATAGGATACTAGTTAGTTACATTCATCAAGTTCCATTTCTAATAATCAATGAAAAAGAGTAGAGTGTCATCAGCCTTCTTAGAAAAAAAACTAGAGAACTCCTATTCCATATACTCAGATGGATAAACCCCCTTTCCATAAAATATTCTAGTTTATTATTCTGCTTCTCAAGCTCTTTTGGACCCTTTCTGTATAGTGGAATGGAAAATAGCCCATCCCTAGTCAATATCTCAATCGTAAAATCTGCATCTCTCTTAGGTGGTGGCCATGATAATTCCTTAATATAAACATCCTAGAACCTATCAACTATTGTTTGAATGAAATCCTATATTACTCCTCATTCATCCAAAAAAATACTTGAAACCTATGTAGTGATCTCCTTAGTTTCTAATGAATTGGATCTGTACGACCTTCTTGGATATCCCATTCTCCATGGTGAATATAATCTTCACCCATAAGAGATTTCAAATTCATTTTTCTATGGAAAAAAATAAATTTTGGAATAGTATACCACAACCCAATCCATACCTATAATTAGGTCTAATCCTCACATATCAAGGATGTAATGATCCCTGAGAGACTGATATTCCATAATATCGAGAGAACACCCCTTGCAGAAACAGAAGACTCTCAATAATACTCTCAAAGGTGTATATATCTTCATCCTCCAAATCATGATCTATACCACTAGGCTAAATAATTTCTCAAGTTGTGATGATATAAAATAATGAGAGGCACTAGTATAAAATAAATAACTAACAGGTGTAGAATATTTAAGAATAGTACCTCTGACCATCGATGTTCTAGAGTCAATATCCATCGATGTAGGCTGAACGACATAAAAATGTCCTACCCCTTTTCCAAGATATGTAGTTTGAGTCCCCTGAGCTACAACACTGTACAGTTATGGGTGGTCTTTCCCCAAAGCACAATTTCCACTACCTCTAGTTCAACAACCAGTAGAACTCCATCTTCCAGACTAGTATGATGTAGAAGATCCCATTCCAATAATCCGGATCTCCTTATATTCTTCATCACCACCTATCTATCATGGTTTCATACTAAATCTCTACATATGTCCCATATTTCAAAAATATCATCACTCTACCAGTGGTCGGGGACAATGTCTATTAATGTGACCAAACATACCTCGCCAATGAATGATCACTCATGGTGGGTACTTTGTAACTGATCCTCTCTCACTAACCACAATTATTCCCACTGATCAAGACAATGATATCATAAAAAATCTTCCTACTATTGTAATATTCACCTCCCAATATCCTATTAGAAACCACTTATCCTTCACAAGAATCCACTTTTAGGTTCTTCTAAAATGTGAGAGCATGATCCATTACATCTTAAAACTTCTTTAAATGAAATATATTATCCTGGGAAACAATATCACATTAAAGAATATCCTCTAAACTCCTTTCCATACATGTCTCATCAACTTCCATTGCTGGATAAAAGTGTTGCAAGTCAGTAAACAAACTAGCATAGTCAATCACATAAAATATCTCTTAAGTCAAAAACATGAACTCAACTACTCTCTCTTGTCTCATGGTATGTATCTAAATTTTCTCTAGTAACATCTCCAACATTTCCTTACACACCATACCCTTTGTCATCTAAGTTTGGGCATAACCATCCCACCCTCACCTTGTGGATCCTTGTACCATATAATCAGCCAACATCGTTTCTAAATAAGAGTCTCTAAATTGTCAATTATTGTATGGATGTACTCAATCCATAACTCTAATTTCTTTGGAACAACTTCCCTAGTTAAAAATGGATGGTTATGTAAGTGAAACTCCCAAATTGGTTCAGATATACTCTTCATGACCCGATCTGGGTCTCTCTCCATAAACAGGATGAAGCGAGAAAATTTCTCACAAAATTGCTCCCGGAGTCCTTCACCTTCCCCTATTGATGCCTCAAGATTCACTATTATATGATCATTTCCAAACATAGCCTTCTTTCATCCTATCATTAAAATTCTTCATAGAGTCATATATCTACAATGAAAAACACATGTATTGGGAAACATTTCAAAAAATTAAAATAGTTAACAAGAGTGATTCACAAAAATCCATGACAAGTTATTCACCCTTATCCTCCACATGGTCAAAATAGAGGAACTATCAATACCCTTAACTATTCTACCTGTAGGTTATTCTGTGAAAATGGGAAAATCATTCTCATTATTTATGTTCTCATTAAGAACCCATTTATTGACAACTTTCATCTTCTATAATTTTCAATTTCATATTAGGTATCCTTTTAATTTATGTTACACAAGCATGGAATGACATTTCAATTTTAGCAACATAACCAAAACCATTTTCTTGTCCATGCCTAATAATGAATCTTGTCACATAATAACCATGGTTTTATTGTATGACACATGCATACTAAAATCGTATTCCATTTCAGTCAATGAGGAAAATCTCATAAATAATTCCTAAATAATAATAAAATCACACCAGTGAATTACTCAAGGTGAAAAAACATAAACCATAACAACACATATAAATAACCACAATCTGACATTGGGTACTTTCTTTTTACCCAAATACGTGGGTTTTCTACTCTCATACATGAGCCCTTAACCGAGTCCCAACTCATCAGATTCTACTATCTATATTTCTAAAATATTAATACATAATAAAATAAAATAAAACACATTTCACACCACATTGTAACAACTTGACCCATGTTCCACACACCAGTGTCTTTAACTGATCAGTAATATGACCTCAAGCACATCTCCCCATACTACAAAGTCTTCTCACTAGCTGCAATGGTATAATATCGATCATTGAGAAGCAATAGCCTCTTTATCATAGAAGTAAACAAAATAATATAAATAAAAAATAACCAAATATAGAACTGTAGACAGAAAAATATAAATATCACATGATTATTAAAAAAGTAATACAATATCCAAGAAAAAACTGTAGTGATTTCCTGGCAAGTACGTTCCATGTATGAATGTGAAAACCCAAAAATAAATAAATTAGAATTATCAAGAACATGGTGAAGAATGAGATCTAGATCCGAGTCCAAGATTCAATCTAAAAGAATAAATAATAATTAAAAATCGATCAAAACCCTTACTTATAGAGGATAAAACATTCCTATTTTATTTAGAAAGTGGAGTAGGAGAGATAGAGAGAGACCTATTCAAGAAAAACAACATACACAAAGAGGTAAAGATCTTTCAATGGATCTTCTAGTTTCTTAGAACTGAGTTTGGAAAGCCTTGGATTTTTTTTGATAACCTATAAAATGAGAGAACAAAAATTAGGGATGATTAAGGGGATTTAGGGATATAATATAGGGGTTTGGTAAATTTTTAAGTATATTTTAGGGGTTTAAAATCCTGCATGCACAGTTTCCTACACAGGGTGCATTATTTCCCCTAACCATGATCCCTAGCTGTGTGAATTGCATATGGGTGTCATATGGTTAATCCAATGAGATCACACATTTTGAAAAATTATGTGCCAATTTTACGACTCCCCTCTCCTTGGTTTTACATAGTTTACGAGGTTGGGTGCACGATTTGATAAAACAACACATCAATCATAAACTACCCACTTCCTTCCAAAATCCCCCAATTTTCACGTAAACACACACATGATAATCTCAAAACAAAGGGTTCTCCAATCCAAGAAAAATAATACCTATAAATGAGCATAAGTGATATCTAGGAAAGGTTAGGATCACACTAAATGTGTATATCATTGTAATTAAACTCGTTAAAAAATGTTTTTATGTTAATTATATTATTTGGGATTGATTAATCATTCAGGATAGTAGGGTTTTTCTTTCTTTATCCTATAGTTATTTATATTGTCAATGGAATTCTATCAATGGAGATTCCAGAGCATTATCCCATGGAATCCTTTTGAAAAAAATCTACAATCATGGCATTTTAGATGTAGAAATTAGAACTCTTCTTATGTAAAATAATTATTAGTCTATTTCCCTACTATTTTTGTCTATTCCTTTATATTTTATAATTTTTAGAGGGTTTTCCATTTAATAAGAAGATATTCATAAATCATTGTGTGAGGGGAACATAGTAGGTGAAATTTATTATTCTAATGTTTAATAAGATAAGGTTCCAAAAAATCACTCAAACACCTAATCAACACCCCGAGCTTGTAAGAATTTTATATGTTGGGATTCCCTTAAGATACATTACATCATAACCCCATGGACTCTAATTTTTCAATATTGACCACGTTAATAAAAACATCTAATTGTGGGTAAGGAAGGAGTTGTGATAATACATATAATTTTTCTTTCATAAGAACTATTCGGGTTTTACTACCTTTAAGAGTTAATTTACTCAACCATTTATTTCATAAGTATTAATCACAGATTTATTTTTGATGAAAGTGTCCATTTTATTTACAACATAACATTTTATCACACAATCGTGATTTATTACTACAATTCTAAAATTGTTTTTATTATCTGTGATCCCCATAAAATGATGACCACTTTTATATTTATCATCTCCATTAATAGGATATGATTCATATTTCAATAGGAATGACAAAAACTTTTCTATATAAACAAGATATTAATATATCCTATTGAAAAAACCTATCAATGATATCATATATAACTTTTCAATAGACATGTGTATAACTCCTTTTCAAATCCATCGTGTAAATATAAATTCAAATCTATTATATTTAAAAATTAACTATTAAAATTTACCAACAATGTGTATCGAATTGAAAATTCCAAGAACAAGCCACATAAATTCAAGGGTCACCCCATTAATTGTTATCCCTGCACAAGATAATCCATTGGAATCAAACTTTTCCATGAACTGATAGGTTATATGATCATGTCATTAAAATTCTATGCTTTTTAATTAATAAAAAACTTTTTATTTATATGTGTATTTAATATTAACATATTATATTAGGATATTACCTTTCTATACTCTTGTTTGATTGATTTATTTTGGAATTTAATTAATTGCACTTGATCAATATGTTCAATGCATATTGATGTGTAACTCTTTACACAACCCAAAATTTAGATTACTTACCCACAATTTTATGTTAATCATATTGAAGCATATCAAAATATTAATTAGGAATAAGTTATACGAACTCCTCATATAATGGTTTAGAATTTTGATAGATTGAAATGAATCACATGTGTAAGCCCAGAGCTATATATAGACAAACCCCACATTTCAGAACATGGAATATTCCTCTAGGCTTGTGGTAAGTCCAAAAAACCCCCTCTATCATCAGACACATTACATAATGTTTAATCAAATTTTATTTAAATTGTACACCTAATATTTCAAAAAATTGTTTAAAATATAAATTATAGATAACAAATTTCATTATAAATAGACATGAATATTGATTTAAACTAAATAATAATTTATCTTACCTGGAATGTTATTCATATTGATGTATATTAAAAATATAAAATATAATAATGTTACTTTTTGAAAATATATAAACAAATTTTATTAATTATTAATAAACATGTAAATGAAATGTAAATAAGTTAACACTTATTAATATAAATAATAGATAAAAATAAATGCAAAAATCATAAATTAAGATAACTATAAATTCTCTATAAATTAAAAATTCATTATTAAAACTTCATATTCATAAATATAAACACATTATATTAATTTCATAATATGAACCCTTTTATATAATATATTAATTATAATCTTCTTTAAATATTATATATTCTCTAAATTATTGACATTGTATAGTACAATTTCTATTTGGTAACCAATTCACATAATCAAAATATAATATGTATAAAATTATTTAAAAATTTATCAAACCAACCATAAAAAATATATTTTTTTTATTGCTTATATAATACCAATTAATTAGAACTATGAATATTAATTATTATGAAGAATTAATAATTCTTAAATATAAACCGTTTATAAATTTATCCATATTATGTACTTTCTAGACACTTTAAAAACTTATCTTACACTTTTTCATATAAATTCATTATGTCAAAATTATAAGGTATCCCATATAAATTAGAAATTATATTTTAATAAAAAATAGTAAAAACTAGTTAAATATGTATATTAAATTTCTTAAAAAATAGTATATTATTACAATAATTTAATAGTTAATTAATTCATAAATCATGTTCAAAAATTTATATATATTCTAAAAAAAATTGATAATGATTTTAAAAAAATATAAATAATAAATTACTAATCATAAGAAAATATTTATTAGAATAATTTTTCTATCTCAATCATATTTTATGATATAAACCAATATTATGATACAATTCATAATCATACTCTATGATCTTGGAATGTCATAATATATTACTGAAAGGTTACAACATAACATGTTATTAGTTTTATATTTCCAATGATAAGCATATCATTAAATAAATCATAGCTATTACATAAGGTTATTTCATCTCCAAAAACTATGATATATAAATCTATCATACAATATGATATACCTTAAATGTATGGTTTTCCTTAAATCATCAATTTTATAAAATAAAAAATTTATATTACTTATAAAACACTACATTTTAGAGAAAACATTATAGATGATATTATTTTATGATAGGAACTTGGTGTATGTTATAAAGAAAACAAGATGGAGATATTAAACCATATCTCATATTATGATATCCTTTTTTGTATTCCATAACATAGAATGGAATGAAAAAACTTATATATTTCATTTAAGGACATTCAATTTATATGAAATAAAATATAAATATTATACATATCACACATTATTTCAAAGATCTAATACAATTTGTAACAATGATGACATATAAATGATTTTTATGGGTCTAATAAAAATTATTAGAACATACATAGCTGATAAAAATTCCATTTTAAATATAAAAATTGTTAGTAATATGAAAAAAAAATCAGAACTCTAAATGAATAAATCTATAAATATTAACGCACATTGAAGAGACAATGCAACATCATCATTCACCATTGAATGTTTTGATGAATAAAATTAAATTCCATCTAAACTGACATTTTTCCTTATTATGTATCCATTGGTTGAGTAAAAAATATTCTCATATGATAGGTATCCTCTATCTTACACATTTTCCAATTGAATCAAGTGTAAATAAGGTAGGAGAAGAAGAGATTTGGGTTGAGGAAGATTAAACTAATCATCAGACGCGAACGACACACACATATATCATATAGAAGTGGGATTTATATATCCCTAAATATTCTAATATATATATCATGAATTTACTCTTGTGTTAATATGCATGATGAAATTAGTTATCCACTTAATATTTTATATACATGTAATATTTTTTGAGTTTCTCTTATTCATTATATCTTATGCAGTGACATCTTAAATTACATCCATCAGGAAATCTATCATTTTGATTATGTACCTCTATAATAAAAAGAAATGGTATCTCATACCACGGTTTAGCATTTTTAAAATCATACAATATGATTTTTCTAGAATTATTCTTGCATGGAAGTTCATATAACCATGAAATTTGATCTAGAGAATCATACTCAAATTGACCTAGAAATTTTCATGTTTTATATAACTTATGAAATGAAATCATTCATAATATACGATTTAGTGTGGTGGTATAGTGTTATAGAATCATATACCATTATTTATTAGATGAAATATTCATTATTTATGATTAGTCTGATAGAAAAATAAACATATATGTTTTATGTAATATCATCTCATTCATATATTGGGGTGAGCTAGGGGTTCTTAAGATATAAATGTACTTTCATCATGTAAACTATATATTAGGTGACACTTTTTAATAATACTTTGGGTTTCTTAATATATAGATTTTGTTTCTATCATAGTAAAAGATACAGTAAAATATAATAATAATAATAATAATAATATGACATTATTATTCATGTCTATTTAATAAAAAATGTATACTATTCAATGTGGTTATCCAATTACCTTTTGATACTACTATACCCAACCACCCAATTAAATATTTCCTCAACATCATTAATTTATTAAAAAAATATATGATAACTAATTCACATGACTATCTATTTGTTATGTCATCTAGTCCATTTGACATTCAAGGTCATAATTACCTATATAATAAAAACAATAAGAATATTAATAAATTTACATCTTTTTTTTAAAAAATATCCTTTATATAATGACTCTCGTTATTCATATCAGTTATTTAGCTTATATTTTATCATTTTATTCATTGTATAGTGAAATTTATGGTTATATCGATTATGAATCATAAAGGGAAGTGGCTACGATGAAAAATTATAAATAATAAAGAAGGGGTTAGTTATTGAAAATAACATCAAACTCTTGATGAAATATACTAAAAATAAACTTGAAATTGTATAGAAATAACAGTTCTAGTGTTAACACAGTATAATTTTTTTCATTTTAGAATTATTTAACAAGGAACTATTTGACTTTTCATAAGTTTAAACCAAAATTCCTCATTGCCTATAGGATACCTTTAGAATTACACATATTTAATCATCCGCTCTCTTCAATATTTTTCTATCTGCTAAAACTTATTCTCCCTAACATGATATTAAACTAGGTTGATCTAATCTATAAGAAACATAAGAATTTTATTTCTATTTGATGATATATAAATTTATTCCTTCTATTATTTTTCTATTACACATTGATTTAGGAATCCAAATCCATGTACTTCTCCCTTTTCTAGGATTTCAAATTGATCATTTTCAAGGATTTTCTTCACATATAAGATATAAGAGGACTTATTATATTGTTATTGAGGTATGTTATGTACAACTCATATTTTTTTGTTTATTGTATCATAACATATCTATGTCTCCCCATTTTTTATTACTATAAATCCATTATTATTTTGGTATACTCACATTTCTAGCATATGGATTTTATTTTACAAATCTAATGATGGGTGATTTCTCCTTTTCACTCAAACTATCTAATTGTGTATGGTTTCATTAATAAGGGGTAATCTAATGGATAAACTAAAAGAGTAATTCTGAAAAAAAAAACCATTGAAAAGTTTTTTTTAATCATATAGATGATTTTTTTCCAATCATATGTTTCTAGGAAATATTATTATGTATTCATCTTAGATGATTTATATATATATTAGGGATCTGTGAACCATGAGTTATTATACTTTAAAAGTTATTATTTATAACATAAATTTATAATAATTCCATTAATTTCATTTTCAATTTTTTGAAATTTACATGTTTCATTAAATTAAATTACATTTCAATGTTCGTATTAACTTATGAACTTTACCATCCATGACATAAAAGTAATATAAGTAGATACCACCTGTGATTTTTTCTAATTAAACAATCAATAATGCATCCATACATGAAATAAATATTTCATACATAGATATTATATAGTTGTGTATTTATTGAATCTTATTATATATAATGGTTTTCCAATTTATGTTTTTTATATTATTAATTTAAATGTTATGAAACATATTTAATGATATTTTTTTTCATTTTTTCGATTTTACATCAGATAAAGTGAAATTATATAATTTATTGGTGATTCTAATTATAATATTGGATTTATGAAACACTTGATTTTTCATCATAGATAAATCCGTCCTAGGTTTTTATTGTGAAAATATATGTGTGAGATATCATATTTTTATATTTATTAAGTAATATGAATAGTGGTTAACACTAATAGAATTAAATATTTAAAATCATGTTTCATTCAAATATTACATATTAATGTGTTTTGAATCATATTTTGTGGGTTTTATCTTGATATGTGAATGTCATCAATATGTAGATTATATATTGGATTGATTAAATTCATTTCTATGAGTAGAGAGGAATCATATAGGTGGGGGGTTTCAAGTGTGTGTGTGTGTAATTTTATATATAAATAAAATAATATCTTGGACTCAGTGTACATTATGACTTGTGAGGATAGAGTCCTTAGACCTGAGGATGCATGAATGAATATATATTTATTGAGTTCTTAAAATATATGACACGTTTTTATTTTATAGGAGGATAACTACATATATATATATATATATATATATATATTTGTGGGATTGTGTTACTTCATACAAAAGATGAGGCATAATAGGTATTTGTGATGAATATGTTCCTCATGGTGGATATGTACAAACAATTTAATTTAAAAAAATTCATTGTACATGTTTCGATGATTCTTGTGAGGACATCGTTAACATGATAACAAATAATTATTGGATTAATTTTACAATAAATTATTTTATGATTTGTTACTTTATTTATTTATTACCTATCAACTATGTAATATTTTTTAAAGATATCTTTACAACATACAAGTAGGGTTATTTGGGTACTATACCTTAGTTATGAAGTGCTAACATCCTACACATCTTCTTCTAAAATGTATTTAGATATTGTTTCTTATACCCTTGTGTAATATTAAAATTACTGTGCATGATGGCTGATGGATAAAAGGGATAGGGGTCCTAAACATGTGGGGAAGAAGTAGATTATGTTATTATGATAAAATATAATACATCTTTTATATCTATGTTTAGTGACATGGATTGGGATAATGTATCTTTATGTCTATTATAGTGATTCTATTTTTGTATTTATAAATATCTATTGAGTCATATTTTTTTTCTTATATATATAATTTGGACATGATGTCTGTATGATGTATAATAAAAATATATTTTATTATATCACTATTTAGGTAAAATAAAAACCATTGGATTATATATTTTAAAGTGGAGAACAGGTTTTTAAATTTCACTATATCCAAATTTTCTCATTATTCATACTGAATTTATTTAAAAACTATTTTACATTTTTATTACTATTTGAGGGAATTCAAATTTCAATGTTTTTGTTATCCCATAGAATTTTGACAAGACATTAGAAATATATAATCATATATAAGTCTTCTGGTGACCTATATTCATGTATCCTTGATTGGGTCATTACACTCCTTCTAAGAAGACACATATATGATGGAATAAATAGACTTCATCATCCTAAGTAATAAATTTAAAATTCCTAATGTTATATTAGTGTATGTTAGTCATACTAAAAACTTAATTATTAATAAATTTGGTCAAAGTCTTGTGAAACAATTACACCCTAACCTAAGTCGTCAAGTTTGAGCTACAGTTCCACTTAACCTCATGTGTTCCTACTCATACACAAGTAGTTTTTCACTAGTAGTGAGGGTCTAGAAAAATGTGGGGAGAATATACCCTTAATAGTCATACCCATAATTTTAAATAATGAAATATATATAATCTAAATAAAAAAAATTATATAAGTTAATAGGGGTAATTTTTTTAACAAATGTAACATCTAGTTGTATGTGTATAATCAAATATACCCCCAATATAGAAGGTCAAATGGTATAATAGTACATCTGCAGAAGAAAATATATAAAATTGTTGTTAAAACAATCCAATGTCTATCCTTTTACAACATCCATCACCCAAAACTAATCTCTTCCACAACCTACCACAAGGCCCTTAACATTCTCTAGATCACTAATATTTATGTTTGAATGCACACTAAGATACTCATGTTGGGTGTGAGTGTAAACCTAGTATGACACCACCAATGTTTTGTTAGAATACTTTTATATATATATAATTTCAAATGAAATTATGGGAAACAAAATTTCTATAAAACAACACATAATACCATGTACTGACTAACCATATGTTAAAAAAGCTTCCACAAACCCTGACCATAGCTGCATCGACACCATTCCCAAAGAATATCACATGTTTTAAACCTTATGACTTAGATCACACAATGTAAAATCATATTAGTTTATGTTTAACACACATTAAACTATTAATTAATAAATCCAAGCTATCTATTATGGGAAAGTTCAACCTATGTCACATGACTACCTCCTCTCCTAAAATGGTTTGAATACCTGACAAACCCAAAAAACAAAACTATACAGATACACAAGTAAATTCCCTAATTGTAAATCATTCTAGCCTAAATAACCTCTTCCAAATGTGTATGGAAATATAATCTCATGGGATTAACAAATTATAATATATACACTAACCATCCTACATAAATCCATATCCAAAGAGCCATATCTTTTTAAATCCCCCTCTAAGTAGTTAGCAAGGTACATTTACTCCATCTCTCAAACTAAACACTGAGAGAAGGATCCTTCACCAATGAAAAAATCCACATATATGTTTGATATATCAAGGATTAACTTATAAATATAAAATCACATAGACTATGGATGGTATATAAGCATGTTAAATAGATCAATCCATATCATGGAATATCAATCATTTGATTGCTTGGAAATAATAGACCATAATATACAATATTGAAAAAAAACACATAACCCAAACCAAAACATGGTCTTTTGGGAAACTCATTCATGCCAACATACCATATCATGAAAGGGTATCAACAATAGGCATAAACCCACAAGCCTTGCATGCCAAAGATCTCTGCATACAGGGAAAGGATAGAATGGATATCTTAAATTTCACATGATGAATCCAATTATAAATGTATTCTAAGGAACGATATCAAGATCATTATAGATAACTGAATTTCACTAGAACAATGCACCAACCATCATCATAGAACATCAATAATTCAAATTCCATGATAGAATCATTCCAATTGAATAAATCCACATCATATTCCTTAAATTGTATTTTCCGTCAATGGTTGATCTTGGATCAATAAAAAAGTGATCTACAAATATCATGATCCAACCTAGATCAATCAACCTCTCATGAATAATCCATTAGATCTAGGTAAAATACATAGATCTAACTAACATTTCTTATATCTATGATCGAAAAAAATAAAGAGGGAAAATTAGGATTAGAACATATAGATATATCCTTTATTGATTCCCCATATTAATAAAGATATCAAGAATACAAGGGGATAATTAGAGGATTCCTATAGGACAAAGGTAGAGCTGTCTAAGAGGTTCTGGTCTCATTATGGTCAGATTTTGGTAATGGTTAAATTAATAATATAATAATTACCTTATTAATGCCCAATTATAGGCACCACTTATTAGCCGATGGCACTACCAAATGGCCATTATTCTGGGGTAGAATGCTTCAACTATAAATCATCCACCAGGAGGATTATAGGATCTGTATAAATAAATTTTCAACTTATGGTACAAACAAATGGCTAATGAACCCCATTGGCATTTTGGTGGATTTATTTCATCTATAGTTCAACCGACTAATCTCCCATTCTTTTAAAAAATTTCCCTGAGACCATTTTACCTATAAGATAAACCTCCAGTGAAGAAAAGATGGTAAAATTACAACATAAATTAATACTAGAATACCTTGAAAGTTTAGGATGTTAAAACTATACCCATCTAATGAGTTATTTTCTGTGAGTAGTTCCTCAAGCTAAATTGATAGGATAAGTCAAACCACTAAACCTAACATAAAAAATCATGTTCCTAATTCCTCTATTGAATCTGTCCATACTACCAAAGGACTTTTAATAGATAAGATATCCTCCTTCATAACTCTTTTTAAATCTAACCAATGATCTACATTAGGAGCTCATGAAAAGTTGTCTCATCCTCCAACATAGCATCCTCAAAATGAATCACTTGTATAGGATTAGTCATGTACCTTAAAATATTAGTGAAATGGAATAAACCATTAATAGCCTAGTAGCATATTCAAATATCCAAAATTAAAGTTCACCATACTGACACAATTGATAATCTTGAATGGTTTAATAAATCTGATAACTAGATTACCTTGCTCATATAACAATCAGTTCTTTAATTGAAGATTCACTAGAAAAAAAATATGGTTTCCCTATACATAATCATTGGGTTTCCTTTATTTGTAGGTATATGATCACTTCATACTCTGAGTGTTGACTAGCCACATCTAGATAAACTGAACTCTCTTATATATATTAGTTTCATTAAAAAAAATATCATATAAAGGATTGTAGGGAAAAATGGATGAGGAGAACTAAATAGTGTATCATTTTAAATATAGGAAAGAGATTCCATTGTTAAAAGATATAAATTCATGTTCACCACCTTATTTAGTGGAAATTTGGATTGGGTTTTCCCAGTGGTTGACTGTGGTGGGTTAATGTGTTTTAAAATCACTCATGTGGGGCATAACAGTTTTTCTATTTCATATAAATTAACAACGGTTCCTATATCCATAACATAGTACATACCTAATTTCCAAAGGTACGTGGTCTATTTGGGTTTCAGACCAAACAATGCTTAATAACTCACATTGGTCGAGAGGATGGGAGGTGAGGCTTATTACACCCTTTTGGGGAGAATTATTTCCAACTTTCGGACTCTCTTATAGATTTAATATATGTTTGTGAATCTATTATTAATCATGATATAGGAATGGTTACCATATATTTTTTCAAGTGATAATCCCTTTCGTATGTTAAGATAGGGGGCATTTATGAGTCTATATTTATGTATCTTAGGTTTTTTATATGTTTCCTTGTTAATGAGAATATTATTATATTTGAAATCCATATAATCTATCACTCTATAATTTCATATCATCCTATGAGGTGATTAATATTTATATGTTGGTATTGAACCATTATGATGCATCTTATGTATCTATATTATAACAGTAATTATAACCTACATAGTTTGATAAACCATTGAAATCCCATGTCATATAGGAAGGACATATATGGGGGCACTTAGGTACTAGACATTGAGCTTGAGCGATAGAAAGGCACCCGATGTATCATGGCCATTGCGGGAATCAGAGTCATCGTAGTTTAATCACTCCCTTGGACTTACCTGAAGGTGGACTCCCATATATAAGGTAGTAATATCATGTGATTGAGCATGTATTAAAAATTCAGGTTAACTAAGCTAGTGGAGATTCATGATGTGAAATATATGATCATTAATTCCCTATAATCCCACATGATACATGATTGGTGTGGGAAACAAGGGATATAAATTAATTAGTTTCACTATATACAAGTATGAGAATTGTGTTATGGGAAATCCATTTGGATGTTTAATATGGAGCATGTGACATTTGAAGAAATCCTACATATCTTAATTTTAGAAGGGTTCAAAGTTTTCATAGTTCAATTACTACCTCAATCTATTGGAGGATGAATTATAATGATAAATAGAAGGGAGATATGAGGTCTTGATGTCTATAATGTAAGAGAAATGGAGGGAATTACACAGAAGTATGATTCTATTGGATATCATCCCTTAGAAAGGCTTTATACATATCTTGTTTATAGTAGGAATTAGAGTCATCATAGTTCATTTTGATCGAGACTTACACACTCATGTTTCCCTTTGGATATTTGATATGGAGCTCGGGGCAAAGGAAGGAGTCCTATATATCCTGATTATAGTAGGAATTATAGTCATCTTTTTTGTTTAGTTCGATCGGGTCTTACACAATAATGTTACCTTTTGGATATTTAATATGGATATTGGTCTTTAGGATGGTGTCCAACATGTCATGGTTATAGTAAGAATAAGATTCATCATATTTTAGTTTGATTGGGGATTACACATTGAGTTTTTCCTAATATGGGTGCAGTCATATCATGCCATTGACTGAGGCTTACACACTGAGGCTACCTTAAAATGGGGGTAGTCATATCATGTCACTGATTGAGGCTTACACACTAAGGCTTCCCTAATATGGGGGAAGTTTTATAATGTTGATGATATGGGATTATATATTGAGGATTCTTTAATACGGGGGCAGTTTTATCTTGTCGTTGAATGTGTCTTACACACTAATCCTACCCTAATATGGGGAATCCATATAATGCCACTGATCATGTTTTACACACTAAGACTACACTAATATGGAAATTGGACAAGGTTGTCATGTCCCAAGACATCCTATGGACTCAACTTGATTACCTACCTGATAAATTTGAGGTAGTTTGGACATGTCCTGGATGATAAGAGGACATGTCTAAAGATAATCACATGATCTGGTTTACTTGTATAAGGGACACTACATGACTAAGGTTGACATGTCTAGATACTGTCTCATGACCAGTCTAATATGTTTGGGTGACATCGTGAGGCTTGGATTACTTGTCCAAAAAACATTGAATCATCTAGGTTAAGATACCCGAAGGGTACCACATGACCCGGCTGACTTGATCAGATGACATCACATGGTCCAGGATGACATTCTTGAGGGTGCAGCATGACCTAGATTACTTGAATTGGTGTCAATAGAAGACCTAGGTGACTTGAACATATGTCACCACATAATTTGGACCGCATGTATAGGGGAAATCTCATGATTTGGTTTGTAATCCTAGGGGGCCTCGCAAGACATGGGTGGTATTCTTTAATGGTGTTGTATGACATGGTTTGACATTTCCAAGAGACATCGCTTCGATCCAATTAGTATGTCATGGGTGCATCATATGATTTAAGTGAAATTTATTGGTAATGTAGAATGATCATGTTGAGTTATTTGAATTGCATGGGTATTAGTGTTTCTGTTGTTCACATAATTCTGCCATCATTTTTATCGTAATTATATCATTTATTCCTTGTGTGCCTCATGTTTTTCTGGTGTTATCTTATTATTATGTTTCTCATGATTTAATTTACATTTGAGACTACCATCACATAATATCAATTAATAGATTAGTAGTAATTCATTTGATCTATGAGTGATCATTTGAATCACATATTCATGTTTTGTGACCCCTTTGGTCATTCCTCATATTTTTACCTAGACTAAGGCCTTGAGAACATGAGATAATCAATTCTGAGAAGTCAACTCCTGAGATCCCATGTGTGAAGGATCTTCAGTGGATTCTTTTTTGTTATGGGGGGATTTATAGGCCTCTCCACCCCATTTTTGTGATGCCTTTTGCAACACATATCTCATGTATTTGGTCAAGTTTCAGTAGAGGTATTTTGTGTCTTTCGCTTCGCATGAGCCTACTGTGGGTCTTCCAGTGTGACACCTGATGTGAGTGACCATGAGAGTGTTCAAACTTTTCCATTTTTATTGGATATAGTTCAATCAAATAGATTTTACCCAACCATGTTGACATGTAAAAGATATTCTACAAGTTCAGGATGACATGTCTCGGGGCCTTCCCTGGGTCTAGATGCATGGGGAAAGGAATATGTGTGATCAATAGAAACTTATCTTGGGTCTTCTACAAGTTAATGAGTATTTTTAAGTGGGACTTTTTGATATCAGGATTTAATTCATAAGGTATATTACAAGGCCATTATGAGTTTTTAATGGGAGCCTTGCGTGATCAATTTTCATTTCCCATGATATATGACACCTCTCTCATGAAGGCCATTATGCCAAAATTTTGCACGAATCTTCTATTGTTCTCCTTTTATTTCCTTATTTTTTACAAGGGCAAGAGATATCACAAAACCATGTGAGAGGTTTTGAATACAATAACTTTACTTCTTCAGGATGCTCCATGGTACCAATAAGGGCACATATGTTGATGCACATGTATTTTCATGGAATACCCCTGTGAATATCTATGGAGCCAAAGGGGAAGTGAAAACTCAATTGGGATTGTTATAACCCTTTACATGATGAAGGTGACACGTCATTAATATCTTTCATGACAATGTGGGTATGTACCTGAAGTTTATGTGTTGTATTATAATCCATGGGGATATGTCTCTTGAATATAAATGACCACAAAATGATTCCACCATTTGAATATTTTTCACTTATTTTACATGGAGTTTTGGATAGTTTGTCTAAATCCTATAGACTGACAAGTCATATGACCTAGGGAATCTCATCTGTAAGTTTTTTTATGATTAGTATGTTTCTTGAACACCCTAATAATAACAATGTGTTTTTTAAAAGGGGATATTCAAGATCTTCCACATGTCATGTGACCAAGTTTCCTTTGAAACATTATATGATTCGCATGCTCTTTACTGAATTACCTTCCTTTGTTTCATGGAGAAAAAAATACCCATACATTGGTTATTTCTTCCCTTATAAAATATTTTATTCTCACATTTATTCTCATTTGGTAGGTGTAAAAAGATTCTCCCCTTAGGAGACACAAGTATGTGGAAAAGGGATTGGTTCTGGGAAAATTAAATACATGCCTAAGTGTTTTGGATATTTCCAACTAGTGTTTTGGGAAATAATTGGTCTTCTGGGTGAACTTAAGTATTCCCAATACTTTCCGATAAATAGGGGTGTAGATGAGAAATCATTAACCAATGAGTTCAACTCTCTAGATGTCTTGTTATTTTCTTCTTTAAAATTACCCATTTTCAAGATGTACTAAAAGAACGAATTGTGAGACCAAACCATTAGAACTACTTACAGGAAATTTTTTTCAAGTCCAATTCAGGGGAACCATTTTTCATGATTTTTTCTCCCCAAAATTAGATCGAAATAATCATGAATCAAATATTAGTTATATCTTGATCCTTGTCCATGTTTATGTCTTCAGGGTTTTTAGGATTCTGTAGTGCAGTCACATGATCACTTGACTATAATTCTGATCACATTACTATATCAACATCATTCTATCATGAGTCTTATGGAGGATCTTATATATTTAAAATGTTATTAGGTCATTTGATTCATGAGACCTATTTCATAACATGTGATCATAGATGTTGTTATGGGTCATTTTATGTGCATGACGCCACAAGAGTCATGTATTTACTTTGATAGAATTTTTATTTCTTTTATTTAACATGTGAAACTTACATCAAATTATGTGGATTCAATATTCCATGCATCCTCTATTACAGCTATAAAAAGGGCCAGGATCGCTGGAGACCATAATTCTTACACATGATATCATGTTTATTCTTATAATAAGGTTTTGAAGAGGCTTCACTTATATAAACTCCAATGACAACCTTTATCCCACCAGTTTCCCCTATATGGGATCTTCCTTATTGATGATATTTCTATCCCTTCTATAGAATATATTATTCCATCTTGTTTGGTATAAACATTACATGATTTTATTCGGAAAACAACTTATGAGGATGGTCAACTGGTCATAGCATGTTCCCTAGGGTTATCCCATATGACGAAGATCTCCCCTCTGGGTCTAGACATGTTTTATTTTGTTAAGAAAACACTTTTTCAAAAATTATTCAAGAATATTATCGTTTTCCTTAAACAATCCAAGTGGTGGATGGATCTCAAAATGCGACCTATGATCATGGGTAAATTTTTCCAATGAATGGAAATGACTATATTGAGTTAGACAAAGCTACATGGAATTCACCAACCAGCTATATGCAATCTATATTTATAAAGCATCTAGGGTATCCTAGTTCATAATCTTCCATCATTAAGACCTTATCAGGGAAATAATGCATTTTAGGTTCCATGTTAACAAGTCATTCCATCCATCCCAAGATGAACCAAGAATAAGACATTGGTATATCTACTGATTGGGTGGGATTCCCCCCCCCACCCTGGGAAAATTTATGATGACTTCCTACATGATATAGATGTCTAAGATGACCCCTCATAGACTACAGATTTGGAAATAGATATTATCAACATTGTGAAACAAAATTTGAGGAAGGATCTGAATATGTGATCACATTTCTCTTTTATAGAATAGATCAGAATTTTCTCTACCAGAGAGAAGGTCGACCAACATATATCTTCCCTCACAAATATCCTTCCTAGAATACTCATCATTGTGTCAGTTCATATTGTGAAATAGAGGAAGCTGTGGAATATACCACATGGGGATATCATGTGATACTATATAAATCTTTGTACCATAGGCTAGTGGGTTTCGTGGACATGTTCTGGAATGAGTGGATTTTCACAACTAGGGATGCACACTCAGGAATCTGAGTTTCCACATTGGTAATGGAAGTTTAAATAGTCGTGAGGAAGCCTTTTACTATAGACATACCGACTCTTTCATGACTCTACTAGTTCTTGGTTCATATCCAACCAGGCCACATCCATTATAGGATTAGTGGACCTTTAAAATTTTCATTTGGATGTATTGGGGATAATTTTCAATACTATATGTACCACACCAATATTAGGATTACTTCCTCCTTATCCTTTCCTAGGATTCTGAAATTTTCAACACTCTGAGAAATATGGTTTTGCACTAAAAATTTTGGCAACATGCTGAGATAATAGTACCGTTACAATATTATACATTACCATGTGCCGACCGAGGTAATTTTTGACAATGGTAGTTATTCTCTAGATGAGTAGTCATACATTATCTTCCTTTAATATGGGGTCCTCAAGGAAATGATGGGCAAGTACATTATTTATGATTCGTATACCCCTTATGGTATTTCTTCTACATTTGGGTACATCCAGAGGGTTTCTCTCCTCCCCTAATCTAGCAGGTGGTTGAGAAATAAATTCTTGGATTATCCTCCACTATTGGAATATAATGGCATGTGAAGATATCATTGTCGAGATCATCCTTCCACATGTTTTCACCCTTATCTTCCATGATTAGTATTATACTTGTGCATTGGTGGAAGCCTACCCAGGTTGTGTGTTGAATATACTATTCTATCTTATGGGTAGATCATGTGTCATATTGAATCTTTTGTTTATAGAAATAACAGAGATGATTTTAGATACAGAAGAGTATTTGAGGAAACATACCCATCCTAGAGACAATCATCTCATTAGTAGGGATAAATTTTTCAAGGATGCTAGTCCTTCAGATGATGTGTCATTTGAGAGGAGAGTATATGGGAATTCCTCTATCCCTTCATCACTATCTCAACTGGTTGTCCCCCATTTGAAACTACCAAATAATGAATTTATAGAGGATCATACGCGGTGTAGGATAATCTGGATGAATATTTATACCTTGGTCATTGAAACACTCTGAGAATAATTTCATGATCAAGAATAACCTCATTGCAGGATCATTAATGATTTAGGGGTGGGATTCTTGGAGAACCATACATTAAATGAAATCATGTGATAAATAAGTTTTACATTGTTAGAATTGGATACCCAAAAAAAGGTATTTCAATTCATGATGATGGGACTCCCCTTGATGAACTAATAAGGGAATCCTCATAGGCATTAGAATAGATCCATCAGTTCATATATGAGATGCACACTAGAATGGATGTACTGACTATATATATATTGGAAGATCATAGCTCACTCAAGGGATGTCCTTTCGATTTCATCATCCTCATTATAAACCACATATAAAAAGATTTGGGGTGTTTTCTACTATTATTTAAACCCTTCATCATAGGGTTGAAATAGAATAAGGAGGGCGGGCAGCATGTTGGTGCTCTGTAGATTATTCTCATTAAACTCTTGCAAATTTTTCCAACTCGACCTATGAAATATTATTTCATTTTAATAATTCTTTTGTTTTTTTATTGAATCATTAGAGAGGATTTGAAATGGGGAGATCCCAATTTTTCATGCTATCAATGAAAACAATTTTCCAAAATTTATTTTTCTTCATCCAGTTTTCTTTCACTCATGGTGTGTATGATATTTCATTGATCTGATGTTATGTGAATCATCAATGATACAAATCCATTTCATAATATCATGTAGACCTGAATTCCTAGATTCAAATTCTTAAATCATAAGAAAATTTCTTTGATAAATGATCATGAATTCCCACCAACATGTCATTCCTCAATGATGTATCTTATCTAGTTATCTTGAGATTACCTGATCTATAAAAGGATAATTTAGGTTGAATATTTTCCATGTATGGAGAGTGGTATATAATTTTATGATGAAAGTGGATATAGATAGCATAGTTTAGATTTTTCTATACCATTTGATAGGCCTTATAATATTTTGTATCTTTGTATCTTATATCTCCATATAAAATTCTACACTCTAAATAGGGGAAGACTTAGAGAGTATATAATGGATTCTGTTCAAGTCACCTTCTTATAAACTTTTTTTCGAGGAAGGATTTTTTCATTTTATCAGTCATACAAACTAAATCAACATTATGATGTATTTTAGGTTCCTTTAACATGAACATTCTATTGAATTGGTTTATGGTCTTTTTTCACTTAATTTATATTACCATGTTTTAGGTTCTTTTATCTTACACGTTCCATTTCTATAGATTATGTCCTTTTATCATAGACCTTATATTGTGGTAATTTATGTTCTTTTAACTTAAACTTCAATTAATATAGTTTAGGGTCTTTTAGATCAGACCATATATTTTTGTTGTTTATGGTCTTTTAAATCTAACCTTATGTTTCTATATTTTAAGGTCTTTATCTTGGTCCTTTTATTGATGTAGTTTATTTTTTTAAGGCCAGACCTTCTATCATTTTATTTTATGGAATTTTAACATGGACCATCTACCATTTATGTTTAGGGTATTTTGGATTATAATTTTACATTCAATGTAGTTTAGATTATTGCTACTTGGACTTGATTGATGAATATGTAATATGTGGATGATTAGACTAGGATGACCCAAGACACCATAAGGATTTGAGTTTTTCCATGGTGTTTCTTAGGCTCATGATGATTGGAGTTATTTTACTACAAGGGGTAGTTACCTCTATTTTGTAGGTCAAATCTTTTATGTGTCAAAAACATTGTTAAAAATAGTTGTGTCCACTCCTTTCCAAGGTCCACGGAATATTTATGCAGTGGTATGGGAGGCTGGAGAAAATATAAAGAATTTAATGACAAACTGTATAGTTAGAATATGGGTTGAGTGAGTCACAACCCAAAAGAATAAGTCGAGGAATATGGAATGGGGATGATATGTCCGGGATGACCCATAACACCCTAAGGTGTCTTGTTCTACCATAGAGTTACATAGGCTCACAGGGATTGGATTTCCTTATTACAAAGATGAAATTACTCTGGTTGGTAGGTCAAATACGTTATGCATCTACATTATGGTCAAATAGAGGTTTCCAAAAACCTTTTTGAGGGACATAATAGATTTGAGGAAACTTGAACATCTGGGTGATGAAGTTAGATATGAATAAAAAGTTATCCAAGATGTGTTTTTGATACAAGGCTATTTTAGCTCTTATATTATGAATATTAGGAACTACACCATACGGTTTTGAGTCACATTGTGTGGGACATGAAAAGGTTAGAGATTCGAGTGTCACATTCTTAATTTGGGATAGGGTAAAAAACATAGTGACATAATTTTTAGGATTTCAACTCCACATGAAAATATTGTTTATATGGATTTGTAAATAATTGTCTAATGTTCTTAGATCATGAGGAAGGTATATGAAAATAATACCAGGAATGGCCTAGAACACTCTAAGAGGTTGAGTTCTTCCACAATGATGTCAAGTCTCACAAGGATCTAAAATCCATTGTTCCAAATTATGATGCATTTGGTTAACGGTTGTAGACATATATATAGTATCCATGGGCATACATGAATAGTCAAAAAAGTGTATCATGAATCAATTCATCCATTACTAAGGACCATGTAAGGTTTATAGTGATCAGGGGATCCCTAATAATGAAGTGTGATCTTGGGAAAACTTAATATTTAAGAAGTGTTTAAGCACCCAATAAGTTGTGGCATCTCTTAATGAACATGTTATCATTGTAATGAGAATTGAAAAATAATTACTCTAACTTTTTCCTAGAACTGGGGGGACTATGAGTATGTATTATATTTTACTTACGATACGATGTGGGCCCTATGAGCTTTATTCCTCATCCATTTATGCTCTAAATTTAACCTAAACCCCATTAATGAATAGTTTAGAGAGAAAAGAAATTTTTCTTTCTCTGGATTCCCTTTTAATGTTTTCAACCTATACTGTTTTGTGTCTATTTAATTAGAAATTTAGGGTATTATGATTTAGACCATCATAGTCTAAATGTTTAAGATCATACAGCTTTGACCCATGTGTAGGTAATTTAAGGTCGTGACCCACATGGACCTAATATGATTGGAATGTTACACAAGATCATATATCAGATACCTAGGGTCAAGCATTCTCCAAAATACTCTAAGAGGGTGATGAAAGTTTTGTATATCAGTGATCAGGGTTTATAGGTCTTGAGTAATGATATGGGAAAATCATGTGAGGGATGGTCTTGAACACCCTCAGGTGTTGAGTTCTACCACGATGATGTCGAGATCACAAGAATTAGAAATCCCTTCATATAGGGCCAATATGTCTATGGTTAGAAGGTATATGACCTTATGAATCTTTAAAAAGGAAAAATAGAGAGATTTATTTTTCTTTTTAGGGTCCATGAACAGTTTTAGGAACCCTAGTTTCTCAATACATGATGTGTGACTTATGAGTTTAGGTGATTAAAAGATGATAGAATCACTCCATTATGTGGTTGACCAATGTTGGGATATTTTATTCCTTTGATATGTAATGTTTATGGATGATGTTTTGTACCTTTTAACATAATATTGTATGGACACGTGAATCATGTAGTTTTAAGGTCATGTGGCTGGGACATTTTCTTTATAGTTTAGTTTCATGTATTAAGGATGTTCCTTTCCTTTCTATTTTACATTGTGTGGTAATGAAGTAAGAATTGATGTGAAAATTGGGAAATATGTCCTTGGGGAAAATTTTCATTGGTCGTGGTTATTTATATGCAAGGGGAATATTTTATCCATGCACATGATTATTGTTTTGTGTCTATATACTAGATCCCTTCTTACACATATATATCATGTGTGTAGGCCAACAGTATATTGATCTAACTCATGCATTGGAAAACTAAGCTTGTATAACTCAACACATTCTTGAAATGAAGTATTTGGTTCTTTTTGTTGTTCATCTTAATTTCATATAACTTGTAAATTTACTCTATTGGTCTGAAATATATGCAATTAAATGTTCATTATTATCATTTCATACATTTTCTCAGAACCCGTGATTAGAGATTTGGGTGTCATTAAGTATATTGTGATGTTAGTAAACAATACCTATGTTTTTTTGTATGAAATTTAACTATGAAATTATGATCCATATGTAGATATGAATAAAATATTTTTTTTCATCATAGTTTTACACAAGAATTAGAGATTTGGTCATCAATACATATCCAGTGATGATAGGAATTAAGCCAAATATAATTCTTAGTCTACATATGTTTGAACCATACGTAGAAGGGGAATTGTTTTTTGATTATTATATATGGTATTATGATTTTACATCCAATTTTCACTATATATCATGTGAAATAAGAATCAATCCACACATAGTTTTTGAACTGTGAACTCTCTATGAATATATGACTCATACACATAGGGTGAAATTGTTCCCATTGATTGTTGTAGTTGGGAAACTTATTAGAGGTCTTTGAATATATGTATCTAGTCATTATAATAATAAAGACACACATAGTTCCTAAATAAGAATCAATCTATGTAGTTCTAACCCATATACAAAGGAGGGTGTTGTTCCTGTTGATTTTTGTAGTTGGGCCTAGGATTAGAGATTCATGTGTCAGTACATATCATGTGATGATAGGAATAAAGCCACATGAAGTTCATGAATTAGAATATATATACATAGGTCTGACCCATATACATATGGAGGAATTGTTACAATTGATTATTTTAGTTATGCCTAGGATTATAGATCTGGTCATCACTACGTATCATGTGATGACAGGAATCAATCCACATGTAGTTATTGAGAAACCATGTATTTTAATGGTGTGCGTCCAAGATGTAGGTCCCTTGAGGTGAAAATGGTGTGTGGTGAATGGGATATGAATATTGGTATGGATGCACTACATATCATGTGATGGTAGGAATCAATTCATATGTGGTTCTAGACAGAGGTGTGGGGGGAGACCTATAACAAGGATAATGGTCCTCTCATGTGAGTTCCATGGTAAGGCATTGTTTTATGTCATTCAAGATATATCAACCATGCAGTTAAATGTCATTAAACAAGGATTCATGGTGTCTCTTTTAAGGCATTGCATCCAATACCATATCATCCTTGTCATAAACTAGTATGCCTTGGTCATGCAGAGAATCCGTTACAAAAAATTTCTAAGCTCACATGAGTTATGCTAAATGTGAGAAATAAGGAATGGAAACATTTCTTCTAACTATGTAAAGGAAATTAAGGAGAGTGTAGGGAAATTTTGTATCATGTGGTCTCTAGAACAAGATATAAGACTGAGGAATCACCGCATATCTCATTCAAATGAGAATCAATTCATACATTCTTCTGGAAACCCATGCATTTTAATGCCATGTGGCAAGGATATATTATATACGTCGTAACATCATGCGGTAAGGATGGTGGTGACTCGATGTGAAAGAAGAGGAATATTTTGAATACATACAGTTTAGCATCATTTAGTGATGACATATTTCATTCAGTTTAATCTCATTGGGTAACGATGAGGGTCACCTGATGTGGAAAAAAATAAATATTGTGGATCCATGCAGTTTTACATCATGCAGTGAGTACATATTTAATGAAATTAAAAATCTGGTGGTAAGGACGTGAGAAAATTTTAATTTAATCATATTGATTCTAATTAAATTGATGTTGTGCATTTAAGGTCATGCTACATGGAATTATTTTATATATTTTAACATCATGTGGTCTGTAAAATTGGCACTTAAAGGTAGTTATGTAATGTAATTCATAATAAACCACTCATTGTTGGGTGTGTGTGTGTGGGGGTGATGTGTGAGAGGTAGATATTGTGTGTGGAAATATTGGTATAGATTATTTTTAGTTCCTTTAAACTAAGAATTTTAAAATATATAAGTTATGAAATATGTGATGAATGGGTATTATTTTCTCTATAGAACAAATGAAGAGAATGTGGTTAAGATCGTGCAGATCATGTAAACCACAAAAGGACACATGATAAGATCACCTATAGGAGATCATTTGGATCCCCATTGATAGAAATCATTGTTCTTTCAAGTGAATACAAGGCCCTCGTTGATCATGAGGAGGTTTTCAGATGACTTCCCCCAAGCTATACAACTTTTTTGTAAACAAACTCCTAAAACAATTCTAAATACTTGTAACATAAAGTGAGACTGTTCAGTAGGTGGGAGCCTTTTTTATTCAATTATAGTCAACCAATGAATCCCCACAGTTCGTAAGACACCATAGAATCTTGGGAAACATGCCCACCTTGTCACACAATATCTCAGTAATATGTTATCTTCATCATCCAGAGGGTTTTGGACATTCCCAATCGATTTTGTGCTACCCCTTTTCCACTAAAGTTATTAAAAGTAGTTTTCCATGATAATACATGTGAAACACCATAAGAATCATTATTGGTTTGTTGTGAATTGTCGAATAGGAGACTTATTGTCTTCAACAACCCTTGCATGGATACGTGTGATATCTTGACTCTGTAAAATTAATATGTAAATAAAAGGGGAAAATGTGAAAGATTCTTGATGAATGATGATACACTATCCTTCATTAATTGGGGTAATCTATTCTGATAGATCACAATAAATCATGATATTCCCCATCGACAATCTATCATGACCTCCCATGAATCCTTAGGCATGGAATTATAATCTCATGAAAGCCCACTAGATATCCACATTTGTCTCATGGAATACCCCAAATAAATCACCATTATTGATGAATTTTCCATTCCATAGGAATCCTGATCTCAAAAAGGCCCCTGCACATGTCTTCATGATTATGTGGAAGTTCCTTGACATGTCCACATGGTTGGGAAAATTTACTTTCATTGGACTGGGCCTTATAAAAATTGAAAAGGTGGAAGCCTCTCATGTTTGTTAACATCAGTCGACTCCATAGATGAAACAAAACATAATCATATGATGTGTGAGACAACAAATCCCTCCACTAACTATTTCTTAAATCTATGAAATATACACCAAATAAAGTGGTGCACAATTGGGGACGATAGGTATATAAATTCCCCCAGAAAAAATAAATAATTCATCAATGATCCCTCACTAACAGGATCTTAGGATTAGACTTCTCAGAGTGGTTGATCATGTGATCACAAAGTCTTCCCCCATGTCAAAATCAAGGTAATGACCAAAGGTATCAAACGAAATGCACATGTTCATTTCATGATCATTCATAGATCACATGAAGGAATGTCGGCACATCAATCAATATTATGTGAAGGGATTCATTCATGTTAGATATATCACATGATTCCTAATAATAAGTTAACATTAGAAAAACCAAATCCACACATGAAATAATGGTTGCAATAAAAATAAATAGATTGGATAATTCTACAGAGATTATATATATTTATCCTCATGCATATCATTTGACCCACCAAGATCATTCAATAGTACTTGGTCATGTTGGTCAAATAATGACATGCTCTCTTCACATACTATTTTCATCATGTGATGTCCCATGGACAAGTCAAAGAAGGTTTCATGATTCCCTCCACTAATACCACCCATGTATTGCGAGATCCCTTGGGCATACTACCCAAATCATACAATTTCCCCTAGACATGTCTCTAAAATTATGCGGCCAACCCATGAAAATCCATGTAGGTATCACATTGATACCAAGACATGTCACCCAGATATTGAATCACCCCACAAAAATGTCAACCCGGATCATGCGATATCCCTATGACAAGTTATCTAGATCATGTGGAACCCTTCAGGTATATCATCATGGACCATTTGATATCCTCCAAGAAATGTAGCTAAGTCTCATGATGTCACTGATACATGTATTCCAGGTCATGCAATGCTCTCCCAAAATGTAATCCTTGGTCATTTAGAGTCCATATGGTAATTCAACCTGATCATGAAATTGCATTTGGACATATATTCTATTCGACCAACAGGACATATCTAGACATCCTCAAACAAGTCATGTATGCAATTAGGTTGATTCAATCAGATGTCCCAGGATATGGAAACATTATATAGTGTCCATATTAGAGAACCCTCATTGTGTATTCCGTGGTCAATGGCATGATATGGATTCCCCCGTATTAGGATAGCCTTGATGTGTATGTATCAGTCATTGTATTGTTATTACTACCCCCATATTAGTGAATCCTAAGTGTGTAATCCCTAAATATCCAACAGGATATGACTTCCCCCATATTAGCGAAGCCTTGGTTCGTAAGCCCCCTTCAGTTGAATGATATGATTTCCCCCACATTAGGGAATCTTCAAGGTGTAATCTACAATCAAAAACATGATATTATTGCTCCCATATTAAGGAAACCTCAATGTGTAAGACCTGATCAAACTGAACTTCGATGACTCTGATTCCTTCCATAACCAGGATACATGAGATAACTTCCTAAGACCCAAGATCCATATCAAATATGAAATAGGAAAAATTCATGTGTAATCCTTGATCAAACTGAATGAAAAATATTAATCCAATTTCTTCTATAGTTATGATTTATAGGACGCCTTATTAATGCCCAATATCCATATCAAATATACATAGGGAAACCTCAGTGATCCATCAACAATAAAACTAAACTATGATGACTCATATTACTACTATAATCAGGATATTTATGATTGATTCCTAGTTCCCATTCTCAAATTCCCTCTTACCTTAATATATCTTCTTCCATGACTCAAAAATTAACCATAAGAAACCCATATCTCCCGTGGATTTGTCACTCTTTTTTATCCATGAGCAGATTGAGGCAACAATTAAAATATGAGAAATTTGATTCTAGAAATAACTAGGATATAAGGACGCCTTCTTATGGCCTGATATACATATTAATGATTTAACGGGTTATCAAATCTCTTAATTTCATAAGCTATATGAAGTGAAACAAATTACATGTTATCCATTTTTTCCCACACTAACTATGGATCATATTGTCTTAGGGAGTTGTAATGATCATATCATTCACATCATGAATCTCCACCATCTAGGGAAGCCTCAGTATGTAATCCTTGATTAGAGTCCTGATATGATTGTCCCATATAAGGGCATAAAAATCTGGGTAATCCCCAAGGGAATGATCAAACTACAACAAATTTGTTCCTAACATGACTAGGATACGTAGGATGACTCTTTGAGCGTCAAGCTCAATTATGGGTTTTGAAGTGCCCCCATATATGTCCTTTTCATATAATGTTAAACTATGTGGTTTTAGTGAACTATGTTGGTTTTTTGTTACTTTTATAAAAAAGATACGTAGGAGGCCTCATAAAGATTGAACCTCACCTTATAAATATTAATCACCTCCATAGATAATAGAAAATTATAGAGTGCATTGTTATGTGGATTTAAAAAATAAGTTGGTACTCATTAAGAAGGAAAAATGAATAAACTACATGGAAACACAAATATCCACACCTATAAAATCACCTGACTAATAAAAAACATCTCATGAATCCAAAAGTGACACTTCAAAATTTTTTCATAATGTTTATGTACTCACTGTGTACCCAATACAGTCTTATGTTTCTGATCATACATATCTAAAGTATTCAATCATATCCAGATATCTTCCATAAATAAATTGATGAGGGAACTAATATATGGATGGAAAATTATATTCAGGAGATCTGTGAACACCACTTTAGTAGTATTCAACCTAAAAATAATAATAATATACTCATATATACCTTATCTTTTCTTTATCAATTTCATGGGAATATCCTTTCCTAAGACCATAAGCTAGTGGTTTCCTAAAAAATATCAATCATGTAAAACCACTAGGATCACAAAAATTGATGGAACAGATCATAAATCACGAGTATAGGGTATTTTCTCTTCACCATTACGTGATTCTAGTTCTTATAGTCTACACAAAATCATAAAAACTCATCGTCTTTCTTGGACAACAACACTAGATCAGTCTAGGGATATGTTCTCATTGTGAAAAATCCCTTCACCTACAAATCTTATGACTACACCATTAACACCATCAAACCATATGGTTCTATAAAATAAGGATGAATAAGTATCTGTTTCACAACAATTATAAATCTCATGTTTAATTCCCCTATCTAGAGGAAGACCTAAGAAATCATCTTTGGAATCTGCATTATAATTTTCCACCACTAGAGGAAATATATAAGGGGATAATACAGAATCTAATAAAATTCCAGAGTTTGATTCCTATGCCATGATAGATCCAATATGGCTCATGACTTATCCCATCCAGACTTCTCTGAATTCCCACTCATTTTCCATTAGAAACCTATCTTCTATAAACATGGTGAATAATACATATTTATCTAAATAATTGATGTGATCTTGATAACTCTTCTACCTTTCTAAAGAATATCACATTAAAACTAGTAATATCTATGATCATGAAGTTCTATATATATATAGTAAGTAATAATCATAGTAGACTCATAAAATCACTAGGGATGGTCTAATGTCATTCCAAATGATGTTTCTGGAGAGAGAAACTCATAATATAACTTAACATATAAATATAATACAGCAATGACCTAAGTAGATATAAAATAATGGGAAGTACATGTATCAAAATAATAAGTAGATGCCTTAGATATAATCATATCTATACCTATAACTACAGAATTTCCCACTCCACTATGGACTATAAACTCATCATTCATATAAATTATAAAAATTTATATATCATGACCTTACCTCAATATTACATGACTCTCTTGGTTCAGTGAGATTTATAGTGCTAGGGTTTTTTGTAGAGGATACCTCCCCCCACCATGTCATGCAATCCTTGAATATTGATATGAAAATTTCAAACAAAACTATAAGAGATTACCTAAATTTCCACATTAGTAAAATTTATTAGGTGGATTCAAACATGATGTATAAAATATTCACCTACCCCCAAAGTTATAGAACCTATTCGAGTCTCCTCGCATAGAGGGAGTATAAGAATTACTATATTCATGAACATTTATTAAAACCAAATGTTATTATTTAGCCTTCTTATTCATAGTAAAATAATGGGAATGGAAAATTTTAATCTCTCCCTTCACTATAGACTTTCAAAATTATGGTCCTTGTGAAATACTTCTGTATAAGTACCCATGTAAAAACCCTATTCTAACATCTATTGTCTTGTTCAAGGTCATTTCCAATCTTCCTAGACTTTAACACCTCAATAATTGACAAAAGTGTATCAAAGAGTAAAAACTTCTTCAAATGATATGACTGTGTCGAAATATACATCACCCCTGCTAAAGATCCAGAAACTCATTTTATTTTTACAAGTTAAATGTATCTGGAATGATCTTCATATTTAATAGTTTCTTAAAGGCCTCCCAAGTATGAACTTTACACCTTTCTTCCTAAATAATACCACCCCATCACCTCTGCAGGAGTCGCTAATTATAAAAAAACAACTTCTCATTCATATCCCCGAGAGTCTCCACCAAGATGAAGATTCCCTCAATGAGTCAATCCAAACTTTAAAATCCTAAGGAACACTAGTTCACTGTAATGTTGTTGGATGCTAGAGATGAAAATCATAGAAAATTCAATCATCAACCCTTTCACCCTCCACCATGGCCAGTTGCAATATGGGATCCTATAGGCTTGAGTGTATTTATAGACCGAACCACTAAAGAAAGCATGGTATCACACATAGGTGAATAATTTTGAACTACATACCCTCTTCCAATGGAATATATGAATACCATCTTATTTGATCATCACATGGTAATATTGGAACTACCCATCATATATAGAGCCATTTCCAAAGTTTCATGTCACCTGAAATCCCCACCGAAGGAGTCAGTTATGTCAATAAAGGATATCTATTTACTAGAACATTACATTAAGGTTCCACCATATATACACATATCTACCCATAAGTATGGAAAATAGAGATCTCTCATTGATATTCTGGTCACATTATGGTTTTGTAACTCTATGGTTCAAAAAAAATTATTTGGTGATGTAATATAAATGAACCCTTAATGATGCTTGGTTCTGGGTACTTTTGGCTAGTCGGTTGGATCAATAGAAATATAGTTCCTAATTCTGACACTACTGACTTGCCAGTTAAAACCACTGGTTATCTTGTATAATTGTTTTAGTCACCAAGAAACCCACTAATCTTCCATCCTATGAATAACATACTTTAATATCGTTTAACTATATGAAATGCTTCCAATGGATAAAAAAAGACAATAGTTTATCACAATTTATAACAAACATACCATGAAACTGGAGTAAATTTCACAAACTACTTCCAATAAAAATTAAATCATCCAAGAATAGTAATACAAAAAAATATTTTAAATTTTAAACCATATTAAATAGTAACACTCTTTATATTCTACCTTCCAACACTATTTAATGATATAGAGAAAATAATTGTAAATTACACAATCACGTTATTTTATAACATGAATGTAATATGTCTATGTCACCTTTAATAACAAAAATAATCCCACATTATCAATAAAACATGGTCAAACTCATGGCTAAGTCAATCCCACATAATGTTCATAAAAACAGACATTTTCTTTACAAGGGAATAAGTGTATCACATGAATAATTATTAACATTAGATAATATATTCCATATTAATTTTTTTGTTCTTATTTTCAAAATAAAAATACACATGAATGGTTCGTTGATGCTTAGTGCCTTGAAAATTTTAACAACATCATCTTATATTAACTATATTATTTGTTTTATTAGGAAAAAATAAAATAATTAAAAGGCTCACAATATATAACATTCAATAGTATTATAGTCTCAGGAAACTATATAATTGTATGATCATTATAATATAATTTTTTACATAATGTAAATCATAATAATTTGTGAAAAAAAAAATTCTCCTTGATTAATATTTATATACTATATAATATTATGAATAGATTATGGGGGAAATAAGTAATTAATATAAAGGATGACCTTAACCTATTAGTAAGGGGAAGAAAAATTATACAATAATACGACCTAAAAAGTGAATATATAATAAGAATGAATAAAAAATTAAATAATTATATATAAAAAATAACATTTAGATAACGTATCATTAGATAACATAACAATATAAATAAAGAATTCATTGGATAAAAATAAATAATCTCAAAGGGATGGAATGCATAATTTTAAGAACCAAAAAAACACCATCATGGCCACATGCCAGGAAATGAATTATAGAGTGGAGAGAATACAATTAATACCCTTGTTAATTTATCTCATGATACTTACTAATGCATCAATGTGAAATATAGTTTTGTGACCCACCTATCACATAATAAGTCCAATGCAATAATCATATGAAATGAATGGGTAAATAATAAAATATCTAACATTCATTAGGAATCTTATTACATATATGGGACTATATAATATATGGTTATATTATAAAATAAATGAATATATGAACCGGAAAGCTTATCGAGGGTGGTAGACTAATATAGATATATAGGTCAATATTTATCTATCAAATACAAAACTAAAGGATACTCATAATATAATATAATATAACATGATTGATGAAATAGTTAATTAGTAATTGGGTAGGTTACCTTAATTTTATAATAACATAAATAAGGATTAATCATTGATCATAATTGCTTATAGTGGATGAAGACTAATGAAATGGTAGGAAAATACTCTGTCAAATTATAGAATTTTGTTACTGACATATTTTAAAATAATTATAGATAAAAAATTATTTCATGTGAAACACATATATATGTATTCTTTGATACACAGTGTATAAATATACTAAAATTAGGTTTAATCCACCATGGACATGATAGGGGTAACCCCAGAAACATATATTCCATCCTTCCATAGACAATCCCCCCTCATAAAGTGATAAATCCATAATACCCTAAATATGGCATGCGTAAGGATTTTGAAAATCTTGTTTCTGGATATGGAAATATTTTTGAATATTACTGACTAATAAAAAATTAATTTTGACATAAAATAATATTTTCTCATTAAAAATGCAGTAAAGAATTTATAATAATGAATTATACCTATATTTGATACGTAAATGTATTATAATTTAATAGAATTTAAAAATGAGTATGAGTAGATAATAGTATTATCACATACCTTGAATAATAGTTTTCTAAAACAATAGAATAAAACAATAGTATTTTAAATTCTTTATATAAGGACACATGAGTAAGAAATAGATATGAGATCTGAACTCAATAATTTTGGTGAGATGGAAAATGAGTGGATTAGTAGTTTTGTAGAAAATGTTTCAAATTAGTTAAATATTATATGGATTTAGTACTTTTAAATCTAGGTTGTGGAAAATTCAATAACACTGAATTTCATGTAGTTTTCAATCATGGTTTCTAAAATTACAAAAAAATAACAAATTAACCCCCATTTAGATATTTTTTTCAAGTATTTGAATTTAAACCAAAATTAATGTTTAAGTAAATATTAAATTAAAATTTTCAAACTATAGACATTCATTTTTCATATAAAAATGTTTCTAAAATTTATAATTATAATTTTTTATGATTAAACACTTTATTTATAAATATATTATATTAATTATGAAAATTTTTAGTCATATAGATTTCATAATAAATATTCTATATTAATTCCACCATTTAATATTTACTTGATAAATAACAAATCATATAAAATTAATTTAATTTTACTATTTTATAATTTGTGATATTTATATTCTAAATTTTAAATAATTTTTGTGAATATAATTTTTTATATATGAGAATATTTTTATATAATATGACTCACAATATATATCGAAAAGTATAATTTTATGTTAAAAAATATTAATTCTTCATTTTAATAATAATTAATATTTTAAAATATTAATATTTATTTAAATTCTTAGGTAATCATTATATAGTAACCAAGGAGATCTAGAGTGATGATTGAATACGTGATTTGTCTTTTTTCAATGGTTTTCATAATTGATAATGATGTTTAAAAGACTATAGTCATGGTTTATATTGAACTATATCTCAAATGAACAAAATAATCAGTTTTTATAGAGGATTTATATATATTATAAAATATGTTTTAGCTCAAATTGGGAGCACATGGCCTATATATGGTTATTGGAACATATTATTTTGATAGAGAGCATTATGGAATAAATTATAGTATATTGGATTCATTATCATTTTGAATATAAAGTATGATTTATCAGATAATAGCTAAGAAGGTTTATGGTTTTTTTATGAAGATAGAATATGGCATAAAGTTCACAAAAAAATGATTGAAATTAATAGTTTGTGATGGATATTGTGGTGGGGTTTCATTCACTAACTGATTATTTCAAAAATCATCATATCTCATAAAACATAGATAGTTTTCATAGGTTAATTTCAACATAGTTGTATGTGATGGTGGTCCATAAAGATATTTTCTCAAAACAAGTACACGGTTCGCCAAAACATGTAGCACGAAAGTATTTATGAGGTCAATATCTATTACACGAAGTTGTTTTTATTTGAAGGGTTCAAGGTGGTTCCTGAATAAGTATTTTGTAATTAATTATAACATCACTTTATGAAATTAATTCTGGACAACATTTATTTCATTATATATGACAATGAGAATAATTTTAGGTTAGAAATTGAGTAAGCCTTCATCCATTGTGGTGATCAAGGAGGAGATAATAGATATAATCTTGGGGAGACAATGTGTTATCACTAAATTAAATATAATATAATTTTTCCTATAATTTAGTGACTATGAAAGAAAATTAATCCATGTATACTGGTCAACCATAGTGGATTCTTATATAATTAACAAACTATTGGAATATCCTCCACGGAATGGCCCTTGGTGGCTAACAAATGTACAAATGTTGTATTTAGTGTTTTTCAATTTTTTTATGATTATTGTGGTTTTGTTACTAGGTAGATTGATTTAATAGGTTCTTACCAATGTGGGGGAAAGATCCTATGAAATTAATGAAAAAATTGACACTCAGATTCTCACTCCCCACTCATGGTGTCTCAGGATAGAAGAGATTAAAACATATTATTTCAATTTATTAAATATATTACTTCTATATGATATTATGAATTTTATTGGACACATTTATATTACAAATAATAGTTTCGTTAAAAATAAAATGGCCATATTTTTGTGTTTTTATAGCTATGATAACCTTACACTTCTAAATTAAATATTACCCATTATGATCAGACATATTTAGAATTTATAAATCATTCTTATTAATAATTTTTTCTTTTAGAATGTCCACAAAAATTTCTCATATAGTTATTTATAATTATGAATCATATATTTATTTACTCTTTATAGATTAGTATCCCATTAAATTTATGTTTATTTACTTTCTATATATTATTATGTTTATAATAGTTGTACATGTATATGTTCTAGTTAACATAACAATATAGTTTTTATTTTACTACTTTAATAAAATAAAAGGGATTTCATTGTGGGTTTGATATTTTATTGAAATAATTAGATTTAATAGTATAATATTAGTTCTCTCAGCCACCCATAAATAATTTATTCCTAAAAATTTTTGGAATACAAAAATTAATTAATAAATATAGGAAATTATTTATTAATACATTACCAAACTCTCATGGTTCTCCCACCTACTTATGGTTCCTCAAAACCACCTTCACCAGCAAATTTTTCTAATTCTAAGACATATCGTTTCCATTAAAAATAAACTAGTAAATATTTTCATTATAAGATAATTAGGGATCTATATCTAGTTATTTAGGTGTGATTACAATCATTGGGTCAATTATATATATCCTCAATTTCATGAAATAGAAGACAGCATGTACATTTCGTAGTTTGGGTGGAATAATCAAATGATAATATATTGATCCAATTTTATCCAAAATATTAATTTTTTTAATTTATATTGGACTAATAGCACCCTACTTACAGACCCTATAACTTTAATCCATGGTGAATCCTTTAAAAATAAATTGTCCCTAACTTGGAACATAATGTCATGCCTTATATTATTAGCATATCTTTTGTATCTACTTAGTGGTAAAATTAAATTCTTTTGGGTAGCTCTCGATTTCTAGATTTTACCATTAATTTGATAGACTATATAAAATCTTATTCCCATAATTTACCAACCTAGTTGAAGTATTAAATCATTACCCATACAAATATTATATAGTGACATTTTTCTATAAGATTGAAAACTCTTGTTATATGTGAACTACACAGTCAGTATATATAGGTATTAATTTCCAATTATGTTTAGTGATCATGAACTCATAATATAATCTCATGTTTTTATAATCCTGTTAGATTTCCTCTTAGTTTGAGTGTGATAAGTTCTTCTGAAATATATCTCATTATTTAAATATTATTTACGTCTCCTCACAAAAATTGTTCAATAAAGGTAAAGATAAATCCAAATTGAAATTGATTCACTATGATTCCTAGAAACCATATAATATAATGCTACATAAGTTTCTCATGGGGTAGATATACCCTTTAAAAACATATTTATTCATTTTATGGCCATAAAAAACACATATTGTATCATTACACGTTTATTTTTATTATAACCCCTATAAAAATATAATTTTATAATTATCACAAAACTGTATTTGTGTTAGGAGAAGGTGAATTACCCCTTCTGATTTCATTCATAATACTTTTTTATTGGACTAATGTGAATATGCACACATATTATGTAACATATCACTTAAAGTGGTTCAATTATAAGGGTTCTCTTATATAAAAATACAACATGGTCTTGATATGACATATAAAAAAATTTAATATATGGTATTGAACCCAAAATTCACTATCCAACTCATGTACTAGAACATTGTATCTTTCTATTCATAAAAACTCTATCATCATAGAGTCAATCAATAAATCTCATATTTTATCTTATTAACCCTTTCCATATTATTTATACTTATATATTTATAAATTAAATTTAGTTGAGAAATTTAATGGTAATTGAATGATTTTTTCCCTTAGTTATTAATTTCCTTTTTAAAATGTTAAAAAATAATAATATTATGAACTTATTTATCATAATCAAGGATATGAATTCATGATAATTCTAAATAATTGACTAATTATCCTCCATAACCATACTATGTTGGTACTATATTACAAACTAATTTCAATGGACATGTTTTGGGATGTTTTTATAGAGTATTTCTTATAGATCTCTCTGAAGAGATAGATTAAATTTTTATTTGTAATTTTACCTTCTCTAAAGACCATATAATTTCCCCTTATTTTATAGCCATGGATGATCTTGGGAAGATGATGGAAAATCTTGAGGATATTAAGTTGAAAGTATTTACATATTTGAGTACCGCTGTAGGTGGTGATCTAGTTTTATTCTCTAACAATGTGTTTAGTGGACGTAGTTTATGTGTGGATTACCAAATATGGAACCAGGATATGGTGAAGTACTGATATAATTTTTTGCTAATAAATGACTATTACGACCTATTTAAGAGAGATTGATTGTTTTCTAATATCTATATGTGATCGGGTTTCCATCATCTTTTCATAGGGAATAATGATTTACTAGATATAGAACTTTTGATTATGTATATGTTGTATGAGTGCCTTTTCCTGACATTAGTTTAAATGAATTCCCTAGTAGTTTTCATGGATGTCAAAAAAAATTCATCCCCACTAAGACACCTTCTATTCATTTCACCCTTAGAAAAAATATTTGATATTATAGACCTAGGAGTCTGATAATGAGATCTATGAGATTTTATTTTTTTATGCATCAATGACATTAGTATCATACAAACCACCTGAAGTTTAAATTGTGGATTTAGTGGTTAAACTTTATTAGTCATGTGATCTCAGAGGAACTAATCCTTATTAATACAAATAATTTTTATATAGAGCTATCATGGGATTAGACTAGGAATTATTTCATGATTCTTAGTGTCCTTAGATTGGATATATATTTATATAGTTCACTTAGAACTTCTCTCACAAGGTAGTTCTTATGATTCTGATGACCAAGAAGGGGCCACAATTGAGTGGAGTAGTATGTGTGAGGAATCCTTTATAAAATTACATATTTGGTTAGAGTATTATTTGATTATGATTTATCTAGTCCTTAGGATAAAATATATTTTCCACCATAGTTGATTTGGAGTTTTACAAGAATATATTCTCATACATTAATACCATGTGGTCACTTATGGGTCTCATCAGTTTTTACATCACAAGAATAAGAAACATATTCATAATTTATAGATATATGTTATTATTTATTCCACAAATTGATAGTAAAATTATCTCTTTGATGAATGGTTTATCATCTACATAGACTACAAGGGGTAAAAATTATATTCTCCCAGTGATAACAAAATTTGAGGTAAATTCTTTGGATTGAGTATCTTCATATATTAAATGTTGAGATGAATTATGCTCTATAGAATAGAAACACCATAGTGAATTCTATTAGATTGAAGAGATAGGAATTGAGAGTTCATACATTTAAGGAGAAGTGGAAAGTGATAATATTACTCATTACATAGTGGTTAAATATTTCATAGGACTGATAAAAGAATTTTTATGATCCTTTGAATATTTTGACTTCTCTAGTCGATCATGTGATGTCCAACAAGATATCTGGAATTGATCAATTCATGATGTTAGGACTACTCATCGAGGGAAATCATGTCCCAAGTTAGACATAGAAAAAACACAATTAGTTTTACTATGATTTTAATTACCCACCATAAACCTCAAGGTATGAGCTTGAGGGCCCCATGATTACATGAACACCCCCCATACACAAATGGTTTTTAACTTGAAGTGAGGGTCAAATTCCATCAGTTGGGAGACTATACACAAAATATCAATAATTTCATAAATAATAATAAATATATTTAACATATTAACATGAAGTAAAATAATTAATCATACTTTCATAATTCATGGAACACAAGTCATAAAAATAACAAAAAGATATCAATAAGTGGAAATGAAAAATTATATAATGTTTATGTTTGTAATTAAAAATAAAATTATAGTACTCCTACATATTTAATCTCAGTCTTCCACAAACTCAACACTCCTCTACCCATCCATCAGCCATGTGACCCATTAACTTAATCAGGTCTCTGTTCATAAAGTATCCACATTCACTAAAATTCAAATGTAGTTTGGGAGTAAGAAAACCCAATAGTACAACCACATTGAGTCTTTAAAAATTATTATCATGAATATTATATTGAATATAAATATAATAATAAATGTGTAACCCGACATAAAAAACATAAGATCACATATTGAGATTTTTTGAGCTAACAATGCTGCAAACCACCCCCCTCCCCCAACTCTCCCTATTTTAGCTCTAGGCTAGATGGATAGTAATATCATTTCACAATTGTGAAATAATAATACAGGTATTATAATCATGTCTCTTAATAGTCCTCGGAAATAAAATCAGATCTGACCCCCATTCCATTATATTCCAGCTTCATTATGGGTCAGACCTCTTGGCCGGCATACCTCATCCGTGACTCGGATCAGGCCTCCAAGCCATCATTCCCCTCATGATACTTCTTCTGGTCAGACCTTCAGAACATAATTTTCCTACCCTATTATAAATCCCACCATCATCATCATAATAATTTTTTCACACTCCACCTTTAAGGGGTCAATATCATGTGATGGTCCACCTATCCCAAGTAACAAGAACAACCTCCAAGGGAATGGTAATTCACATAAAAGTGTAGAGACTATAAGGAAATAATTTCATATCATCAAGAAAATATAGTATCAAAATTGAAATAAATGTTATAAAAATAAAATATGTATAACATGATAAATAATAATACTAATTGAATCATGTAGCATAAATGGGTCTCATGAGATAAACTCATACCCACATGCAATCATAATCAATCATAGTCAAACAAAAAATGCCAGTTTAATAATTATACTAAGGAAACTTGTGTTCATAAGAGCATAAAAAAGGTTAGAACTTACTAACTCAATGTTGTTGACAATGAACTCAATGGTTGATCATGTAATCAAACAAGGAACACATCACATACCAATAGGCAATGGCTCACATATAAAGAATGTATAATAGCAGATCCAGTTCATCATGGAAGAAGTTAAAAAAGGCTCAATTGAAATATTATTCAAGAACATCATCATATAATCCCATAAATTAAATATTCCATCAACATATCTAATTGTAGTGGAAAAAAGATGAAGAAATTCAACTTTACCAAATCCATCATCGGTCAAAGAATATATAATGAATTTATTGTCAATTCTAGAAGAGCACAATAGGTATATCTAAAAATCGTAAATCTATCAATACTCCATCAATAGAAAAACAAATAAAATACAATAAAGTATAAAGATAATGGATCTCTGATAAAATGAACATAAATATCCACTATCTGTGAGGAAGTTAACACTGGTCAAAAGTAATGTCTTTTTTATGATGGAACCATCATATCCTTATCAATGATTCAATATTTCTTCATTAAATAAATTTTATACTCCTTGATTGGGACTTAGTATGATAGATCTATAAATAATCTCATGATAAAGAGTTAGATCAAGGACAAACATGATTAATAGAGAGTTTTACACTATATAACTCAATTATAGATCATCAATTCTATGAGATTCACTATAATCAATATTTTTATGTTAGTAAATAATAATGGAAGTTGCTAGGAAACTTAAAATTTTTTAGACCCCCTATATAATTAATTTAGGGTAAAAATGGACAATAAATAGCCATTAATGGTGAAAAATATCATTAATTTCATGTGTGAGTGGTTTGGCATATATTTTCCCATCGGTGTGCCTTTTCTATGTTTAATGAAAATAAACACAGTTCATCTACAAAGATTTTATAAACATGAAAAAATCATAAAATTGGACACTGGAGCATACCACATAGTTGTATAGATAAGGATTAGTGGTTTATCAAATGATACACCTTAACTGTGCAACACCCCTTCACTTTCTTTCTCTAGTTTCATAGTTTCCGAGAGTGTTCGAAAAGTTTGGGAAAACTTTACACAAACCATTAACCATTAAAAATTCCATCAAAACTATACAAATCCATCTAAATATCATTAAACTAAACCCATAAAATTTATATCTTATAAAAATATGATTAAATGATGAAATTATAAAAAATAACATAGTATCAAAAATATATGGCTATTATATTCTCCCCTATAAAGACATCATACCTACTAAAAGTGGATCTAAGAACCATGCTCAGACAACTTGGGCCTCTAATCCCAAAGATCATCCTCTTACTGCTAGGTATCCTCGTAGATCTCTTGATGATGAAATAGAATTAATAAAATCCACACCATCTTCCCTGAAAGAGCATTCTCACTCAATTATATGATCTTCACTGGGATCTCCAAATATTATGTGTCCAGGACTAAGTCAATATGCTCATAGTCAATGACATGTGTTTGATTTGAAATGTTCCAACATAGTTGGGAAACATGAGACATGTTTTTCATACCTTGGCAGTGAGATTTCATATCTATAAATCACACCATTATACCAATGCTCTTGGTGATCTCAAATTTTCTAACACAGTATGGTAAAATCTTACATTTATTCCATAATCATTGGTCGAATAATTGATCAGTCAATATTAAAAAAACATAAAATAAAATAGTGAAATATATGAATCTCATTATTTATTTATAATATGGTATATACTGGACCTAAAATATGAAAAACCTCTATTAAATCAGTTGGACCCTCTCTGAGGATTCATATATCATAAGAGGACCCACAACTACTTCCTCACTACCCTCATGAGAATATAATAGTGAATGAAATTTCCTCCCATAAAATTCCTTGTAAGGTTCCATGTGATTTGAATTATAAAAACTATTTTTATAAGGAAACTAAACCAATGCTAGGTTCTCATCCCATGATCCACCAAACAATCGATCATATTCATAGATAATATCCTATTTTATATGAAATTTTCACTTGCACTATATGTTAATCTTGAGATAGTACAGAGTGCTCAATTTCTACTGAGTCTATATGGATTTCTACAAGACCTTCAAAAAATATGACATAAATCATGAATATATGTTATATATAATTATAATGTGAGTACTATGTAAGTGTGCCATCTCAGGGGCATATATATTACTAGATTATCTAGTGAGTGAGTATTATGTATTATTAATAAATGAGAAACTCTAGTTAATTGATTGAAAATCACCTTGATAGTGTTAAGACTCCTCAATGTCCTAGGTATCCTATTCACAATGTCCATCATGATATCTTCCCACTTCCACTTAGGGAATGGAAATGAATAGAAAAAAAACACCTGGAAAATAGTGATCAGCCTATATTCTCTAGTAGGTGAGGGATCAGGAAATAGAGACAAAAATTTCTTTCTTTATCCCATGCCACATGAACTGTCACCTGAAGTCATGGTATATATTATTTACACCAATATTTATCTCCCACTCAAAGGTATAGAATTATATCATCAACTTCTCCATTCAAAAATAGGGAATAAAACATCCCCTTATATTTGGATCACATTATCATAATCCAATGTGTCTGTAGACATTAAGGTTAAAGATAATTCCAAAGGAAAGGGCCACATGACAGACTGCTAAGCAGATAAAGGTGGATAAGTATTGAGGTAAAATTATGATATACTCAAAGATCATTTTTTATTCCTCATATTTTTTGTATATATATCGATCTAACCCTTATGGGGATCCCATTAATACATGATATACTAGTTATTATATTCCATTCAGATATTTCATGGGATGATTTCATTATTATTATTATTATTTTCAATGTATTCATTTTATTCTTAAATTTATGTTTATTTTATCTATATTAATTTACTCGGAAAGTATTCTAATAATAATGGAATAGTTTTTCCACAATGTGGTTATATCCCATGTCATAATTTAGTAGCCTCTTATGTATGAGGGAGACATGCATGAGGTCATTTTTTCCTCTAACTTAGATTCATTGATTGAGGCTAGGGTTTCATATTATTCAAGTATTAAATATGAGTTCATAATATTGATTAATGTGATATAGATATAAAGTGTCCAGCTAGTGAGATTAATGAAAATAAAGCTAATGATAATTCATGACCCTCCCATAAATGCTTCAGTTGAATATAATAAAAAAAATACACTAACAGGTTAAAAATTCAAATGTTTAATGATGGAAATCAATATAAACAACATCCAATGCCAGGGGAGAAAATGATATAAAATTTTATCATAACATTTTTAGTGGGTAATGAAAAAAAATTATGAATGTAAACTCATTATAGGAACACAAGATAAACATTCATAAATCATACATTGATACCTTGATTTAATTACTAAATATCACAAATAGTTTTATAACTAAAGTACTGATTATAAAATAACATGTTTTTTAAAAAAATAACATTATATTCAACAACTAAAAGGAAACACAACAATGAGCTTAATGACCCACGATATATATATAACCATTATAACATAGTTGTTAAATTGGAATGTATGAATAGTAATTTCTAAAATTTCAAAATTATATGATTGAAACATAAGTAAAATGTATATATATTGATTAAAAAAATAATAATCATTTAAAAGATAAATAAATGTTTTATAAAGAATATTATTTTCCTAATTTATAGTATAATTAGTATTTTCAATCATAATTAACAATTAATTTTACCACTTTTAAAATAATTATTTGAAAAAATAAACATTATTTTTGAAATAGGAATAACAAAATTAGATTCTCATCAATTATTATTATTTCTATCAGAAGATTCATTTTTTGATTAATAGTTAAAAATACTAAATTTTAATTGAATACTACATTTTCATTTAAATAATTTATAACAATAAATTATATTTTGAATTGGTTTTATTGTAAAATTAGTTTAATTTTACAACACGTTATCCAATTTATTTAATTTTAATGATTCTAATTTTTTATTTTTATATAAAAATATTATTAAATTTTGAACATTTTTTCTTTAAAAACTTGTTCTCCCATCGTGTTTACAAGATTAATATTTAATTAAATTTTCCCACTTCTATGAATTTAATTTGAAAAATTATATTAAATATTTTTAATCATAATAATTTTTAATTTTTAATATTCCCATATTAATTTTTGACCATAATGATTTTTTGTAAAATATTTAAAATTAATCATAGCAATTAAGGTCAAAATGAGTTTACTGACGAATTAAACATTAAACATATGGGAAAAACTGACCTACCAATTTTTCAAACATGGATTGGATAGAATAATTTCAACCCATATGTCCTTAGGACATATTTTGATAAGTTTTGGGGATACATGTTAGTGCACGTGGCCCATATAATATGTTATGTAAAGAAAAAGTCTAAAAGGTTCTATTTTTAATTTTTATAACATTGTGGGATAGGAATGCAAACAATATTGGTTTAGTTTTAAATATTAAATATAAATATAAATGAGGTTTTCTCTATCATTATATTTTTTTTAATTATTTATATATTATTTAATTAATTTAAATACTTAATAAATGCCAATATAGTAATTATTTAGTAAAAAATTAGTAAAAAATAGTTGATACTCAAAATATTATAAGTTAATTAAATTGAATGAATTACTGTATTCCACTAATTTTTTACATTAATATATGATGTTACAATGTTTTAATAAAAATATATTCTAACACTATCATTGTATAATTTTTTTAATTCAAATTATATTAATAATCACATAATTTACATTATTTTTATTTTATATTAAATGATTTAAAACTAATAAAAATCATAAATTCTATTAAGTTATTTTTAAATGTAAATAAGTTTCCAATATTTTCTATTCAAGGTCCAATAATTAATTTATAATTACTATATTGGATACTAAAGAGTAAAATATTATGTAACCATGGTTAAGGTTAAAATGTTGTTTTGCGCATTACATGTGCTTGTGTTATAAATAATTTTAAACAATCACAGGATTTTTATTTGATAAATAGGATTTAATACTTATATTAACTAGTTAAATTTATTATAATAATAATCACTTTATGTTATTCTTAATGGATAAATTACTTGGGTTAGAAAACTAAATACTATAATGAAAAAACAAAATGAAAAAAATTAGTAAACTTAGGAGCTAAGGAAAAAAATGATTTAAACATGGGTTTTATTATTTTTTGGAGGTGATTCTTAACATTATGATCTCTACAAACCATTAATTATCAATTATATATCCAGTTGATGTAATATTTACATCCCAATAGTGAATACATTAGAGTTTTTCCAAAAATGGAACTCCTTCGAAAATATAAAGGGAACTCACTCTTATATGTTATTTAATCCTCTCAAGATTTGGATTTTAAAATACCTACTCAAATCACATCCCTAATTCCATCATCTCATTCTAAAGTCCAAAAATTGTGTATAAATTAGACCAAGTATGATCTAGGGTGAAAAACTAAAGGATTTAATCAAAGAACAGGTATCCTTCATCAACATACATTTTTTATTTCTTTCTCCACCCCATTAAATTATTCTTATACCATGATGATATAATTAACTTAGTATATGAAAAAAATATTATGTTAATGTAATTATCCAAAACCACACACAATTACGTCAAATGGGTTATAAAATCAACATTCATGTGCACGGTGGACTATTGCCTCGTGAAATGATCTTTCATTTTTCTATTACCACATATTATTTTTTTGTATTGTGATGGATATAAATTTTATATATGATATTTATTGGATAATTATATCTCTTTATTAATTATATAACATATAACACATTACATTCCATTTGATAAGGTGAATAATCGCATTGATCAAGTGTATGACCGACTACATCCCCGCGAAGCGGCGTGATTAATTTTTCACCAACATGTTGTGTGGAAGGTAATAAGGGTAATGAAAATTAATATATGAGATATAAATGAAATATTTATGAAATTTATAAACAATGTATCATTATTTGAATATAAAAGATCATTTTTATTACCTTTTCCCTCACTAAGACAAATGATAATGTCATTTGTGGGCGTGTAGACTACTGCCTCCTCAAAGAGATTTGATTATTTTTTCACCACCACATCAAAAGAATGATATATATAGGTATTTATAATTAAAAAATATATATTTATGATAATATTATAGTTTTTTAAATAACTATGTTAATTAAAATCTTTAAATAATGATCATTGAAAAATTGAAACGTTACTCATGCGTATGTACGACTAGCCATCTCCATGATCGTAGCATTTGTTCATTTTTCATAATGATATTTTAGGATTACCATAGAAATTAAAATTGATTTCAAAATATTGTAATAATTTAATTATTATTATTTTTGATATTTTTAAATAATGACACCTTGGACCATTGTCAACCCACCTAAGTCATTTTCAACACATAAGCCGAATATGGACAAAACAACCGATGAAAAAATAATCTATTAATTAATTTTATATAACATGATAATAAGTGAAAAATAATAATAATAATGTTGAAAAAAATTCTCAATAAAGTAAATAATTAACATGAATATATTATTCATAAAGATAAATATACAAATTTCAAGTCATACTCAAGGTAAATGTTTTTCTAGTCTGACTTTTTTTCTATGAGATACATTCCATATTCACCACTTATAGTTGTTTTTTGGTGCACATAATACCTATAAATGTATTATAATATTATTATAATTGAATTTATGGGTATTTAAATACACATTTTATGATCACGCTTCCATGAGGTTTATGGTTTCAAAGTTACAAAAGTGGTAAGGGATTTTGGTCACAATTTTCCTTTATTAAGATGTTTGTTATGTTATACACCTATATTACATTATGAAGTGTATATACATAACTTTTTCTCTATTATATCATTAATATAATTATTTTAATTATATAATAAGTTTCATTAAATTTTATTCCTTCAAGTTTATTACAAGTGAAGGTGACCAAATTTGTTAGATTATTTTGTTGTAATCTCATCATGTATTGGGGTTGTGTATGATTAAGTCTCCAATGTTGAAATATTATAATATGGTTTCATTATATTATAATATGGTTATTTAAGAAATCATCAAGTAATTATAACTTTTTTACACTATTCCGTGCATTAAATTTTTGATAAATTATTTTTATGAAAATCCCATTGTGTTTCTCTCTTTTGTTAAAAATCAATTTTTTTCCAAAACCATTTTATCTAAAAAAATTCAAAAAAACTTTAAACATTTTCAAATTGATTTATAAAATAAATATGTAACAATTTATTTCTTCAAATTTTTTCAACTGAATATTATTATTTCTTTCTGAACAAGTCACTTTTTTAACTTATTACCGTGAAAATTGAATATTCTTGATGACATATATAGAATTACCCACCGACATGACATTCATTTCCTTGAATATACATTTTAAATTCTATAAGCTTATATTTAAATAAATTTTTTTTTAATATTATGGTAATTATTATTTTTTAAATTATTTTTATTTAAAAGGATTGCTAAAATGTTTTATTTTTTAAAAATTGATTTTCAAAATGAAACGAATATTTTTCGTGAAAATGTTTTTATGATAATTTAGTGGTATTTCGTTTCATCAATGTCAACAAAACATATTGTTACTTATCCTTTACTAGGGGTATTTTTAATGATACTATACTCATTATATTATGGATGAGTTGATATTGTTTCAAATATGATTTTTATGGAATTCATTTCTTTTTCTTGGGTTAATCATGTTTCAAATAGATTGTTATAGAATTGATTTCTTTTCCAATGGTTAATCACGTTTTAAAAGGATTGACATGAAACTCATTTTTTCCATGCGTTAATCCTATGATTAAAGAATATTGAATGTTTATATTATTTTTATGATGAAATTAAATCTTTTTATACTTTATTTACATTGTCATTCTTGGACAATATATATGATAGGATGGCCTAGATTGCATCGGGTGATCCTGTTATAGATTTTATGATGGGGGAATCGAATAAATTGCTGGGTGTAACCGTTATATCTTATATGATGAGGCACCCAGAATGCATTGAGAGATCCCGTTATAGCTTATAGGATGGGTGTTCCAAGACCATTATCTAATTCATTTGGAAATTATTGTATTATAATTCATCCATATGGTTATTCCAATTAGAAGGGATTTAAAAAGGTTTTATGAATATGAAGCTCCATGTTGTTGAAATGGTTGTTAATTTCTTGTTATGTATTTAAAATATTTCACATGAACATGATTTATATCACATGGATCATGATTATTTATTTTTATGAATCTTGACTTCCCATTTTTTCATATTTGATCTTCCATGTATTGATGGGTATAATTTATTTTATAATTCTCACATGCACAATGACAATGTAATCATACCCTTATGGATATATTATTATCAATGTAGACATTAAAATTTTAATTACTATGTTTACCCTTGCTGGTAATTTGAGATCACCCATATTTTTTCCCATTTATCCATGTTAAATTAAATCATTTTGAATTAATTATGTCTATTGGTGATTTGATATGGATTATGATGATAAAATAATGTGAAATAAGAAAAGATGACATAAGTCGGAGAAATGATCATTTTATGATATGAGTATTGTTTCTATAGGAGTTTGTCTTGATTCTATATATCTATGATCCTAAAATTTCCTCGAGAATGTATCTAATACAATTTTTCCTTTTTACATAGTATGGTTTGGATGTAAAAAGTGGGTTAAAATATTAAACATCATAGCTAGAAATTTTATATTTATTATATTAGCACTCGATCTACAATTATGGATTCTAAGTTACAATAGTTCGTATCAGAAGACAGTTTAGATAAATTTGGATATTATAGTGTTATAATGTGAGGTTATATTATGAGTTATGGATACCATTTTTATTCTATAAGATTATTCTCTATCATATGCTCAAAATATTAGACACCCCTTCGAGGTTTTAAGAAATGAGATCTTAATCTTATTAATTACACATTAGAATATGACTTAATGGGTTAAAGATTATGTAAATATTCAGATTATTATAAATTATTAGTTTCTATTTTGGTGGAATACGTTTTATGGTATTGATAAACATTAGGGATTATATGATTTTAGAAATTGAGGTAATTATGGGGATAAAAGTTTTATCATATAGACAAATACATGATCAAAAAGTGATTTGGTAAAAAATTAATTAATGATAATTAATAATTAAAATAGATATGATGAATTTTTTGGTCATGTAATCAAAATGGTATGATATAACATTTAATGATCAAACATTTTTTAATTTTGAGGTTATATAGGTTATTTGGGATATAGGGTTATGAAATTATTTAGGTTCAACATTCAGTATTATTGATGAATTTAAAAAATTATTGTATCATATGAAGGTTTATTCACTTTGGGAATTATCTAACCATGTTCTAACAAATTTTGGATTTGGAAAATTTTTAACGATAGGACGAAAAGCTTGTTATCTTTTTTGTTGTTATATGGTATTTGAAATTGTATCTTAGTGTTTCAGAAATTAAAAATTCATCTTGAGTACTCATTATTTGTATAAAAATAAGATATTATTATGGAAATTGGTTATAGGATAAATATATACTCATAATTTAATTATATTTCCCTATAATCTTAGTATAGATGGTATGAGAATTAATTACCTCTAAGAAAATGAACTTGAAACAAAAAATGTTTTCCTAGAACCTTCAAATCATATGAATGAGATAGTCTGTAATATTATCACTGATATTTATTTATGAGCCCCATAACATTCCATTGATCATTCACTTTCTTCTTATCAATGATCTCAATCACCCACTACAATTATTTAATATTTTACTTCATTCCCACCAATGTTATCCTATTTATATACTTGGTTAATTGTTATTCCATATGACCTATGTACTTATCTTTATCTATTATTAAAAGGATGTTTTATTAACCCTTTTTATGACGTGGGTTCATAAAAAAATTATTTTAAAATTTACGGTCTTTGATAACCAATATAAAGTTCATATGGAAATGAGTCACTTTATTTAAGGGGTGGAGGATATAATAACCCATGTTTTTGAAAAGAATAAAATTATATTTGATATCATAATTGACACCAAATAACGAGCTTAAACAACCAATTATATATATAATCATTATAACATAGAAGCTAAATCAGCATGTATGAATAGTAATATTTTTTGTGAAAAAATATGTGGTTTAAACATAAATGAAATTAAAATCTATTTATTATAAATAAAATAAGAATAATTTAAAAGAAATAAAAATATTTTTTCTAAAAAAATAGTATTTTTCTAAAAGATGGTTTAATCGTGCATTACTCTCACAATTCAAAATTAATTTTTACCACTTTTCAAATAATTATTTTAAAGAGTAAACATCATTTTTGAAAGAAGAACACCAAAATTATATTAGGGCAATTTGTTTGTGAAAATAATCATTTTTTGATGAGTAATAAAAAAACACTATATTTAATTGAACATTACTTTTTCATTAAAATAATTTATAACGTAAAATTATATTTTGAAATGATTTTAATGTAATATTGGTTAAATTTTATATAAATTTATCCTATTTATTTGATTTTAATTCTTCCCATTTTTTATATTGATATAAATACATCATAAACATATGACCCTTTTCCCTTTAAAACCCTCCTCCCTCATCGCATCTCTAGGATTAATATTAAATTTTAATTTTCCATGTATATGATTTTGATTTGAAAAAATAGACTCAATATTTGTCATTAAAAAAATTCTTAATTGCTCATAAGGGAAGATTTATTTTTTACCATAATTATTAGTGAAACAGTTATAATTAATCAAAATGGATAAGATAAAAATGTGTTTACCGAGTGATTGAACTGTAAACCAAATGGGAAAAATAGACTACAAATTTTTTTAAAACCATTTCCTTGAAAAAAAATTTATCTATATGACCTTAGAATCTATTTTTAAGAGTTTTGGGTATAATTTTTCATTAAAGTAACCTATATAATATGTTTTGTGAGGAAAAAGATAAAAATAAACCATTTTTATTTTTTTATTTCAACAATGTTTTGGGATAGGATCAAAAACAATATTAGTTCAGTTATAAATATTAAATTTAAATATAAATTTTTTTATCTACCATGAAAATTTATTTAATTTTTTTAAGGATGAATTAATATCTTTGAATACATAATAAATACCAAGGTAATAATTATTTAGTTAATACATAACTAAAATAAATGATATTGAAAATATTAAAAGTTAAGTAAATTGAAGTAAGTTTTTAATTATTTAAATTATTTAAATCAATATATCATTTTATATAGGTTGTAAAATATTTTATTCTATATCCATAATTAAATTTCATTTTAATTCAAGTTTTTTTGAATAATGTCAAAATTGATATTAATGTTATTTTAAAATAAATGATATTTTAATAATTTCTAAAAAAATAATATCCTTTATAAAGTGATTTTTAAATATTAATAAAAACCCAATATTCTCTATTCATGGTACAATTATAATTTTATAATGCCTATATTGAAAAGTAAATAGTAAAAAACATTTTTAGTGTGGTTATGGATAAAAAGGTGTTCTTCATGTTACATGTGCTTGTGTCAAAAATAATTTTCCAAAATAATATGATTTTTGTCTGATAAATAGTATAAAGAACATATATTAATTTTTTATAAATTTTATTATAATTTTCACTTTAATTTAATCATAATTGACAAATTACTCATGTTAGAAAACTAGTTACTATAATGAAAAACAAAAATGAAAAAAATAAGGAAACGTTGGAGTTAAAGAAATAAATGTTTATAAAATGTGTTTATTAAATAGTGGATTTGTGGACTAACCATATAATCCATCTGAACAATTAATTATCAATCTTGAATCCAGTTGGGTTAAGATTGAACTCCGAAAACTGAATACTTTTGGGTATTTACAAAAATGGACCTCTTCCTCAGCTATAAAAGGGAACTCACTCTCACCACATTTTCACAACCCCTAATCCATATGGCCTAGGAAATAACTACTCAAATAAATTTATAAATAAAATTCAATGATAATAAAAACATATTTTTTGAATAAATCAATCCACTGATGGATTTTTGTGAAAACCAAAATGAGTTACCCGAAAAAGAGGTAACCATCATCAACATGTATTTTTTCTTTATTTATTTATCTACCCATCCAATTCATATTTTAAAATGTTGATATTATAACCTAAGTATCTTAAATATAATTATATATTGTTATGTTAAGTTTACGATCTATAACCACACTCTCTGTCAACACATGGGTTACAAAAATTTTATTTGTTTGTATGACGGACTACAGTCTCGCGAAACGATGTCATTCCTTTTTCCATTATCACATCTCACTATTGAGTATAATTATGGAGGTATATTTTATTTATTATTTTTAAAATATAATTATAAATATTTTGTCTTTATTTCATTTGTACCCTTCTATGTTCCATTCGATAAGGGATATAGTAACATCGCTAGTGTGTATAGAGGACTACCGCCTTACAAAGTGATGTGATTCATTATTCACTAATGCATTATGTGGATGGTAATAATGGAAAATATTATAAATATATGTGATATAAATGTAATATTTAGGATATTAATGACATATTTATTATTATTTAAAGATAATATATCATCTTTTTATTTTCACACCATAAAAGAAAATGATAACATTGTTTGTGGACGTGTGGACAACCACCTCCTCAAGGAGATGTGATCAATTTTCATTACAACATCACTGAAATGATATATATAATAATATATAATTATATAATATGTAATTTCTGATATTATGATCATTTTATACAGATAAATTTTACTTACCTTCTTTTCATAATGATCATTGGAAAATGAAAAAATATCATGTATATGTACCACCTACCATCTCCACGATCATATTGATAGATTATTTTTCCTGAAAATATTTTATTATTTGTTTTAAAAACATAATTGATGAATAAATATTAGGTTTATTTCATTATTATTATTCTTTAGAGTTTTAAATAATGATCACTTTGACTATAGTCAACCTACCTTACTCATTTTTGTCACATGTGCCAAATATGGTCAAAATATATGATGAAAGCATAATTTATTATATAATTGAATATTACATGATAATGATTGAAAAAATATTAATAAGCAACAATAATGGTCTCAAAAATCAAATTATTAATATAAGTTTATTATTCATTTAGATAAAGACACACTCAACAAGTTAGAATCCGTGTAAGGGTTTTTCCCATCCCACTATTATTTTAATGTGATATTTTACATATTCACCACTTATTTTTTGTTTTTTAGTGTATATAATTCTAATTAATTTATTTTATGATTCTTATAATAAAACTTATGTTGATCTTCATATCCATTTTTTATCTCACTTCCATGGGGGTTATGATTTCAATGTTACCAATGATTTAAGTGATATTTTTCTATAATTCCCTTCTATTGGATGCTAGTTATGTTATAAACCTAATATATTGTATGAGGTGTATATAATTACCCTTTTACATGTTTTTTCCATATAATCATGATGATCTGGAACCCTTATTGGGGAAAAGATGGTTTTATGAGAATTTTGTAGTCTATCCTTTTTTATATTGTGAAGGAGATTATGTGACTTACGTCAGGTCTATAATTACTCTTAAACAGACTAATGTGGGTGGACATTTCCAATGGTCTGATTATGGGGACTTCAATGTTGTACACACTCATCTTCATTAGTCTCAAAATCATTCAACCATTCACAAAAAATCCCAACAGTTACCATATCCAAAATTGGGTAAAGACATTATTTCGAAAACTAATCAGCTGGTTTTTGTTTTAGACACAATGATGTTTAAGAACTCATATTGTTAATACGATGGGAGGTAATTCTCATAAACCCCTTTTAGGTGGGATTTTTTCCTACTCTGAATCTATTTTATAGATTTTAAATATTTTCACAAATATCTTTTTAATCACGATATGGGACTAGTTTCCAAAAAATAACTACTTTAGGTTGACCCATTTTATGTGAAAAAAGAAGGGGATTCCATTATTAAATCTATATATATGTATCTAAGGTTCTTAATCAATTTCACAGTGATGAATATATTCGTATACATTAGTCCAAATGTCTTGAATTCCTTCTTTTTTATTGATTTTTGGATAACTCCCTTTCACGGGATGAGAGGAAACCCTTACAAGGCCCATAGGCTTAGAGATTACATGAACCATAGGTATCATGAAATATACAGACTATACTAGGAACTGCTTCTCCCCATCTTCTCTATAATTATAACAACTCTCCACCTTCGCATGGATTGTTCGGCTAGGCTTCTCATGCAATAAAAGGCTGGCCCCGATGGAAATTTTATACCCTCTCCTTCTAAAAAATCCACTGAGCTTCTGCACTGGTGAATGCGTTTGCTCAGAATCCTCATCTGGGGTTTTTTGTAGAGTATGTTTGATCATTTAAGTACAATTTATGGTGTCTTGAAGGTATTTAGGTGTCTTTAAGGCCTTGAGGTGTGCAGAAAGCGTTACTAGCTAGAAGGACTTGGGTGGGCCGAAGGCCATAAAGAACCTGAGGCCCAAACTGGTTTCCCAAAATCCCAAATGAATGATTAGTTGTGGATGCTAAAGTACCAAATAGTGACTACTACAATACCTATAACAGCCCCTACTTCAGAACATCTACAATATGTCTCCACCCGATTTTGAACTCGGGTCTCTTGGATGCACTTGACCAGTCTTTTCCAACTAGGATGAGGCTCTTGTGATTCCTATATATTTAATCACCATAACCATTCATTTAAAAAAAATTATTCCATGATGGGATGTGGTTAATATTCTATATATAGAGTGTATTGAGCCACTATGATTCAACCAATATATCCTTTTAACAACAATAATCAAAATATGTGTAGTTTTTTAAACCTATTCAGTTTAACATCATACTTAAAGGACATATATTTATGAATTTGGGAACCTGATTTTCAATATCCTGTCTCGAGGAGACATCCTAAAAATCTTTATTATGGATGTAATCATAGTTATCCCATTTTTTTCAAACCTATGAGACTATCCCCAAGGTAGATTCTCTTATATTGAGGTAATCATATCATTCCAATCCTTGGAAATTACAATGTCGAGGTTTGATTGGCTAGTGGAGATTCATGATGTGAATGATATGAAAATTATAAATACCTTAGGCCACGAGAGCTTGTATTGGTGTGGGAAACAAGGAATAAAATGTAATCATCATCATTGAATATGGTTGTTGGACTTATCTATTCATACAAACTAAGGATTTTTATTATGGAGCTCGGGCTTTATGAAGGCATCCTACATATCCCGGTTATAGAATTAATTCGGGTTATCAAAGTTCCATTGTCTTCTCAGTCCACTAATGGATGAGGTGGAACTATCATCCAATGAAAATGATTGTATCCTGACGGTTAACATGTCAGAGAATTGAGGGGACGTGAAAATAAGTGGATACCTATTTGAGATCAGGCCTTTGGAAGTCATGCTATATATCCAAGTTATTAAAGGAATCAATATCCTTGAGGTTCAATGTGTTGAGGATTACACATTGAGGTTTCCATTATATGAGGGACATATCATATTATGTTTTCAATCATGGATTACACACTTAGGTTTACCTTATCCCAATAGAGTCTCTGCGTGTGAATGATATGATCATTGAGTATTCATAAGCCCACATGATCTATGTTCGATGTGTGAAAAAATAGATGAAAAATAATCATTCTCATCCCTTTTGGGTGTGAGGATTATGTTATTGGACAACCTAATTGATGTTTTAACATGGATCCATGGCCATAAGATGCATCCAAAATATCCAGGTCATAAAATGAATTAGAGTCATCATATTTCAATTGGTTGGGACTTATATAGAGACATTTATTTTAAAAGCAGGACATATCATATTATACCGATGATCAGGGATTACAAGTTGAGGTTTCCCTGATCCTAATATAGTTTAATGATGTGAATGATATGATCTTTTTTACTCCCTAATATAACATGATCTATTCACGGTGTGTGAAATTATTGATGAAAAATAATCATTCTCATTGCTTTTGGATATGGGACTTATGTAATAGGACAACACTATTGATGTTTTGACATGGATCATAGAGATTAGGAATGCGCCATATGTAACCTACTTATAGTAGGAATCATAGTCATTAATGTTCAATTTGATATGTCTTACACACAGATGTTTTCCTTCTAATAGTTGATTACACACCGAGGATGGGCATGGTTATCATGTCTCGGGATTCTCAATTTATCTGTGCTGATTGTCTGCCTATAATGAATTGTTATTTAAATCTACATGCCATTATTTTCTTCATGACATGTTGTAGGATTTCAACCTAACATTTCTAATGACAATTGTGTGATCTAGTTTACCTGTCTGAGGGATGTCAAATATCCTGGATAACATGTCGGAAGGTATTTGCGTGATCAATTCTAACTTATTCATTGGAAATCGTAAAAATATACTATTTTTTCCTTGAGTACATCACATCATCCCAGATTACTTTCTTATAAGGTATCGCATGTTCCATCTAACTTTCCCTAGTGTCACTGCAAAATCTAGATGACACACTTGGAGGGAATCAGAAGCATAATTTTGAAATGTCTTTGAGGGTGTCATATGTCATGGATGAATTATCCATGTGTCAGCATTAAAGAAATGTCACATGTCTATGGGACAATTCCAGAGAAAGTAGACATACCTATAGGTCCTTTCCATGTCTAACATGTTTTTCAGAATGATAATGAGAGAGCTATTTGAAATACCCCAGTGTTGTCACAAGACATGTCTAACATATACTGATGTCATTATATGATCTGTGTGACATTTCTAGAGAACATTTTGAGTCCTGGATGGTTATATTTAAGGGTTTCATAGGATATGGGTGGCATGCTTGGGGAAGCCAAGTGACTTTGTCTCACATGTTTGGGGGACTTCACATAATCCAAATAGTTTACCCAAGGAGTATCACATGACATGGGTGAGATTTCCAAGTGTTGTTGTATAACCTAGTTGGTTATTTAAATACCATGTGGATAAATATTGAAGTTATTCACATAATTCACCATCCTTTCAGTATTTTTCTATCCCTTTATTGAATATTCCTTATATTTTTTCACTGATAGCTTGTTTTAAGTCTCGTATGTTTTATAAAAAATGTGGGATGTTATTCATGTAACCCTCCAATAGCCATACGTGTGATCAATCAATGATCGTGATATGTTTATATACATGATGTGTGATTTCTCCAGTTGTTCCCTGGAACTTACTTGATGGAAAACTTTACCTATCACGAGATGATCCTCTCCAAGAAATCCTCTCTCATTAATGTGTTCACTGGTGGTAGGTTCTAATTAAATGTTCATCTATATTTTTTGTCCATTAATGATGTTGCGGTTGGGGGTTTATAGGCCTCTACACCCCAGTTTTTCTCGGATTTTCACAGCACATATCACACAAATATAGAAATGATCCAGTGGAGGGATTTTACATCACACATCTCCATGAGGTCCTATTATAGGTTATTCCTTGGGTCATCCATGATTTTCAAAAACTATGTGAACATCCCATCAATGCCCAATTTTTTGTATTATGTTCAATTAATTGGGTATTTAAAAACCATGTATATATTTCAAGTGTCTTTCATGTTTTTAGGCCAACATGTCTGAGTACATTCGTGAGATTGAGATGATTACTAAAAATGCCTTTGCATGATCTCTGATGCCTTGTCTTGGATATTCCAAAAGAAAAGTACATATTTCACAGGAGTATTTTTTGAGATCAAAATAGTTTTTCAATATGACTTGTGAGGCCATACTAGTGTTTATCATGAGTTTTATGACCACAAGAGGCTCTAAACGTTTCCCTACTATTTTGTTCTTTTATTTCTTAATGGCTTGGGGGTTCTGTGATCATTCAAGAGTGTTATCGGGGAAAATAATATTACCCAATGGTGATGTTTCATGTGAATTAAAAAATTTTATTGTGGTGATGTTACAACTCTCTATAGATAATCCATTTTTCTTATTTTTAAATACAATGGGGGTGTGAGAGACTCTCTGAACATGTCTGGAGCCTTTTATGTGTCTGAGATGACATGCTTGTGGGCTCTTGCAATACCTGGTGGAAATGTAACAAGGGATTTATATGTATATCATGGGATTCATGGGTGCATCTCATAATTTTGATAATGGAAATAGGCTTCTATCCTTCCCCTTTTTATTTCCATTGCTTATTTTTTTAAAGGATGGGAATCTTGTGAGTTTTTATGAGTGTTGTCGAATAAATTCACTCTAACTATCGGTGATGTATCACGTGAAATTTATAGCCGCATAAGAATCCAAACATTTTTAGACATTTTACTTCTATTTTCCATGTATTTTTGGGATAGATTGTTAGGAACCTTCTGCACGACAATCCTCATGAAATGGTGTGCTCTTCTGGTAGTCGTCACACGGTTGATAACTATATGCGATGCCTTGAAATAATAGAAGGACATGTCCAATGGGATTTGTAGGATCTTACACAGGATATAATATTTTCATTAATATCCACATGAACTTCCATAGTTCACGCTATTGTGTTTCTCCAGGATGTTCATGAAATCCATGTGATCATGGGCGCATTATTCTTCGTTTTTTGTGTGGAAAATAATACCCACATTCAGTTATTTCATCCTTTGTGAATTTTATGATGCTCATTTGGTAGGAATAGAAAATATTATATCATGAACCTCATTATTTTCATGATATTATTAGTTTCATTTAATGTTATTCATTCATGGAGATTATTATTCAATGTTACCAAAGTGGTGAGAGTCTTTTGTTATATTCTCATCGTTTATAAAGATTTTGTATAATTATATATCTGATGTTTAATTATTATAATTGTCATCACTTCTCTTATCCTTCCATTATTCATGCTATTTTATTGTTATTTTAAGATTTTTCACACTTTTATTATTAAAATGTTTGAGAATGTGTTCTTATGAAAATATATCATTGTATATCTCTTCAATCAGAAATATGTTTTATTCTAAAACCATTTTTTCTATAAAAAAATTCAAAAATGTTTTTAACCATTTTAAAAATAATTATTAATGAATTTTTTACCCCATTTATCCTTAAAAAATATTTCTAAGGAATATTATTGTCATTTTATAATCAAAAAAAATTCAAACATTTTTACCATGAAAAAGAATGGTCTTTACAACATTTGTGGAATTACCTACCAACGTGACTATCATTTATCTGATTCTTCTATTAAATGTATAATTGGTTATTTTTAAACAAAATTTTTTCATAGTATTCTAGGACTTTTAGTTTTTTTAAAATGGTATTCAATGAAAATTATTTTCTTAATGTTTTATTTTTCAAAAAGTGATTTTAAAAATTAAAATGATAATTTCCTCTTGAAGTTTTTTAATGATATTTTAATTGTATTTCCATTCATCAATGTGAAAAAACTTGTTTTATTGTCCTCTACTAAAGATATTTTATAATGATACCATCCCCACAATTTTTTTCATAGATTTATATTTTTTAGAATATTTTTTTATAGAACCTGTTTCTTTTTCAAGGGTTACTCATATTTCAAAGAGTGTTATAAGACCTATTTATTTTCAATAGTTTAATGGTGTTTCGAAATTCTTTACAAGAAAACATTTATTTTCAATGGTTTAATTAGGTTATGAAAGAATAATGACTGCTTTAATGTGTTTTATGATGAAATTAAATCCATATGTACTTTATTCATGTTGTGGTTCTTAGACATTATAAACAATTTGGTGGATGAGATAGCATTAGGTTCGCCCATTATAGATTATATGATGGGGAACCCTAGATGATTTTTTGTGAGCCAATTACAACATATATGTTGGGGTCACTCAAATATAACTGAGTGTGTCCATTATAGCTTATTTTTTCGGTGTTCCCATGTAGTGCTCTAATTTGTTTTTTGTTTTTTATATTATATTTTTCTTGTTTAGTGGGTCCAATTAATGTGGTTTTGAATAATGTTTATGAATATGATACTACAATTTACCGAAAAGGGTTTTAATACCTAACTATGGGTTTATAATGTTTATTAGAAACATGAATTATATCACATGGCTCATGATTATTAATTTCATTGAATCTTTCCCTACCATGATTTCATATTTTATTATAATGGTATTAATGGTTATGAGTTATTTTATAATGTGGCCCTGCACATTGATTATGTCATCATACACTTATGAATTTATTATTCTCATAGTTGACATTAAATTTCTAATGCTTATGTTTACCCTTATTAAGAATTTTATCTCACACATCTTATATTTCCTTTTCCCAAGGTTATATAGAATTATGATAAATGAGTTATTTCTATAATTATTTAATATGGATGATGATGATGATGACTCAACGTGAAATAAAAAAATCTATGTTAAGTGGGATACATTCTAATTATAATACATGGGTATTGTTTATGTGTGATAATTTCATAATTATCTAAAACTATAAACCAAATAGTTCTTAAAGAATGTAAGAGATCAATTTTTTAATTTTAATGTTGAATGGTTTGGATGGAGAGAAATTACTTACAATTATTAGTAATAAATATGGAAATATAAATATTACAATTTTAGCACCAGATCCACGAGTCAGAGTTCTAGGATATTATAATAATAGATATACTATCTTGGATAATAGCTACTTAAATATCTAATTTTAAAAAACATGTAAAAATTTCTCTTTCATTGTTCCCCTTAAGAAACTTTAATAGATTTTACACATTAAATAGTCATCTTTATAACCTACATATTGGAAACATAAGCAAGGAGTTATCCCAAGTGCTTAGTAAGGGAAAATTTTATCAAAAATTACAATATCATAAACATGGAAGAGAACAAGAGAAATACATAAATGTTTTAATAAAATATCAAAAGCCCATATTTGATAATTACAAATGTTTTTAGGTTAACATGAAGACATAAAAACATATTTTATGATGGAAAATGATATTACATGAATCATGCACAACTCAATAATCATTTAACATGTGAAAATGACCTAATAGTGTGGAATACATAAAAAAATAATTCATAATCATGAAAACATGGAATTTTATGGATATTAAATGTATCTTGATCATTTGAAATAATTTTATGAAAAAAATAGAAATATTTCATGACCATAATCAAAAGAAAATTATAAAAGTCAAAATCTACACACCTTCTTGATCTTATGATAATCCTCTCATGTTCCCTTAGGATTGGGATAAAACCTCCTACATTCCACTTTGGATTGAGATAAATACCCCCATATACCACATTGTATTTGGATAAACCCTTTTTTGTTCACATTATCTTCAAATAAATCCACCTATGCACCTCATTTTCAGGGGAGAAATTCTTTTGTGTACCAAATTAGATTGGGATAAATCCTCCCATGTACACTTTTATATTGGGATAAATCCATCTATGTACCCTTCTATCTTGGGATTAATCAACCTTAGTACCATTTTGGATTGGGATAAATCCACCCTTATACACTTTTCTATTTGGATGAATCCACTTGTGTACCCTTTTAGCATGCGATAAATTATCCCATGGAACCCATTTATGCTAATTATCTATGAATATAAACCAATTAATTGTATAGGTATATAGTACCCTACCCATATCCTATAACACATACATGATCCACTTAAAATAAATCATAAAAATATCTTAACAAAACAATGTAAGAGGAATTTGTTTCATTATCCTTTCAAAAGTATCAAATAACAAGAACATAAGAAATCATATAATATCAAAGATCTCATTTTAAAAAATACATCATTTTATAAGAACATATATATTGTGATAAAAAGCATCACTTCATGAGAGGAAATATTTGTTGGGTAAAAATATTTGTAATCCCAAAATATATTCCTAAAACCTTTTCAAACATTTAAGTGGAAATTAAATTGAAAATAATTTTTATATAGGGAATGATAAGACTTTTGAAAAAACTGATATAAAGATTAAAAAATAAAACATCTATGAAAATATATAATGTTCAAAAAAATGGCAAAGTGAAAATACATTGAAAACCTATAATGTTAAAATAATAATTAATAAGTGATAAATGAAAAAGATATAATGTCTTTAAAAAAGTAGCTAAAATACTTTGAAAACTTTTATTTATTACGAAATATTTTAATATTGGAGATTTTAAAAAGACATTACGTTTTAAAAAAATAGAAGTTAAAATATTTCAATAGTTTTTCTTTTAAAAAAATAGTTAATAATGGAACCATTAAAAATTGAAAAAATTCATGAAAATAAAATGAGGATTGGGTGATATAACTTTTATTTCAAAAGGAATTAAATACCTATGAAACCTTTTGAAATAACCATGTTGAATTCCGACATTATTAAAAAGGATACTGAAATTTTTTACATATAATGAGAAAGAGAAATAAAAGACTAATTAGAGATAATTTTTTTTATTTTCCATTAGGGAATGGAGAACATTTGGAGGAAATAAAAACATGGACATGGGAAAAATCTATTAAAATAAATTGGAATAATTCTTAGAAATAATGCATTTTAATGAAACAATAAAATGTTAATGAAAGAATAATTTTGTGTGAAACATGATTTTTCTAAAAAATAATAACATTTAATACATCCTAAATACATTATTGTTTAGGATTGAACAATTTAGAAAAAAAATTAAAATGAAGAGTGATTATGACCCAAAAGACAGATTTCAATTAGGAAAAACCATTACAACCTTTGTAAATTTAGAATAAAATCCCAATGAGAAATAAATAATTACATTAAAAATTGAATATAATGAAATATATGGACATAATTATATAAAAATTATAATTTGGTGGTAGGTATATTATAAAATTGTTAATCAAAATTCACAACATAAAAATGTCTCAATTACAGGAAACTGAGATGGAAATAAATAGCAACCTAGTTCAAGATTCATTTTGCACAAGTGCTTAAATACCTAAATAGAAAAATTAAATTTATTAGATAAACTATTAGTAACATTATACTAATTTATTTAAATTAACATGGATAATATATAATAATATTATATTTATATATTATATAGTTTCTTCTACTGTTTGTGTGAAAATTTAATCAATGTTATCTAATTTAGTAATTTTAAAAATTGAAAATGTTGTTTTAATAATAAGATTAATAGTTAATATAACATTTTTAGAAACATATAATAATTATTATTTTCACAATATATATTAATAATGTTAGCTTTCATTCGTCCATAGTTATACATATCATGGTTTTAACTCATTATTCATATAGCTAGTTGAATCAACCTAATCTTGAACACACTTTTACTCAACTGGTGAGTATGTATAACAAGGTGATTATTTTCAAATAATATCATTATAAAATATGTATAATGATAATATTATAATTTATTGATCATGGTTAACGATAATTTAATATGTTAAAATAATTTATGAAAATATAGATAAAAAATGTAAAAGTTTGTTCGTAGAGGCGATACTTAACATGTATGTATATTGAGTGTTACTATTTCTCAAATCATGAGGTTGTGTGAGGGTGGATATTAAATTAGAATATGAAAATTTAATTACATGACATATATCATATTAATTCATCATTATAGACACTAATACCATCCATGAAGTGTATTATTGAAAAACAAAAATGATGTCGCTTTGTAGAGGAGGTAGTCCGCATCGAGCACTAACGATGTTATTTTATTTCTACAAGTTTTTGGAAATAACAAAATCATGGTTGTAAAATTAATATATAAAAAATATGAATAAGAATTATATTTAATTAATCATATTAATATATTTATAAAATATTTTTTTTGGGAAATATTAATAAGAAAAACTTAGGAAGGAAATAATACTTACGTTGGAGACTTGGTCAATCCTTAGAAGTTACCCTAAAATTGAGGTACTTATGCTAAATATGATTGAACAAGGGATTATTTTGTGGAATATGGTTTTTGGTAGTGTAAAATGGTAGATTTTAAAGGATTAAATCAATGGTGATGATCTTCTTTGAAGCGTGTAACTGTCACCCATTTATAAGATAAGAAAAGGTAACTTATGGAAATACTCATCATTTTTCAAAAATGACATGAAACTTTTAAAAGGATCAATGAATAAGTAGTTGATAAATATGGGTTTTGGAAAAATATTAGGTTAATATACCTCCCATTCATTCATTTTCTGACAGTATAAGAGTTATTTAACATTATTTTTAAATTTAACTATTTACCCAAATTATATTTACATTGGTAATTAATTTTATACCATATTAATCACCAATAATGAAAAAAACTAATATTGTAACATTTACCTAAATGGAACCTTATTATTTTTTTAATTGAAAGTTATTTTAATATATAGAAATTATAATGGTGAGAAAATGTTACTTTAAAATGAACACACTTAATGAAATAAAAACAAGTATTAGTAAAATAATTTTTTTAGATTTAACTTTATATATAAGATATAATTATCTTAGATTAGTATTTTATTTTAATAAATTTATTTATAAAAAAAAATTAAAATTAATTTGGATATAAAGGAATACCAAAAATTAATTTTACCATATAAACCCATAATTAGAGGAAAATACCAAAAATAGTTATTTTTATTAATGTAAAAATATAATCTAGTTTTAAAAAATATTTTACATAGAATTATAAGTTCTAATAATACTTTAAAATAAATAATTGTATCCCTTATATACTTATTTTATTACTTTAAATGATCTTTTATTTTCTGTGATAACATTAAATAATGATAAAATCTGAAAAAGTTTATTATTTTGAAACATCTATATTTTTGAATATAAATATACCTCTTTAGAAAGAAATAAAAATTCATACAAAGTGAATTCTTTATGTGAAGATTTAAGAAATTGTTTTTGTTTCTAATTTTTATATTATAACATTTTTTAATTTATCTTCTAAATTAAAATACATAATATAAATAAAATTGATCTTTTAAATAAACTATTTCAATATTAACACATAATATTTATTTAACTTTTGAATATTTAATGGTCTAAAATATTATCCTTTATTATATATTTATTAATAATTTTATCTTATTATATTTTAGGATTTTAAATTGGGTATAGTATATAGAATAACTTGTATAACATATTATATATTTTAAAGTATCCAAAATCTTGGTTCATTTCATTATCCCCCTCCTCCTACTTAAATCATATCCTCTAACTTTTAATTATAAATTACTAATAACAATATTTATTATTATCTATTAGATTTATGTAATTAAAGAGTTAATTTTAAATTTGGTATCAACCTTACTAATTCTGATGTGATTATTAAACTCATGTATTTCCACTGAAGTAGCATATCCGAATATTGAGTTTATTTCAAACCATTTAAGAAAACCCAAATTCATGATTATGTATCATAACTACTAAAATGTAATAATTTTTATTAGGGTGATCATAGGTATCCTTGTAATGATAAATCACCATAAATGCATTGGAATTATGTATTCTGAGATTCTTATTGTCATAATTGATGTTGAATCCACGTAAATAGATTTATTAAGTTACTATTTCCCCAAAATTAAATATTAATAGGATTAACCTAAATAGTTATCTTATAAACATCTTTCTATGTTACAATATTATTGGAATATTATATCAAACCATTGGGATGTTGATTTGATGCTCTCGTAGAACATTATATGCCTACTGTGGTGGCTAGAACATGATTATAATTAGATATCCATAAATATATTGTGGAGGGTGAGTGTACCCTTTAAGACTTATTTTTCATGACCAAATTTCAGTATTAAGGAAATAATAGTATTTTACTTGTTTCCTTCTTTTAAGATGATGTTTATGTTTGTTATTCACGTTATCTATTGGGTTAGTTCATCAATTTACATATTTCCAAAACTCTAAAAATTTGGGGTACTGAAAATTCATCAAATTTTTTTTATTAATATGCTTGAAAATATTATATTGGGGATAATAATCTCAACAACATATTTATACACACTTAGAATACATTATTGTTCCTCTAAAACATTCCCTTATGTGATTTTCCACATATTATTTACATGCATAAACTTCAATAATCTTTCATTAATCATGTTCAATACATTATCTCCAACGAAACTCAAAATTTATATCAATTTTTGAGTTTATATGATTGTAAATTAAAAATTTATTTTTTATAACTTTAAATATTAGGGTGATAATAACCATAATGGATTCAATGCAAATATTTAATTCCACTTGGTTGGTAATTACTATATTTTCAATAACATCCACTATTAAAATCGATCATAATTTATAAATACATTTCTAAAACCAAATAATTTAATCATGAGTGATCAATATTTAAAACTTAAAGGATTTATGAATATATCATTTTTGAATATTTTTATTCTTTTAATCCATCACATTATCTTTTAGTTTAATCCAAATCAATCTCAGTTCAATTTTAGTTTCTTTAGGTTTGTTCTCCAATAATTTATATCTTAATACCATAACATAATAATTCATTACTACTAGATTGTAAATTGAATTTGATTAACCAAAATAAAATTCTATGGAGTGTTAAACGAGGTTTTTGTTTAGGCTTATGTTTCGTGCACCAGGTGAATAATGATTTATGACCAAACACTCCCAGTTTGGATTTCTTACCACAAAGTACATCTATGTTAGAGCCTACATCCATGTATAGTATCCATAGAATGATTTATTTTTAGTTTAAACTATATGAAAAAAATATTTTTCGATATTTTATGATATTATCTTAATTTGAGACTCACCACTTTCACATTTTCCATGGGGTTTTTCTAAATTTTACAAATATAATATCCAAAAATAAGTAAACTAATCGAAAAAAATGACTAAAACATTCAATTTGATTCCAATTATCATCAACCAAGATAAAAATGAATAAATAACACATTAACACATTGATATAATTAGTATATCTCACAAATAGTAACATAACACTAGGATTGAAAGGTTTATTATTCTATATATTAACTACATAATCATCTTCTTTTACCACACTTGTGAAAATATCTCCATAATTGTTCTCTTATAGACTCTTTTCAATATATCTCACATGAAAAAATATTTTTCATAACAAAGGTATTAGAAATATAATAAATTATGTAACTCAACTACTTACTAAGGGAAAACTTATCATAGAGTAATTGATGATAAACATGGAGGAGAACATTAAGAAGACATAAATGTCATAATAAAAGGTCAAAAGACCATATATAGTAATAATAAAAAATTATAGTGTAACATAATATCTTAAAAATATCATTAAAGAAGTATAAAAGATATGAAATGGATCAAACATGTCTCAATAATTATATAAAATTCGATAATGACATAAAAGTAAGGTATACATTAAAAAAAATCCATAATGAAGAAATCATGGAATTTAATGGAATGAAGTGAATCTTGAAAAAATAGCATAATTTAATGAACAACATGGAAATTTGGAACAAATATAAGTATAATAAAATGATAACAAAAAATCCTAACACCTTATTGTGGTTGGGATAATTCTCCCATGTACCATTGGGATTGGGATAAAACCACATGTGTACCCATTTGGGTTGTGATAAATCCTTTTACGTACCTCATTATATTTGGATTAATCCTACCATATACCTCATTGTCTATGAAAAATCCTCCCATATAAGATTTTCTCTTGGTATAAATCCTCTTGGGTACACTTTTGGATTTTGGTAAATCCTATTATGTACCCTTTTGCCTTGGGATAAATCCTCATGTGTAACCTTTTGATATCATGAGGCATAAAAATAAACCAATTCAATGGACATTGATATAGGACTATATTAATAATCATATATATATCTAGTTACACATAAAATAAATCATAATCATATCTTCATGAACCCATGTAAGAGGAAAAGCTTCTTAAAACATTCAAAAATATCACATAACATGAACATAAGAAATAATAATAACATATATTCACTGATAAAAAGCATTAATTCATTTAATATAACCCTTACGGATAAATATATGTCATGACCTATCCCCGGGGCCCGTGTCATGACTACCCCAAGCCCGCCTTCCATAGGCCAGTGGCTGGAGACTAGCACCAAGGCGTAAATCTTGATAAAAAGGGAAGGCATTGCCTTTATAAAAGTAAACAAACACAACAGAGTATGCAATAAAAGTATCAATAAGTAATAATGAATACAAAAGTATGTTCTGAAAGGAAAGGGGGTGGAAATACAAGCCCAATAGTAAGGTACAGGTACAACGGAAATCAAGTACAACTGAAAATGGGACAACAGCTAAAAAGTGCATCTCCTGGAATGTCCGCCGAGTTTCCTACCTGAAGGGTAGGTACAGATGTCCACCTCATCAGTCCACGTCTATCGGTCTGCTCCGTGTACCGTCTTGCCGTGTGGTCCACCTCCGAGTACCGTCTGGTCCTGGCTCGCTCTCGGCCTCCGTCAATACTAAACATCATCTACATCCAACACAACGAAGTGCGGGCATAGCCCATGCAATGGTGAGTACAACGATACTCAGTAGGGACCCTGAGACCAGCGGGGTCTCATAATATCCACTAAGGATAAGAAAAAAAAGAAAGATACAACACAATGTATCAGTTATCCCTACTTAGGTATATGCCCATACATATACCTAAGTTATCAATCTCAGTTCGGCTCCAACTCTCGAGCCCAAGCACAATCCAGTCCACACAGGAAGTAAGTCAAACACATCGATTATAATGATTTAAAGTCACGAATCAGCTCACATAGGTATACATCTTTCATATAGAAATAGAGATGATTATATGTAGTCACTGATTCATCTAAGTTGTCGGACCCACATAGGATACAAGACAAGCTAAGCTGTCGGACCCACAAGGGATACAAAACCAGCTACTCTGTCGGACCCACTTAGGATACAAGTAAATAGGTCAAACTTCTGGACCCACGTAGAATACAAGAACAGTAGTCCTCACTGTCGAACCCATGGAGTATTCCAGGACAGAATTCATTGTCTAGAACCCACGGAAGATTCTAGTACAGTAGACATCGTCGTCGAACCCACGGAGGATCCTAGTATGGTAGTCATCATTGTCAAACCCACGGAGTATCCTAGTATGGAATTCATCATCGTCAAACCCATGGATGATCCTAGTACAGAAGTCATCATCGTCGAACCCCCGGAGGATCCTAGTACAGAAGTCATCACAGTCGCAACCAGCTCTACGGTTCCCTCACACAACACGCTCGATTCTGGGAGTGTCTACTCCTCAAGAAAAGGGGTCGATACATCAAATATCATGAAGTCTATAGTTAATGTATTCCAAAGTTCCATCTCATCCAAAAGAACCCAACGCGAGAGACGACACGTCAATCGGACGCCCGGTCTAAGAGATATTGGCTTTTCCATTCCAAGGGACCGGTTGGAATTACGCTCCTTCCAAACCTGGCCATTTTCCAAAGTTTTCCAAAACTCCCATAGATTATCGCAGAAGGAACGCTTCGTCGCGAGGGTCCCAGTGCCATAGATGGCACGTCGATCGGGCGCGCGGTCTTAAAGTTATTCTTGTTTAAGTGCATCGGGCTCGGCCTGTCAAGCCGAGTGGGCTGGTAGGTCGGACCGTCCCGATTTGGAAGGTCTGACCCTGCAGGGCGTGTCGGCCTGGCCCGGTGGGGCATGGCCTAGCCTGATGGGGCGCGGCCCAGCCGGCAGCTCGTCCCGGCTGGCCGAGCGATGCGGGGGGGGGGGGGGGGGGGGGGGATTTACCGAACCAGTAGCACCGCCCTCCTATCCAACCGACAAAAACTGGATAGTCTTCCTGGCGCGAACGGCTAGCACGGGCGGGCGGTTGTCCTCCCATGCGGCACCTGCGGTTTCCGTGGGCTCTTTAACTCGGCCAACTGACGAGTTGATAGGTTCGCTACCGAAGCGGCCCGCAGAGCGCGGGGCACCGTTCTCCGCAGTGTGGTACCTTAGAGGCATTGTGGTCCTCTAGCCCGGCCGGCTTCGGCCGGCCGGTTCTTCTTCAGCCAAGCTGCCCATGGATGCGGGCCGTGTTCATTCAGCCCGCGTCCTCCGCGTTGGGCGGTATCATATGTCCGAAGATAAAACATGGTTTAAACGAAGAACGAATAACAATTTTATTAAATTAAAATTGAAGAAAACCCCCTACTTCCTAATTGATGTCTCACGTCATCGAGCCGTGGAAGACGTGTGTCGTGGTAGCCGAGCATCGTGGAAGAACGGTGTCATCTCATCAATGTTAGAGGAAGAGTCGTTGTCATAGGCGACGCTTCACGCCATTGGTGTCTTCTCCCTTGACGCAGAGGAAGAAGAAGGTAGGAGAAGCTGTGGATCATTCTTTGCCGAGAGAGTATGATGTTATTCGTGGAAGAATTAAGCTCTCTAATTCTCCAAATATTCCCCCCACCAAAATATTTTCCAAGGGAAATATTATATTAGGCCTCTCAATTTTAATAGAATTTCCATGAAATTCAAATTGATTCAAATGGGAGCTTCCAATTAATTAATGAATTTATTAATTGTATGTGGTGGCATAATCAATGGGTGGGAGGTGGAGAGGATCCACCATAATGAGGGTATGTGTTAAATAATTAAGGGAGAAGGTGGAGAGTTATAAGAATTAATAAGGGGTTTCATGGGAGTTTAAGGGGGAGTTGAGGGGTTAGGCTGTCGTGTGGGCCCCACCACACATTATCCACACATGGGAGGTTATGTGGGTATGGGCCCCACCTATAACTTCACCTTGTAGGAAATAACCACCACTTAATAAATTAAATAAAATTGTGTGCAATTAATGTAACACCAAAATTTTAATTTTAATTTGTTTTGAATCCCTAAATTAAAACTTCTACTCTCGACCAAACACAACTACGGTAAAGGTCCCCTTAAGAAGATACCAGTGTTGCAAGTTCATCGGTTCCCTCAGTTTTCAATTCCGAGCACCGGTTCAAAATATAGAAAAACCCGCACGTACGTTTAGTGAACGTACCCAAACAAAACATTAGAAAATGATTTCGGGCACACTGAGCCTCAGAATCAGGTGCCGTCAAAAACTGCAGGCTCGTAAAATTCCAAAGTATTTAAGAAAAAAAATTCCCTTGAAATTCCCGGGTCTTTACATTACCCCCACATCAAGGATTCACGTCCCCATAAAGCTACAACACACACTAGGGAAACAAATGGGGGGTACTAAGCACGCATCTGAGCCTTCCGCTCCCATGTGATCTCCTGGTGGTTCCCGTGCTGCCAGAGAATGTGCACCAGAGGAATAAGCCATCCATTTAGGACCCGCTCCTGTCGATACTCGATCTCCACTGGATCCTCTGTGAATGTCTCCCCATCATCAATGTCCAGCTCCCTGTGATCGATGATGTGTGAAGGGTCATGCATGTATCCCCTCAGTTGAGATACGTGGAAGATGTCGTGCACCCGGTGCAACTATGGTGGAAGGATCAGGTGGTAAGCCACCTCACCTACTCTACTGAGGACCTGGAAAGGTCTGATGAAGCACGGAGATAACTTTCTGCCCTGGCCAAATCTCCATAGACCTCGTCAAGGTGAGACCTGTAGGAAGACGTGGTCACCAACCTCGAACTCCAGTGGTCTCCATCTCTCATCAGCATATGACTTCTGTCTGCTCTGTGTAGTCTTCATCTGCTCCTGGATGATCTGTATCTTCTCTGTCATAGCCTGAACCATCTCTGGTCCAACAAGTGCTGACTCCCCTGGGTCAGTTCAGCAGAGAGGTGATCTGCAAGATCGGCTGTACAATGCCACATAAGGGGTCATCCCGATGGTGGAGTGGTAACTATTGTTGTATGAAAACTCCACCAAGGGTAGGTGATCCTACCAACTGCGACCAAAGTCAAGGACACACACACAGAGCATGTCCTCGAGATACTGAATGGTCATCTCTGTCTGGCCATGTATATGAGGATTAAAGGCAGTGCTCAGACGTAGTTGCATCCCAAAATCCTCTTATAACCTCTTCCATAGTAGGGAAGTGAAATGGGCATCTCGATCAGAGATGATAGTCGATGGTACACCATGAAGCTCTATGATCTCCTGAATGTAGAGGTGTCCCAATCTCTTTACTGAGCCCTCCTCTCTGATCGATAGGAAGTGGGCCGACTTGGTGAGTCGGTCTACGATCACCCAGATTGAGTAGTGCCCTCTGGATGTATGTGGAATCCCCATCACGAAATACATGGATATCCCATCCCACATCCACTCTAGGACCTCTAAGGGTTTTACCAAGCCTGCTGGTACCTGGTGCTCCACCTTCACTTGCTGATAAGTGAGGCATCGTGAAACAAACTCTACTACTGCCTTCTTCATACCCAGACACCAAAATATTGGCGTCTGAGGTCCTGATACATCTTCATGAGTCCTGGATGTACCACTAGAGGGAAAGTGTGGAACTCCCTCAAAACCTCTTCATGTAGCCTCAAGATGGGTGCACTGTTCAACCTCTACCTCAGCTCCTGAAATCTCTGATGGCATCTCTGTGACTACACAAAGGGCTTCCCCTTCTTCATCATCGCAGAAAGCGGTGCTGCATATCTGGAGAAGTCTGGCACAAAGTTAAGTCTGCACGTCTCCTGAGAGATCGACTACACCCACTTATCCATGATTTTATTCTATTCTTACTGGGGTTTCCTTTTTGCCGACCAAGGAAAACTCATGCCAACGTTGTAGTTAAACGAAAACATTTTTTCCTAATATACTCAATTTGTGTATGAACTGTGGTTTCCCAGTCCATACCCAAACTAACGTCATAAGGCCTCGACGCTACCACCAAGAGGTTCCAACCAAAACTATCACCTCAAGGGTCAGATCACACCAATGGTGTAAGTGTGATTATCGAGTCTCCTCCCATAGGTATCTCCAGACATGAAGATCAAGTCAACAGCATAACCGGAAACTCTAGGTCTAGGAAAAGATTCATGAAAGGAAGGAATGATTGGTACCTATTTCTATTAATACATATGATAGTAGTAGACACAGACCGTACCTCGAATCATTCCTCTAGCCCTTGGGTCACACTCCTTGACCACATGCAGTTATTCTCTTTCCATGCCCTCCAGCTCCCTGAGCCTATCGGGGACTACAAAGGTGGGTGGTTGAAACATTTCAAAATGTTCACAACCACATGCTGCTCTCCTATCTCTACATCCATGTATTCTTCCCTACATATTCATCTGTCCTTAACACTTCCTCTTCGAAACATTTTACAGGCTCAAGACTCTGAGACCGGCGCCAGTTCACAGCTTCCCACTGCTAACATTCACTGGCTGTATCTGCTCAACCAAAGAACATTCAATCACAAAGGTTCTCTCTACCCTTCCAACATAAGTAGGAATTCATAGAAGAATAAGTTTTGGCTCGGATGTTCTTAAACACACCTCACTTAGAGGTTCGAGCTCTAAGAACTGTTCGCATCGTATTCATCGAGTACCAATAATGGTCGGTACGCCTTGATGAATTGTCAACTACCGACATGTCATCCTGCCAAAGCTATATAAGCTCTAGAAAACACTCATCCACCTCCTAAATCTAGTCCTCAGTCACCTGTGGGTCAGGCTCACCTCATAACTTGAGGGATATCTAGTGTTGAAACACATGTAAGGCACTAAGCCTACAAGTTTCCTCTACCGGTACCACCGGTAGTGTCTCCTGTCCAACGGGCAGTGATATAGTTGGCACACTGCCCGAAGATACCATCTTGGAAAATGGTCCAATTACCGAAACATCATCATTATGAAGACCTCCTCATGGTCACTTTCTGAAAAATATTAGTAGCTAAGATCAACATATGCACTACTAGTGTCTCAAATAGGCGAGAAACTCCAGTAATCGCCTCCATCCAGTCCTCTATTGTCTGGGAATCTATCTTTCCTTGAATCCTAGGAGGCATCTGCCACTAAAAATCGTGCAATGTGCTTAGTCGGTATGCACCATCTGCTAGTGCGGCTGGTGGCATCTACTGCCCAATGGGTGATGGTGCTGCTGGTTCACCACCCGAAGGTGCCAACATAGTAAGAGGGACCTGCACCGTATCCTCGTCGCTCGATGGGCCATCATTGTGTACACTATCTCGGGAACACTAGCTGGATGTCTGCACAGTGGCATCCGGATAAAGAATAGGTGTCCCACGTTCAATAGGATATACCTGGTGAACTGACTCAAATAGACCACAAAAGAAAACTCTTGAAGCAAACATGCAATCAATGTTGCCATGTACTAAGTCAGAAATCAGAGGACAGGGTCCTGGTGTATGGATACGTTGGCCGCCGCCCCAACACTGGACACCCTGGACTATAAACCTCACTCAATACTCTTTACACTATTGCTTCATATAAATAATTATCAGAGTCCTAAGTTATGCAGTATAACCAACTCCTCTGATACCAATTTGTAACGACCCTCCTCGAGACCCGTGTTATGACTACCCCAAGCCCGTCTTCCATAGGCCAGGGGCTGGTGACTAGCAACAAGAAATAAATCCTGATAAAAAGGGAAGGAATCGCCTTTATAAAATTAAAAAAAACACAACAGAGTACACAATAGAAGTAGAAGTAAGTAATACTGAATACAAAAGTATGTTTTTAAAGGAAAGGGGCCAAAAATACAATCCAAAAAGTAAGGTACAGGTACAAAAGAAAGAAAGTACAACTGAAAATGGGACAACAGCTAAAAAGTGCATCTCCTAGAACGTCCACCAAGTATCCTACCTAAAGGGGAGGTACATATGTCCACCTCAGCACTCCACATATATCGGTCCGCTCCATCTACCGTCTCACCATGTGGTCCACCTCTGGGTACCATCCAATCCTGGCTTGCTCTAGGCCTACGTCCACATTGTCTGTCGTCTGCATCCAACACAATGAAGTGCAGGCATAGCCCATGTAGGGGTGAGTATAATGATACTCATTAGGGACCCTGAGACCCGTGGTTTCGCAAAATATCCACTAACGATAAGAAAAATAATAAATATACAACAAAAATTATCATCCAACCCTACTTAGGTATATGCCCATACATATACCTAAATTATCAATCTCAGTTCTGCTCCAACTCTCGAGCCCAAGAAGAATCCAGTCCACATAGGAAGTAAAGTCAAACACATCGATGATAATGATTTAAAGTCAAGACTCGACTCACATAGGTATACATATTTCATATAGAAATAGAGATGATCATATGTAGTCACAGATTCATCTAAGCTGTCGGACCCACATAGGATAAAAGACCAGCTAAGCTATCGGACCCACAAAGGATACAAGACCAGCAACTCTGTCGGAACCACTCAGGATACAAGTACAGAGGTCAAACTGTCAGACCCATGTAGGATACAAGAATAGTAGTTATCACTATCGAACCCATGGAGGATCCAAGTACATAAGTCATCATCGTAGAACCCACGGAGGATTCAAGTACGGTAGACGTCATCGTCGAACCCGTGGAGGATCCAAGTATGGTAATCGTCGTCGTCGAACCCACATATGATCCTAGTATGGAATTCATTGTCATCGAACCCACAAAGGATCCTAGTACGGAAGTCACCGTCGTCGAACCAACGGAGGATCCTAGTATGGAAGTCATCACAGTCGCAGCCAGCTCTTGGGTTCCTGCACACAACACGCTCGATTCCGGGAGGGTTTGCTACTCGATCCAAGGGGTCGATACATCAACTATCACTAAGTCTAGAGTTGATGTATTCTGATGTTCTACCCAGTCAAAAGGAACCCAAAGTGACAGACGGTGCATCAATCGGACACCCGGTCTGAGAGATATTGGCTTTTCTGTTCTAGGGGACCAGTTAGAATTACGCTCCTTTCAAACCCTGCCATTTTTCAAAGTTGTCCAAAACTCACTTAGAGTATCACAAAAGGACCACTTGGTCACAAGGGTCCCAGTTCCATAGAGGGCGCATCGATTGGACGCGTGGTATTAATGTTATTCTCGTTTAAGTGAATTAGGCCTTGTTCGTCAAGCCCAGTGGGTTGGCGAGTCGGCCTATTCTGATTTGGTGGGCCCGACCCGGTATGGGGGTCGGCCCGTCCCGGTGGGGCATGGCCCAGTCCGTGGGGGAGCATCCCAGCCCACGGCTGGCCGTAGCTTGGACCGGCTAGCCGAGCGATGCGGGGGGCGCTTTTCTAAACCGGCAGCACCGAGCAGGGCCGCCCCCCTATCCAGTCGACCTAAACCGTCTGGTCTTCCCAGCGTGAGTGGCCTGCACAGGCAGGCTGCTGTCCTCCTACGCGGCACCTATGGGTGTCGTGGCCTCTTCAACCTGTTTGGATGATGAGCTGACCAGTTTGTTACCGAATCGGCCTGCGGAGCGCGGCACCTTAGAGGCGTCATGGCCCTCCAGCCCGACCATCTTCGACCGGCCGGCTCTTTTTCGGCCGAGCGGCCCGTGGATGCGGGTCGTGGTTCCACTCCACGCATTCGGCATATGGACACCGCTTCCTCTAATCATCGCCACCTCTTTCATCACTGCCTCCATCGAAATTTAACGAGGATCAATGGAGGGTCGTCAGGCCATGTTCATTTGGCCCACGCCCTCCGCGTTAAGCCGTATCATATGTCCGGGGATAAAACATAGTTTCAACAAAGAACAAAGAACAATTTTATTCAATTAAAATTGAAGCAAACCCCCTACTTTGTAATTGACGTCGCATGTCCTCGAGCCATGGAAGATGAGCATGGCGGTAGTCGGGCATCGCAGAAGAACGATGTTGTCCTGTCAACGTTGGAGGAAGAGTCGTTGTCGTAAGTGACGCTTCATGCGAGTGTTGTCTTCTCCCTTGATGCGGAATAAGAAGAAGGTATGAGAAGTCATGGAGTGTTCTTCGCTGAGAGAGTATGACGTTCTTCATGGAATAATGAAGCTCTCTAATTCTCTAATGGTTCCCCTACCAAAATATTTTCCAAGGAAAATTTTATATTAGGCCTCTCAATTTTAATAGAATTGTCATGCAATTCAAATTGATTCAAATGAGAGGTACCAATTAATTAATGAAGTTATTAATTGGATGTGGTGGCATAATCAATTAGTGGGAAGTGGAGAGGACCCACCATAATGAGGGTAGGTGTTAAATAATTAAGGGAGAAGGTGGAGAGTTATAAGAATTAATAAGGGGTTTCATGGGAGTTTTAGGGGGTGTTGAGGGGTTAGGATCTTCTGTGGGCCCCACCACACGTTATCCTCACATGGGAGGTTATTTGGGTGTGGGCCCCACCTATAACTTCCCCTTGTAGGAAATAACCACCACTTAATAAATTAAATAAAATTTTGTACACTTAATGTAACACCACAATTTTATTTTAATTTGTTTTGATTCCCCAAATTAAAACTTCTACTCTCGACCAAAGGCAAATGCGGCAAAGGTCCCCTTAAGTGAATACCGGCACTGCGAGTTCATTGGTGCCCTCATATTTAAATTCTGAGCACCGGTTCAAAGGATAGAAAAACCCACACATGTGTTTACTGAACTTACCTGAACAAAACATCAGGAAATGATTTCGGGCACACCGGGCTTCGAAATCAGGTGCCGTCAGAAACTGCAGACTCATAAAATTACAAAGTATTTAAGAAAAAAAACATGAAGTTTCTGGGTCTTTACAACATATGTGGAAATTAAAAACTTCTCATAAATCCCTTCAACAAATTGATGTGAAAATTATTTTTAAAAACATTTTTTTGTAGCTATTGAGTTGTATTTCGAAAATGTTAATATAAAGAGTTACAAATAAAACATTCATTAAAATAAAAAATGTTTTCCAAAAATAAACAAGTGAAAATACATTTAAGTTATATAATTTTACAATAGTTTATAATAAAAGATACTCAAGAAAGGAATATTGTCTTCAAAAAGGGATGTGAAAATACTTTGAAAATTTTTATTTTTAAAATAATCATTTAATAATGGGAAATTAAAAGAATAAATTATGTTTTCAAAAAATGGATGTGAAAAAATTTTGAAAAAAAATTCTTTTAAAAGAATAGTTTAAAAATTAAACATGAAAAATATATTAATGGTATTAAAAAAAATAGGGAGTGGATAGAAAATCTTCTTATTTTAAGACAATAAAAATTGATTTTCAACAAGCTGAAATAACATTTCTTAAACTCTAAAATATTAGAAAGGATAAATATGGATTTTTATAAAATTAAAATATTTTTAATGTGAGTATCATTATATATAAAAACAATTTGATTTTCCTTTATGTAAAGGATAACATTTTTTGGGAACTAAAAAAAATACATGGATGAAACACACATTAAAAGAAATAGGAATAATTCTTAATAAAAATGTCTTTAAAAGAAACAAAATATTAAGGAATAAGAATTTTTTGTTAGTAATTATTTAAATATAAATTATGGTCTAAATACATCATAAATACACAAGGGTATTGAAAGATAAATCTTGAAAAACAATATACATTGATGAGTGATTTTTACTAAAGAAAGAGATTAGAGTCCAAAAACCTCGTACACCCTTTACAACTTTTCAATAAAGACCTCGTGAGAAAGATAACTTAAAATTTAACACAGAATATCATTAAATATAAGTAAATCATGGTATAAAATTTAAAATTTTTGGGTAATTGAACCATTCAAATGTAAACATGGTGTATAACATGAACATGTCACAACAAAGGAAATTGAGATGGAAAATTAATTCTTACCTTGTTCCAAATTTATATTATGCATGTGGTTAACATAAAAAATAGCCAAATTAAGTGTATTAGATACATTCTTAAGAAACTTATACTTATATATTTTATTTAATATATACCAGTCATTATTGTATTCTATTTATTTATTTTATAGTCCCCCTTTCTATTTGCATAAAAATTGAATCCATGTTGGAATATTTGCATAATCTTATGGAATAAAAATATTACGATCATAGAAAGTAAAATAAATTGCATAATATTTATAAAAAAATTGATAATAATTATGTTGTTAATATATTACAATAATTTAGTTTTAATTTTTCCATATTCATCAGCAATAATATTTTAAATCATTGTTCAAGTAGGTGGATAAATGAAATCAATCTTCAACATGATTTAACGTGATTATTGAGTGTGTTTAAGGAGGTGTTCATTTTTTCATAATGTAATTTAAAAAAAAATTATGATGATATATTTTTATTTAGTTATCAACATTAATATTATTTCAATATCTATACATAATTTCTGAAAATATAGATGAAAAATGAAAAATGTTTCATCATGGAGGCGGGAGTCCTCACGAATGAATTTTTAGCATTTCAGTTAATCGACACTTGAGAGGGGTAAAGGTGGACATTAAATTGAAATTTAAAAATCATATTTTAATGTGATATATCATATTTATTCATCATTACAACCATTTTGTCCTTGTATTGAGGGTGGTAATTGAAAAAATGATATCTCTACATAGAGGAGGTAGTCTGTGCAACACACTAACACTGTTTTTTGTTTTTCTATGATTAAAGAAATAAATTAATAAGTTTTTGAAATTTAACAAAAAAACTTCGTATAATAATTATATAGATATAATTATATTATTATGGTTATAAGTTATTCAGTGGATAATGACTAAAAATAAAAATTTATGAACGAAAAAATACTTACATTGGAGACATAATATTTCCTTGATTGTTTTCCTGAAATTGAAAGGATTATGATAAATATGAGTGATTAAGGGATTATAATTATTGGAGAGGGTTCTAGTGATATGAAAAAAGAATATATTCATGTATTAAATAAATTGTGAAGTGGGACTTTTAACGGTGGAAGTGGTACCCTTTTATAGGAAGAGAATTGGGTCACTTTTGGGAATACTCATAATTATTTAATAATTTCATGACACTATTCAAGATTAAATGAAACAAAAATGTGGAAAATTTGTAATATAGAACATGATAACATTGTAAATTCACTCATCTATCAATTTTGAGACAATGTAAGAGTGATTTAGGGATTCTGTTATCTTATATTTAAACTTTTAGCCAAATTGAATTTTACCATGGTAATATAGTTTTCATTTTTGTAATTAACATTAAAAAAATTAAGATTGGATATTTTTACTTAATTGAAACATGTGATTTAATATTTTAAATTTATGTTAACAAATAATATTTCTAACAGTGGGAAGTATTAATTTTCTAATAACCTCATTTAATCACATAAAAACTTTTTTTAGAAAAATAACATTTTAATATTTTTATTTTCTAAAATGATATAAATATCTTGAATAATTATTTTAATTAAATATATATATTTATTATAAAATAATATTGGAGTATATTAAGGAAATAAAAAAAATTAATTTCACCATTTAAATACTTAATTGGATGAAAAGAGAAAAATTTTGAATGTAAAACTTGAAATTAGTTTTAAAATATATTGTTAATAGAATTATATATTCCAAGAATATTTTATAATATTAAATTTTACTCCTGAAATAAATATTTTTTATATAGATGTCTTTTAGATTTTCTACAAAAATCATACATAATTATAAAACTATAAAATTTAAAATTTTCATAAAAAGTGTATTTGTTTGAAGATCTACCTTTTCAAAAATAACTCAAAAATTTATACTATGTAAATTGTAAATTAAGGAATAAAAAAATTTATTTCATTTTATAATATTTATATCCAAAAAAAATTTAAATTTATAATTTGAAATAAAATACATGATAACATGAAAATGGATTTTATTAAAAATAATATTTTTCAATATTATATCATTTTAATTTTTTACCCTATAAATATTTAATTATATTCCATATTCGTATTTACAATATATTTTTTAATAAACTTCTTTTATTATGTTCTGGTTTGTTTATGTTAGGTGTAGCGTGTGTTAAAAATTATAGAACATGGTATGTATTTTGAGGGATCCAAATTCTATGGTTTTTACACTCATAAAAAAACTCTAAAACTACACATATATTATTTGATTTAGGTTCCACCCACTAATTTTGAAATTAAACTAATTCATGGGGAATGAAATAACAAAACATTAGATATATAATTAATTATTAGTGCATAATACTTATTATATAGTGATTGTATAAAAGTATATAACTCCTCTCTAATAGAAGTTTATTGAAATATGATTCCTAGAAATCCAATTAGTATATATTTTTGTAAAACATGGTGTTGCAATGGAAACATATTGGGTCTTTTTTCATAGGCCCTATATTAATTATTTGTATAGAAAGGTAACATTTCATATCCCAAACATATCAATAATCATCTATCATGTCCTGGATATCCATTCACTCTCAATGAAAATTAATTCCATTATATTTGAATAATTAATTAATAAGGATGGGTATTTATTTCAAATAGTTTTTGATAAATAAAATAATGAAGTTATTTCAAATGGGAATGAATATGATGATGTTTTTCAAGATTATTTTCTTAGTCACCCTAAAAATGGTGTGGTTTTGATTTCCATAAAATTGATAATCAGATTTATGTTTATATCAGAGTTTCATTCAATAATGGACAAGGTGGAATTATAGGAATTTAAGATTCAGCTACAGGGGAATTTGGAAAAGGGGTTTATACTCTTTGGTGCTTCCACAAGGGGTGAATTAGTCCACATTATTATGGATAAGGATGAAAAAATTTTCCATTATTTTAAATACCTTGAACATAATAAAATCACATCAATAAAAATTATCATCTACCACATATTGATGAATTTTTCTATTAACTTTAATGGGATCAATAGGTCTCTAAGATTCACCTTAAATATGGAAATCATAATTTAAGGATTAAAATATTAGATTTAATAAAAATGGAATTCCATAAAATGAAAATAATAGTGATGAAATAATAAATAAAATGTTTTTAGAACATTCCATGTATCAAATAATGATTCAAAAGTTCAATTACCCAAGAAATGATATAGAGATAGAAACTGTAATTTTTAAATTAATGTTATGAAGGCATTATCTAAATTATGATAATTGTGAAATATATAATGGTCACTAAATCTTAATGTATACATTCACATGGATATAGTTGATCATTTTGAAAATAATATGTTTTGAGTTAAACAAGGTCAACTATAGCTCAGCACATTACCATCATGTGGAGGAAAACAATGTGGGAGGTTCTTTATGCTAGAAAGATCTTGCTATATTGTCCATGATGATGATTGATACTCGTTGATTATAAACTTATGGACTATGAAATCATAATGGAAGGTGAGAAATAATATATTAATCAAATTTATACTCAACCATAGACCCATTTATATATAAAGGAGGTACATAAGGAAGATATATAGTTACACAATAAGTCATGGAGTATTCTGAAGTAAATCTATTATAATAATGAAAAAATAAAATTCTAGAAAAAAATGTGTTACATCAATATTAAAAATAAATAATTTTTTAATATATACTGAAAATAACTCATTATTATATATCTATCCTATAGTTAAAAATATTTAAATATATCAAAAGATTTATTTTTTGTGGGATAAAAAGAAAATGAAGATCTTGGATTATGTATAGAGATTCTTGATATATGATCATGTTAAGGTATAATGAAAAGATTTCAAAGTGAGGATTCAACCATTAACCATACCACTATTTAAATGAGAGAACACCATTATAGATTCTATTTTAGGATATCGTAAGAATTATTGAGAAAATAACTCTATATGGGTTATAATTATTATCTACACAAAATAGTCTTATTATATTACAATTCCAGAAAATTTATTAATTTATCAAAATTAAAAGATATTAATAAACGATTTCATAAAGCTGCATGGTGTACCACTATCAATTTTATCTGATCAAGATTATATTGTTACCTTTAAATTCTAGAGTTTTATTCAACAGTTATTGGATATAGATCTATATTTTAAATCTTCTTATCATCATCATACTGAGTTTCATTTAAAAATAACCATTCAATCTCCAAGGGATATAATGGGATCATATTTAATAGATTTCAATGTATATTGGGATCAACACCTTCAATAATAGAGTTCTAATTTAATAATGGATTATTTTTATACATTAAAATATATTATAAAAGGATATATTGGAGAAGTGGTGTAGAACTCCAATATACTGGGATAATATTTGATAATGTACGATAATGGGACTTTTTTATCCATAAGAAATGTTAGATATCATTCAAACTATTTAATAACAGATTAGAGAAGCAATAAATTGATCAAACATATATGTTGAACCTAATTAATAAAATTTGGATATTGAAATTAGATAAAATTTATTCATTCTAATCTAACTATATAATAATGTTATGAACTTTTAAAAGGGAATATTAATTCATAGGTACATTTTCACCTTTAAAATCCTCAACAATGTGGGTATGGTAACTTATCATCACATACATCCACTGAATCTTCCCCAACTGTTTAATATGTTCATTGTATTCCTTTTGAGAGTTTTATACCTTACATATCACATGTATTGAAATAAAAGATACTATATATTCAACATGGTCTCTCTTACAAGTAACAACTGGTAGAAATCATGGATCATAGAGACAATTTACTATGAAATAAAACCACTACACTAGTTAAATTTATCTAGAGGAATCAATGGTTTATCATAACTATGGATAAAACTGAAGATATAATATCAAAAAGGTAAAAAAAATTGATTTCATCAAAAAAGAAAAATATTTTTTTAAAAATTACTTTAATGGTTATATAATTTGAAAACAAATTATTTTACTATATATTTATCCATTGGATGAAAACTATATATAATCAGTTACTTCTTATGAAACACAAAAAATATGAACCATGACGCATTTTATTAAGAGAAAATATTACATTAAAATATTTAAAATAATCAATTTCTAGAAAAAAAATTACAAAATCACAAAAATAATTATAAAGAGAATAAAACCACATGAAAATATAAATATCATCAATATCAAATAATTATCATAATTTTTTTAATGAAGATCATAATTATTATTATAATTTTTTAAATACGATAAAAAATTAAAAATTTGATGTAATAATTGAGTGAGATGTAAATGAATAGGGTGAATAATTTTAATAATGTTTTTAAGGGCATATGTAGTACTGAAATATGATCGTTATACATTTGGTGACTGAAAATACTTGCATTGGGTATATAGCCATTGAAAAAATGGATATTTAATATATTTTCACTAGGTATATCTAATGGGTATTTGTGTACTTCAAAATAATTAATTTATAAAATAAAAAAATGAAACATAAAAGAAAATATTTAAGAAAAAGAAGTGTTATGAAATTATATTTTAATTATTTATTATGTATTATTCATATTATTATTGTTAACGAGTAAGTACACTAATAGAAATATTGTCTAAAACAATGAAATTAGTTCCCTTTAAAATTAACATGATAATTCAAAACTAACATTATATTGATAGAGACACTCTAAATTAGAAATCATAATTCAATTCTTTGTTAAACACTAAATTTTTGTAATGATTTAAATGTCGATAGACTACTCGGGCTTCAAGATGTATTTCAAAATTAAAAAAGAACTTCATTACTCTCTCTAAATATAATATTATATAATAATTATGGTGTAATCGAGTACCCCTTCATGACCTATTATAGAAATATGGTATGCATGCTATTTCATTTTTCATTATCTACTTGAATGGTTTGGAATATATAAAACATACACTAATCAAATTTAGTTTTGTAACAAAACTATTGGAGTACACATAGGATATTTTTAATGTCAGGCTTTTCATTGAACATGAATTCACTAATCCTAGTATTTATTTAAGCAAGGCCTCATATTTTGATTATGTTATAAAACACATACTATTTTCCTCTTTTTCTACGAAATACTTTCAATAGAACTCAAGAAATGGAATTTTATTCAACAACTAATTGGATTATATTTGTGAATTAATAATTTTAATACATAAGGAGGTCCATTTTACCATAATTATCCAAATAGTTAAGATTTATAATTATATTATTGATCATAATATTTAGTGTATACTTTTAGTACCTATTAAGAGCATTAAAGAACTTTTAATGAAGCTCATTATGATGACAGTAATTATTTTTTCATGGAATGAGGGAATTATGATGGGGTAACATTAAGTACACCAGGTTCCTCAGTTTTTGTATGTGTCCTTTAAACTTTTTTTGTATTTATTAGTGTTCATTTTACCGAAACATGGGTAATGAACTTATATTTGAGGAGAAACATTGGGTAGTAATACCTAATTTAAAATATTCAACCAAGTTTGTATGAATCATACTTTGGGTAAATTCCTAATCATTTATTGTTATTGATACTCTATGGATTATGTCAATGAATTTCCAAGAGAGTAATTATACTGATTGGTCATAATTTGATTAGGTAACAAGAAAAATATACTTCATTTTAAATCAAGTTTATAAAGACGTGAACTATTTCATGGATTCATAGTTGATGAAATATATTTTATACGTTAGATCAATATATAAGTTTTTTGTTCTTGTGTTTTATTCTCATTTAGTGGATTCATATTCTTATGGTGAGTTATAAAGATGAATTTTCAAACCATATATATAATGACACTTCATTTTCTATTTCTATAAATGAATTTCAAGTCATAGGTATGGTCAATGCAAGAACCATTATAATTACTAAATAATGATTTTATCTATTTATAATACAAATTAGTCTCTTTTAATATTATTGGATTAATTAATTTAAATTTATTCAATATAAAAAATAAATTTTATTAGGATGTGGTTTAAATTATTTAATTTTAAAAATGATTTTTCTTTAATGAATTGTTTTTTATTTGATTGGTATTATTATCATTGAAATTTATTTTTATTATATTTAAAATATTAATTTAATGAATTATTTCAATAAATAAAAATTTTCTTTCAATTATTTTAGAATTGATATGAAATGTGATCACAAACACTTAGTGTTTATAATAACATTTTTCTTAAAAAATATCTATTTCAATATATATTATATTTTTATTGAAAAGATAATTTTATCACATTTATGAATTTAATTATATCAAAAAGATTCAAAATATTTATCTATCTCATAAAAATTATTAAAATAATTCCATATCATTTTTGTCATAAAAATAAGTTTCTGAGGTAAAAAATATGTTTCCATGATAAAGGTAATATAATGAAAATTGGGTAAATATAAACGATAAAATATTTAAAAAAATATAAAAAACTATCTAAATTTTTTGGGAAGATGTTTTAAATGACCCAAATCTATTATTTATCACTATTTATCCACATTACATTAAAAAATACCACCTTATTCATTAAATAATGATGATTTGAAGAAATTTCCCTAAAAACATTCCTAAAAGTAACCTTTAGTATCCCTAAAAAGACTTAAAAACATTTATTAACTCTTTAATAATTATACATTTTCCTCTTAAAATTAATAATTTGATGTTAGGTATCTTTTTATTCCATGTAGGTGGCCAAAATCATTTATTCTGAAAGAACCCGTATTGAGAACAAGAAAATCCATCAATGTATGTATCAAGTTCTTAACCAGAATTTTTTATTACCTTATCTTCTCCATTAAATCTAAATAATATTATTCATAGTAATTAAGTTATATTATATTCTTTATTCTTCTGAAAAAATTCTACAACAATCATATATCTCTATAATCTTAAACATACACTAGAATAACTTGTTTTTGTTTCCATTAGTTCAACCACTTACAAAAACAATGTTATACTAAAATCATCATTAACACCATGAATAGATATAAATTCCTTTATAATGGTAATATATTCTATATAATATTAATATATTTTATTAAAATAATTCATGAAGGATGAAACAGAAATGAATAATTTTTATAAATAACTTAGAGTTATTTGAAAATTACCTAAAACAAGCTCATCATGGATTCCATTATCATAAACCATACCCATGGATTCCATCAAATTATGATTTTATAACTAAATAATTTGAATTAAATTATTCCATTATATTTAATAATTTAATAACTTTGAACTTGTAATCCTTGAATAATTATTAATATCACCATTATCAAACATGTGTGAAATAATCAATATCTCTTACATATGATGATGAAAATAAACATAAGATAACAAAAAATTTGTGTGATTTATCATTATAAAATAAATATATTAATGGTAGTATATATTCATAATATTTTTAAATAAATTATCAATCTTGTTTCTTAATTATACCCATGATTAAATTCATTTCATGGAATTCGATATTTGAAGTAAGGCTTTCATTAAAAAAATTATTTTGAAGTTGAGTTTGTCAATTTTTGACCTTCCATTTAGGGAAATTATATATTATTTCTCTAAAACATATCTATTTTATTTTACATTGAGTTTTATTTGGTTATAAATTAATTCATACCATTTTAGGTTACTTTGGTTCACAATTAAACTAAAAATATTTGTTTAAGTGGAACAGATCTTATCACTTCTTTTTAGTTATCAAATTTATCATCCATGTCTATTTTGGTTTTTTTATATATTTAATTAATTATTTGATTTATTCCTTACCTATTTTTATATTATATTTTTCATTCCTTATTATATTTTTAATGATATATTATTTATACATTTTCTTGTAGGTTATTTTCATTTATCATTGAATCTCTTTACAAAAGTGTTAAAAGATTTTTATTTCAAACATTTTATAAATGAATGCATTTTAATGAAATATTTTTCATTATTATTAAATAATATGAAACATTTTGTTACCTTGTTTTCCCAAAGTAACTTATATTCTATCAATTTTGTAATATTTTACTTTGAAATTAATGTTATTAATAATATAATTTTTTTCTTCACATATTTAAGTGTAATTTCATATTCCCTGATAATGTATTTTTAATATAAGTATAAAATCTTTAAAATGATCCATGGAGATATAATCAACCTACTTCTTCTAGATGTCTTATGATCATGTTTTTTTGGAAATCATTATAGAAAACATATATTTCTTACAATTTAATTTTGTTATGATATAATTAATAATATTATATTATTTTTATGGAAGAGACATATAAAGTTAATCATTTTGTGATTGGTGTGTTTATTATATCCATCTAGTAAATTGGGTAATGTTTTATATCACATGATATATGGATGATATAAGTGTGGTCCACCCATGTACACTATATTAACATATGCTTGTGGTTATCCAATATCATCTATGTTATGGAAATGTGGTTAGCTTGATCTATTACGATATGAATGACTTGATGGTAATCCTTAAAAAATGTTATTAAGCCCATTACTATTTATATTAGTCATTCTAATCTTATTCAATTTATCTTTTTTATGATCACGTGGATCATGATTTTTAGTCATTTTTTCACTCTCCTATGACTCGTGTATTTTGTTATATGAATATCTATATGCCAAGAACAAAATATTATGATATATTTTTTATCAAGTATGATTCTCTTATATAATTTACATGCACTTATAATAGGTTCTCATAAATATATTCTCGTCTTATTCTCAATTATGATCATTGATTAACATCAATAATGTTCACCAACTACTGATAATATATTCTCAACCATTCTTATGTATTAATTTCCTAGGTTATAATGATTTTTATCATACATGATATGTTTATAATAGTAAATTTTTTGAAGAAATTTTTTGAGACTTGTTTAAGAATGAATTTAAACCATATTTATTATCAATGTAGTCTCCAAATAAATTAATATTATACATTCTAGTGGATTGTTTTATTTTATTATGTAATGAGTAATCATGTAAATAAGGAAATATATGTGTGCAATGTCATCAGATAACATCATTTTTCATACCAAAATATAGTGTATGAACTATTCTACAACGATTCTAATTAGATATGATTGATATATTTTTTAATTTTGGTAAATACAAGATATCATGAAACAATCAATTAGTTATTCCATAATCATAGAAAAAAAATTTATGATATACTTCGGGATATTTCTATTGTAGTATTCCATATCTTTCATATTGGATTTTCAATACATAAATTGTGGTGTCACATAGAAATGCATGTAATATATATAAATAACCACTGACCTAACTAGAATATGTTTTCATGGTTGTGGTGTTGTAAAAAGATATAATCATATTTTATGAGTATTCAAATGTATATTTAATAGCCTTAATAGTAGAATAAAAGGTGTTCACATTGAGTCCAAATTGTAGAGTAACATGATGTAGTGGAAGAAGAGATCATTTGGTTCATTCATGGTTGAATTTTATTTTTTAATTATATTTCAACAAGATCATCTCAGTATTTTACATTTTTATTCAAAATTAAGTTAGAACAAGGGTACTAGGATTGAAATTTATTCAAACCAATGAATAACTAACAAATAATAAGGTTGAATAAACCCTTTAAGAAAAACCTTTTGTCCATATTTTTTATTTATTTCTCAACATGTCCTCATTACATGACCACCATCAAGATCATTCTCCACTAAACTACAGTGGGAATAACACTACGAGAGAGAACGAGTTGATTTCTTCTTTACCCAGGAATTTAGTCCCCTATCAATAGTGGTACACTCACCCATGTACTAATCCAGTGGTATCATAGTTTTCATTAAATGGTTCTACATACAATTTTTGTGGAACTTAATCTTATTTTATATTCTTATATCATCGATCCATGAGATTTATGTATTATATCAATATCATTAATAAAAAGGGTCTTCTAATTTTTGATGGTAAAAGATTATTTTTTCAAATAAGAAAGTGGATAGTTCCATGTCAGCCTAGATATTCTTGATATCACTTATTATGGTGTCAATATTCTTAGAGATATAATAGACTACACTCAAATAAAAAATAAAAGTATTTAATTTGATGGGAGATCTTTCAATTCATTACTCTCATAATTCTCAATGTACTATTAAGTTATGGGAAGGAATAATGAAAATGGACTCAAGATAAAACTAAATGTTATCAAAGAAGGTGACAAGAAGCTAAAATTCTATCTATTAAAAAACAATATGTGTATTTTCAAATATATATAAATGGGAAAAGATAAATTCGTGTATGAATTATTAATATAAATAAAAAAATATATTATATCGATTCAATGATGTGGATTAAAACATGATAATTCTACCTTAATGAAACAAATCTTAATAATCCTTATAGAAAAATTCAATGTGACAATTTTTCCACCTAATAATCAAGAAATAGATGATTGTACCTTGTAAAAACTCAAAAAAAACATTAATCACATGTGATATTATTATATTTTCTATATCAATAATAAAATTAATAGATGAAAATATGGGAACATTCAATACACTAAAAGGGATAAATCAAACTATGTTAATGAAATACCATGAGGAAGAAACTGATTTCAAGGATGGCATAATGGATGTTAAAGAAATTATATACTTGTTTAAAAATTAATATAGTAATATAAATGAAAATATATAGTAATTATACAATTTAAATAAATTTATTTTGGAAATATTATATAACCTTTATATAGTCTACATGATAATAAATAAGGGGGGTTGAAGTATCAGAAATAAAAAATATCATCAAGAAAGAAATATATGGATAAAATATACAATCTAAGAAGATTATTCATGTTAAAGGGACAAAATATTAAAAAATAAAAATATATTCTCACTTCCTAAAGCCACATATTTTGATGAGGAAAGTGGAATAAAATAATATTAATTATGTAATTTTGTGGATGATCTTTATGTAGATGCTGGAAAAGGTCAGTCATTCCTTGAATCGAGAAAATGATGATGAGAACAATTAATAAAAGATCAATGATGATAAAACACCATATGTGTTTTACCTTAATTGGATCTCATGTTCTGTTAAAAAAATAAAAAAACTTGAAAAGTATAAGATCTGAGTGAAATTATCAAATCAAAGGATAAAATACAAGAGATAACCTCTAAAAATATAATTTTAAAAAAAATAGGAGAAGGGTCTCTATAAATAACTCATAATAAAAGGAAATTCCTATATTAACAACAGATATGTTGTGTTAAAAAATTTAGTAAACAAAGTAGTATAAAGAACCATAATAGTTTAGATGGTTTTTAATACTACTATTCAACTTTATCATTGTATAGTCAAATGAAAAAAATATTTGGGAATCCATTATTCCTATTTTAGTGGTGGAAGTATCAATAAAGTAGTGTATATTGTGATTGCATCACATAAAAGGGATAATACCCTGATTTATAAAATCACTGATGTTTCTATAGATTGAAATTAAAAAGAGGTGTGTAAGGAAGGGAATGTAATATATATGACTGATAGTAAGATCATGGTAAAAGAAAAGGATTTAATTCTTGAAAAAGTTATAAAAATATTGTTTATCAAATTAGGGAGAACAATAATGAGTATATTTTAAATATATATTTTTTCAAGAGGATATTTCTCCTTAGAGGAAGATATCATTAAGGTAGAGTGTGTGGTCTTAAATCATATATGTTCTTGTATAACAATTAAATCCTTTGATCTGCAAGGGGATTTGATTTCAGGTCGATAAAATATGATATTTTATAATTCTATCCAACAAAATATCTCAATCTAAAGTTGAAATTGAAAATTTCTTTTGATTCCGTTGAAAATACATGGTGGAGGTGTGATCAACCCGAATATATCACCAAAAAATATTATAACATGCTATCTTAGAATATAAAATAAAATTAATATCAAAATAATTTATAAAGATAAACCACTAATAGCTTCAACTGGTGGTAAATTTGGAATTCACTATTGAAAAAGGAGATATGAAAATATATATATATATATATATATATATATATATAATTCTATTATCGCACAATATTAATAACATAAATATTTGTAAATTCACAAAATAATATGATGGAAGTGCATTAACCTTCATAAATAATATATAACTCAATGTATAGGTATATAGAAACAACAAAATTTTAGGAAAAAATATAGCTATGTTATACATGTTATAAAGATAAAATTAATTACACGATTACCAATTCAGTGGAAATTACTACAAATAATCATTTGTAGATAGGTCACTTAGAAGTGTGTTCATCAATGAGCATGAATTAAAAAAATAGGGATAATTATTTTATAATTTTTTTATAATTTTACTAATAATAATTATGACTAATATATGTTGAGTAAATATCAAGATCTTATAATAAATTAATACTTTTTTGTTACTACTATTAATTAAATAAGATATGTAATTAAAATATTATTGATCATAAAATGGATCGTAATAAAGTATTTCACAATTTTACGATTATCTTTAGAATCATGGGATATGAGAAAAATATTGTGCTCCATTTACATACAAAAATCATTTGGTATTCATGAAGTTTAATCAAATCTTAGTGGACGTGGGAGGGAAAATAATTTCAGATAATGGAAATTCAAGATTAATTTTGAGACAAGGCACTAAAAGATAGGTTTTCATTTATAATTAGAGAATAATGTGACGAAAATAGACCAAAACAACATATGTGTTATAATCCATGAGTAAAAATATTTGAATAATTTGAAAATAATTATATTCCTATATATTAGTTTGAATCAAGTTAGACATTTTTTCATGTTTGATGAGAGGAAAGATGAAGGCATATCTCAGGAATATACCTTGCGGAAGAAGTAATTGGTTCTTATATAATAATTCTTGGATGATTATTGACTAATTTTATGTAATTATTTTCATATAAAATTTATCATAAAAATAATTTCATTATTATTCTAGAATTAAACAATCCCTTGAATACCTCATTAAACTAAATATGGATATTCATTATATACATATTCATTTCAGTACAACGTTTGATGATTCTAAAAGATAAAACATTATTAAATGCACAAAAGAAGGATGATCTTTTATCAGAAGAAATTAAACCCCAAGGATCCAAAACCATATTATATAAGATAGTACATGGGTGTAATGTACCGTAAAATATTGATAAATAATATAAAAAATATTTGGATTTCATAGGTTAATGTATAATTTGGTGATGAGGCCTCACAAAATGAGATTTTTATTTCATAAATTGAGAATGAGAAGAGAAAATTGATATGAAAGAAGAATTGTATTATATCAAAATTTAGGGTTGATGTTTCATATCATCCAATGATTGGATTCAAAAATCAAATTATACTTATATTGTCAAATAATTTGGTGCATCAAGCAGAGTTCAAAAATATTGATATCTTATAGAAAGTTTTCGCATAAAATTTTGACTATGTTAATCATTTATTATAAAATGTTTCAAAGAAGGTTAATTTCATGGAAATATTAATGAATAACTTGACCATGGATTCAATTCTGTGGATATGATTTTTAATTAATTTTCATTGTTCCCAAATATCATTATATGTATTTCATTTTTATTTTCCCATTTTAAATCCATTTATTTTTTTAAATGGGGAGAATAATAATGGATATCTTCTTCTAATGGGGGAGATACAATTATATATTTTTCTTGTAATAATCAGTGAGTAAGACATGTGATAAGTCTTTTGAGTTAGTGAGAGCATAAATTGTTGGTAGATGGAGTTTGGGGAAAGTTTCATTTGCAAATTTGTATGCCTCCATAATATAATAAGGGGCGATTGAAGAACCCTTTAAGTGGTTTAGGGTTGAAGAATCCCCATGAATTTAAGGTAACTAAGGGGTAAGTTAGTTATCTTTATTTTTTCATGGACATTATGGAATTGATTTTACACTCAGGGATGGATTTATTTAAAAATCAATAATGTATCATATGTGGAGGTGGGTAGATGAAATATTTATTATAGGCATTCTATGAATTGTTTTGAGAGGAACTTTCCCTTGAATTTTTCTATTTTCTCATTTTTTTTTCATAAGATATATTCACGTGGTTGAAAAGAAATTGTTTTACTATTTATTCAAGTTGTATCGAAATGAAGAGATTATAGTTATATGGGTAATTCTAAATCACTGCGTGAAAGAGATGATCATGATATTATAGGTATGAGTAAATATCATATAGGTAATACTATTCTAGATATAATATTAAAACATCCCTAGGTTGTTCCATTATAGATATTCATTAATTTCATTTTGGTAAGATTAGTGTACTAATTCATATATTGCATTGTGATTATATAGATTATAGAAAAATTTAATTTTATGTGAGTGGATATATTACAGGGATAACATACTGTTAGAAAACAATGAATCTAATACGAGAAACCACATGTCATTTATTAGATTGTTGCACTATAATAGGGAATCAAATGGAATAAATTGGTGTCAACTAAAAAATTATATAACGTTAGGGAAGTTAATGTTCATCTTATTTTGGAGATCCATGTGGCTACACATTGTGAGGAAATGCATCCTGTCATAATATGTGAAAAGAAAAAAATAGAATTATGGTATAGTTTAAGGAATTGTACCCTTATCACCTTGGTGAAAAGGGGTTTTAGTTTTTATTCTAATATATATTTTATATATTCTGTGTTGCATTGCATAAACCATGTTTTAAGGGTTATAAACGTCGAATATTGAGAAATTTTTGGTTCTTAAAAAACCAAACCCTACTTATCATAATCAAATGGACACACTCAAAACCCATTGAATGATAATATGAGATATTCCAAGATCTTAGTATATTTCTCTTCCTTATATTCCATATCCATGGTTCATACTATAAGCAAGGATGTCACATAGTAATTCTTATAATTTCTAAAAATAAGAGGCAAATCTCTTGGATACATTGTTTCTGATTAAGCAATGAAATATCCAACTATTCTAGGAGTATTCCAGGTAATACTTAGTATGATGTTATTGAGAATAAAAAGGTTCACACTACATCCATATTTTAGATGAACATGAGGTTCATGACGTATAGATATTTCAATAGTGCAAAATTACTACTTATATTTCAATTAAAGTTAAATAAAGTCCTCTTACCCACTTCCTTTTACCATTGATAATATATTTCATAATGGGATGAGAGATTTCAACCACTTAACACCAAGGATATGAAAACTAATTTTAAGGATGAGTGAATTGTGAATAAAACCCATGTATTTATGTTTTTTCATTCTAAAGGAATATCTTGTACTCACATCATCACCACCAAGATCATTTGAAATTAACTAGGGAGGGTAATCACATTTTAAGAAAGTATGAGTTTTTTTTTTGTGACTACTGATGCACCCCCCCCCCCCCCAAGTTGTGTCCTGATACACTCTACCCCTTATTTGATCAGATAACTAGTCATATAATCAAAAATGAATTTCATAAAATCTCAATTAGTAACTCTATATTCCACATAAAATACATATCTATTTTATATTTTATGGTATTTCTTGTTCTTTGGCCACCTTTTCAATTGAAAGGTATAAAAATTTAATATACATATATATAATGTATCCATGAAAATAATATTTTTGAATCCAAACATCAAAAATAATAAATATACATCAAATTTTCTTGAATCTCATGGTTTCAAGAATAATTCATTAATACCTATTATAATCATAATAGATTTTATTATATATCAAGACATTATCAGTAAATACCATAAAAATATATCAATAAAATACCTAAAAGATATATTCTTTAAATAGATAAACACTGAGGGTGACATATTTAATCAAAAAATAATTACAATGATCTTACAATGAACATAAATTATATGAGATTCCATAATTTTAATGTTATCCTCAATTAATTTCAATTGGTGATTACAATAATGAAGATCTGAATTTGAAAATTGTTCGTCACTTTTTTGTTTCTCAAATATATCATTAATGTCTGTAAAATCGTACTATATTTTAATATTAATGGAATTAAAATGCCTATAATTTAGGCACAAAATCAATGCATAATCCATATTCATTAATAGTAGTTCAGGGTTTTTTGCTATTTGATTTACTAGGATTTATGATTCCCTTATGTTATAACTCATATATTTGTTTATTTAATTCTAAAAATTATGTTAGGGATATTCTGTTGGGAGGATAATATATAGAATTTTTAGTACAGAAATGGAAAATGAATGATTAAACCACATGATTAGGTATATATATTGGTAATTACTTTGGAAATACATCAATAAAATATCTAAAAATAGATATTATTAATGCCCCCTAGATGAACATCAATATGAATAAGTGAGGGAATATACTTGAATAATGAGTACCATTTTGGTACAAGGGAACTTAGAATAAAAAACACTTCATCCCAGAACACAATATATCTTAATTATCATGTGATCAATATAAACAATTAAACAACCTTTCAAATATCATGTGCCACCTACCAGGTTATGTGATCACCTAACCCGTGAACTTTATGCAATTGGTAATGGAAATATTTTCTACTATAGAACCATCATGTGTTTACTCACTATCATGTGACACCCCAGAGTTATTTTATTTCCAAAATCTGATAATATCACTCTACCATATTAGGGGTGGTCATTAATTAAGGAACCCTCTTATGATCACTCCCAATCATGAAATGGCGCGTAGTTATATGATTGAAAGACTTCGATCGCATTATGTCAAGTAAAATAATGTTTTTCTATGATGTATGGATTTCACTATTATTGTTCATCTAACTGTATTTGGATATGTGATATTCTAAAGAAAATAAATTCACGTGTCTAAACATGGGAGATTTTGTAAATAAGGAAAACCTTTAGGTTTTATATTTAACACGTTATTCACTATGTTGAGTCAAAAGTTCTCTTTTGACTTTTATGCCTTGTTTTGGAAATCAAAAAACTATTCTGACCGTGTTTATTGTATTAACATTTTTTATTATACTGACTAAAATTATCGTACTGAGTATGTCAATCGTACTGATTCTGTTAATCGTAGTGACTCTATCAATCGTACTGACTCTGTCAAATGTACTGACTCTATCAATCGTACTGACACTGTCAAACGTACTGACTCTGTCAATCGTACTAACATTGTCAATCGTACTGACTCTATCGATTGTACTGATGTTCAATCCTACTGCTCATGAAAATCATACTGAACATGTCAATTGTACTCATGTTTATCATCTTCATATATCTTTGGTTTTAACCAAAACGATGTCGTGGAGTTAGTTACAAACTAACCAAAATGATGTCGTGTTTTCTGTTTCAATATGACCATTATAATGCCAGGTGTCCAACTCCCTCCGAGTTTTCCAGAGAAATATAACCGTTGGAGGAAATGTGACCATTGGAACAAGAGGCCTATAAATAGGAGGTCATTTGAAGCTGATCGAGAGGGCTGAAAAAATGAGATACATCGATCATTCTATGCTTCTATCAAGTTCTAGAGCGAAACGTTGTGACTTCTCTCCTACTTCGTGCCAAATCCTTGAAACTACAAAACATGAATGGCTCGTTCTTAGTTTTTGTATTTCAATAAGTGTTTTGTTTTTCTTTGTGCGACCGATCAGGTGATAACGATTGAGGGATTCTGGGGATAGGCAGACATTCCTACCGATCATCATATCGAGGGCTTTCAATTGTTTAAAAGATAGAGGTTCTTATTACCTGCAAAATTGAGGTCTTGCAGGGATAGCAAGACAGACATTCTGATCATCGTATTGAGGGCTTACTGGGATAGTAAGACAGACATACCGATCATCATATCGAGGGCTTACCAAGGTTGTGGTAAGATAGATTGCTTATCCTAGGTGAAATGATAACCCTTCTCTTTGGGTAAAAATAATTGTAATACTTTTACATTTTTGCTGCTGTTTGTTTTTAGAAAGGGAATTGTATTTTTTTCCTTTCTTCATTCCATATTCATTTGTAATTGTTTCAATTACAATCATACTATTATATATTGTATCGATTGATTTTATATGCTTTATGGTAGAATCCTTCACTATTGTATTACTCTAATTATTGTATTCATCTTAAATACAATTTCTTTATATTTCTTATAGTATTACATCATATTATACCTTTATATTCAATAAAATTTTGGTTGTTTGTTTCTGTTGTGAATTATATTAGTTTAAGATCTTTTAAACTAATTTCTTAAGCATTTAAACACAAATTTATTAAACATACAATTCACCCCCCTCTTGTATTGTTCCATATAATATACATATACATCTACATATTCGATCCAACAATTGGTATCAGAGAAGGTTTCCACTGATTTGTATTACTAGATCTATTTCGTTCATGTTTTCTTTCTGCACTAACGTGTGAAGTGGAAAAGATTTTGTTTTATAATATGGTAGGAATGAATATTGGGTCAGTTGATAATCTAAATCCAACTAGACAACCAATATTTGAAGGGAATGATTATGAGTATTGGAGAGATCGAATGAATACATTCATTATCAATACTAGTGTAGACAATTTTATTTACTAGAGGTTACAAAATTCCTGACAAAGAAGTCAGTACTTTCACTAATGAAGAGAAGCAAGAGTACCAACTAAATTACAAGGTACGCAATACTTTGCTATGTTCTATGACCAGGAATATATATAGTCAGATATCTTCTTGTGAAGCAGTGAACTATATTTGGAAGAAATTAGAAGTCACGCATTTTGGTACATATAAGGTTATATAAACAAGAAGAGAAATGATTCGAGCAGAGTATCATGGATTTATTTTTCCTCATAGAGAGCCGGTATGTAAAGTGCAACAAAGATTTATGACAATTGTCAATAGTTTACAATCCATGGGAGAAAAATTTCTTGATTATGAATATCTTGTAGATAAGATTATTGATAAATGCCAAACGAATAAGAGTCAAAAAGGACAGCTATTAATGAAAACAGAAAAGTTTCTCAGATTACTCTTGATGAACTCTTTAAAATCTTCTACAACATGAGACAAGAATTAAGAGAGATGCTGATTTAAATAAGAAGAAAAATGGAAATGGAATTGTATCTTTTACTACTATATCTAAAGCTAAAACACCTGGAAGGATAACAAGATCCAAATCCAATAACGTTTTTATGTCTGATTCAAGTGATTGTGATCATTCAGATAATGAGTTAGGCAATCTTGCTTGAAGGATGAACAAGATTATGGGGAAGAAAGACTTCCAATACAGTTTCAAAAATAAATATAGGAATTATAATAAAGATTCAGAGGTAACATGTTATTAATGCAAGAAAGTATGTCATATAAGACCTGATTGTCCTTTACTAAAGAGAAAAGGCAAAAAGGAGAAACATTCTGAAAGAAATAAGAAAAAGTATTACAATAAAATGATGAAGAAAGTATTGAAGGAAAATGATACTTGGAGTGTAAGTGGAAGTGATTCATCAGATAATTATTCAGAATATGAATCCTCGAAACAAATGAATATTGGACTTATATCCAGATTACCAATTGAAGATCATTGTCCAATGGCTAAGGTACACAATGTTGAAGCTATTACAAATGTTTCTTTGAATGCGAATTTTACTGATAATAAATATTATGAATCTTCAGATGAATATTCATCATCATAATATAAAAAATTACATTTATTTGAATAAGTATCCAGGTTTTCTAAATTACTTGAGAATAAAAATTCTAAACCCAATAAAAATCTTGATAAAGCAAATTCTAGAATTTAAATTTTAACAAAATAAGTATCATAACTTTCTAATGATCTTGATATGAAAACTTCTGATTTTGAATGTATTTTAAAAACCCTTTAGAAATTCAATTCTAAAAAAGATAAACATTCTAAGGATCTAGAAAATGTAATTTCTAAGAAAAATGTTTTTGATCATAACTCTATTTCAAAATCAAATGTTTTGGAGGATAAAAACATGGTTTTAAAACTAAATCCAGAAATATTTTCCTTAAAAAAATGTTTTTCAAACTTTACTGAAGGCAAGGAAAATGTTGAAAAAATGTATTCTCAAATTCGACTATTGAGAAATCATTCTGGTTTTGGTTATACTCAGTCTAAACCAGTTTTTAGTAATAACTATTTTTTCCTCAAAGTAACCCTTTTTGTACTAAGTTTCAATGTGGTGGAAACTGGAAAAGAGATTGTTCCCTCAATAGAACTTAGTCTTTAGGATTATATAAAGCTCATTTTGCAAAAAAAAAATTGGATTCCTAAAATTCATATATCTAACGCTTCTAGATCCAAACATGTTTGGATTCTGAAAAACTAATTGTTTCTTTTTCAGGAAAATAAGAAGTGTACAAATAAGAATATTTGGTACATGGATAGTGGTTGTTCTCATCACATGACCGGAAACAAATATTTATTTGAAAATATTATCGAATCAAAAGGTGGAAAGGTTACCTTCGGAGATAATGCTCAAGGAAATATTGTTGGAATAGGTAATTTTTTTCTTGGAAAAGTTATTATTTCAAAGGTTTTGTTTATTAAAGGTCTTAAGCACAATCTCATCAGCATAAGACAATTATGTGATGAGGGATACCTTGTGAGTTTTATAAATGATAAATTCTTTTTTCACAATTCCAAGGATGAATTCATTCTTTCTGCCCATAGGCAAGAGAATGTATACTATATTAACTTAGAAGACCTTAGGAGCCAAAATTTACCTTGCTTAAGTGCAATAGAAGACCAATCATGGCTATGGAATAGAATACTAGGACATTGCAACCTAATAAACCTTTGTAAACTTTCAATGAAAAGACTTGTAAAGGGATTACCAGATCTTAGATATGATTCTTCAAAAGTTCGTGATCCTTGTCAAGTTGGCAAGCAACATAAAACTAGCTTTAAATCAATTAATGAAGTTTCAACTTTTGATGAATTACATCTTGTGCACATGGCTCTTTTTTTTTCCTTCACAAACTGAATCATTGGAGGTAAATACTATGTATTTGTTTTAGTTGATGACTTTTCTAGATTTACATGGGTCTATTTTCTAACAAATAAATCTGATACCTTTTTTTATTTAAAAACATTTAGATCCCAAGTTAAAAATGAGAAAATATTACCATTGATAGCTATTTATAGTTATCATGGTGGTGAATTTCAAAATTCTGATTTTGAAACTTTTTTTAGTAAGAAAGGTATTACTCGTAATTTATTAGATCCAAGAACTCCTCAACAAAATTGTGTTGTTGAGAGAAGAAATCACATTCTTCATGAAATGAAAATAACCATGTTGAGTGAATACCCAATTGCTAACCACTTTTGGGATGAAGCTGTTAGTACTTCTTGTTATACTATAAATCTAGTTTTAACCAAACCTTTTCTTAATAAAACACCTTATGAATTGTGGACTGGCCGAAAACCTAAAGTTTCATACTTCAACATTTTTGGGTGCAAAGTATTTATTTTGAATACTAAAGATAATCTACACAAATTCGCACCAAAATCTGATGAAGGAATCTTTCTAGGATATTCTACAATTTTTAAGGCGTGTAGATTTTTCAATAAAAACACTTGTACTATTGAAGAAACAATGCATTTTAAATTTGATGAAACTAATCCTTTTGTTTTCAAAAAACTCCAACCTATATCTTCGGATGTGTTTTCTAAAAATGTTTATCAACCTCTATTAGAAGATCCTTCTGATGAGGAAAATGTTCAAGAAAGTGTTCCTGAAACTTTTACCCCAGCATATTTTCTACCATATGTTCATGAACAGGTTTTAAAAAACTGAAATTAGTTTCTTCTTAGGAATCATCCAAGTTCTAACATCATTGGCGATGTAAATCAACCTGTAAGGACTAAAAATTCCTTGAGAAATGAAATAGAACATCTTGCTTTTGTTTCCCAATTCAAACCTAAAAGTACAAGTGAGGCCTTAGGTGATAAAGATTGGATTAAATCAATGCAAGATGAACTAAATGAATTTGAAAGGAATCAAGTCTGGAATTTAGTTGAAAGACCAAAAGAAAAAACTGTAATTAGTGTAAATTGGGTTTTCAGAAACAAATGTGATGAAAATGGAATCATTGTAAGAAATAAATAAAGACTCATTGCTAAGGTATATAATTAACAAGAAAGAATATACTATAAAGAAACATATACTCCAGTAGCTAGACTTGAATCTATTTGTATTCTATTAGCATTTGCAGCATACATTAATTTCAAATTATTTCAAATGGATGTTAAATGTTCTTCTCTAAATGGTTCTGTTCAAGAAGAAGTTTTTGTCAAACAACCCCTTAGATTTCTAGAATCAAAACATCCTAATCATGTTTTTAAACTTAACAAATCTCTATATGGCCTTAAACAAGCTCTTAGAGCATGGTATGATAGACTTATAGGTTTTATTTTACAAAACAATTATGCAAAAGGAACCGCAGATCCAACCCTTTTATAAAAAAGGTAAATAAAAATGTTTTGATTGTTCAAATTTATGTTTATTACATCATATTTGGATCAACTCAGCTGTCTTTAACCAATTATTTTGCAAATTTAATGAAATATGAGTTTGAAATGAGTATGATGGGTGAGTTAAAATTATTTTTAGGTTTTCAAATTTCTCAAAAACCAGAAAGCACATATATATCTCAACATAAGTATATTAAATATTTAATCAAAAGGAATGGATACGAAAATACTAAAAGTATTAGCACTCCAATTGGTACCTCAAATACACTTGATCTTCATGAAACTAGGAAACCAGTAGATCAGACAATTTTTAGAGGTATGATAGGAAGCTTGTTATACTTGACAGCTAGTGGACCAGACTTAATGTTTTTTGTATGCTTATGTACAAGATACCAATCTAATCTAAAAGAGTCTCATTTAAAAGCCATGAAGAGAATATTTCGGTATTTAAAAGGCTCTATGGATCTAGGTATTTTATATTCTTCTGGAAATGATTTTGTTTTTAAAAAAATTCATATAATGACTTTGGAGGTTGTATAATGGATAGAAAGAGTACATCTGGAACATGTCATTTCTCAGGAGATTCCTTGGTTTCTTGATCCTGCAAGAAACAACACTCAGTAGCACTTTCCACTACTGAAGCTGAATATATAGCAGCTAGAAGTTGTTGTGCCCAAGTATTGTGGATACAACACACACTCACTGACTATGGATTGATTTTTTCCAAAACATAAATTCTATGTGATAATACTAGTTTCATAGATCTTAGTAAAAACACAGCACATCACTCTCGTGAAAAACACATAGATATTAGGCATTACTTTTTTAGGGATCACACAAAAAAAGGAGATATTATTTTACAATTCATTGGAATGCAAGAACAACTCGCTGACATTTTTACAAAACCATTACCTTACGATAGATTTGATTTTATAAAACAGAAGCTAGGAATGTTTACATTAAAGTAATCATTCTTGTCTACTTCATGTTATTCACTTCTCCTTAGATTAAGAAACTCCTCTTAAAAAGGAGAAGATTTTAATTAATATTATTTTTATTTATCTGTTTATTCTTCTGGTTTATGTTTATGTCTTTCTGTTTATCGTATTGACTGTTTTTTTATCATTTTTTACCTTTTGTTTGTCATCATGGCCATTTTTTCTCCACTGTCACGTCACCCTATGGTAATAAGTTTGTTTTCCATCATCACGTCACCCTATTTTAACAAGTTTGTTTTCCATCGGCATGTCACCCTATGGTAACAAGTTTGTTTTCCATTGGCACGTCAACCTATGGAAACAACTTTGTTTTCCATCGGCACATCACCCTATGGTAACAAGTTTGTTTTCCATCGGCATGTCACCCTATGGTAACAAGTTTTTTTTCTATCGGCACGTCACCCTATGGTAACAAGTTTGTTTTCCATCGGCACGTCAACCTATGGTAACAACTTTGTTTTCCATCAGCACGTCAACCTATAGTAAAAACTTTTTTTTCCATCGGCACGTCACCCTATGGTAACAAGTTTTTTTTCCATCAGCACGTCACCCTATGGTAACAAAATTGTTTTCCATCAGCACGTCACCCTATGGTAACAAGTTTGTTTTCCATCGGCACGTCACCCTGTGGTAACAAGTTTGTTTTCCATCGGCACATCACCCTATGGTAACAAGTTTGTTTTCCATCGGCACGTCATCCTATGGTAACAACATTGTTTTCCATCGGCACGTCAACCTATGGTAATGGATTTGTTTTCCATAATCTTGACAACCTTTGGTAATGATTTTTTTTCCATCAGTTTGACAACCTATGGTAATGACTTTTTTTTCCCTCGGCTTCACAACCTATGGTAATAAATTTCATTTCCATTGGCTTGAAAACCTATGGTAATGACTTTTTTTCCCATTGGGTTGACAACCTATGGTAATGAATTTGTTTTCCATCAGCTTGAAAACCTATGGTAATGACTTTTTTTTCATTGGCATGACAACTGATCGTATTGTTTCTCCTCATATGCTTGTGTTTTATTTTACTATGTTAGTACTATCAAACCAACAATTACCTTACAATCTCTGGCAGGTATATACTTTCCTTACCTTGTTTTGTTTTTCACTTTTTATTCTTTTTAGTTTTTTTTAAACCTTTTTTAATCCTATCTGTCAATTTTTTTTCTTCTAATCTCAACTGTAGAAGATCAATGGTCATTTTGTCCCCTATAAATAGACCCCCCACACACACACCTTCCCAAACCCACACCGGTTTTTTAAATCTTGTGGCGAAGCCCTACCCCTTTGTTTTAAACTCCATACGATCTTCCATCAGCTTCACCTATATGTCTCAGTCCTCTGCCAACACTCCTGCCGAAATGTATTCAAAGAATTTTTCAGAGAAATACTTCATCATAGAAAGGTTAGTTTCTTGGGACTTCTTTGATTAGTACAATTCTACTATCAGAGGAATTATTTTGTTTCAAGGCTGGGAACATCTGTGTGTTAAAAAACCTGTGTCTCAAGATCTGGTTCTTTTTGAGGAAGTTAGCCTATTCTAAAAAACTGTATCTTTTGACAAAAATATGTCAATCAAATTTGTTGTGTATGATAGAAAAATCTATATGTCTGTGAAACAAGCAGCCCACTTTCTAAATGTCTCAATATAAGGTGAATCATTTTTTCCATCTCATAAACTAACTGAGTAGGTTGGTACGTTTAATAAAGAAAGTGCTGAAAAGTCATTGTTTCTGATAAATGAATAGAAGAGGAAAGTGGCTCATAAATCTCCAGATAATATATTCGTGGAACTTTGGATGAAAGGTTTTCTTATCCCAAGGAAAGGGGATAGAGAAACTCTGAAAGTTTCTAATATCTTCATGCTTGACTATCTTGTCAACATGAGAAATGTAAATCTCATGGGATACATTTTTGAAACAATCAAGAATGTCAAGTCAGGAGCGATAAAGTCCCATTTGATCATGTATCAATCTATTCATACAAAGTTCATTCTTGAGAGCATGAAGTTTTGTAATATTCCTTTGAAAGGGAAATTGAAAGAGTTGAAGCCATCCTGAATAAGTAAGGGTTTGTTGAAGAAGTTGAATATATATTTTGATCAGAATTCAAAGCTTTTTGTTAAGGATTTAGAAGCTGAATCAGCACAGAATCAATTGGAACCAAATCAATCGGCACCTATACCAGTCAAAGAAAACCCAACTGATCTTTCTCCTCAAAAGTCAGATCTAAAAACTAGTTCTAATCCAAAGAAGAAACCTAAATACATTAAGGAGGTTGTGGTCAGATGGACAAAATAAATAGAATAGATAAAAGATGGTGATCCAATGTTTGGTCATGACCCAGCTAAAGATTTTACTGAGAGGATAAGGGTTGAGGATACCCTTTAGGCTGAAAATAAAAAGAAGACTTTTTTGAAAAGAAAAGATCAGGACTTTGATGTTTCTAAAGTCATGAAAATGGTTGAGGATGTTAGTGCTCAACTAACAGAAGAGGTATATCAAGAGACTATCGTACAGAGTCTCCCAGAGAAAGAGAAAGGGAAAAAATGATCGAAGAAATACAGGAAGTTGAAGAAAAGAAAAGAGATTTTCTTTTTGAATTTCTTCAAGGTTCATAGAAAAGTAGAGAAGAATTGTTTCAAAAGCAAAGTGAAGGTGTTCAATAAACTCCTCATGCCGATCAAACTCAAGCTCAATCTTTTGAAACTCTAGATAAAATTTCTTCTCAAGCAAATCAAGGTGCTCAATCATCTCAGAATGAAAAAAGTAATTGTTTTCAATGACAAAGTAGAAGAATAAAGAAGGGAGAACGAAAAAAGAAAAAGGAAAACATCCAGTTGAAGACTCAAGATGATCAAATTAATTGGATTCGTACGATGAGGATACTGATTCAGAACACACAATCTCTCTCAAGAGGAGTGATTACATTGTTCATGTTTTGAGAAGGATAGAGAAGACCATCCCTAATTTCCCCAGACTAGAAGGGAAAATTGATTTCATTATAGAAAATCAAATAATGAAATTTGGTTCTGTAAGAGAACATAGGGAGAATGTTTTTTCAATTGAAGCCGATTTAAAAGTACTATATGAAAGTTCGGCCACTCATAAGAAATCTTGCAATAGAATGACTAAGTGGTCATACAAAATAGAGATCTCAATAAATGATCATGAGATATAAATTGAAGACTTAAAGAGACTGTCGAATGATCTTAATATTGCTCTAAATCATCTTGACAAAGAAACTATTGAAAGGATGAATCAATTTTCAAATTTTCATGGACCTGATATTCCTTCAATAAAATAGATGCAAGAGAGAATGAATTATTTTCAATCAGATTTTTCTAATGTTTCATCCTTCAATGAAGAAATAGTTTTGTTGAAGAATCAAAATTATGAGTTTTCCAAAGACAACAAGAATATGCAAAATAGAATTGATACTCTTGAATAAGTAATCAGATTCTAAGAAGTGACCATCAAGAACTAGGATCATATTTTTGCCGATCAACAAGAGCTTCTCAGATCTCAGGGTGATTCTATCTCAGAAGACAAGAAAAAATCAAAAAGATGAAATATGTTCATTATGATCTGGTCAAGAAAGAAAAGGAAAGATAAAACAAATGATTGTTGTATCTTTTTTTGTTTCAAGAATTCTTCAGACTTGTAATCTCAATGAGATTTATGTTATCTTTCCTATTTCTTTGCATTTTTTTCTCTCAAACTCTTTCCAGAAAGTCAAGATTACCCCATTCTTTTTGTAAATCAAAAAGGGGGACAATGATTTAATCAAACACATCTAAACCAAGGAAAATCTATGAATACAATCGTTAGGAAAGTACATACCTAAGGGGGAGTTAGTTGTATTCAATATCATATTCAGAAGAGTTTCCAATAACTCAGGGGGAGATGAGTATTTCTTTTTGTTTTTACTTTATGTTTTTTTCTTTCCAATAAGGGGGATATTGTTGATTCAAAAGTTCTTTTTTGACTTTTATGCCTTGTTTTGGAAATCACAAATCTATTCTGGCCATGTTTATCGAATTTACTTTGTTTATCGTACTGAATAAAATTATCGTACTAAGTATGTCAATCATACTGAATGTGTCAATCGTATTGACTCTGTCAATCGTACTGACTCTGACAATCATACAGACTCTGTCAAACATACTGACTCTATCAATCGTACTGACTCTATCAATCATACTGACTCTATCGATCGTACTAACTGTCAATTATACTGATAATGACAATCGTACTGAAGATGTCAATTGTACTCATGTTTATCATATTCATATATCTTTTGTTTTAACTAAAATGATGTCGTGGAGTAAGTTACAAACTAACCAAAATGATGTTGTGTTTTCTGTTTCAATATGACCGTTATAATGCTAGGTGTCCAAGTCCCTCAGAGTTTTCTGGAGAAATATGACAGTTGGAGGAAATGTGACCATTGGAACCAGAGGCCTATAAATAAGAGGTCATTTGATGTTGATCGAGAGAGCTGAAAAACTGAGAGACTTCGATCATTATATGCTTCTATCAAGTTCTAAAGAGAGACCCGTGACTTCTCTCCTGCTTCGTGTGAAATCCTTGAAACTACAAAACATGAACGGCTCATTCTTAGTTTTTTGTATTTCAATAAGTTCTTTGTTTTTCTTTGTGAAACCGATCAGGTGATAATGATTGAGGGCTGTCGGGGATAGGCAGACAGTGCTACTGATCATCGTATCGAGGGCTTTCAATTGTTTGAAAGACAGAGGTGCTGATTACCTACAAAGTCCGGGGATTTCGGGGATAGCAAGACAGATGTTCCGATCATCGTATTGAGGGATTACAAGGATATCAAGACAGATGTACCGATCATCGTATCGAGGGCTTACAAAGGTGGTGGTAAGACAGACCTCTTATCCTGGGTGAAAGGATAACCCTTCTCTTTAGGTCAAAATAATTGTAATACTTTTACATTTCTACTATTGTTTGTTTTAAGAAAGGGAATTGTATTGTTTTCCATTCTTCATTCCATATTCATTTGTAATTGTTTCAATTACAATCATACTATTACATATTGTATCAATTGATTTTATACGCTTTATGGTAGAATCCTTCACCATTGTATTACTCTGATTATTGTATTCTTCTTGAATACAATTACTTTATATTTCTTATAGTATTACATCATATTATACCTTTATATTCAATATAATCGTGGTTGTATGTTTTTTTTTGTCAATTGTATTAGTTTAATATCTTTTAAACTAATTTCTTAAGTGTTTAAACACAAAGTTTTCAAACATACAATTCACCCCCCCCCCTTTGTATTTTTCCATCTAATATACATATACATCTACATATTTGATCCAACACACTAGACACAAGATCTATTTCATGTGGCCTTACACACTTGTGTCTCATAGGTTGATGTTAACTTATTTGGATTTCTTCTACCTACTCAAACCCATGTACATGTCTAATCTTCCATATGAAGTAGCATAGTTATAGAGATCCAATTCCTATAAAAACCTCAAAATTCCATTCAAAAATGATACTAAAATATGGATAAAATAAAAACATGGAATGAAAAGGGTCTACGTAATATCACAAGATTTTAAAATAACAACAATGTTTGGTATCATAAAAAAATACGCAACACTAAGCTTAAAAAAACTATAAAATATCATTACCTAAATAGAAATGTCTTTAAAATTCCATTGAATTTGTGGGTATAAATAGGATTTACATAATTTTTAAATATCTATAAATTTCCTTGTCAATTGAAATTTATTTATTAACGTTTTTTGATATGATATCTTATTATTAGTAAATTAATTTTCATCTTTATACATTTGTTTTCTTCATAAATTGTTTTTCTTTGATATTTTTGTGAAAATATTATAATTTATTTCTGGAACATTAATAAAATTTATTTGAAAAACTATACATTATTTTCTATATTCCCATATAATAATTAAGTTAACGTAAATTTTTAAAAATTTTCTAAAAAGATTAAATTTAATGCGAATAGTGAAAATACTAAATTTTTATTAAAAACATATAAAAAATCAAATTTAAATATTATTTTGGATAATTTTTATAATTTAATTTCGTTGTATTGATTTAATATATTCTAATTATTATTTTTGAATTGAATTTTATACTAGAACATGGGATACTTTAAAAGGTGATTTTTTGAAAACCCATTTTTCATCGTGTTTAACCTATTTCAATTTAAATAAAATTTGAATAATTATGTGTTTAGAATCATGGAAAATGGATTCAATATTTTCAATCCTAATTTCCATATTTTTTAAATATTCCCAATTTATTTTTTTCAATATGAATAGTAACAATAGATTTTTTTTAGTACGGTGATGGGTAAATATGTCAATTAAGGGTTAAAAATAATTTGATAAGGACTATAAAATTACAATGAAAATTGACATAATTATATTGGATAATTAAATTTCATTTTTACTCATCAAATATTATTTATGTTTCCTTTTGTTTTATTTTTAATTTTATTATAACATTTATAATATTTTATTTAGAAAAATGTCAAAAATGTCACACTCATGTTTTTAATAACTCTAATATATTTTACTTCGGTATAGAGAGATGATATTTTTAAAAAAAATATTAATTTTAAATATAAATGTATTTTTCTTATTATAGTAATTTATATAATTTTCTTATTAAATAAATAATTTTCATAAATTCTTTTGCAATACTGAAAAATTGTATGTGCGGGTTTAAAAAAATCAATGAAATGATTATGCAAACTGGAAAAAATATTATATGACGAGTTTATTTGTGTTAAAATATTTTTGATGATTCATATGAAATATTAGAGTATTTTTATTCATTTTATTCAAATTCAATTATCTTATTGTAGTTTTAAATGACAAATTAAATGAATAGTTCCAAAATTGATATTAATCTTATTTTCGAATAATTAATATTTTATTACATGATTTCAAATTCCTAAAAATATTATCATCAACCAAGATAGTTAGATATGGTATACTAAATCAACCATAGTCCATTTATGTAATTTTTTTCCCTTTTATAGTAACTATATTAACCCCTTAGGAGTAGAAAACAATGATAACATTGTAATTGACCAAAGGTGCAATAAAGGGTTAAAATTAAATGATAACGGTAAAAATTTAATCCAAACTGATCAAATTTATAGTTGAGGATATTATTTTTACTCAACATTATTTCATATAGTAATAGAATAAATTTTGATCAATTTAGAAATCAAAAATTAATTTATGTTAAATTAATATTATTAGAAACACCTAGACCACCACTCCCCTCATTATAAGAAGACATCCACTCTCCTATTTTTTCACAATTAAGGAAGCATTGGGTTAAGTAAATAACAGAGACAATACATTCTATAAATACCTCCCTATGTTAAAGAGTTATTTTTTAGGAACAACACATACCATATATGTCTTAATGTGTAAATTAAAGTAGGTTCTCTAAAGAAGAGATATAGTTCTTAACCGAGCATTTTCATTTAATTTCATCATCCACCTACATAAAATATTATCCAACCATTATAACATATTAAAATAAATATATTCAGAATATTATGATGTTATAATGTTATGTTCATGACCTATATCCATCTACTCTACCATAAAATTAGAAATGAAATTATCATTCATGTGTACAGTGAACTATCACCTCGAGAGCTGATGTTATTCATTTTCCATCACCGTCTCTCAAGGATGGTTGAAATTATAGATTTAATGTTTTTATATATATATGATTTCATTTTAATATTTATATTTATGAAAATATAATAGATCATATTACTTCTTCCCTTCGCATTCACTAGAAAATGGTAACGTTGTTCATGTGTATCTGTGGACTACCACCTCTATGAAGAGATGTGATTCATTTTTCATCACCACATCATAAAGATTATATATATAATTATATTTAAAATTATAATACAATATTTCTGATATATTTATATTTATTTAAATATAAAATAATATTTACCATCTTTCTACAATGATCTTTCAAAAATGGAAATATTACACATGCATACGTTTGACATACCATATCAATGATTATAACAGAGTTCATTTTTCATAACCATCTATAATTATTGGTTTTAAAAGTATGATTTCGGTATAAAAATTATAATTATGTCATTATAATTATTCTATATAATATGGAATAATGACCCCATTGACCACATTTAACACACCGAAGTGGTTATGAAATTGTAAAGAGAACATCCTTAAAACAACAGATAAATTTAATTGAAAATTTAATTAAATATATAAATAAAATATATTAATTAAATTAATAAAGGATAGTATATTGAATCTATAAATTTTTTTTAGGAAATAAATTAATTCATATGTGTTTATTGTACAGGTATCAAAGTAAATATGTAGCAAGTATGGACTCGAGGTAAGTTATTTTGTCTCAATTTCCATTAATTGATATATATTTTAAGGTTATAAAATAATTTCTTTGAAATGGTGTATATATTGAATATTACCAACAAGTTAAGTGTTTATTAACCAAAAATACTTTTATTACGTTATAACTATTCTTATTTACTTTTAATATTGCATTATTATGTGTGAATTTATATCTAAAATTTATTATTTTTTTATTTAACTTGTTTTGTGTGGATTTATATTTATTAAACATAATATCTCCATTAATTAAGTATAAATTCAATAATAAGGTATTTTTCAGGGTTATTCATCACAAATTCCTTTTCATTGGGACATACGTTTATGAAATAAACCTATCTTCTTTTATGAGTTGTATATACATACCATTTGAATTTAAATATAATTAATCCTTATGGTTATGATATTTAATGTTTCATATGAATTTATTCATTCATAGGGATTATAATATAAAATTTACAAAAGTGAAAAATAATTTATCTTTCTATATCCCTTTGTTTCATGATTTTTTATGTTCATGGTTAATTGGGTGGAAATAATTCACTCTTATTTTATTTAACCGCGTATTATTTATTATCCTCTTTTTATTAATGATGTTTACCTATATAATTTCCATTTCATCCCCTATTGATTAAATAAGAATAAAGAATATCATTTTTATGTGATACAAATCTTATATCTTCTTCTAGATTGGGAATATTTCCCTACCATATTCATGTTTTCTAAAATATTATTTTATAATATTAAATGATTTCCAAAATCTATTTCACATTTTCTTTTAACTTCTTTTAAAATATTATTTCTAAATATTTTCTAAATGGGTAACTTTAGACTCCATTTAAAAAATGATTAAAATGAATTATTATTGTTAATTTTTACAATAGAAACACACTTTACTATTGTTAAGACCATTAATTTCTTTGATGATTCCTTTATATCATTCATATATTATTTCCAATTAAAACAGTCTTCACAATTTTTTTTTATTTTTAGTGTTGAAAATTTATTTTAAATTGTAAAATGGTATTTTCCTCAAGAATTTTTTTCATTATGTTATAATGGTATTTCAATTCATCAACACAGAAATCCCTTGATGTTACTTATACTCTACTAGATATATTTTGTAATTATACCTGCATTATTAATTATCTAGATATATTGTGATTGTTTAAAAGATATTTTAATGTAACATGTTTCTTTTCCATTGATTAATCATGTTATGAAATGAATAATGGATATTTTTAATATTTTTATGATTAATTTAATGATTTTTGTACTTTATTTATGTTATGGTTATTTTGATTTTTGTATGATGATGGGTGGTTACATTATAATCTAATGATGTGTGGTTCTGTTATAATTCAAGGATGGGTGATTATGTTATAACCAAGGAAATTTGGGTCTCTGATATCCTTCCAATGTATTAGGTATGTATGTCAACCATTTGATTATTCCATTTGAAAGAGTTATTTGTAAAATGGTGTCCCAATTTACATAATTTATTTATGAACTCTTTTTATAGGTTTTTAGAAAAAATATTATGATATCAAAATATAAGGTTTTGAGTTTATGTTTAAATAAATGTATGTTCTATATCTTATTTGTGAAAATATATAAGGTTTAATGATTCCTTTGATCAATATTAACATCGTGTGGCTCATGATTATTAATTCTAAATGCTATTTACTTTGTTAAATCATTATTAATTGATTCATGATTCATGATTTAGGTGTTGATGGGTAAGAATTCCCTTATTATGTGCTTAGACACTATAATTATGTCATCATACTCTTTTTCACATCTTACACACACTGATGACATTCAATTTTTAATGCTTACATTTAACTTTATTGTGAATTTCATCTAACCCATCTTATGTTACATTTTCTTTTAGTTTTGATGAATGATGATAAATTATTTTAGACTTGAATGGTTTCATATTTGAATAATTTTTTTGGATATGATAAGACTTAATATTGAATAAGAAAAAGTTGAGTTTAGTAGAAAAATACTCTCTTAAATTCATTATTGTTGTTTATGTAAGAGTTTGTATTAATTATAAAAAATTAAAAATTAAAAAAATTTATAGGTATATCAGTGAAAAAATATTTTATTTTGAAGGTGAATGGTTTGGATGGAAAAAATATGGTCATATTTATAGGTCTCAATTATAGAAATGTAATGTTTTGTTTTATCCCCGAATCAATGAGTGTGGGTTCATTGGTAATATAGTTGTTATCAGAGAAGGGTTTAGATAAATTTTGAGATTATGATTTCTTCATGAAATGTTATATTAAGAGTTATAGATATCATCATGGGTTTATGAGATTTAGGATGATCATATGTCCAAAGTCTTAAGCACACCTTTTGATGTTTTAAGTGGAATTTTAAGGTGACTGGTGATGTTTTAGAAGATGTTTTTGGGTTGCCGTATATGTAACCCTCAGTTTTAAAGTGAATTAAATTTTCAAAAGAATGTTATTACACATTTTGGTACTTAATATTAATGGTATGAGATAAAATTGATGTCAAAACATTTCTTAATGTTATTATTTGGGTTGTGTGTCTATTTCTTAATGGAAACTGATTATATTATTTTGGAGAGTATATGATTAGATAATATATATTTTTGTGTATATGACTTTATGAGTGATTAATGTTATTTAGAGATAAATTCTAAATTTATCAGGGAATAACGTGTGATTAAATAAATTGGTATTTTGGGTTTCAATATTGGTTGGGTACATTTGGATAAATTTTAAGAAAAGTTATATACTGAATGATTTATTTTGAACCTTGGGTATTAATTTTGAATTTTAGAGATTATTTTATTATTTATTCATATAATATTTAATTAATTTCTTTAAATATCATAACTTGTGGTAACCATTTTACTTTAGGTTAATGTCTAAATATAGGACTAATAAAATACTGTAATTTTTGGAATAATTTGATCCTTTATAATTCGATTCAAGTGCTTCAGGCCTGAAATATTCAAAATCAATACTCACCTCTTGGATAAAAAGATGATATTATAATAAAATTTGATTAAATGATGAAATTTTACTTTAAAAGTAATTATATTTCCTTATTTATTTCATCTACATAGTAAATTAAATCCTCAAATAAAGTCAAAGTTTCATGAAAAAAATTATCCTATTATCTTTGTTTTCGATGAATAGATTTCCTTTTTAACACCTATTTGGTTTATCGTTTTATAGTTATTGAGATTCTTATGATCATTCAATTTATTGTTATAAATGATATATGTCACATTCCATCATTATTTGGACATTTTTTTCTCCTCCTTGTCTATATTTTCACTAACCAATAATTGTATCCTATTTTTATACATTGTTATATATTATTCTAGATAACCAATGTATTTCCATTTCATTCTCTATAAGAGGAGATTTTATGAATCCATTTTATGATGAAGAATTTTATCAGAGATATTTAAAAATTCAAAACCTATGATTATAAATTTTGAGCTAAAATTTTGAAGATAAAATTAATTAAAGGGGGATATTTTAATAAAAATGGATTTTAAAACAATGCCTACATTCTATATCCTATAAAATACGAAACACTGAGAGTAAACTAACTACAAAATATTATTATTTAAATATTATTGTCATAAAATAGTTTTTGAATTAGTAGGTGTGATTATGATTAATTGAATTCAGAAATACCTATAAAAGTCCTAATTGATAAAAATTAATTAATTAATTATTATTAAATTAGCGCATTATTCTCAATAAAATAATTTTCTATTCAAAAATACATGTACATAAAATGGGGTTTTTCAATTGGAAGAGAAAATATTAGAAATAATTTCAGAAAATTTTATAAAATATTTTTTCAAAAATGAGCAACATTTTTTAAACTATCCTATCAAATTATATTTACATGAAATTTCTATATTTTTCTAAAAAGACTGATTTTTATATGAATATAGAAAAATACATATTTTTATTAAAATAATACTTTCTTTAAATTATTTAAAAAATAAAATTCAATTTTTTTAAAAATACAAATTTCCATTAGTCCCTAAAGATTTAAAATAATCCCCTTATTATTTTTAAAGTGGATTTTATACTTGAATTTGGAACACTTAAAAGTATTATTTACTGGAAAACAATTTTTATTCATGTTTTTTCTATTTAATTTTAAATTAAATTCTACCTATTATATGTTTTAGATATTGAAATTTATTTTCACTATTTATATTAAGGGGGTCAAAAAATTTTGAATAGTATGCTTTTATTTTTTTCCCTTGTCGAATTTTTTTTACACCAACAATGGGCACCTAGGGGGTGTTAAATCTGGACCAGATTTCTGCTCCATGAACCAATTTGCTGCACTAAATGGGGTGGAAGAACCTAATGATGGTCTAGGAGTGGGGGAAGCTGATCGGCTTGATCCAGAGCAAGCAGATAATGGGACAAGCTTGCTGGGTGGAAAACTGATGGAGGAGGAGACCTCCAACTTTGAAGCAGATCACCTGAAGCCTGTGGAGGTTGTAGTGGTTGAGGATGTGGAATTTCCAGGTTTGAAGAATCAGTGTTTAACCCCAATCGACTTAAATCAAACTTCCTTGAGGGATGGAACAGTGGAGTTAGGAAGGAATGATTGCTTCAAGGGATTGGGAGAAGCTCCTGAGAAGGGGGGAGATGTTTCCAATGGAGAGAGAGAAAATGAGAGGGAGGTGCTCAAAGCCTCTTATAGTGACATGGTTCGAGGAGAAAGGAAGGAAACCCTTGATAATGGGATTGAGAGTATGGGGGCAGGAACTGATCCAAAAAAGAAGAAGCCAAGAAAATACTACTCCAACATGCCGAGGACGGTGTCTACTAGGTCCTCTGCCAAGAATGGAAAAGGGAAAGAAGTAAACTCAAAGAAGGGACATAATAAGGCAGTGATCAGGACATCTATGACTGAAAGAGAGTTATGTCTTAGGGAGCAATACCTCAACATGCTCAATCAATATGCTCCATCTGAGTGGGAGTCGGCGGATCCAGATGATTCGGAGGATGGAGATGTTGGAGATTTTGACACATTTTGACTGGCACTGTTGTTGGGGGTGTTTTCATATCATTTCATTTTCTTTGTACTTTGTACTGATTTTTCTTTAATAGATTCTCATGGGACCAGGCATTCGGCCTGGGCCTGCATCTTTCTGGTATTTTTTACATAGGAATGAATTGATGATATGTTTAGTTATAAATATTTATTTTAAACCTAGATGAATTTTTCATCATGTTAATTTATTTTTAATTATTATTTAATAAATAATTTCTTTCAGTTCTTAGGAAACAATGACACGAATCTTGTGAAATAAGTCAAAAACCCAAGAAAATGGTTTCATATACTCTAACCATAATATTATTTAAGGTATTATTTATGTCCCATTATTTTTTATATAACTATGAAATATTATATATTTTTATATCCATTTGATTCTAATTTTTTTGATTTATTGTAGTTTTAAAATTTAAATTAAAGGTTTTGGACCATAATTGACATTAATGTTATTTTAAAATAAATATCATTTTGTTGAATGATTTAAAATAAAAAAAATTATTATATTTTTCTTGGTGAATAGTAATTCGTATATCAAATGAATAATATCACATATATTTCCCATTTTTTTATACTAACTATATAAACCTCTTAATTGTAAAACAAATTGATATCACTGTAATTGTCAATGTTAATGAAGTGTTAAAAAAGATTAGAGCAAATATTTTATCCAAAATTATCCAAATATTATAGAATTATTTTATTTAGAATAATTATAATCATATATTCTAAAATTATTAATTTTAATTGATTATTAAATAAAAATTAATTTATATTAATATAATATTTCATGAAATTCCAAGAATGACCACCCCCTCCTTATAAAAGGACACACATTCTCCTCATTTCCTAACACATAAAAAACATTTTGGTTAAAAAATCCCAAACCAAATACCTGAATATAATCCCTTACCACATTATACTAGTTTTACTTTTGTAAAAATACCATCTTTAGTGGGATTAAGGTTTAAATTGAAGTATGTTTTCTAAAGAAGAGTATGTGTTATTAACCTATTCCTTTATTTTATTTATTATTAAACTTAATTAAGATCATATTCAACCAAAATGATATAATAAAATAATTATATAAAATATAATAGAATCTTATTATGTTAATTTAGAAACCTATTTCCATCTAATATTCTATAAATAAGAAACAAATCCAATATTCGTGTGCATAGCATACTACCGCCTCACTATCCAATGTAATTTTCATTCTATCAAAATCTATAAAAAATAATTGTAATGATAAATTTATTTTATATATATGATATTAATTTCATATATCATATTAAAAAATTATAATATATCATTTAATTTTTTTCCATTCTATTCCATGATAAATGATAATGTCGTCTGTGTGTCCCTGTGGACTACCACCTCCATGAAGCCATGAGATTTGTTTTCCATCACCAAGTTATGTGGATGATCAATATAAGTATTTTTAGAAAAAAATTGTATTTATGATAAAATTAAAATTATTGAAATAAAAGATAATGCACACCTTATTTCATTAATGATCATTTAAAATAAGAAACTTTACACATGCATAAGTACTACTAACCATCTCCGTTATTGTTATACGGTTCATCATTCATGACCATATTCCATTGTTTTCTTATGAGTATAATTTTTTATGAACAATATAATTATATCTAATTATTAATTTTTAATTATTGAATAATGATCCATTTTACCATGTTCAATATACCAAAGTTGTTTTGAAATTATGAACAGAATGTCCTCAAAACACTAAATATTGATTTAAATGATTATGTAATTATATATTCCATTAATTTAAGTGAAATAAATTTATTGGGGATATGTTATTAACCATATAAAATTATATTAACTTATAAAATAATTGATATGAGTTTATTATTCAGGATTTAAAGGAAATATGTTGCAATTTTGGACTCGATATATGGGATTATGTATCACTTTCCATTAACTGAGACATATTTTAATGTTATGTCAAATATATTTTATCTGGTAAAAATATTTAACCATTATATCTTATATAATGAATCCTTAATACTTTATTAAACATTAATCGAATTTTTTAGAAATTTTATCCAAGGGGATTAGACTTCATAGTTTTTAAGTGGTAAAGGGTTTCATAACTAAATTTTATTTTGTTGGGTTATAACCCTTCTTAATTGTCTTTGTTGTGACATGATTCTATCTAAATTCATCCCTACATGGGTTTATTAAATATTTCTGAATGTTTTTGTTCATTTACATTTTTTAAATAATATTTCCTTTAATTACATCTAAATTCAATAATATGATCTTTTTACGAGAAATTAATCTCAAATTCCATTTCTTTGGGACATATTTTAATGATATTAAACTATCTTATTTTCTGAGGTTCTTATACATACCATTTGGAATTTTAAATAATAAATATCATTATTTTCATGATATTTAATGTTTCATTTTTTGTTATTAATTCATTAGGATTTTGATTGAAAAGTCACAAAAGTGGAAAGGGATTTATATGACAATCTCTCTTCTTTTCAGGATTATTTGTGTTCAATGTTCTCTGGGGAGAAATAATATTTCCTTATTTTTTTGAACTAAACCACATTTATTGTACTTTGTTTATGAATTTTTTTACATTTTTAATTTCCATTTTCTCCCATATTGGTTAAATGAAAATCATGAATTTCATTTCAATTTGATATAGATCTTGTATCTTCTTTTAGATTTTGAATATTTCTATTCCATATCCATATTTTTTAAAATGATTGAAAAATATTCTATTATAAAAATTATAGATATCCAAAAGTTATTTCCCAAGGTCTTGACCCTTTTTAAATGTTTTTTCATTAATTGTTTCCAAATGGATCACTTTATAGTCTTTTTATAAAATGTATAAAAATAATGTTTATTTTTAACATTTATAACATGAATGGAGTTTCAAACCATGAATATCACTATATTATATAAATATAAATTTATATGTTCCTAATGTTATTTAAAAATAAATGGGTTTTTAAAATATTTTATGATTTTTAAAGAAACTTTTAATGTGAAAAGGTCATTTTCCTAAATAATTTTTTTTGTGGATCTTTTAATGGTATTTCCAATCAGTAATACAAACAACCCTTGATATTATTAATGCTTCATTAGGGATAATTTCTAATGATGTCATCCTAATTCTTTCTCTGGATGTATTATTATTGGTTGAAGGACATTTTCAAATAATCCATTTCTTTTCCATGGGTTAATCAATTTATGAAAGGAATAATAGATTTTTCTAGCAATTTTATGATAAAATTCAAGATCTATGTACGCTCCTTATATTATGGTTAACATGAATTATTTATAATGATGGGTGGTTATGTTATAAACTAATAATGAGGGGTTCCATTATAAACCATGGATGGGTGGTTACATTATAAACAAGGATGTAAAAGTTCACGATATCCCTTAAACAAATTGGGTATGGAAGTCAACCATATGTTTATTCTATTTATAAGACTAATATGGAAAATGGTGTCCCAAGTTACATACATAATTTATCAATACTTGATAAGGATTTTTACAGAAATATTATAATTTAGAAAGGTATTCCAATTAGTTTATTTTTAAAAAAATTTGTATGGTACATTTTATGGTAAGAATGATATGGGATTGATAGTTAATTTGAATAAGATTGACATCACATGGATTATGATTATTGATTCCAATGAATCTTGACTATGTTAAATATTTAAATCATGATTCATTATTGTTTATTAAGTTAATTATGCATATAAATTCCCATGTTTTATGTAAAGAAACTATTATTATATCATAATACCATTATACAAATATTACTCTCCTTGATGAAACAAAATTGTTGACGCTTATTTTTACCCTTTTTCAACATTTTTTATCACACATCATATGTTTTCTTTTCCCCAGTTTATTAATAATGATGATAAACTTTTTTAGCCTTGAAAGGTTTCATATGTGATGAATTTTTGAGATTATGTTGGGAATTAATATATAATATGAAAGTCTAGGTATATTGGGTAAATAATCTATTAAATTCACGACTATTAGTTATATAAGATTTTTTTTAGTTATCTAAAAATCTAATCCTGAATGTTAATTAGGTATCTAAGTGATGCAAAATTTCCTTTTGATGTTGAATATTTTTTATAGGAAAATTGGACCACATTTCTCTATATCAAATTTATAAATTGATTGATTATGTTTTTTGCACTAGATCCTTGAGTTCAGATTCATGGCTCTTATAGAGGAAGGCTTCAAAGGATATTTATTATGAACACTATATAAATTTAATGTTCTTAAGGAAAGTCTCAAATGGATTGGTGTGATAGGGGACCATGTATTCAATTACATCAACATCATGATAATTGATCACATATCTAGTCATTAAATCACATGACCCAAAAAAATTACATGATTATAAAACCCTATCCTTATTATGAAATCATATGGGTTACATGATGTCCTAAGCCTATGTTGGTCACAATATATACTAACCCATTGTTTTCACGGGATCTTGTATCTCATCTTTCACTTAAACATTTTAATTCTTCTACTCCAAATATATACTCAAAAAGACATCCATCATTATAAATCACTGGAAAATATTTTGGTCCTTATCCATCATTGGAATCCACCTTGGTGTAAGTCCCAAACCATTTAATTCATACGTAAATATTCTCCTTGAGTTCCCCCTAACCTTTCTAACTCATCAAGAAATATTCCCCAAGAGATAAATTAACCTTTCATGACCATCAGCTATCCAAGATCAATTTGTATCAGGTGGATCATGCCTTATCCCTACATAATCTACATATTAACTAAGAAGAATCAAATTTGTATTATAAATAGATTTTATATAATTCCCTTCTAATTATTGATCCTCTTATATATTATTAGAATCACCTAATATATGTTTTTTTAATCTTTCCATATGGGTATATGTCACCTAGATACCATAATGCCTTCCACATTTGATTAAATTTTTAGTAGTGTCCCTTGAAGAAATCCATGTTTTCATCATGTGATGTAAAACTGAATTCTTAAAATAGTTTTTTAATGATGTCAAAATACATTCTATATAAACTACATGGAGTCTAGTTCTTATTTTCATAGGATACATAGTATGCCTCTTAGAGGTTCAAGTCTAATACCGAGTCTAATAATATTTTATCATCCAGCAGTATATGAGGAATTCACCCACACCAGCGGATTACTTAATATGTATAAGGCCCAATGTATCTTACCATCATGTGAAATGTGTTTCAAATTCTCCTATAACATGTTTCATACCTTCTGTATGGATCATGTGGGCTTAGAGATTTGTTATCATCATTCCATAGTTATGATGGAAATCCCTCTTTTATGGGAATTCTTTTTTTTATACAATCCCTAACTATGTCTTTTTTTCCCTTAATAGTCTATATTCATAATGAATCTTCTTTAGGCATCCTCGTATTCTTAATATCCACTGAAACCATTATTCTCACACGTTTTATGACATTGAACCCTTCAATATTAGAATAACACAAACTCTATTTCCTATCTTTAAAGGATATATATCGAAAATATATAAGGCATTATCACTATATTAAATATTTGAATGTTCCCATATATGTCCATGATACATTATGTTAAACTTGATAGTGTAGCCCCATCACATAACCTTAAATTGTGTCATTCAATTTACACATGACTTGATTATTATCTTGAAATGATATATAGGATACCTCTTTGAGGTTTAACCAGATATCATAAAACATTCATTCTCATCCTCATTGGGCCATATTCCTTATAAGCAAATTTATTTCCTTAGATATACTCGTTTGAGTATTGATGTCTCATCCATTAGGCACATATTCCCTATTGAACATCCTCTTGTCAAGAAATATTATTGATATTATCATGTCCCTATCCATATGGATATATTCCTTCAGGGTCCCCCCATACCATCCTCATCATGCCATACTCCTAGTGGAATCCTATATGTATAGGTCTATATTCCTTGTGTGACCAACGTAATCATGTTGTTCCATATTCCCTATAAGGTCAAATATAAATGGACACCTATCCATAAATCCCAATCCAACCATTACCATGGATAATTATCCTACAAATCCATACAACAAGACATTAAACTTCCTAGATTAGTCACATGAAATTTAAAGATTTGATGTGTCTTTAAGTGTCATATAAATATATGGGTTATTATTCCTTTCACGAGGATACATATGAATCCCATTATGGACCTGATCCTGACACCATAAACACTAAACACCACCCTAGATAGAGCTTACATTTAGAGTGCCAAGCTTTGTGTATTTAAAATCATATTGACCTATAAATTAACATCACATTGTAATAATAATATAAGGACAAATAATATATCATAAATACATATGTTGTTATCAATGAAGAACCACTTTACATATATATGTTCACATCGACAAGATGCCTCCAATATGTACAAGAATTCAAAATGTTATGTGATAATAATTGATTATAAACATTCAGGTAATTGGTCATGTATTGGGATTTGGGAAAGATTCATGAAGATCACATAAATTTATATGATAGTCCTAGAGTGGGAAATAATTTCCTTATATAGGGTGGGATAATGTTTAACTTTGAATCTCTCAACCAATGTGATTTCATAAGAATCATTTGTAATAATCCATATTGATCACCTACCTTGGGAATGTAGATCATTGATTGTTATGGATTTTGTAAATATTCGGTTTTTTTTAGTTCCATGAATAAACCCCATTGAAAACAATTCAAGATGTGAGTAGTGAACTAACACGATGATTTTCCAGTCATGCTTACACACTCTCAAAACCAATCATTGAGAAACCCAATCGTAGTTCCCAAAAATGGAGAACCCAACATGAATCTTAAAAAACAATTTTTTGCATTCGTAGTTAGTTAATAATTATTTTATATCTGTGATGTTGAACAAATAAGTATGCTTATTTGTGTTATCTTTGTATCCCTTATGTACATATCTCAACTGATCTCTTAGATCCAATTAAATGGAATTTTCATCAAGAAATAATTCAATTTCTTCATCATCCATTAGAGTCATGACCCCTATAAGTAGAAGGAAATTTTCACATATTGTACATCTTCATCACTAGGAGAAAAATTAAATGGTAAAGGTGTACCAACATCATAGTACCATCCTGATCCAGAGTTTGTAGGATAGGTTTTCTAGGAATATGATCATAAAATCCCATATTATGTTGACCCATACATTTGATACATAAATATTTCATCTTATTATATAAATATTAATTATATATAATTATGATCCATAGCATAAATGTAATGATTTAGTTTAATTTGACTCTTGGATACATAAAAAACATGTACATGAAATATCTACATAATATCTCACTATGTTATTTACAACTAGAACCATTATTTGATATATTATACTAAAAATCATTCTTTATTTCAAAGGTAAAATGAAACATGAAAAAGGGTAAACTAAAATTATCAGTAATATAAAATAAGGGAGATATCATTCAGTAACCATTTTTTCACATAATATGAGAAAAAACGTTTTTTAAAGAATTAGATATAGTTTGGTCACCCATCCCATTCCTCCCAAAATTTATTAGTTAAAGGAAAATATATAGTTTACCCATGAGGTGTAATGAGCTTAAACCAGTATAAAATTAATCAAAAATTTCACATTCATTTCAATGTGAATAATCAGTGAGTGATGCACCAGAATCTTGAGCACATTATTCCTTCTATCCAATTTGATTCATATAATAACAGATAAAAATGAAACAATATCCATCAATACATGTGTTTTTTATTTTCCTCTAAAGATATTAATAAGGGAATCAATGAATAATGAAAAATCACTAGCTCTAACCAAAATAAATGAACCATCTTTTGAATCATACACAAGTATTTTTTGTTATTGTTAAATGTGGAAAATTATTAGAAACATATTAGCATAGGGGTATGAGAACATGACCCTAAATTTTTTTAATCATACCCATAAATTCATATATTAGAATAATCATGATTCATGACATAAAGAATGGTAATTTATAAGCCATGATTCATAAATAAATCAGATAACATAATGAATGAGGTAAAAACAATGTAAAAAAGAACACATCACAAAATTGTGTAATAAAGTGTTTTATAATTTTAATAATAGAAATATTATGTCAAGGCTGACTACATTGATATTCATATAATGTTAGGCTTGATCTGGCCACCCATGTAGCTATTTTGGGCTTAGGATAACCTCTCATGTGCCATTAATGGGATTAGGAAAACCACTTATGAACCCTTTAAAATAAAAAAACATTACACTTTATCTAATTCATTATATGGATATAATGAATTGACATGTCATATAATTATAATCCATATATATGTATACAATAAGATAATGAAATATTTTATCATTTAATCATAGCTTAACCCCTGTAAAACAAGATTAATTTTAAAAATATTTAATCATTATAATAACAAAATATATATAGAAATAATAAATTTGGTATCATAGGACCATATCCCCAATTATTCATAAGTAACATCAAAGGATGTTATCATAGATGAAACCCCTTTAAAATAGAATATTTATTTATGAAAATATCATTTTCAATCTAAATTCAGATATTTCAAATATTAACATCATAAAATTATTAAGGAAAATTTTTTATATGAATAGAACATTTGAAAATTGTAAAGTAATATTCAAATAAATAAGTATTCATGATTGTGGTAATATTTTTTCATGTGGTGAATATTAAAAACAATATTACATTCACATTATTTATAAAAAGTACGTCATTAAAAAAAATATTCATTTGAAACATTATAGTATAAAATGAAACGTGGTAAAATTAATTTATTAATAATTCTATAATATTAAAATCATCTTATAAAACATTGAAATGAAATTATTGACATGGGGAAAAAATATTCTTGGTCGTATAGAAAAACAGTGCCGGTTTTCATTAAAAATATTCTTTCAGAGTTTTGAGTACATAGTGTGAGTAAAATGATATGAAAAAAAAATAATTTACATTAATAAATAGATTAAAATCAAATAAAAAACTTAAGTAATTATAATATTATTTCATCACTATAAAATATAAACATTCAAAATCTCGAGGAAATGTGAGATTATAATATAAGACTATTTCTTCATGATTTAATTGCATCGTTAGTGACCTAAATTATTGTATAATAAATATAAATCAATTTTAATTCATTAAAATACCCTTATAGAGACATATATTATCATATATGGTCCATGTATAACATTTTAACACCTATTTATTAATAATTCATTATTGAAATATTCATTTTTTGTGTTAACTGTTTCATTTTTCATGTTTATTTTTGGTTCTACAGTTATGATCCCTAAAAAATGATCATGGTTACATTATCTAAATATTTTTAATAAGTATATTAATATTTTATATATTCATAATATACATATTTATAACCATCCAAAATTTATATAGTGGTATAAAAATGAATTACATTTTTCGTCGAGGTGGTAATTTTTATTTTCTAATGAAAAGATGGAATGAATGTTAAATAAGATTTTATCATTCCATAGTCATAATTATATCTTCAAAATATTGTTTATTTATTAAATCCTTTATTATATTCCTCAATGTGTGGTGTTAATGTAAAATGAAACATATCATCGTATGGAGGTGGAAGTATACATTTACACACAAGAGATACAATAATTTCCCATTTGATTTAAAGGAGGTGGTGAATGGTTCCCCTGTATTGGTAATAAAATATCATTATATTGATGATACTTGAGAAATAATGTTATTATGGAAAAAAATCTAGATAAGGTGGAATAAGAAATAAAATTGAATGACCTCAGTTAATGTTTACAACTGTTCTTTGAGAGACCGACTATGTATTACATATTAATACTTGAAATATTAGTCATAGGAGAAGACCATGGGATCTATGAAGAGGGTAAAGAGTATTGGAATGTATTTGTTTATGTTATTCCAACATATAGAAAACAAAATTCATGAATAATAGAGTTTGTGAGGTTCTATTTTATAAGTGAGCGAGAGGATACACATCAAATTATATAAAATATAATGTCACTTTAATATTAAAAATTGAACCAAATGGTAAATTATTATAAGGTATGATAATATAGGTTAAAAATATCTTCAAAAAAATAATAGTGAGTCATTTTATGAGTAATTTGAACCCCTAACACTAACTTCAACCCCATGATAAACTGGTTTTAACCATAACCATGATAAAAAATTAATGTTATTCTTACTACTAATTATAAAAAACAAAAAATATTTCAATATTACCAATGTTGAACATGAGGATTATAAATAATATGTCCAATTTATCAAATTATATTTCTATAATAGGAATATATTAATTTAAAAAAACATGAAAAACCCAAAGAAGATCGGGAGGTGGTGATTATATAGGAAGTCGAGGGAAAATTGGTGATACTATGGACTATTTGTAGTAGGCTATTATAGTGAATCTAGGCTAAACGAATGAAACCACCAGTTCAAGAAAGAGTTAGAACTACTTAAACCTCAAAATTATTAAATGTTATAGAGGTTTGGATACTTAGGGGTTGAATCGGGACTAGGAAGAGGCCCAAAGGGCAGAGAATGAAATTGAGGGGAAAAGTTTAGATGGGGAGTTTCTGATGAGGAAGGTCCTTATTACTTCTATGAGGACACTATACATAGAAGAATAATCAAAGGCCTATATATTTTGAGAAAGATGAAAAATAAAAATACAAGTTCGTATTTTGGGAGTTACAACTTTTAGAAAAGTAATGAAAAAAGAAAGGAATAAAGGACTACTCATACCTTTCAAAACCAATGGAGACTAATTCATTTAAAAAAATCAAACTGAAGGAGATGGATCATGTGACTTATATTATTGATCATATATAAGTAAAAACTAAAGCATGAGATACAGATATTAGAGGTTCTATTGAGGAGGGTGTCATAGCTGATAATCAAGGGAAGACAGGGGAAGTGGAAGTTCTTAACAGGAATACATTTATTTCTTGTACATTTGGAAGAAGAAGTAGTGGAGGAGGCCATGTTTATACATGCCACAATTTGGGTGGCTGATAGAATGATGGAAAAAGGGACTAATATAGAAACTAATCATTATTAGAGGGAATAGATCAATAAGGAAGACCTTATACTATAAAGGGGATTTAATGAATGGAATATCAGTAGTGAGGAGTACATTCATTCATGGCAGAAGATGGTTGGTCACTATGAAGGCCATATTAAAGAAGATCCATAAACATAGGTATGCACTCTCTCGTAGAATATATTTAGGTATAAATCTTCCAATTAGAACAAATCACTTTTTTAATGATTTTTCGATATATATGTATGGTTTTCCAACTAATTGAACCTATGTGGTTTCTCAGTTTTCCATAAAAGTGTTTTAATAATAAAAAAAGATTTGAGGGAAGATTTACTTTTTAAGAATAAAATAGAATTTTCATTGATTAAATACCTAATAAAAAGTATAAATTGAAACTTTTTATTGAATATATATTCTCAAAATTCCCTTGAAACAACTAATAGATAATTTCATATTTAATTTATTACGATAAAAACACATTATATAAATAAAAATAATTTTATGAAAAATAACTTTTTATCATTTACATGATTATATCTTCATTACATACCATTAGATAAAATATTTATGTTTCATTATTAATTAATAAATATAAATTTTCAAAATATTTTATTTAAATTATTTTTTAATATTAATAAATATAATTTGATTAGATAAAAATAAATAACATTTATAAAAATACACATCTTTCAAAAATAGTACGTTTAAAAATTAAATGATTTCATAGAAATTTAGTTCATATTGAAACATTTTTACAATATAAAATATTTAATAATTTTTTTAATACTATATATACCTTTCAATTACAATTCTAGGTTATAAAGGTATATTATATCATGAGTTCATTTAGATTTTGGTTTTTTTATAAAGTAGGTTATTAAATAACACAAGTTTATTTTGAAGGAAGTACATATAAAATCCTAGTTTGTTATATTATAGCCCACATAACATGAAATTAATACTTGAAAATCCATCACTCTCATAAAAATGAATGAAGATATATCCTCTTCATTAGATCCTTAGGTTCCCTTACAACTTCCTCAAATTTTTGATTTATCCCGAGAACATCAACTAGGTAAGTAGACTTTTCTTTAGAACTTTATCTCTATGATCAATGATCTATACCAATTTTTATTAATAAGTAAGATTATGATTAAAGGATAAGACCTTGGAGTTTATTACATGTGAAGGATTATGTATATACTTCGACAAAAAACATACATGTAACCCATTATGAACATGGGAGAAGTTCACTAGAAGTTCCAAGTGATAAGCTACATTTTGTACTCAATTAAGAATTCCAAAGGGACTAATATACCATAGGATCAGTTTTACCTTATTTTCAAATATAATAAACGTCTTATGTGGAGAAACATAATGTAATACCTTTTCACAAACTTAAAATTATGGATCTCGACAATGATTTTTAGTATAATGTTTCTTCTCTAAGCTACCTTGATGTGCTACTAAATGAAGCTAACCTCAACTAAAGTATTATTTTATAGATTAGGTATTAATATCTTCTATCCCCAAAATAAACTAAACATTATAGTATTAATTATTATTTTCAATGAGGGATTCATAAAGAGTCATCTGAATACTCTAGTGAGAGTTATTTTTAAAAGGTAATTTCACACAAGAATAATCTTGAAATCAACCACATTTTAAATGTATTGAATAGGATATTTGTGTATCCTACATGGTTTGAATATTACTCCCAAATTTACCATCTTTATGAGGATGATAGGTGGTATACAAACAAAACTCTCTATCCAGGTCATATTGAAGAGATCGCTAAAATATTGAGGTATACATCATATCTCAATTAGATAAAATATAATTTGGCACTCCATATAGTCTTACCACTTCTTTAATTTTTATCCTAATGATATAAATAAGACATAAATATTATCTAATAATATTGAAATTTTTTACTTCGTAAGGTGGTTGATTACAACCCAAATCTCATTACAGTGTTTAGATGACTTGGAGAGTCCAATGATGAAATCCACATTTATGATTTTATATTTCGGTTCTAGTGTGGGTAATGGTTGTAACATCACCATATAATTTTTTCTCTCAGACTTAACATTATTAAAAACTAAGAACTAATATATATACTCTAAAATATATCTCTTAATGCAGTCCCACAAGAAATACTCATTTATATCTCTATACATATTCATAATTCTAGGATGAATATATAATGATGAGCTTTGAGATTATTCTAATAAATCATTATTCATGTCTAGTATTAATCGGACATATACCCTATTATTTGAATTCATCATTCCATAATAATAAAGGTTGAACTCAATAAAATTTCTCAACTTCATGTACATCTATATATCATCTTTATTCCACTATAATCTCTACATGGATAAATGGTTGAACATTAATTTGAGTAAGATAATATTTTTCCCTGTAATTAATTATTTCATGGTTCATAATTTAAAAATAAATATATATTTAATATTTTTTTATCCTTAACATAGATATGCAAGCATGATCCTTTCAACTTCGGTTATCAACCACCTTGTTCTCTTTCCCAGGGAAGTGATTTATTAAGTATTAGTAATCTTCAATCATCTAGATTCATATTCTTTGGTGCATATTTAACTATTTCTAAGTAAATATATACATTAAACTTATATTATCAATATATATGTCATTATATTCTTTATAATTTTAATGCATGCATATCCATAATGAAAAAATTACCACAGCTAACACCAAATCATGATTTGGTAAATTTATTATGAAATTTCATTTGTATTTAGGTGTAATATATCATCATATCATTCTTTATTAGAACATATCCCATGTCCTTCATTGATAAATCACCGTAAATCAAAAACCCTTATCCCCTGAAGGGTAGTGTGATCATTGGTGTACTAAAAATCCTTCTCTTTGGTTCCTTGAAAATTTCTTCAAATTATTTGGTTAAAAGGAACATAACACAAATTCCTGAAAATATAGTGACTATATTAGATAGTTGTGATAAATTATTACGAAATCATCGATAATATCCATCCAATACAAGAAGACTATGGATCTTATTTATAGTGGCTGGTCTAGGAAAATGTTTAATAACGTTAATCTTCAATGGAACCATTGACTTACCATCGCTTAAGATTTTATAACTAAAAAATGAAACTTATTTATTCAAAATTAATACATAATAAATTATTCATATGGATTATCCTTTATTTGGGACTCTAGTAAAATCTTATATTGATTTCATTCCCTTATTTACACTGGAAATATATAATAATATCCTTTAATGGATACCACAAACTGATCTATGTAATCTATAAGACTATATTTATAAAATCCATGAATATAAAGGGGGAATTAATAAACCCAAATGGAATAAATATAAATTTATATTGTTCATGTATTTTTATTTTCATCAATTTTGAGCCCCAAATAATTTTATCCATATCAAAGATCAACATAGGTTAAATATTATGAAACTTTTAATTGATTGAGTAAATCATCAATAAGGGAATAAGATACTTATTAATGATTTTGATCTTATTGTGTTATTGATAATCAATTTAGAGTCATATTAATGCATTATTCTTCATAACAAAAAGAACATGTGTACCCTATAGTGAAGCACTTCGTTGATATAATCCCTCATCTCGATTCTCTTGGATTTTATTATTTAAATTGTAAAACTCAGTTAGATTAATTTTATATATAGTATTTTATAAGTGTAGCACTATGTATGAGTTTTATTAAAAACTCAAAATTACTATTTTGAGGATGAATATGTAATAGTTATGAAAATAAATCTACATTCTCATGTACAATTGCTATTTTTAATTAATAGTTTCTTCACAAAAATATGAGAGAAATACCCCCCTTTTAATATGAATCAAAACACATATAATGAATGAAATTTCTATTAAAAGTTTATATTTATCCTCACGCTAATAGATCTTCATGGGTTGGTTCAAAATATCAAATTTGACTTTACTTAATTTAAAATTTATATGGGATTTATATAGATAAATAGAATCTATGCATGACATTTCAAAACATTAAAATATAGGTTTAATACTGATATTTTCAAGAAGAATATTCCCATAAAATTCAATTAGAGATGAATAATTTAATTGAGAAGTGAGAATAATACCATTAGAAGTTTTTATTGCTAATTAAAAATATAATTAGTGATCACTTGATGTGATAAACTCATTAAATTATTCATATATTAAAGATTTATTTGATATAGAATAAAATAAGACGTTAAAAATTCTATAGTAGATGGTAATTGTAAGTTTCACCACTTTATTATTATAACCCACACCAGCATTAATGATCACATGAGATTTCCATTTAGCACTATCATTAAGAGTTTTTTAAAATTTATCACTATAATTGACCCTCAAATTTGAGCATTATTTATCACAATTCCAATAATCCTTTTATTTGAAACACTGTTGTGTGGGTGGTGCAATATATGTTGCATTCACTCCACTCATATCATTAGATGTGTTATTCTCAGTAGTTTTAAATTTTATTTTAGAGTGTAATTATTTTCTACACTTAATTAATTTACTAGTCCATTAAGGAAATTTTAACCAAGTTTTTATCCACTCTTATAGAATAAAGGTGGAATAATCATATTACCTTGATAGTTGTTTTTATTAAAAATTCATTTAAATATTATATTTCTTAATTTTATCAAAACCACGAGATTGATGGGTGACCCTGACCAACATTCTGACCATTAGAGTGCATCAAATGATTTATTCATCGATACTAATTCCTATAATAGTCAACACCCTTCATATATTTGATTTAATATAACTAAATAATTGATTAATCTTTATTTGAGGTTATATAATAATACTTGAATCATACCTCACAATTATTGTATAATTTATTATTCAGGTACTAATGAATTAATAATGATTTTTTTCGTCATCAAGTAATTTTTTATCCATTTTCATATGAACAATATAAAGAAATTAAAAATTGAAAAATAAACTATTAAACAGATACACTATGTATATTCAAATTTTTTGTGTTGACTCATGTTCTTGATATGGGTCCACCATTGATCCTACATTCCATCAAAATAATAAACAGAAAAAATAACATTTTCATACTCCAAACACTAGAGAATAGAAATATATTTTCAGTGGTACTAATCCATTACTCAATAATTAGTAGAACAAAAAACCCCATAAAAAAGTTGGATATTCCTTCATAATGGACTAAAAAAATTCCCTCCTATGTTCATTAGGTAGATTAACATGATTCATGGGTTGTGAATATTAAGTAATAATAGAAATGATTTTTTTTATTCTATATCCAATAATATTCATTACATCAAGAGGAAAACCATTGAATAATATGTCACATTTACCATTAATATAGTTACTTATATCTCCATCAATTGAATACAACTACAAATCATAGTTTGATAAAATAAAATCATAATAAAAAAACATATAAATATGAAGATAATTTATTGGTATTCTAAATCATGACACATTCATTTCAATCATTTACACCCCAGGTCTAACCAAGGTCATCAATATACTTCATCCATTTATATTCTTTATAGTGGTTCATACTGAAAATGAAAATTAAAACAAGAATATCAATTGACAGTGTATATCCTAGTGTGAAGCCATAGTTACACTCATCCTAAACTTGATATGATTGAGTTAATATATAATATTTCCCTTTCAAAGTTTTTATCTCTAAGTTAATCTATGACGTAGCCACATCTAGATCCCAATATCCATACATGGATGCATTTTCAAGGAAATCATCACTTATTTCTTTATAATAACATAAGATTCACTCATAATCATAGTCTAATCCTAATGGTTCTCACTAATTTTTCATCTTGATTATTTTTAAAAATAATTAATCCTTCCTTTGATACCAACTGAGGTGACCCAAGATTTTTTTATATAAAAAATAAATAATATTAGTAAAATATTAATTATCTATCATTGAGATATAGGCTTGAAATATAATGGTTTTATGTGTATAGAAACAAGGATACAGAAACAACTAGTACATGAATGATAAACAACATATAAAATTAACTTATTTATAACTAGAATCCTTCTTATACATATCATACATAAAACCATTCATCATATCCTATGGAAAAGAATACATAATAAAGGGTGATCTCATATGCTCATTAAGGGAAAAAGTATATATTAATCAATGGTGATTTTTAAGAATAACATAACAATAATGTAATGATAAAACGAACATAACATTTTAAAATTATCCACATTAATTCATATATCATTATCATGTGTCATGGTATAAATCTTGGTATCTCATAAGACATTAATTATAAAGAAATCAAATAAAATAAGGCATGATGGCCTTAAATTTTCAAAATATCATATCATAAAATAATTTTATAACGGTTGGAATAATTATAATCATAGAAATCTTATTTCAAGGATACCCACTAAGATATTAGTTTCATGTTATGAATGGACTAACCACTCGTGTTCCAACATTTGGATGGGGATATCCTCCATTGTATAATTTTTGGGCGTAAGATAACCTCATGTGTACATTTTGAGACCACAATACATTAATATTTACCTGATTCAACAACCAGAAATAAAGGGCCAAAAAATCATATAAACATAATAAATTAATATGTTTTCCACAAAATCTGGATAAAAATATCATTTCATCATAGCTCAATCTGCAGAAATGTATAATGGTTTCGTGTATATTTCATCAATATGATCACAACCCATCTAGAAAAAGAATAAGGATGGTGTTATAGTATCATATCACTAATTAACCATAAATAACATCAATGGATATTTTTAAAAATTAAAAAAGCTTTTAAAATACAACTAGAATATTTTATAAGGGAAATACCATTTTCATTTTGAAACCACATATTTAAAATCTAAAAATTTTAAAAAATGTATGAAAATATTTTCTCTAAAAATAACCATGGAAAATTGTAAATAAGGTTTTTAATAAAAAAATTATTCATAATGTAAAAAATCATTTATGTTGTGCATGTTAAAACAATGATTTTTCTCACTCCTTTGGTGAAAAGTTCCTCATTAGGAAAACTAAATAAATACTCATTTTAATCATATTTATATAAATTAAATAATGGTAAAATTGGTTTTATCAAACATTTTAGAATATTAAAAACATTATTGAAACCGTTTTAATGAAAATATAGACATCAATGAAATGTAATCCCAAATTAATATAAAAATCAAGTTAGTTTTCCATGAAAATATTATATAATAATTTTGAGTACATAGAGAGATTAAAATGAAAGAAATAAATTCCAATTATAAATATAATTATTGAATAATAAAATAGATCATAATTTTAGAGAAATATCTTATTATTTCATCATTATAAAATTTAATCATAAACAATCCTAATAAAAAATTAGATTGTAACGGAAAACACATATCTTAAGTTCGTCTTCCTTTATAAGAAAAACAAAATCCTATATAATAAATTTAAATTTATTAAAATTATATACCAAAACCATATAAATACTTATAATATAATATATGATCCACTATTAACTTTCCAACACCCATTTATTAATAATTAACTATTAAAATAGTTGTTTATCAATGTTAATTATTTTGTTTTTCATGTACGTATTAGTTTGGGGTATTTAGTCTATGTACATTGATCATTGTTATATCATAAATACAATAATAATAATGATATAAATATCATAATTATTCATCATTAACTTATTTAATACTGTTTATAAAATTTCAAGATAGGAAAATTAATTACATCATTCATAGAGACGGTAGTCCATGCAAATGAAAGAAAATTTTTTTCATTTTATAATGAAAAGAAGGAAAAAAGATAAATAATAACTAATAATTTATAATCATATTATATAATAAATATGATGTATATAAATTAAATATATCATCATATCACTATTTCGATAGCTTGACATACATGCAACACCCAGTTAAATAGTTATGTTATAAAGGTATACTATATCAAAAGTTCATTTAGATTCGGGTATTGCGTGTATGTCAAGCTATCGAATACCAAATGTTTTTTTAAAATCAAGTGTATATGAAATCCTAGGGAGTTACATGTTGTGTTCGAGGAATGACAAATCAAAGTTAGTGAAACCTATCATGATCACCATCCTCTACAAACACCTATCCAAAATAATTGACCACATGTGCCTTCAATATATTAGGAAGGTGGATTAGTGGATGGAAGATTAATTAACAAAAATTTTGGAGTCACCTTATGGAAACCTCTCTACTATAATCGTCAGTGCCATGAAACCACCATCACTCAGCCACATGCAAAGGGTTTTTTTGAAGGATCACCCATTGGTCATTTAGACCTAGCTATCTGTGATATGTTTCTAGGTTTGATGGGTAGTGGACTATAGGAAGTAGTCTCATATCCCCACTTAATCGAAAAAATCCGACCAACATACTATAGAGTTAATAACTGAGAAATATCATATCCCTATCCATACTTGTTAATTATTTGATAACTCTAAATTAGATACTTATATTCATGGGTTTTATGTCTGTTTTCATTAAATATTGATTTATTTATATTAGGATATGTGCTAAATTATATTTTTTTATATCAGTTCTGTAATAATTTTGTTGTCCAAAAATTTTATAAGGAAATCTCATAATTGTGAGACGATGTTGATACATCATAGTACATTAAAAATTAGTGCGGTATAAAATATAATGTTCAAATCAACGTTGAATCTAGAGAATAAATAGAGAATTTGGATATAGGAATACTTAGGATGTAATGGAATTTTACCTCATTAACTAGTTGTGAGAAATGATTTTTTGAAATTTACATTTCCCATTCATGCTATAAAATGAGGATCCATTCCTTGTATGAAGATGTATTAGAAGTTATTTACATCATGTAGATCATTTAAAAAATATGTTTTGTATAAAATGAATTTTTCACTTTATATACTTCATTTACAACATAGGTGTGGTGATAAATAATGTGAAACCAAATCATTCATGTTGTAAAACATGTATTTACATCACGAAGTAAAGTCAATATAAAATTTAATGATTCTATCTTTTATAATTTCTAGAGAAATAATCCTAGTTTTACCCTGGATCATAGATACAACTTAATAAATTCATTATAAAGAGGAATAGACCATTGGGAGGGGATTTTTGACTACTGGAGAAGTGTTTCTATATTTTTGTCCCGAGGATCATTCGACAAAGCTAAATTTTTTATTTCTCTTTGATGTTATCTATTTTTATGTAACAATCAGATGATTTTTAGTTTAATTCAAGTTTAGTTTCTCTGATCCTTTTATATTCACATATATATGGATTTTTTTTATTCATCATTTGATATCAATCAATGATAATTGGCTAAAAGAATAGGAGAGAATAAAATCATTTAATGGGATTATAACCAAAATTGTATAATATTTCTTTATTCATAATATGATTTTATTTAATAGTATCGTATTATTGTGATGTGTTTATTTTATTAATAATTGATTCATTAAAAACATTCATATTAGTTAGTGTGGTTCAAAAAAATAATCATTATAATTTGGTCTTCCATGTCGGTTTAAAAGATTTCATGGGTGTATCAAATTGTGAGTATATTCTAGTAGCAAGAAGGGGCCAGGCGCTTAATCCCTCACTCATACATGAATTGCCTAAAAATATTCTAATGGAAATAGGATGACATGATTGGTGGAATATTTCCACATAAATTGGTGTTTTTTCTAGTATAACATAGAGATAGGGAAAGAGAAGGCTCCCATTCCCTCTCAAACCCATATGAACATCAAAAATCTTCTAGTTTCAATAGAATAAATTTTCCAACATATTCCAATTATCACACAGAAATAAGAAAATACTCTAAATAAAACTATCTGATAAATGTATAAAGATAACCTATATGACTAAATATCTACTCTGAAGCAAATTTCACATCCTTACATTCATTTAGGATGATTTTTCACATATTCAGATAAATGTTGAGGAATATGATTGGGATCATGTCCCCATTCTAATTGGTGTTCAACTTCCTAATTTAAAAGTCTCCTCGGTTCCTAATCCATTTAAAAAATCTCAACAACATATTATATAATAAAATAGGGATTAGACACATATTATCATCCCAAAAAAGGTTTATTTTCATATTCTGCTAGTCACATCATGGTTGGTTTATATCCCCAAAAATGATTTGGAAGCTCTTTGAAATATTATATTATGTGAGATGGGAAAGGGACATATCCTTACTCCCATTAATAATAGACTATATCAATATCCCTCACATGTCATACAAGATTTTATCCATATCCCTTCTACCATTCCTAATGATTATCAGTATATTCTATAAGGGAATGGATATCACAATATAGTGCATGTCCCAATTTTTATCTAGGCTTGCTAGAATATTTTAGAAGACACCAAAATGAAATACCATAAAACTAACTAAGGTTTATTGGATTTACAATATATCGCAATAACCACCATGGATCAGGAAAATATTTATATGAAAACAACATAAATTAATTTGCATACCTATAGTGTCTGTTACACACCAAGCTCATATCGCATCTCAACCCGAATTAAAAGGTCAGTATATTCTGAAGACAACACTACATGAGCGTCATATATTGTATCTCAATTATTATTTGACTTATAATTTAATTAAAAATTATATATCTAACACATATATCCTCATCATAGTAGTATTGAGATATATTATTGGGATCTTACCCCTAATATTCATTTTGGATAACCTCCCCACAATGATATTTTATTCATACAAGGTTGTCCTCCACTTTTATGGGACCCTTAATATAGAGAGGTGATTGAAAACCCATGGTGAACTACATTTGGAGCCTCATCAACTACCAGTGACACCACACCTCATTATGTAGGATACAAAGAGAATAAACCCCCATTCATGCATTCAACAGGATGTGAGTAAATATCAACAAAAAATGACCATTGTGGTCTATCGAGGTTGAGGAATACATATCCTATGTGGAATACGATGGTATTGATATGTCATTTGAATTTGAATTTTTAAAACCATCTAAATATGTTCTATATATCATGGACTACCCGTTATGACACCCCAACTAAGTTAATGGAGAAATACATTCCTTATAAGTGCCAAAACATGTGGGTGAATCTTTATTGGTTAAAGTATTAGAACCTCCCTTTTATGTGATATGAAATCCACATATAGGTAGTGAATTATCATTACTATCAGATCGACCTTGATAATTTCCATATGGATTGAGACCTGAGGCTAGAAAATAATTGTGATGGACTATGACGTACTTCTATAAATTGTCTATAGACTCTCCATAATATAATTATTGTTGACTAAATTGATATATTCATATAGGGATGGGGTGAATATTTATTTTTAAACTTCACCTAAAATTTGGATTAATAGATTCTACCAAATGTGAACATCATTGTTTTCATTGTTGTAGCAGAGTCCATAGTTCAAAAAAACACGGACACCAATTATTCAATTTAAAAAAATCATCTTGTATCTAAAGCAGAAAATAACTATAACCAAAGATAGAGGGTTAGTGGAGGGATACTAATTCAGGACTCTTGATAGGATAATAACACTTCTCAGATTATAGGACACAATTATATGGCCATAAGGAAACTCACTTTGGAAAGTAGCTAACATTCAAATAAATAAAAAGTCCTGAATCGAGCTTGAGTGAAAATTTTCAAAAATAAGAATATTTAATTGGTAGACATCATTGTTGCTCTAAATAATCAACCCAAGTCAGCAAGGGTGTGGTATTTTTGTAAACACATGCAACCCTAGGGTTATAAAATGCTTAGATGGCCTATAATTTATCTGTAGAGGTTCCAAGTCAACCACATCCCACTTGGAAGTGGTATTTCATACCATAACTAACACATAAGGAATTTTAATATTTTTAGAAGGTTCGTGGAGTATCAGTGGTAGTCTTAAATTAACCCCAGCTTTCATAGAAAGTGTAATTATTACCGTCTACCATATAATAATATTTATTTTCTACACTAGGTAGTGGTTGTTAGCAGTCATCACCCTAGCCTTTCTTACATCTGCATCACCCACTACTTCCAGTAAGGTCAGATTCTTTGAGGATGGTCAATGATTCCCTCAAGGTCACTATTCATAGATCAAAACTAGTGTATAATATGATAAATAAAATCAAACCCTTCAATTTTTACATTCTTAAATGATCCATTTAGAAAGGGGGATGGAGCGGATCATGAGGTAACTCTCTATAGAGAATATGGTAGTCTAGAGTAAATATCTTACCCAATGAAGGAGAAATGACTCTTGTTTCCTAATATACCTCAGTGAAAATCATCACCATCAATTCAGTATATAATATAGGTCAAGACATAGTCACCAAGGAATCTAGGGGAGAAATAATACCCTAAGACTTGGGTTGTATCAATGAATAGACTGAGGTTTTGTGTACCTAGAATCATAGGAGGCACCAAAACATGGTTACTTGAAATGAGTATTTTCTACCCTGTCAATTTCATTATCATAGAGATAAAGGTAATGTAATGGATATATCCAACTCACTATAATTGGTGATTAATTTCCTCATAATGGACGAGAATTTAGAAAAATAATAATTATGAAATGTTCACTCCTAAACGGATCAATCAATAATTAAATAAGGTAGATATTCCCACTGAGTATTATCTCCAACTAGAAGCGAATACCTCTCTAACCATTCCCTAATAAGGGATAAATCTACCCACAAGAGTATAATTTGAGTCTTATGTTGGCTATGAATCTAGATAGAAATATTCATTGAATACAAGAATTTAGGAAGATATGGATTTCCATCCATTATGGTATCCACTTCCCTTATATCGGGATATCCACATAGTTTCCACATGAATAAATAGTCAATAGAAGATAGATGTTGGATGATTATATCATTTTACACATTTTATTTACACTTACGGGTTGACTCCAATGAACATTCCCCTAGAACTCTTTAGTAGTATAGAGTCTTTATATACTATAAGGGAAGGCTTAAAAGGTTATCATTCCCCAGTGTAACCTAAAAGGAATCCATATCACGAATGGGTGAATTCCACTATACCTTCACCCATTTTTTGGAATCCAATTTTCATTACATTTAGTAGATAAGAAGATCTAGAACCATAATACCCTATGACCATAACGTCATAATACAACCCTATAATAGGCCCAAAAATACCAAAATGTGGTATAAAAACTAAGGACTATTGTGTAGACTCTGGTGGGGATAGATTTCATATAATATATCAGCCTATCACTAAGATCCATGATGGGCTAAGAAATCATTTTCCATTAATTATGTTTTTAATTTATCTCAACTCAAAGGAATTTTTTTGATCTCATAAACAATAGATACCATGAAAATGAATGGGTATTCAACCTTACTTTGAGATGAAAGGGATTGACATAAACTCATAGCATTCCACTCTCACACGAGTAGTTGTTGGAACTTTGTGTAGAGAACCTCTATAATGAACTACTAACACAATTGATTTTATTGAAATATCTTGGTGGATTTTGGGATTTTCTAACATGGAATAAACTCTAAAGGAATCTAATTCGAAAACAAGGGATGAATCTCAAGTTTCACCAGCAACATAAATGATAATCTCAATAAAGGAAGAAATTTTTTTTATTACACTCCAAACAATTATAGTGGATTCTAGAGAACCCCAGAAAGATCTAAATAATCCAACAACTCTCAACAACATAAAAAAATAAAATCACCCTTTTGGATGAAAAGAGAGATCATGACCAACCATTATTTAGGAAATGAAGCGAAAAAACATATTCTAGATGAAATGAAAACATTCATGGTTAGTTTCTCAGGGCTATGAAAAAAATAAACTTATGTTACCAAATCTCATTAAACATAGTGATTTTAACCACATTGATTATCCAAAATAATTTAATTTTCATAGATGTTTTATCCACCCCATCCAAGACTACTTTTTCTTCAAATAATCTCTTGAGAGAAATGTTTATTCTAGAAATTTGGTCATGGAAAAACATCATCATAAGTGAAAATTGTGTCTATATTCCAATGATGGGAATATGGTAACCATAATGATATTTTAGATAGGAGTGAACAAAATTTTGATGGTTTTATGATAAAAAATAGCTTATTAGTATCATTAGTTATTAGGGAAAAATTCAAACTATTTTTATTCCATCTCCTCCTACACCATCGAAAGGGATGTCAATGAACTCGTCCTATATTGGTAGACACAATGGGAAGAATAAGAATTTGGGATAAAGAAATTTTTTTATCATGAAACCCTAAATGGCATAGACTCATGTGGATTTCATTTCATCATTATTTAGGTCATTGAAACTTCCCTTCCAAATATAATCTTCATTGAATGTGGATATACTCTTTGATTATTATGAAATTATTTATTTATCTAAATTCTTCTATGATGATGATTATGAATATGAGTTTTAGTTCCTTTTTTTAATAGGGAAAATTAAGGTAGAGGCTGCATAGGATGATAGAATAGTATTAGGTAAAATCATGGATGATATCATTATCCCATCCAAAGCCTCACCAAATCAATATACCTGGATGAAATTTATGGGAAATCACTTTAATGACACCATATAGAGTATGGAAACACTCCAAAAACCATCAAGATTCATATTAACATAATTTTTTTATAATAATTTTTGGTAGTTGTGAAACTATCTGACCAGCCAAGATTATTGGGTAAAAACACAGGCACCATATTATTTTTAGTTATTCCCTTAGCTTCTAACCATATGAGTATACCTCAAACACATCAACCCATGAGCTAGATGTCAAGGAGTAACCTCGTGTTGGGAAGTATTTATTACAAGTGCATAATTATGACATTTTATAATATTTTTCAACAATCCCAACTAATCTCTCAATCCTAGACACTAATTATATTTCAAAAGTTCTCAAGAAGGCTCTTCTCAAGGCCCTATAGAGTCCCCAAGAGTTTGACATATATGTTATTACCGCCATGTTGTATCTAATAGAATCTAATAACAATTATTGTTATTCCACTTTATAATTCATAGATAAATAATGTTATGAATCAATTTATGGGCATATCAGACCCCTAAAAGTTTTAGGAAATATTAAAAATGATGACATTTGATGGGATCTGATTGATAATAGATTTATGATTACAAATTTAATATTATTAAATCTCCAATTTTTTTGATATAGTGAGTTTGATTTGTCTCCCTTAAATATATTTATATAGTTTTATAATAATATCAGGAAAGATTCCCTCAAAAATTTCAAAATCAATGACCATCTTAGGGAACTGGAGTTTAATATTGTCTTCATTTTTATCTAATATGACACAACATATAATGTTATACTTGGAATACCATGGATTCATAACCTTGTAGTGGTTCCATCATCATACCATGAATGCTTGAAGTACTATTCCAATGGAAAATATGGAATTATATATAGTGATATCATACCCTTTGAATATTTAGTATCCATGTACGCTAAGGTGGGGTTCTACAATAGGGAAGGAAATAAAAAGATGACAGAGGATGACAAATTGGTTGTTTCACCAATCCATTTAGTGATCACTCCAATAAACACCTGAATCTTTCTCAATAATGATTATGTATTTCATACCAACCTAATAGATTTATTATTAACTGCTTTAGAAAACATCCATAGTTCACAATCTTCTTTGGAAAATTTCTATATAGTACTATCCATACGAGTTTTAGTTGGCCCTTTAAAAGGATATTGGGTCACACATAGGGAGATCAATGACCAAAAAAACCACACTCTATCTCTATCATCAAGACATAAAACTACCCTCAGTCCACCATATAGATAATATAATTTCATTTTACCATTGTAGAAAAGTGAATATTCTCTAATGATATCTCATAAAACATAGAATTTCTTCTAACTATGATGATATCAGAGAAGGATTTTAGAATATATGGAATGATCCCTATCATGATACCCATGACATATAACTCCTAGAGACTAGGAATTAATTTAAATACATCACAAATGGAATATATTCTCATATATTATGTATCAGTCCTAAGGATCCTTTTTTATTTTTGGGATGGAAGATGAGTAGGATCACCTTAGATATCCCCATCCACTATTTGTGTAAGTTTCCTTCACCGATGTCGATGATCTTAGAAAAGTTAATCTAGTTATATAAGAGGATCTTTTTACCACATTTATTTGTGCCATCGAGCCACATGAAGAGGAAGATATATATATCTTCTTTTTGAAATAGTTGTGTTCTGTGTTCAGTTGGAATTATAAGAAGATACAAGGGATGGATCCCAATGTGGTCACTGATCACTAGGACCAACTAGATACTCATTGGGGATTCAAGTATGTGGCCAAAAAAAGGACTCGTCATATTATATTAAGGCATATTAATAATCTTATAATATTGTAAAATATAGCTTCATTTATGAGTTTATATACATAAATGGATTTCCAAAATCATCCCCATTACGAAAAAAGCATGTGAGGTTCTACATCAATTTTTAGTATGTGGCCAAAAAAGGACTCGTCATATTAAGGCATATTAATATTCATTATGAACTATTTTTCATTTCTGATTATAAAAATCCTAACCGATATTACTACTTGCTTCATGGTAATATTCATTATGTATTATTACTAAATGTATAATTAGATCATGACATACCCTAATGATGTGGAATCCATTACCTTTAGGTTACCTTAATGAATAATCTTCTACAAGTTATTGTCTTTCATTTTGATGATTTTAAACACCACCTATTAATGTTATGTGTGCCACATCTTCATGACCTATATCATGAAATGATATCTAGATGATCTAGTGGTCATGTAATTTTAGTTTTTTGATCATCTCCCCAACCATAAAAAAGTATTCCCTTTGTTATATCATCACATACTGAAGATGGACCCTCTTAACTATTCCTTTAGGGTAATGTTAGGGAAATTCATAGTTTTTTTAGTATTCCGCTATGGAATCATGGTTGGCCATGAAATTAATAGTTAAATCATCACAATGTTTCCTCATAAAAACCATAATTATTTGAGATGGATTTAAGGACATCATGAATAAATTATTGGTTTCATTGAAATTATGTCTAGGAATTGCATTCCCATTAGGATGTTGATGAAGAAGGGAGTCACTGATAAATGGGAAGAGGTTTAAAATAATCGATTCAAGACCTCAAGCGATATATGTTTTACCCATCGATTTTAATGCCCCAAGTATAAGGGATTCCACTCATCTAATATATAGTAACCATGGAGAAATCGCTCAGTGCCCTTCTCATATAGAGGAATAATATAGAGAGGAATATAAATGTGATTGATATCATGACTTTATATTCCAATATCAAGAAGAAATTATTTTTACTCATATTCATAGTGAAAATGATTAAGAACTACTTGTATCACCAAAAATACCATATGGTCTCTTGTATCAACCCACTCAAGTACATTATCAACCTCCTTATATTAATCGGTCATGTGGAGTGACAGGTGGTTTTCCATCAATAGTGTGATATTAAATTTTTGTCATATAATTAAATCAAAGAGAAATTTATATCTGATTTATTCAAATAAAACCCTGACCTTCATAGATTTTCATTAAATTCAATGATTTTAGATGAAGATGATTTTTATTCCTATGACACTCACTGAACATGGAGGATGTATTTTGGTAGAGCCTGTCAAAGTGGTATGGGAAAAATAATGGAGTGCCCAAACCTTAATTGGGTTGGTATGGGGATAATATTTGTCTCTGCAGCCATGATGATCCAAACTTATTATTTTAGGTTATATAAATGTTTCACTAATATTGAGGTGCAATACCATGCTCATATTATAGGATGGTACAAGCTCCACCACTATAGATAACACATCTAAATATAAAATGAGATTTTGAACTAGTGATTATGTAATCAAAAATTAATATTCAATCAAGATGGAATAATTAACACATCTTATTGTCTGTTTTAGGGGATTAGTGATGGAGTTCCCTTTTTAACTAAGTTTTTATCACATCCTCTATTCATAGAAAATCTATCCTACTATGGTGGATAATGAATCTAAAATATTTGCCATCCCTGAGATGGAATAGATGGTTTTCTAAATTGAAAATCAAAGGTTTGTCTTCCTAGTCAACATCTGTGATGTGGAGGAGGTCAATTAGAATAGAATTCCCACTTTGTGTGATGAATTAGAGTCTATTATTGGATATATGATCCCCATAATATAATAACTCCAAAATTTGATCCCCTATTAGACCAATTAAAAAATAATATATTGATTATGAAAAGAAAAATTAACTTTTCTTATATACTAAATAAACGAAAAGTACTCTGAAAATGGTCTTTCGATGGAGTCCTCTTAAAATTCACTAAAGAAGGAATGATCCTCATTATAATTTAGGAAGACCATATAGGCTCTTATGGTATGCATCAGTCAAGAACCAGGCTCTCCCAAAACATTTGGAGGCCAGGTTATTTCTAGATAACGATGAAACATGTCCTTATGGAGATTATCAAAAAAAATAGAATGCCTACCCAAAACATGAAAACATTATTCATCAGCCCCTGAAAGTGTAATATATTATTAAATTTTTGTTTTCTATTTTTCATTTGGGGAATAAATGTCATCGGTATATCTCCCCTTTCTGTAGTTATGTGGTTTAGGTATATCCTTACAACCACTAAATTATTTTTTGAACTGGACAAGGAAATTATCCTCATGTAAATACGGTCAAAGAACATCATCATCTTTGTGAATTCAAATATCAATACCCGAATTCAAGTCCTTCAAACTATATTGATAGAAAATGGCACAAATTTATGTACTTTTTAGTTGAAAAGGATATATCTAGAATAAAATATCATCTCTAACCATTCACCATGTAATAAAAAAATCGAAAATGGGAAGATATAGGTTTTAAATAAGGTTCTAGTAGTCGTATTACAGAAAATATTTGATAAATACAATAATTACTGGCCAGAAAAACTCCTGCATGTAGTGTGGACCAATCATAACACAACAAGTACTGCCACACATGAAACTCCATGGTTAAGTATCTATGGAAAAAAAGTTTGTATTTTCCATAAAACCCCATTTTCCCTCCCTTGGAATTTCTATCTGTAGTCATCTCATTGAATATGAACAAAAACATAAGTGACATGACAAGTCAAAACAAATAAAAGAGAATAGGTTGTATACATTACACAATCTAAAAGTCTATCTGAATTGGATTGTCTGATACTTCCACAAGAAGGTCCACTATAATAATTCTTTAAAGGATAGTTATTATCATTTCTTATAACATTTATGGTATTATAAAATAAAACTCAAGAGATAAGACCAATTTTGGGGGGAACTAACAACATACACAATGCCTATTCCAATGGATCTTACTCCATAACCATGATGAATGGGGAACACATCACTCCCTCTATTAATGAAATGTTTCTAATAATATAATTTTTATAATTACCATAGAAGATCCATGTCCTAGTGTAATGAATTTAAAAAATAAATAATCCAATTCTTATAAAAAATACATTAAATTACACTACATCCAATTCCTGGTGGGAATCATTTAAGCTACAATGTATCCATGTCCTTATAGTAAGACTCTGAAATGAACAAAATCTATGTACTTGCATGAAAACTAATATTTTTATATCCCATATTTCCTTACTACATGACATTAGACTTCATGGTCATAATCCTTGTCACATGATACTAAAAATTGATATCGATGTACATCATGTATGACTCAAGACCTATCTATGTGTTCCAATACTTGTGACCCCTTTCTCCCCTACATGACAGTTCAATCCAAACATATGTTTTTAGAAAAATATAAATGTGTGTATTAGAACAATAATGCTCACATTACTCAAATATTATACATGTATATAAAAGTAATCATCTTTAAAAATAACTTGCTGTGACTTGATTATTGATTATTTTAGGATATGTATTGATGATTGGATCCTTCACTCTGAACCTAGTAACAAAACATACTACCAAATCACTTCACTATTGTGTATGGATCCTCTTTTGATTAATAAATGTCACTTTATCCAACATATTCGTATGATCTATGAAGATTTTATTTATTTCAAGAACAACGTGGGGCCTGATTCGAATCAGTACAAGATATATTGTCACTCCATGATCGCCTATCATAGTCCTAGATGAAATGTTAAAAAAATCTCTCACCTTATATATGATTAAGATCTATATATTGGATTTATATTTAAGTACTAATTGTTTCTTAATTTTAATAAATATAGGATATGTAGTGATACCTGGATCTTCTAACCTAGGTCTATCCACATTGTCTAAAAATCACCCCTGTATATGTTTCAGATCTATGTAGAGTTTTCTCATCAATAACTACATGTGGATTAATTATTGGTCCTTTATGACATATGGAAATACCCATGAATATTTTTCTGGGATCAAATTCAAGTTTATATTCATCATAAAACTCCTTTGTTCTTGGTCTATATCAAAAGTAGTAACCATGTATTTAACTGAATGATTTTTAAAAATCACCAACAAGTGATATCCTCTCCTACATGGGTTCCCTTAACCATTAAAATATAATAAATAGTTTGAGGTCATGCACCAAAACCATATTAAATGAAAAATGTGTGGTTTGATTCCAAATATAATAGTATATATAGTGACACTAGAATACTTTATCATGTACCCAACCACATATTTCAAAAAATACCTTTTTGTCCCTTCATATGAGTCAGATCTATACAAGGTACATGTATTCAAGAAAAATAGGATGATTCATTCTTTTCAACACTAGATACATAGTGGTGACTATATCTCCTATCATAATCCTATCTAAAAATATTGTAAATTAATTCCCACTCATAAAATATTGTTTGATCCTTTCTATCAATGCATTATTTCACTAGTGGAAATATACTAAGTTGAGTCTGAATACTCTTTCCATGTACATGAAGTAGATCTATTTAGAGGAGGTTCAAAAAAATTGGATCAGCCCTGATAAAATTCCCTACCCTGTATATAATATTGAACTCTATATGATTATTCCTTATAGAATTTTTCTTATATAAACCTCCACTAAAAATAATCTCTACTATGTATAAGCCCAATAAATATAGAGAATAAAAAAATAACTATTTGTGATTTGATTCTTCTGATCACAGAACATATACTAACACACATATCTCAAATCTTGTGACCTTCCATAATTTTCAATAAAATAGCTATTATCTCACAACGTATAAGCTCGATCTGAGTAGGGAACATTTGAGAGAACTAAATGTGGGTAGATTCTAATCAACTTAGGATATGTAGTTATGCTATAATCATTATCCTAAGATCATCCCCAAAAACAAACTAAAATTCCTAAATTTCGATACATATGATCCAAATTAGTGTAAGGGAAATCCAATAAAAGAAATATGTGTGGCTATATTCTTTTTTTCTATAGGATGCGTAGTGATACCATTACTCTATATCTACGGATTTCCTATAATTTAAAATGAATTCATCCTTTCACCTTAGTATTAAATTGAAACCTATATTTTAACATTGTGTATGAACATGATTTGTGTTGAAGATTAAAAATAAATTGACTCCCTCTAATGTATGAGATTGATCTATGTGGTCATATTCATTGTTGAGTTCGTCATAAACATGTGCTCAAAATTCCATCTCCCTTGTGTTATAGCCTGATCTACATGAGAAATTATATAGGATAACTATATATAAATTAATTAATATCCTTACAGGATTTAAAAAAACCCAAAAGGATCCATCCATCGAGATTTGATATTCCCCCAAAATGAGTTAATGCCCAATTAGATTACTAATAACTCACAATGGATCTTGTCTATTCATAGTACCAAGATGAGTTTCATTCACATCAAGTGAGAATAAACAAAACCATAAATTAAAAATAGATGCCTCTTATATATGATCTTGATCTTCACAACAGATTTTGTCACGGGTTCCCCCATTTATGGTCGAATGATTTGAATATTCCACTTTTCTATATACATGAGTCATATTTCTGTAAAGGATGCACTTTATAAGAACTATGTGTGGATTAATTCTTATTATCGTAGGATATACAAAAAACGTATACTAAAATCCCATGAATTCATTCAATCAACTAAAATTCCATCCTCTGTTATATATTAGAGCTTTCGTTTCATATTTAGTTAAAAAATTAAACTATGAATGAAGAGAAAATGAAAATACCCCATTCTAGCATTTATCACCCACTCAAAGGCCCATGTTATTATAATGTTCCCCACTATTTTAGTCCCTCATTTTTCATGAAACCATAGGAAACACGATATGGATTATTCACTAATAACCTATTATTTTTCACACTAAGAATGACTCATTTAAGCTTAGAGGTATCAGTCTATCACCTAATTTAGTGTAACTAAGAGCATTATAACTAATGATAGGTGGAAAAAAACTCCCCCCTTCTATGATCTTAGACCATAGAATAATGGTCAAGTCTTATAGATTCACTTTACATATGTATGATTCGTATATATAAAATAGACCAAAACACTTGAATATTTACCCATACAACTATAAAAGGATGCAAATTTACTTAGCATTCAAGCACTATAAACCAATGTGAGAAATATGAAAAGTTACATTCCAAAATATAAATATCATTTCACAATTTCCTTTCCACAAAATAATAAAATGTATGATTTTTGTTTTAGAAAAATGACCCAAAACTATAGAACACATGTGCCCTTATCACGTGATGTTAAAATATATAACAGTTCTATTCTTTTTTCATCACATTAAACGTGTAGAAAAATATCCATTCCCATGCTTTATTAGAGTAAAAAATAGGAAAACCACTGTAAAATTAGGTTTGGGATAATTCCACCACCTTTCCAAAACATCATAATCTCCACATCACAATTCATGTCTTGAGTATCTTAGTTTTCAACACATTCATCTTGGATATTGGTGCAATGAATATTCACTTTCAAGGGACACTACTATTTGGTTATGCATACAAACCCCAATATGGATATTTTTTATCCATTCTTAGTCTATCATACCGACTAGATGAATATATATCCAATGAAAAAATTTTATTTCAAATTTCTATATGCTAATAGCATTGTACGGAATCCCACCTTTAAAAAATTTCAACATTTATCCTTTTCCATTGAATATAATACAATTTATAATGTTCTAATAGTCTTCATCCTTGATTTACACAATCTTTAATCCATATTAAAAAAAACTGTTAGAGTATTTTGAACCGTATAAATCCTTATTGGGTTTTTTCACATTTCCCACTTTTCCTTTTTCCATTCCTTATGTACTTAAATTGGGTGCAATTTGGTAAAACTTGTATGATACTAAACTCGATCCTTAGATAGTCCAAATAGAAAGACCCTAAACAACAAATTAAATACATATATAACTTATCAATATGAAAACTTATAAAGGGTGGTAAAAAATTAAGTCTCTTATAGCTAATTTATTTCATTGAAATTATTTTTTGGGTATTTTCAAAGGTTTTATTTAGGAGGACTATGGGAGTGGTGTTTTTTATCATGGATATTTTTTTGGGACTGGTTGTTTGATGGGATAGAAAATATATCTATAGTATTTAGATCATATTTTATCATTTTTTTGGATGGAGTTATAGTGTCTTGTTGTTAATACTAAGTGGGATTCATGAAAAGAGAGATGGGTTTGTAGAAACCCATCATTCATCCATATGTTCTGCTTCTTATTGGAAGGATAATCACTCAGACTCAGTTTTGTGTAGTTATTTTGGTCTTGATTTTCAGTTCATCAGGTTGACATTTTATGAGCTCCTCACATTATATTTTTGGTGTGTGAATGGAAATATATATATGAGTATTGGAACCTATTGTATGATCCTTCTATCATGTGTCAGTATGTGTAGGAAGGATTCTCTACCACATAGAGTTGCAAATACTATAAATTTTTCTTAAAGGGGTGATACATTATGAAAGATCCCAGTCAGGATAATTTTATCGGTGAGAGGGGGAGGGGTAAATCAGTCAATCTTTTCCTTGTATGTTTCCATACAATTGAAACAATCTTTGAATCCTATTAAATATTTCATTAATTGTTGAAAACAATTCAAACAAACATCAACAAGAACACAAGTATTTAAACGGTTCACTATTAAATAAGAATAGCTACATCATTGTAATGGTTTGGAAATAATCCAATATTATACAATCCACTTGAAAACAATCCTTGGGTGTGGAATACAATGAGTAGAATATTCATTTTAACACATGAAGCGCTATGAAAACCTTCCAATAGTGCATGTGCACCCTCTCAGAAAAATGGGGTAATATGGTGCTTGTGTAACAATACATGTTACACATGACTCATTTTTAATTAACAAAAATGTATGATTTCCAAAAACAATTATTCAACTTCTTACCTAGAAGCTCGTAAGAACATCAATGACATTGATATAATATTCAATCTGATTTCCCAATCCAATCATCCAATATGATCTTCAAATATGATTTCTCATTATGATAGATATGACTCTATCTGAATATGATCAAGAAAATTCACAATACCATTATCCTTAATTGAGAAATCCCAATACAGAAATCTTGATCTGATTATCTATCCTGATACGATGACCTGTTGAATATGTTGAAAAAAAAGTATATGATAAATAGTTGAATAAGATGATCATTGAATATGATGATCAATTGTTTACATTGCAATCTTGTCTCTTCTCCTTTCACATCTCTTTGTCGATATTTCATAAACATATCACAATAAAGAAACTTATTTATATCCCTTAAACATCAAAGCATCTCTCTCTATATTTATGAATAGTACTTTTATCATAAAAAGTACATAGTACCTTCAAATTATATAGGTGACCCAAGAGTAGTTTTGGAAGGATGCTGAAATGGTTTCCCACTCAATAAAATTCCACAAATTTTCATGATTCCATGAATATAGGGTGCATATCTGAATTCATGAATGCTTATCAATTCTTCACAAATATTCTTCAAAGCTTTGGTCCTCCTTCAGACTTACCAATTTCATTCTAATTCCCATACCATTTAGCTTAGTTTAATTTATTCATTACAATTATCTGAACCAGTTGAACATAAATGTATGAAGAAAGAAACATCATTTATCTATTTCAAAAACTCCATTTCAATTTGTCATCAATATTCATTATACCAGTTAAAGAATCAAAACATATTCTTTAAAATTCAATCTCCCCCTCAACAAAACATCCAATTATTTCCTTCATTTATTCTCTTGACCTACTTAAACAAAGTAATTCAAAAAAATACAATTCTTATTCTATTCAGAAGAACGAATCAGCATCAATTCTGATATGCTAGCTCTTGACCTTATTGAAAAACAAAACATTTGAAAACTTATCAAATTTCATATTTATCATTGCAATAAAATACCTTAGACTTATCATGATTAAAAAATTCTTCCTCTGGTGAATACGATGAACCAGTTTCAGTATATTTGACTTCAACTTCTTCCTTTAATAAAAAAATTATGCTTATATCATGTTTTTAATTAGGAAATGGAATACATTGAGTATTAGATTCAGCATTATTTGACTTACAATTGAATTTATTGAAACATACCAATACTAAAACAACCATATTTCTTTCCAACTCAACTTGAATACAATGACATGATTATAATCAACATGATTACACTCTGTTTGAATATGATCTTCAGCATCTTTTATTTTTCTGTCTAGATAGGATCAGTCTGAATATGATTGGAAGAATATAATGACCCACTTTCTTTTATCAATCTTTCATCATTAATTTTACAAATTAATTATTATTAATGAGAACTCACTGATCATCAAAGCAATGTCACATTTAAATTTTAGTCATTTATACTCTAATAATCGTCAAACACGATCAAACCATTACAAATGAATTCAGAGTAATTTTATGACCATTTACATCCATGAATTTTATTCCCCATTAAGATTGATCATTTCAAGCATTGGGATCTTGATTTCTTGAATACGATGTTCAGTCTGATTTAAATAAAAATTGTGATAATTTTCCTTTCATCTCAAACATCCTTTATTCTTTCTTAAACATTCATAAAAACAAAGGGAAATACATGAAAATGATCACCTTTCATATAATCATGGTTAAAAAAAGTTATCCCCTTTTGATTTTTTTGTCATCCAAGTTTCATAAATTAATGAAATTTGTATCCTCAAGCAATTGATTACATATCAACAATCTAAAACTATGTGATCTAACTAATTGTAGGAAAAAACAATTATATATAGTAAAACCATGTTATCTAATATGAGTTATTATTAAAACTTTGATAACCTGTATTTTCTTTAAGCATTATTTACTATATTGTAATACATAAATTTGTTTCATAAAACCACCCTAATAAGCAGTTAGAAAAGTACACACACTTACAATGATGTATTCACAACATACCCACATCTCACACTTTTTAAATGATTCCATAGGGATATATTTATGAAACAATTATAACCCTTGAAAGCACTATCCAAAGGTAATATGAAATTGAAGATAAAAACACATAACTTCTCCTTGGTGAGAAATATTTTGGACATCCATGATAAACCATAATCTGGAAAATGATTCGTTCTGTAAAGGTTTTATGAAAATGTGAGAAACTTATTCTGTTGTTGGACATACTCTAGATTCATTTCATTCTTCTCCACATGATCTGTAATAAAATTATATTTGATATCAATATGTTTTTAATGAGAATGTTAAACTAGATTCTTGGTTATATTGATTGTACTTTGATTATCGTATCCCAAGAGTGAAGGAAACATTACATCAATAGTTAAATCTCTTAATTGAGTTCTCATCCATGTATGTTGAGTAGCCTCTAGGGAGGAAGAAACATACTCATCCAAATCTATACCAAGAGTTACAGAATTCTATTTATTTAAATACCAACGTACACAATTCTTTCCTAGAATGAATACTCTGCGATATATGGATCTTATATAATCATCATTCTCTGCCCAATATTTATCTAAATACCTAAATAAATCAATACATTCTGATTTTTCATACTTGATTCCTAAATATTTTGTTCCTTTGATGTATATGATAATTAATTTTCCATCATGTAAATTGTATTTTCTAGAATCCCTTTAAAATATATCACAAAATGTTGTAGCATAAACAATTTCAGGTGTTGAGGTAGTCAAATATGAAAAACTTCTAACCAGCTTCTGAAGTTTTTTCTGATCAATTTCTTTTATTTTTTAGCATGTTTATGAACATTGTTCCCATCGATTTGTTTGGTGGAAATAAATTTATGTTTTCAATGTCGAGCCTCTAAAAAATATCCTTACGGTAATTTTATTGAGAAATTAAAACGTTACTCTCATTTTTTAAAATTTTTGACCCATGAAAGTATTTCATTTCCCCCATCATAGAAATCTCAAAAACCGTTTTCATTTTTTAAGAGAAACAATAAAAACTACTTTAATCATTCCCCAAAAGACGATATAATCAACATAAATATTTATGATGAGGAAATACTCTAGAGATTATCTGATATAAATATTTTTATTAAATCTTCAATTATTGAAACTCATCTTCCTTAAAAAATTATCCAATTTGGAATTACATTATATTAGATCTTGTTTGAGCTCATACAAGGTATTCTTCAATATTCATACATAACTTCCATCTATCCCAAAAAAATCTACAATTTTTTTCAAAATAAACCTCTTCATCAAGAACACCATTCAAGAATAAGGATTTCACATCCATTTGAAAAATCCGGTAACCTCATCATACTTTAATAGAAAGAAACATTATCATTGTTTATAATCTTTAAATGGAATAAAATTTTTCATCAAAATCAATACCTTCAATTTTTGAATACCCTTTACACATTAATCTTTCTTTTCTCTGTATCACTTCACCTTCTTCATTTATCTTACTCTGGAGAACCTATTTTGTACTAATATTGTTTTTTTTCTAGAGTGGTTATGAGTACCCATGTATAATTATTTTAAATCTGATCCAAATATTCATTCTTGGCCAGAACCCATTACCGTTACATCAAAGCTTCTATTACATCATTCAACTCCACATTTGATTACAAATATGTATGTGTAGTAGCATTTTTTTTGTTCTTCTTTTTTGACCCTTATGATTTTTATCCCCACTTATATTTTAAGGTTCTGCTTTTTTCTTTATCCAAGGATGATATTTTTGAGTATCTTCCTCTTCACTAGAAATATATGATTCTGATTATTCTCTTTGAATATGATTACAATTCTCTATATCCTTATTAGAATTGTTATCAAACCATTCCTATTCAACATCCAAGTCATCCAAAAAGATTTTTTATTCCTTAGATATTGCTATGAATTTCAAATCAATTGAATCAACAATTCTTCATATTATTTTTTTGAAACATCTATATCCTCTTCCATTTAGAGCATAGCCAGAAAATATTCAATCATCATCTTTCTGCTCAAACATTCCATAGTTTCAACCATTTTTCATTATAATACAAGGAATCTTGAATACACTTAAGTGTTTCAAACATTGATTTTTCCCATTAAATAATTCATATTGAGTCATATCAGAATTAGTTTTTTAGAAGGAATAGTTTTGAATATAGACAATAGTACTCATTGATATCCTTTAATAGTAATGAGAAATTCCTTGTTCAAGCAACATAGTTAATACCATTTCCACCAAGTTTCTATTCATTCTTTGAGCAACCCCATTTTGTTGAGGATTGTATGGGGAACAATACTCATATAGATTCCATGATTCTCGAGATAAATTTTGAAATCTTAACTTCTTTATTTACCGTCATTTTTAGTTCTCAACATCTTCATTAAATATTAACATTCTCTTTTATCTTTTTTCTGACTTTTAATAATTTTCAAAGAATCTATTTTATGATTCGTATACATAAAATAAGTAATGAAAGTAAAATAATTAATGAAAGTGATAAATTAAATATATTTATTTCTTAATTGTTTACTCATTTTTTCATAGATATTAGAATGAATTAGCTCTAGGGGTTATTTTGAACAAATCTCAACTTTCTTATGCTTAGAGTTTGTTGTATTTGTTTTCTAGAAAATAGTGCAACATGAATATCTTTTTCTTGGAAAATCAAGAAGGTCTCGAAACCTATCTCACATTAAAAAGTTTCTTATATTTCATTGACATATATGTCTGAGAATTTTATGCCATAATTGATTATATTCTACCGTACTCAATTAACCAGAGTTTTTTATTTCAAAGACATGAACACAAAATCCATTTTGTACATTATCTATTTATAAAAATCCTTCTAACTTTTTCAATTTTCAAATAGAATCAATATTTTATGAAGATAGCTTTTTGACCATCATCACAAAATTGTAAAACACCTAGAAAATTATGTTTCAGCACATCAACATTCAATGATATCTTAGATTTCTACTTTTCTTTTCCAATTAATGTTGACCCAACACCTTTTATTTTTACAGATACATCATTACCATATGTCAATATTAATTATTTAAAATCATTCACATTGTTATAAAACATAAAATATATAATCATTTAAGGTGAACACCCAATATCAATAATCCATGGTCATTCTCCTTTTGTGGCTTTCAGAGCACTTTCAATAATAAGTTATTTTCCTTCTTCCTTTTGGTTATTCAATATCATCTTTTGGGAATTGCTTAGAAATTTTCATTATGCTTGTATCAATGAATGATAATATTTAGCAAGATTTAAATTTATTTTTCATCATTCCCAAATAGTTTCTTAGGGTTGGAAACTATTTTCAATATTTACTCCAGCCTTCTCAAGTTTCTCTAAAAAACCTTCTCAGACTTCTTTCATTGATGAGATTGATTCCCCCTCACACCTTTCCTTTCATAACATGTGGTGTAATGGTGATTTTTTTGGTTGAAAAAAATTAGTTTTCTATATTTATGAATCCACCACAATACCTAAAGTATCCATAGAAAGAGTATTTTCCACTGAAAGTTTCATAGTGATTGGAATACTAAATAAGTTTCTCAGCAACCTCATTATCATTCTTATCTGAGTGACTAACCTTTCTATTTTCAATCAGAATATATCTTTTCATTTCATCCTTATTAGAATCAAAATAATTAGAAATATTTTTAGATTTAAAATATTTTGAAACTTATGAATTCCCACCTTTTTTTTCTTTTCCACATATATAAATTTCCAAAATTTATTATTTTTTAAAATAATTACATATTTCTTATCCAACTTTTAAGATAAATTTTATTAATCCTTCTCAGGTTTCTCATTTCTAAAACACTCACCAAATTACAAACTGATTTTTTATAAATTGAATTTCTCAGTTCATATTTAGAAATATTTTTTGTCTATACTCCCACTTTTCATATTTTTCCTTCAACATTACTTCTAAATGATCATTAAAATTATTTTCTTCCACAAGATATTTCGTTAAATCAATAATTTCTTTTACCGTCTTTACCTTCCCATAAAAAAACATTCTTGATTGTTTGTTGATGAACCTACATCATCCAACTTTTTTTCTTATCAAGTGTTCTAATCTTTATAATACAATCAAGAACTCTTCACTCAAATAAAATTTGATTTGAGATTATTCTTCTTTAGAATTATTTCTTACAAATTCACAATCATTCAATATTTTAATAAAAGTATTCCCAATTACATTCTCAAATTATTCTTTGGATTTAGCATCACTACCTTCTTCTTCTTCATCTTTATATAAGAAATATATTGTTTTGAATTTGAATAATTTTCTATATTACCCTGTTGAATATGATTTTCCATTATTTCTCTATTTCTTACTTGATCATTTTGGACTTCTTTATTCTTCACCATTATCCTATTATTTCTTTTTTTAGGGAAATTAGCCTTAATATTCCCAACAGATCCACATTGAAATAATTTCAAGGTATTTATTCTTTTTGTATTTCCCTATACCTATTTTCAAATTTTTAAAAAATAAAGATAAAATATCATCAAAATTTTTACATACGTCATTTTCAAATTTAGATTCACCAGCTTGAACTTCAATAAGAATATTCTTTGAATTTTTTTTCTTAGTAGCCTTGAAAGACATTTCTCTATAAATTTTTTTTCTTTACAAAGATTTCCCCCTTATCATTTCATAAGTAATAAGTGTTCTATGAACATCATCTAGAGATAATGTTTCAGGATCTCAATCTTCCAGTGAAGAAACTTCTACATCAAACATTCCAAGAACGATTCTCATAATAAATTCCATAACTCTAGAATCATCTATCTTTTCATCAAGATATTTTATAGTTATGATGATGTAATCTACCCTAGTAAATAAGTCCCCAATGGATTCATATTCACCCATACTAGAATCTTTACACTTCAATCTCCAGATCTTTAATTTTTCCTTGTTCACTTTTGTATTGCCTTCTTATATATTTTTCAATTTATCCTATAAACCATTAGTTGTGGAAACACTATTTTTTTGTGTTAATTAAATTACATAATGTGATGATAAAAAATCATTCTTATCCATTATATCATTCTCAAGATTCTTCTCATCAATATATGTAAGAGAAAATGTATAATAAATTGGACGAAACTCATTTGTTGCAGCTTCCTAAACATCATATCAAATAGACATTAGATAAGGCAACATTATATCCTTCCATATATGATAATTCTTTATATTTGAAACTTTAATACCTTAATTATTCACACAATTCAAATTCTCTATCATCAAAGAATAATCCAAGGGCACCTGCCCTCTGAAACTAGTTGGAAGTGACTAGTTAGGATAATTGTATCATTAAGAGGGGTAGGGGTGAATCAGTGATACCTTTTCTTTTATGTTTCCATAAAAATTATACAACCTTATCCTCTTGTTAAATATTTCATTCTCTATAGAAAACAATTCAAGCACACATCCAAAGGAATATAAGTATTTATTGATTCAATATTCAATATGAATAACTACGCCCTTGTAGGATCAAATATGTATAATGAGATGCTAAAATAAAAGTGGGGGTGAATTATATACATTAAAAATTACATTTGAACCTTTAAAGTTGGTATATTAATTTTTTAATTAATGATTATTAACATTAAGGAAATATATTTCTTTAAGATATATTTTAACTTTAAGAAAACTAAGTTTAACAAAGTTAAACAAAATTCACAAACCCTCTTAAAGAAACAGTTTCTTAAACATTATAACCTTAAGAAAAAAAACTTAAGAAAGATTTTTTTAAAGGAATGATTCTACCTTAAAGTGTATAGAATCTTAAATATAATCAGAGTAACGGAATTAGAAAGTATAAGAAAGTTATACTTTCTAACTTTAACAAAGTTTAAATAGTAGTGAAATAAAAACAACTTGAAATAGAAAAAAATAACAATAAGATTATTTTAACCCAGAGATAAGGGTATCTAACAACCTTTGATAAAGGTTTCTTGATTTATAATTTCAAGAAAGACTATCTTAATCAAACCCAAGTAAGACCTCATTCTAAAGAACGATATTTTTCTTGTTATCCTCACAATCCCTCGATTTAGAAGGAAATCGGAACCTCTGTCTTCCAAACTTGGAATCCCACAATTATCATGATCATAATCTGCATAAAAAAACTTTGAACAAGTTTTTTACACCTGAACAAGTTTTTCATGACATCCGCATGAAGAACTGAGAGTTGTAAGATCCTCTCTCTCTATAAATAACTTCATATGATTTTATCACTTTTCTATTCACTGTTAATCATTGAAGTTCACTCTTTTCATCATCACACCTATCTAATTCAAATGAACTTGTATTTTATGTGAAAAACTTCTCAGTGGTCGGCTCCACTCGAACGGTCGTTTTTTCTTTTAATTTTGGAGGGACCTAGACACGTGTCAAACAGACAGTAGATAGTTTGTAATAGATTTTAAGACATCATTTCATGTATAAGAAATGACGATAAGTTTAAGGTAAATGTTAAGTATAAGAAAACATAGAATTCGATAATATTGGAATGATACCTTAAGACATTCTAACAATTTCATGAAAACAGATTCTTAAGAAAATGAAAATCAGGTTGTGAAAATGATATCACTATCTTTGGGTACCAGTACCATAAAATCGGTATAAAATTTGTATCGGAATTGGTATCATGATAACAGTATGACATTTGTACCAGAATCGGTAACATTAAAATGGTTTGACACTTTTATCAGTATCAGAATCATAAAAACAGCATGAAATTTGTACCAATATCAGTATCATAAAAAAATGGTATGAAATTTGTAATGTAATGAAAAAATTTGAGGTAAATTTAATGATAGATATATAAGTAAATGTAATGAAAATTTTTTATTTATAATGGAATGAAAATTCTTTAAGTATAAAAGAATGAGATTTCTATAAGTAAACGTAATTATAATTCTGAAAGTAAACATAATGGTAATTTTGTAAGTAAATGTAGTGAGAATTCTATAAGTATAATAGAATGAGAATTATGTAAGTATAACAAAATGACAAATTTGGAACATAAGAAAAATTGTTTGTGATTTTCAAAACATAAAACCATAATGAATGGAGAAGTCATAAGATAACCTTATTGACACAAAAATCTCCCCCTTTTTGGAAATCACAAACAACATTGTTAAAAAAGAATATATTGAATATTATCAATAATTACGGACAACTTATCTCCCACTTTTAATTATATTTAGGATAAATATGACTAACTCCCCCTTAGGTTATGTTTCCCTCTTTAGAGGCTTTATTAAATTCTTCCTTCAAAATAAATTCTCCCCCTTTGTGATTTTCAAAAAAGAATGGAGAAGTAAAAGATGTACATATACGGTTAAATAAACATACATTTTAAAACAGAAGAAAGATATGCAATAAATTGCTTAAGAAAATTTTATAAATAATGTTTTGATTACAACAAAACATAGGAATGTAAAAAAATCATCCATCCTTCTTCTTCTCAGACAACATTTTCTTTATCAAAGCTTTAAGTTTCTTCACTTCCGTATGATCTTCTTTAAGAATCTTCTTCAAGATATCTAGATCCTGATACTTCTTTTCTAAGGATAATATCCTTTCTTCTTGAGATTTGATTATATCATCTTGATTATTAATTATCTCTTCTTGAGTAGCCACCTTTTTCACTAATTTGGCCCTGACTTTCTTCCACTTCTTATAGACTGGGCAGTGAAATTGTGTTGGCTAACTTTCTTTGAAATGGATTCCTTGACATTTTTGAACTCAGATTCACAAGTATTGAATGTTCCATTTGTGGAATACATGAAGTCACTAAACTGCCTAAGCTCTTCATTGATGGTTTTGGTGTGGTTAAAGACTTTATTACAAGTCACCTTATGAGCTTTATAATTAATAAAAATATTACTAAAGTCCTCTTATTTCGTGAACACCATGTCCATGAGCATATTGGTAGATTTGGTCTTTTGAATCAGGGTCTCTTGCATCATTTGACTTCAAGAATCTATATTTGCAAGAACTGAAATATTACTTACCATCTTTCTTAGAGACAACATGACAAAGTCATGCTCAATGGAGGATGAGGATTCAGAATCTGAATCATCTTTTCCTTTCTCAACTCCTCTTGAAGTTAAAGAATCTTGTTTCTCTATCATTTTGGAAGAATTCTGTGGCATTTATTTTTTCACATGAGGAAACCAAAACACTCTTTCCTTTGATAGTTTTTCGAACTGGGGTTTGTTCATCTAATACTTGAATAACATTAAGATCTCTATTTTCATCTTGTTCCCCTTGGGACTCTTATTCTTAAGATCCTGCTTATCTTTATTCTTCCTGGATCTCTTCCCCTTCATCACTTTTATGTTCAACCTCTTCTTTCTCATCTTCTTCCACTTCAATCTCAACTAGTTCATCGGCTTCAAATTCAACTTCTTCTTCAATATATTGATATTTAGAAATGGATTTAGATGATGAACTTTAAAGAGTTCTAATGTAATCTTCCACTTCTATTAAAACATCATCATTGTCTTCTAGAAAATTCTGATCTTCCATTTCCTGAATAGGTTCTAATATTGAATTTTGTGGAATTTTTAATTTCCAGAGTGGAAACTGGTTTCTTATGAAAAACATGAGGTTCCAATACTTCTTGAGATTTATTCTCTATATATTTCAGTAAAGATTTACACACTTCAGATTCTGATGATTTCTTCTACAATATCTTCTCCTTCTTTTATTTCTCTAGATTCTTATCTTGCTTTATTAGGCCTTAGCCTCTGTAAGAATTAATCCAACGGAAGGATCACCTTCCTTTCTAGTCGCTACCATCTCTATCCAATTTGCAATCATTGCATCTGAATTGGCTTTTTTCTTCTCTACAAGAAGGAGGTGTTGATACCTAAACATCAAGAACCATTGCTGGTAAGCTTGGTTCGTCATGTTTCCTTTCATTAGGTACTGATTTTTAAGATTCTGGAACATCAACCTTGTTCTGGACATCATTTTTTTTAAAGATTGGGATTCTCGTAAAAAATCTACCTTCATTCTCCAAAATGTATCATCGCTGAGAAAAAAAATCTTAAACAGCTTAGAGACTAATCGACAAGGGACATTCAGCTCTTGAAGGCACATAACAATTATTCATGAGATAGTTTCCACATACATAAGAATCTAAGAACTGTTGGTTCCACCTATTACTGCTTGGATGGTGATAATGATATACTTAATCAAGTTAATCATCCTTACATTGACAATAAAGTATAACAGAAAGATATCGCATATCTTTCGAGAGTCCTTATCCCTTTTCTAGGGAATAAGAAAACCTTGCATCCATAGGGCTACAAGTTTTTTATTTGATGTAAGCTTTTTAATCTTCGGATTCTTAACATACTTAAGACCAAGGTAATCCAGAGCCTTGTATTTTTCAAAAGAACCTTACTTTGAGGGAAGTCTGTGAGAGCACAAAATAGTCTCTCCTTCATGCGATATGTTGAGAACATTTGTTGCCTTTTTATAAGGAACTGTATAAGAATTGTCATATAATTTTAACTTGAACATATCCTTGCCATCCTTTTGAAAGAAAGTAACATATTCATAGAATTGTATGACTAAATTAGGGTAAACCGAATCCTGAGATTTCTCCTTAGCCACACATAAACATTCCAATCTGTTAATACTTATGACCTTAGAAATGTGGGAGTCATACTTTGAAAATAAGTTAGGGCATTCTAGTCTTTCCCTGAAGATCGAACAATAATTTATTTCATTGCTAATCGATATTTGATCTACTGATGATTCGAGAGACATTCTGAGTGTATAAAACTACGAAATCGGACTGTAAACTTTAAAGGTAAAACAAATGTGGCACAAACATCAGGGAAGTTGAAGTGGAATTCAACAAATGAAGCACCCCTTATAAAGACATATCTATGAATTTTCAACTCCCATAAGATAATCGAATGGCTGAAAATAACCTGATCTAATCTGATGGTTGAGGATGATTGTATAAAATCTAAATCTTGAAATTTTGAGGTAAGATAAACAATGAATTGAAAATCTTGAAATACAAAAAATTAAAACCTAAAATTAGAAAGAGAAGAGTAAGAAAATTTATTTTTTGGAATACTCTAAATAATTTATCAGTATTATAAATATTCTCTTGGAAGTTTTATAAAAAGTGAAATTTTATTCTAGGAATTTCAATTCCAACAATTTCAATTTCGAGAATTTCAATTCACAGAATTTTAATTTGGAGAATTTCAATTCTGAGAATTTCAATTTTGAGAATTTCAATTCCAAGAATTTCCATTCTGAACCGAAAGCTAACATGCATTTTCTTATAAAAGGTTGAGATTTTAAAAAAAAAATAATGAAAGAATAAGAAGGAAAAACAAAAAAGAATATGTACTCCTCCAGAAATAAAGATTGAATTAATATAAGGAGATGATTGAAACAAAAAGTATTTATGAATGATTAACTTATAGTGATCATTCTTAGCTTCTGTTTAATGTATTCAAATCTATTAGAAGGTAATGGTTTTGTAAAAATATCAGCATGTTGTTCTTCCATTCTGATGAATTGAAGAATTATATCTCCTTTAAGTTCGTGATCCCTAAGAAAGTGATGTCTAATATCTATGTGCTTTTCATGGGAGTGATGTTTAGAGTTTTTACATAGGGAAATTATGATTTTGTTATCACACATTTTTTTAGTTTTAGTAAAACTCATACCATAGTCTGTGAGTGTGTGTTGCATCCACAACACTTGAGAACAACAACTTCCAGCTACTATATATTCAGCTTCTATAGTGAAAAGTGCAACCGAATGTTGTTTCTTTCAAGAAAAAGAAACTAATGAATCTCCTATGAAATGAAAAGTTCTGTATGTACTTTTTTTATCCATTTTATAACCACCAAAGTCATTATCCAAAAAACATTTACGTTCAAAATCATTTCCATAAGAATTAAATTGTCCAAAATCTAATGTACCATTAAATACTGAAAAATTATTTTTACGGACTTTAAATGAGATTATTTAGGATTTTATTGGTATCTTTCATATAAGCATACTAGAAACATTAAGTCAGGTCAATTAGTGATTAATTAAAGTAAACTTCTTATCATTCCTCTATAAGATGTTTGATCCATAGGTTTTCCTACTTCATCAATATCAAGAGTATTAGAATTTCTGATAGGAGTACTTATATTCATAGTGTTATCATATCAAAAATTCTTAAGAATATATTTTATTTACTTATGTTGGGATATGTATGTTTCTTCTGGTTTTTGAGAAATTTTAAAACCAAGAAAAAATGTTAAGTCACCCATCATACTCATCTAAAACTCAGATTTCATAAGATTCTCCAAGGAATCAGTTAAGGTTTGTTGAGTTGATCTAAAGATGATTTCATAAACATAAATTTGAAAAATCAAAACCTTTTTATGACTTTCATAATGAAAAGGGTTGGATCAATGGTTCCATTAACATAGTTATTTTGAAGCAAAAATCCTAAAAGTCTATCATACCAAGCTCTAGGGTCTTGTTTAAGTCCATATAAAGTTTGGAATGTATGTAAACACATTTAGGATATTTTTAATCTTCAAAACCAAGTGTTTTATCTACATAAACCTCCTCTTGTAAATAACCGTTCAGGAAAGGAAACTTCATATACCTTTGATAATGTTCGAAATTAAAGAATGCTGCAAAGGATAAAAGAATACAGATAGATTCAAGTCTTACTACAGGAGCATAGGTTTCATCATAGTTTACGCCTTCTCGTTCATTATATCCTTTAGAAACTAATATTTCCTTATTTCTAAAAATAATCCCATTTTCATCACATTTATTTCTAAAAACCCATTTTACTCCAATAACAAAACATTCCTTAGGTTTTTCAACCAAGGTCCAAACTTGATTCCTTAAGAATTCATTGAGTTCATTTTGCATGACCTTTATCCAATCTTTATCACCCAAGGATTCTTCAAAAGTATTTGGTTCAAATTGAGAAAGAAAAGCAACATGTTCCACTTCATTCCTTAAATAACTTCTAGTTCTTACTGGTTGATTAAAATTACCAATGATATCATCACTAGGATGATTCCTAAGTTACAACTAACTTGGGTTTTGAAAAACATGTTCATCAACATAGGGTAGAAAATCATCATGAGTAAATGTCTCATAAATGTTTTCTTGAACATTTTCCTTAACTAAAGGATCTTCTATCAAATGTTGGTGATTGTTCGTAGAAAATATATTTGAAATAAGTTCAAGTTGTTTGAAAACAAAAGGATCAGTTTCATCGAATTTGACCTGTACTGTTTCTTCCATTGTGCAATTTTTTTTATTAAAAACTCAATATGCCTTAGATTTAGTAGAGTATCCTAAGAAAATTCCTTCATCAGGTTTGGGAGAAAATTTATGTAAGTTATCTTTAGTATTTAAGATGAATACTTTGCAACCAAAACATTAAAGTAAGAAACTTTTTTTGTCGGCCAATCCATAACTCATAAGATGTTTTATTAAGAAATTGTATTATTAAAACTCAATTTATAGTATAATAAGCAGTACTTACAGATTAAGCCAAAAACTGTTTAGCTATAGAATATTCATTCAATGTGGTTCAAGTCATCTCTTGGAGAATATGATTTCTTCTCTAAACAACACCATTTTGTTGGGATGTTCTTGGAGCTGAAAAGTTGTCATTAATACCTTTCTTAATAAAAAAATTGTCAAAATCCAAATTTTCAAATTCTCCACTGTGATCACTATGAATAGTTATCAACGGTAGATTTTTCTTGTTTTTAACTTGAGCTCTAAAGTTTTTGAAATAAGGAAAGGCTTCATATTTCATTGCACGAAAATAGAAGCATGTAAATCTAGTGTAGTCATTAACTAAGACAAACACATAGTATTTTCTTCCAATACTTCAAGTTAGTGTTGGACCAAATAATTCCATGTGCACTAACTATAAGTCATTAGAAGTTGTGACTTCACTTTTAGATTAAAATCTAGATTTATGTTTCTTTTCATATTGACAAGGGTCAAAAACTTATGAAGAATCAAACCTATGTTCTAGTAGATCCTTAACAAGTTCTTTCTTAGAAAGATTACTAAGATTACTTAAGTTACAGTGTCCTATTATTCTATGTAAAATCCATGATATATCTTCAAATGCACTATGGAAAGGTAGATCTTTACGTCTATGTTCTTCTAGGTCTAAGGTGTACACATTCTCATGCTGATGGGAATAGAGAATAAACTCATCCTTGGAATTGTGAACAATACATTTATCATTTGTAAAATTCACAAGGTAACCTACATCACATAATTTTCTTATGCTAATGAGGTTGTTCTTAAGGCCTTTTACAAAAAAACTTTTGAAATAATAGATTTACCAAGAAGAAGAATGTTTCCTATACCAATAATTTCTCCTTGAGAGTTGTCCCCAAAAGTTACTTTTCCACCTTTAGCCTTTAAAATATTTTTGAAATAGTCTATTTTACAAGTCATGTTCCTATAGCATCCACTATCCATGTACCATATTTTTTTGGTACTTCCTTCATTATACTTAAAAATAAAGGGTTAGGTTGTTGGAATCTAAACATGCTTGGATCTGGAATTGTTAAATAATAAACCCTTGGGAATTTACATTTGTTTAGAAAAGTGGGCTTTATGAAACCCAAGGGATTAAATATTATTTAAAGAATAGTTCTTCTTCTAATTCTGACCACTTTGATATTTAGTTCAAAAGAAAGATCTTGGAGGAACAAAATAATTGTTTCTGAAAATTGGTTTTTCATGAGAATAACCTAATCCTTGATTATTACCATGAGGTCAGATCCGAGAATACATCTTATCAAATTTTTCTTAGCAGAAGTAAAATTTGAAAGAAGTTTCATTAAGGAAAATATTTTATATTTTATTCTCAAGACTAAATTCTTATCCTCTATATTTATATATTTAGAGTTTAGTTTATCCTCTAAATAATGTTTTTCTAAAAACATATTTTTAAGATCCTTAGAAAGTTTATCCTTATCAGAATTAACTTCCTTAAGAGTCAAAGAATGATTTTATAAAACAACATTTTTCTTATCATGATCATTGGTAAGATCTGAAATTTCATTAGTTAGAATAAATTCTATAGATTTTTCTTTTTCAAGATTCTTATAAACTTTACAATTTCTTATCTCAAGAAACTTAGAAAATCTATGAAACTTCCTCATAGGAAGGAAAATCATTTTTCTTATATGATGAAGTGGATTCTTCATTTGAAGAAATCATGTTATCCGAAAAATTTTCACATAACAACATATTGGATAAGGATTCAGCAGTTTGTACCTTAGCCGTAAAACAACGATTTTAAAATGGAGCTCAGGCTATTAAACCAATATTATTTTCCTCAAGAGATTAACATTCTAAAGAATCATCAGAATAATCTCCACCACATTCACTCCAAGTTTCATTGGATTTCAATAATTTCTTATGCTTTGATCTTTATAACTTCTTATTGTTCAATTCAGAGTTCATGTCCTTTTTCTATCTATTTTTAAGAAAGGGATAATTAGGTCTAATATGACCAGTTATTATACATTCATAGAATTTCACTTATACATCATTCATACCTTTTCGATATTTTTAATGTCCTATAAATTCCGTATAATTTTTTTTAATTATATGGAATTATTTTGAGATCGTGAAATCTGATGGCGCATGATTCCGAGGCCCGGAGTGCCTAGAATTTTCTATTTAAGTTTTTCTAAACATTAAATAGTGTGCATAAGTATTTTTCCTAAAAAAATAGAATAACTCTTAAATGGTAACTCATATCAAAAATATGAGGGCACCGTTGCGTTCAAGATGGTGAGTTTACCCCAAGCATGACTTAATCTTAGTCGGCATGGGCCTCCAATGAGAAAACCCACAAATGGAATAACCATAAATAAAATAATTAAATAAATTATTTTATTTGTCAAGTGCTTATAAATCACAAATGGTATCTCGGATTGAAAATCCAAGAGCAACGCTGGACTCATGGGGGAATGATTTATTTAAGTAGATACTAACTTTGGCTGGCGCGGGCCACCAGTGAAAGTTAGTTTTTGGCTGTAAATAAAATACTTAAGTGAAAATATTGTTTTTTAAAATCCATATATTTTAAACGGTAACTCGGATTGGAAATCCAAGAGTACCATTGGGTACGTTCAGTAAACGCACGAGTGGAATTTGGTAAGTTTTGAGCCAGTACTCAGAATTGAAATATGAAAACACCGTTGAACTCACAGCACTGATATATGCATAAGGAGACCTTCACCTCAACCGCAGTAGGTTGAGGGTGGAAATTAGGTTTTCAGATTTTCGTGGGAGAGTTAAAAAATAATAAAATAAAACAATAAACTTTTATTTTATTTATTTGAAACCACAAATTTTAATTCTGGTGTAGGGGAACACCCGAACATGAACTCCTCTCTTAATGTGAGATAACTCTTGAAATCCCCACAATTAATGAATAAAACATTATTTAATTAATTATGTAAGTAATATTAAAGGATAGGGGCTCCTCACCTCTCATGGGGGTTTGAGGTAATGTTGTTGGAAAAATCAATTTGGTGGAGAACTCTTGAAGGAAGAGATTTCTCCAACGAAGAAGATCCTCCAATGAAGAATGACCTCGGAATGAGGAATGGGGAACCAACGTTAGAGAAGCGTTGATGCATCATCTTCCTCCTCAAGCTACCTCAATCGGATGATTGAGGTAGGGGGTTTATTTTGAATTATGATAAATATCTATTTGTTGATCCCACATATTCTTGATTCTTAATGATGATGGCCAAACAAACACGGCCATCGATCTGCACATATACCATAATCTTTTTATTTCATTCTTCTTGCATTAATCATGCATTCTTCAACACCTAATATTTATTGGTGCTGGAAACATGTAGTTATTTTGAGCATGATATATGGATGTGAGCCCTCGATGCAAGGATCGCATATATGCGATCGTTTAATTTTGCGGGCTTGGAACAAAGCCGCAATGGCTCGCGGAAGGAGGCGTCCAAATATTTATTGTCACTGGAAATGCAATATTCTATTGATCGTGACATATGGATGTGGATCCCTCGACCCAAGGATCGTTAATATGTGATCATTTTATTTTTCGGGTTTAGAATGAAGACGTAGTGGGCCGCAGAAGGGGCAACGTGATGGTGCAATTTTGGAAAGTCTTTAAGGCGAAGCTCCCAAGCGGTGCAGTATCCAGGTGGACAGCGGGGTGCAATTTTTCTAGTGTGCATACAAGGTGGTGTGAGTAGGGCTGTTTTCATTGTAGAAGAAGCATGATCAATGATTTGGTGTTGAGAGTTTACATTGCTGAGCTTCTACAGTAGGGATTGAAGCTGGAAAGAAATCGTGAAAGAGGTTAATTGAAGAGAGAAAGTGTTGACAATAGATTAGTTATAAATTTAAAGCAATTAAAGATTAAATCCATTGAATAAGGGGATGGGCACCAAATTGGATAGGTGTAGGTTTGTGCATGGAATGTGAGAATTGAAGTAAATTAATTGCAAATAAAAATAATAATATAATAATGATATTATTATTTTTGGTTGTAAAACATTATTTCATCTGTAATCTATCCATGCGTCCTCGGTTTCACGAACCGTCAACGGTAGTTTGACATGGACTATGAGATGGAAATTATGAGTCCAATATTGGACGTCTTTTTCAGGTTTTTGGATCGGGTACCCGAAATTCTCAAATAATAATAATATATTATTATTATTAAATCTTCGACCCTCCATAACTTTTGGGTGTGACGTCCGATTGACTTACCGTATGTGGAAACATGATCATGTCATTAAGATGTTCTATTTAAGTCTAATATTGAATATTAAATTATGGTTTATGGCTTGGGTTCATGAAACACCCAATAATATTATTATTAATATTATTACGGGATATTGTATTTGACATATCTCCCGCATACGGTGTCGAAATGACGAACCGTCTATGGAACCGGAAACCTTGGATCATGACGGTCCATTTGGTATACCCCACTTAAGATTTGGATAAAGTTGGGATATGTTCAGGTTGGATCGAGCATGAATCTAACTGAGCCCTCAGGACTAAAAGGCTAATAACTTATAGATCGGGTGTCCGACTGACGCACCATCTGTTGAGTTGAGACACCTATGATGTGGCGGTCCTTTAGGATACTTTTTCGTGGGAATTTGTGCTAGTTGGAGTATCAACCAGTGGATTGAGGAGAGGACCCTTACAGAGATGAGAAAGCTTAGTGCGGGAACCCAGTAGCATGCTGTGATGTGAAGAAAGAATAGCGATCATGTGTGGGTCAGCACCGAGCGATCCTGAGTGGGTCAGCACCGAGCGATCCTGTGTGGGTCACCACCGAACAATCCTATGTGGGTCAGCACCAGGCGACCATGTGTGGGTTAGCACCTAACGACCCTTTGTGGGTCAGCACCCAGCGATCATGTGTGGGTCAGCACCGAGCGATCATGTGTGAGTCTGATGATGTACTAGGATCCTATGTGGGACTAAAGATATACTGACAATGTACTGGGATCTTGTGTGGGTCTGACGATGTACTGATGATGTACTAGGATCCTGTGTGGGTCTGATGATGTACTGACGTTGTACGAGGATCCTGTGTGGATCTGACGATGTACTAACATTGAGCTAGGATCATGTGTGGGTCTGACAATGTATTAGGATCCTGTGTGGGTCTGAGGATGTACTAGGATCCTGTGTGGGTCTGCAATTTGGGATCCTTCGTGGGTCTACCTCTTAACAAAGTAAGATTATTCAGTAGTTATATCTAATCATTATTACTACCGTACCTAATTTTTACCTGTTGTGAGCTAATTCCTTACTTTCGTGGTAATACCTTGGTGGTATTCTTTTGTGTGGTGTACCTATGTGGTACTTTCCTTTATGGCGATACTATGTGGTACTTACCTTCGTGGTGATACATTCATGGTATTCTTTTGTGTGGCATACCTGTATGGTACTTTCCTTCGTGGTGATACCTTGGTGTTATTCTTATTCATGGAATACTTGTGTGGTACTTTCCTTCGTGGTGATACTTTGTGGTACTTACCTTTGTGGTGTTACCTTCATGGTATTCATTACTTCATGAAACAGTTTATCTTTGCCTAAGGAGTTGGGCCTTTAGTTTCCTCATGAATGAGATGGATAATATTTGATAACTTAGGTTTATGTATGGGCATATACCTAAGTAGGGTTTTCACTGGTTTACGTGTTTTGTAGTTTATCCTTTGTGGACTTTGTGGGACTTTGAGGGTCTTAGGGTCCCTACTGAGTATCGTTATACTCACCCTTGCACGGGCTTCGCCCGAACCTTTTTTTGTTTGGTACAGAAGACGGATAGTGCTGATCTAGGCTGAGGGTACCAGGACTGGACGGTGCTCGAAGGTAGACCACTCGGTGTGTCGGTACATAGAGGAGATGGGCAGACATGGAGTGCTAAGGAGGTGATCTATACCTACCCTTCAGGTTGAAACCTCTGAGGATAACCTAGTAGATGTCTTCATCTTTCTCCAAATGTATTGAATTTCTAGTTGTACTTGTATCTTTACTGTTGGGCTTGTATTCCGACCCCTTTTTCTTTCATCACTTTTTTTGCTATACAGTTTACTTGTGTTCGTATCGTGTTGTTTGCTTGGTTGAGTGTGTTACAGGATATAAAATCAAGGCCTTCTCAGTTTTAGTGAATACGCCTTTCGGTGCTAGTCTCTAGCCCGTGGACTATGGATAGTGGGCTTGGGGTAGTCACGGAATGGGCCCCAGGGAACGGATTATGAAAAATTGGTATCAGAGGATTTCAGTTCTGAAGAAAAAGGACTCTGATCTTTTCTGTGAAGCAATGGTGTTAAGTGTAATGAGTGTGGTTTTCAGTTCAGGGAGTCTAGTGTTGGTGCAGCAGCCGACGTATCCATACACCAGGACCCTGATTTCTGATTTCCAACTCAGTACAGAGAAGCATGGATTGTGTGTGTTTTTGAGAAGTTTCTTGTGATTTCCATGAGTTATCTCACCAGGTATAACATAATGATCATGGTGCATCTGTTCCTCATCAGGATGCCATCACGTAGACATCCATCTAGGATTCCAGAGAGAGAGTACATGATGACAGCCCACCGAGTGACGAGGTACTGATGTAGGGCCCTATTACTATGTTGTCACCTTCAGGTGGTGTACTATCTACCCCATCACCCGGTGGGTAGTAGTTACAACCAGCCACACTGGTGGACGGTGCATGCTGATTGAACACATTGCATGAGTTTCAGCAGTAGAGGCCTCTGAGGTTTTGAGGTGAGATATATTCCCACACAACTGAGGGTCTTCTGGAGGTGGTTGCAAGAGTTTTCTGCCTAGTGTAGACACCAGTAGAGAAGATGGAGGTCTTAGTTACTAGTCTTTTTTAGTGAGTGACCATGAGGGTGGTCTGCATAGTGATGAGGCTTAGGTACGTGGACCTTTTCCTGATATAGTACCTTCAGGTATTCTTCAAGCTATATCATTACCTATTGGTTAGAAGTTACAACCAGTGGTACCATTAGAGGACACATGTAGGCTTAGTGCCTTACACGTGTATCAGCATTAGATACCCCTCAGGTTCTGAGGTGAGCCTAACTCACAGAGACTAAGGACTAGCTTTAGGAGGTTGATGAGAGTTCCCTAGAGCTTCTACAGCTTTAGCAGGATGACATGTCGGTGGCTGAGTATTAATCGAGGCATACCGACCATTCCTGGTACTCGATGAATACGATATGATCAGTTTTTAGGGCTCGGAATTCCAAGTGAGGTGTGTTTAAGGACATCCGAGCCAACACTTTTTCTCTATGCATTTATACTAATGTTAGGGTTCTAGAGAGAACCTTTTTGGTTGAATGTTATTTCACTGAGCGGATACAGCTAGTGAGTGTTAGCAGTGGGAAAGCAGGAAACTGGCGCCAGTCTCAAAGACTTGTTCGTATAAAAATGTTTCGGGAAAAAGAAGTGCTCGGGACAGATGAATATGCAGGGCAGTATATGTGGAAGCAGATCAAAGAGAGTAGCATGAGGTGTTGTACTTTTCGACATGTTACAACCCCCCCCCCCCATTTTTTGTGGACCCCACCAGGCTCAGGGAGCTGGAGGACAGGGTAAGGGAGTAGCTACATGTGGTCAAGGAGTGTGACCCTCATGTCTGGAGATACCTTTGGGAGGAGACTCGATAATGACACTTAAACCAAATGTGTGATCTAACCCTTGAGGAGAGAGTTTCAGTTGGAACATCTGGGTGGTAGCGTCGAGGCCTTACGACGTTAGTTTGGGTATGGAATAGACATCCACAGTTCATACTCATATTGACTGTATTAGGCGAAATGGTTGTGGTTTCTCTAAAACATGGGAATGGGGTTTTCCTTAGTTGGTGAAAAAGGAAACCCAGGCATCACGGGTTAAACTCATGCATAGGAGGGTGCAACCAATCACTCTTGAGTCGGCCAGCCTTACCCTCGTGGTAGTAAGAGTTTTCAGTTTTTGGTTCCCAATAGAGTGGCAAGAGTTTCTCCAGGACTATGACTTTGAGAAAATCTATACTCTTGGGAGGGGGAAAGTGGTATCAGATCCACTCATCAATAGATCTGGTATACAGCTGCTATGTGAGGTGACAGAGTAGCTAGCCGCTTTGCATATTTCCTTTGTGGAACGGGATGAAGCAGCTTTTCTTCAGTCTTTTACAGTCACTTCTCCACTTCTTCAACGAGTCAGGGAGGCACATCGTGGGGACGCTAACTACGAGGCTCGATGTGCTCAGATATCCACATGACAGACACCTAATGGATTTTCTGAAGGTGGGGAGCACATCATCCTCTTCATAGAATGTACCATGGTACTAGTAGCACTACAGAATGAGGTATTGAGGGATTTCTATACGGCCCCTCTGGCGATACATCCCGGTGTGGTGAAGATGTACCAGGACCTTCAGCGTCAGTACAGGGGGCCAGGGATGAAGAAAGAAGTGGAATATTTTCTATCACAATGCCTCACTTATTAGAAAGTGAAAACTACTCAGAGCTGGAAGAAGTCTTATGCCGATAAGAGTAGGGAGATCATGTCTTCATACGGGTCTCACCTCGATGAGGTTTGCGGAGATTTGGCCGAGGGGGCAAGTTATCACCAAGGTATATCGGTCCTTTTCTGATCCTTTAGAGGGTAGGCGAGGTGGAATACCTCTTGGATCTTTCACCACAGTTAGAGAGGGTGCACGACGTCTTCCACATATCCCAGCTAAGGGGATACATGCATGAACCATCTCACATTATCACCACATCGAGCTAGACATAGATGATGGGCGTCATTTACAGAGGTTCCATTGGAGATTGAGGATCGACATGAGAGATTCCTTCGTGGGTGATTGATACCTTTGGTGGGTGTACATTAGAAGCAAAGGAACCTCCAGGAGAGAACATGGGAGTTGGAGGCTTATGTTCGTGCTCATTACCCTCTTTTGGTTGTTTTTCCATTGTTGTGGCTTTCAGGGATGTAAATCCCTAAGGTGGGGAGAATGTAATGTTTCAAAAATTCTGTATAATTTTTTTAAAAATTATATGGAATTATTTTGAGACCGTTAAATCTGATGGTGTGTGATTTCGAGGCCCGGAGTTCCAGGAATGGTCCATCTAAGTTTTTCTAAACATTTAATAGGGCGAGTAATCAGTTTTCTAGAAAAATTGTAATAACTCTTAAATGGTAACTCGGATTAGAAATATGAGGGCACCTTTGTGTTCAGGATGGCAGGTTTACCCTAAGCGCGACTTAATTTTAGTCAGCTTGGGCATCCTATGAGAAAACCCAAAATGGCATAACCATAAATAAAATACTTAAATAAATTATTTTATATTTCAAATGATTATAACTAAAAACCGGTAGCTCATATTGAAAATTTAAGAGAAACGCTGAACTCGTGAGGGCATGCTTTATTTAAGAAGATTCTAACTTTATCCGGCACCGGCCACCAGTGAAAGTTAGTTTTTTTCTGTAAATAAAATAATTAAGTGACAATTATTTTATTTTAAAATCCATAACTATTAAATGGTAACTCGAATTGGAAATTCAAGAGTACCATTGGTTTTGTTTGGGCATGTTTCACTTGGGAAGATCCTATCCTTGACCAGCGCGGGTCGAGGGTGACTATTAATAATTTTCTGAACTTTTTTTTGGGTACGTTATGTAAACACTAGAGCGGCATTTTGTAACTTTTGAACTGGTACTCAAAATTGAAATTTGAGGGCACCGTTGAACTCGCAGTGCCGATATTCACTTAAAAAGACCTTCACCTCAACCACAGTAGGACGAGGGTGGAAGTTAATTTTTTGGATTTTTGTGGGAGAGTTAAAAAATAATATAATAAAACAATCAACGTTTATTTTATTTATTTGAAACCACCCATTTGAATTTTGGTGGAGGGGACCACCCGAACATGAACTCCTCTCTTAATGTGAGAAAAATCATGAAATTCCCCTAATTAATGAACCCAACATTAATTGAATAATTAGTTAATTAAGCTTGAAGGAGAGGGGATCCTCACCTCTCGTGGGGGGTTTATGGAAAGTTTTTGGAAAATCAATTTGGTGGAGAACTCTCGAAGGAAGATCTTTCTCCAACGAAGAAGATCCTCCAACAAAGAACAACCTCTGAATGAGGAACAAGGAACCAACATTTTAAATGCACCGACGCATCATCTTCCTCCTCATGCTACCTCCAATGGACGATTGAGGCAGGGGTTTATTTTAAAGTATGATAAATATCTATTTATTGATTCCCCATATTCTTGATTCTTAATGATGATGGCCAAACAAACACGGCCATCAATCCGCACGTATACCATGATCTTTTTATTTTGTTCTTCATGTGTTCTTCGTGCGTTCATCAAGGCCTACTATTTATTGGTGCTGGATACAAGGAGTTTTGCTGAGCATGATATGTGGATACAAATCCCTCAATTCAAGGATCGAAAATATGTGATCGTTTAATTTTTGGGATTGGAATAAAGCTGCAATGGCTCGCAGAAGGAAGCAGCCAAATATTTAATGGCACTGGAAACACAATATTCTGTTGAGTGCGACATATAGATGCGGAGCCCTCAACCTAAGGATCGCGAATGTGTGATCATTTTATTTTTCAGTTTAGAATAAAGATGCAGTGGGCCATGGAAGGGGAAACGTGATGATGCGATTTTAGTGAGTCTTCAGGGCGCGGCTCCTGAGTGGTGCGGTGGCTAGGTGGACTGCGGGGTGCAGTTTTTGCAGTGCACATATAGGGAGCTACGGGTAGGTTCATGTTCATTGCAACAAAAGCGTGATCGACGGCTAGGAGTTGAGAGTTTACATTGCTGAGGGTGTGCAGCAGGGCTTGAGGCTGGAAAGAAATTGTAAAAGAGGTTAATTGAAGAGAGAAAGTGTTGATAATAGATAAGTTAAAAATTTAAAGCAATTAAAGATGAAATTCATTGATTAAGGGGATGCACACCAAATTGAAGTGGTGTGGTTTTGTGCGTTGAATTTGAGAATTGAAGTAAATGAATTATAAATAATAATAACATTATAATAATAATGATATTGTTATTTTTGGTTGTAAAACCATATTTCATCCGTAACTTATCTGTGCGACCTTAGTTTCACGAACTGTCAGTGGCAGTGTGACCTTGACTTCAAGTCAGAAATTATGAGTCCAATACTGGATGTCTTTTTCAGGTTTTTGTATTGGGTACCCGAAATGCTCAAATAATAATATTATATTATTATTATTAAATCTTCGACCGTCCATAACTCATGTGTGTGACGTCCGACTGACTTACCATCTATGGAGAAGTGATCCTATCATTAAGATGGTCGATTTAAGTCTAATGTTGAATATTAAATTCTGGTTCATGGCTCAAGTTTAGGAAACACCCAATAATATTATTATTATTATTTCGGGATCTTATATTTGACATATCTCCCCCATATGGTGTCGAAATGACGAACCGTCTATGGCACCAGAAACCATGGATCGAGATGGTACCTTTAGAATACCATACATGATATTTGGATAATTTTGGGATATGGTCGGGTTGGATAGAGCACGAATCTAATCGGGCCCTTGGGACTAAAAGGATAATAACTTACAGACCATGCATCTGATTGATGCATCATCTGTTGTGTTGAGACCCCAATGATGTGGTTGTCCTTTGGGATATTTTTTCATGGGACTTTTTGGATGTTGAAGTATCGACCATTGGATTGAGGAGTGGACCCTTCCAAATACGAGAAAGCTTAGTGCGAGAAACCAGTAGCTGGCTTTAACATGAAGAATGAATAGCGATCCTATGTGGGTCAGCACCGAGCGATCCTGAGTGGGTCAGCCCCAAGAGATCCTGTGTGGGTCAGCACCGAGCGATCCTGTGTGGGCTATCACCAAGAGATCCTATGTGGGTCGACACCTAGTGACCCTATGTGGTTCAGTATCGAGCGATCTTGTGTGGGTCAGCATCGAGTGATCCTGTGTGGGTCTGATGATGTACTAGGATCATGTGTGGGTCCGATGATGTAATGATGATGTACTATGATCATTTGTGGGTCTGACAATGTACTGACGTTATACTAGGATCATGTGTGGGTCTGACGATGTACTAACATTGAACTACGATCCTGTGTGGGACGAACGGTGTAGTAGGATCATGTATGGGTCTGACGATGTACTAGGATCCTGTGTGGGTCTGCAATTTGGGACCCTTTGTGGGTATACCTCTTAACAAAGTAAGATGATTCAGAAGTTACATCTAATAATCATTACTACCGTGCCCAAGTTATACCTGGTGTGAGATGAGTCCTTAATTTAATGGTAATACCTTGGTGGTATTATTCTGGGTGGTGTACCTGTGTGGTATGTACCTTCGTGGTGATACTTTGTGGTACTACCCTTCATGGTGATACATTTTTGGTATTCTTATGTGTGGCATACTTTTGTGGTACTTTCCTTCGTGGTGATACCTTGGAGGTATTCTTCTATGTGGCGTACCTGTGTGGTACTTTCCTTCATGGTGATACATTGTGGTACTTACCTTTATAGTTTTACATTCGTGGTATTCATTCCTTCGTGAAACAGTTGAGCTTTGGCTAAGGAGTTGGGCCTTTTGTTTCCTCATGAATGAGATGGGTAATATTTGATAACATAAGTATATGTATGGGAATATACCTAAGTAGGGTTGTCCCTTGTTTACATGCTTTATAGTTTTTTCTTTGTGTATTTTGTGAGACGTTGAGGGTCTCGGGGTCCCTACTGAGTATCATTATACTCACCCCTGCATGGGCTTCACCCGCACCTGGTTATATTTGGTGAAGACGATGGATAGCGCTGATTGAGGCTGAGGGTACCAGGATTGGATGGTGCCCAGAGGTAGACCATTCAGCATGTCGATACGCAGAGGAGACGGACAAATGTGGAGTGCTGAGGAGGCGATATGTACCTACCCTTAAAGTAGGAACCTCAGAGGATGACCCAGTAGTTGTCTTCCTCTTTCTCTATTTATATTGTATTTCCAGTTCTACTTGTACCTTTTCTATTGGTCTTAAATTCTGGACCCTTTTTCTTTCAGCACTCTTTTTGGTATACAGTTTACTTGTTTTCATATATTGTTCTGTGCTTGGTTGAGTGTCTTACAGGATATAAAGGCAATGCCTTCCCGGTTTTGGGGAATATGCCTTTCGGTGCTAGTCGCCAGCCCCTGGCCTATGGAAGGCGGGCTTGGGGTAGTCACGGCATGGGCCCTAGGGTAGGGGTTGTGATAATATTTCTTCTTATATTTATATTGAAATTTCTTCTATCCAACAATCTTGTTCATTCTCCGAGAAATATTTTTTATCTCATTTCTTAAAGCTTTACTTTCACTAGATTCAGATTGAATAACAACCTTCTTAGATTTAGATCTTGTAACTCTCTCAGGAGTCTTGGTTTTCATATGATTTTATGTAGTTGTAAAAGCAACACCTCCATTTCCATTCTTCTTTTTAATATTATCAGCATCTCTCTTCATTCTAGTTTTATGTTGAAGAAGAGTTCCAAATAGCTCATCAAGTGAAATCTGAGTAACTTTCATATTATCATTTATAGTTGTCCTCTTGGATTCCCATTCATTGGGCATGATGTCTATAATCTTATCTATAAGAATCTCATCATCTAAACCTTTCTATCCTATTGATTATAAGCTATTTAAGATAGTCATGAATCTTTGTTGTACCTTTCATATGGGTTCTCCATAAGAAAAATAGAAACCATGATATTCAGCTCCGAGCATGGCTCTTCTAGTATCAATTAATTTAGATGTACCAAAGTGGGTTAATTTAAACTTCTTCCAAATTCTATTTTTCAACTTCACAAGATGAAATTTTCCTATATATATTTCAAGTCATAGAACGATAAAAAGTATTATATAACTTAAAGATCAGCTGGTATTGCACTTTTTCTAGATTATTAAAGGTTCTATGTTCTTTATCAAGAATATTATAATCCATAGTTAACATAATGTAGTATTCTACATTTGTGTTTATCGTGATGGTCTTCATTCTGTCTCTTTGGTACTCATAGTCATTTCTATGGAAAATCAGTGGTCTAGTAGTATTGAGATTGTCCAGTGATCCAACATGAATTCCTAACATACATAAAAGAAGATTTCCTTCCACAAAACATGTTAGAAGTAAAATTTTGTAAAAAAGGATTAAATAATATGAAGGGGTTAAGAATAATTAAATATAAGGCAAGAAATCTTATATCTGAATATAATTATTTTAGATACCTCCACTGATTCCAATTGTAGGATCAAATATGTATAATGAGATGATTAAATACAAGAGGGGGTGAATTGTATACTTTAAAAATTCCTTTGGAACCTTTAATGTTGTTATTAAACTTTCTTAAAGAATTTTTCATAACCTTAATGAATTTTGTTTCTTAAAGTTAGCTTTTAACTTCAACAAAACATAGATTAACAATGTTAAAATAATTCACAAACCCTCTTAAAGAAAACTTTTATTAAACATTATAACCTTATGATAAATACTTATGAAATATTTTCTTAAAGGAAAGATTATACCATAAAGGATGTAGAATCTTTAATATAATCAGAGTAATGGAATTAGAAATTATAAGAAAGTTATACTTTCAAACTTTAACCAAGTTAAAATAGAATATGAATAAAAAAACATGAAATAAAAAACAAGTAACAATAATATTCTTTTAACCCAGAGACAAGGGTATCCAACAACCTTGGATAAAAGTTCCTTGATTTATATTTTCAAGAAAGTTTGTCTTACTCAAACCCAAGCCTTCAATCCAAATATCGATATCTGTCTTGTTATCCCCACAAGCCCTCGATTTTTAAGGAAATCAGAACCTCTATCTTCCAAACCTAGAAGCCCACGATCAACATGATTGGAGTCTACACAAATCATTTCTGAACAAGTTGTTCACGCCTGAACAAGTTGTTCATGACAACCGCACAAATCACTAAGAGTCGTAAGATCCTCTCTCTCTAGAAATCACTTCCCGATATTTGATCTCTTTTCTATTCATTGTTCATCATTGAAGTTCAATATTTTTATTATCTCACCTGGCTCATTAAAATGAACTCATATTTATAGGAAAAACTTCTCAATGGTCAGCTTCACTCCAATAGTCATATTTTCCATAAATTTCTAAGGGACCTGGACACCTGTCAAATAGTCAACGGTTAGTTTGTAACATATTGTATGACATTGTTTCATGTATAAGAAATGATGTTATGTTTAAGGTAAATGTTATGTATAAGAAAAATTATAATATGATAATATTGGAATGATATGTTAATAAATTCTAACAATATCAAGAAAAATGATTTATAAGAAAATGCAAATCGTATTGAGAAACGATATCATTATCTTTGTGTATCGGTACCATAAAATCGGTATGACATTTGTATCAGAATTGGTATCATGAAAACAGTATGAAATCTATACCAAAATCGGTATCATGAAAATGGAATGACATTTTTATCATTATCGGTATCATAAAAACAGCAGGACATTTGTACCAATATCGGTATAATAAAAAATGGTATGACATTTTTAACATAATGAGAAATATGTAAGTAAATGTAATGACAGATTGATAATCCAATGTAATGACAAATTTGTAAGTATAATAGAATGAAAATTCTGTAAATATAATAGAATGAGATTTATGTAGTTAAATGTATTGAGAATTCTACAAGTAAACATAATGAGAATTTTTTATGAAAACGTAGTGAGAATTTTGTAAGCATAACAGCATGAGAATTCTGTAAGTATAACGGAATAACAAATTATGAAATTAAGAAAAATTGTTTCTGATTTTCAAAACATAAAACCATAAGGAATTGAGAAGTCATAAGATAACCTTATTAACTCAATAGTCCATGGTATGGTTTGGAAATAATACAATATCGCACAATCAAAAGAGAAACAATCCATTGATGTGGAATACAGTGAGTATGATATTTCATTCTACTCAAGTAGAACTATAAAAACAATATAATAGTGTGTGTGGACCCTCTAAAACAAATGGGGTAATACAATTCTTTTGTAACAACACATGCTACATATAATTCATTTAGAATATCTACAAATGTATTATTTAAAAAAATGAATTTCTTACCCAGAAGCATGGAAGAAATTCAAGTACCTTGATATAGAATTTAGTCTGATTACACAGTTTGATCTTCCAATATGATCTTCAGATATGATTTCCCAATATAATACATATGACTGTATGAATACTATCATGAAAATGTATAATACCTTCTTCCTCTATCAAAAAATAAAAATAAAAAACCCAATCTGATTATCCATCCCGATATGACGACCATCTGAATACGATGACAAGCAGAACATGATAAACTGATGAATAAGTTGATCACTAAATTGGATGATAATATGAATATTTTGTGATATTTTATCTTATACATTCTCTTATATCCATTGAAACTTTATTAACACAACACAATACAAAAACATATTTTTACCCCTTAAACATTAGAGCCTCCTTCTCTACTCTCATAAATAGTACTTCAATAAATAAAAGTACAGAGTACTTTCTCCTTTTTTAGGTGACCCAAGATTGTTGTTGGTAGGGATCTGAAATTGTTTCCCAGTCTACCAAATTTAATTAATTTACATGATTCCTTGAATTTTGGGTCCCTCTCTAACTTCTTCAACGCTTCTCAATTCTTATAGAATCTTCTTTCAAAAATTCAGTTCTCCTTCAGAATTTCTTTTCAATAACCATTATGATTTTGATTCTAATACTATTTATATTTTTTATGATTTCTTCATTACGATGGTTTGAACAAGATAAATAGAAATGTATGAATAAATATACATCTTTCTTATTTTTTACAAAATCTATTTTGATTAATCATTATGATTCTCTGAACCTATTGAATAATAAAAACATATTCTTCAAAATTCTAACTACCACTCGAAAACACATCCATCTATTTCCTTCCTCTCTTATCTTTACCCACATTAATGACATGTTTCAATCACATCTACTTATTATTATCTTTAGAAGAAATAATTATAAATAATTATAATATGATATATATTGAACCAATTGGAAAACAAAACAATTGAAAAAGGTAAGTGTTCATCTTTCTCTTATGAATATGATACCTTAGACTTCACCTAAACATAAAATTCAGCCTCTAGTGAATACGATGAAATAGTTTCAGTAGATTCTACTTCATCAACTTTCTTTCATCACAAACTTCTATAGCTATCATGACTTCCTTCATGACATGGAATACATTTAGGACCAGCTTTAACATCCTTTGAATTATAAGGAAATGTATTGAAACTTTCCAAAAATCTACTGACCAATTTTATTTCCAACTAATCATGAATATGATATACACGATTATGATTAGAATGATTTTGTTTAATCTTAATATGACCTCCAACATATATTCCCTTTCAATTTTGATATGATCAATCTGAATATGATTTGATGAATCTCATTCACTCCCCCTTTCTTTTACTATGATTTCGTCACATTTTTACCAAATAAATTGTGATTTATAAGCACTCCAAGATTATCAAATCATTTTCATATTTAAATCATAGTCATTCAGACTCTGATTATCCTCTAATATGATCAAACCATTCAAGCAAGATTCAAAGTAAATATGAAAACCATTTTCTTCCCACAATATTATTTCTCAATATGATTGACCTTTTCAAGCAATGTGAGTCTGATTTCCAAAATATGATGGTTAGTCGGATTAAAATACAAAGTTATGTCTTTTTAATTTCATCTCAAACATCCTTTATTCTTTCTTAAACATTCTTGAAAAAAAAGACCAAAAAATGATCATGTTCATTGTAAGGATGGCCATAACACATTATCACTAACTGATTACAGTATGTGTTTTCTATTAAGGGGGTCAACGAAACATTTTTACTTGATTATATAGATGCTTGTTTTCTATTGGAAACTCGATACCACTCTCTATCTTTTAGTTATAGATTACTTATAGAATTTTTTTCCTTTTTTGTAATGTTTTCCCTCTTTTCCCATTTGTCAAAAGAAGTTCTCTTTATTTCTATTTAATAAATATGTCGTGACCCTCAACCTATTAAAAACGAGTCCTAAAGCTCTTAGGGACTACATTAATACCCTAAAAATTTATTTAATCTCACATGATCTATGATTCTGGGAAAATTTTAGAGAAATTATTTATTATATCCCTTTCCCTTGATTATTTATTCAGTACATAGCGACAAAAAAAATTTAAGTCTTAGGACTGTATTTATATTTCCTTTAATCTATAACCTAATTCATTTACAATTTTTTTGAATCTTCATAATATTTTCAAAACCATCATTGATGACTATTTATATTTTGAGGGATCCCACTTATTAGTTATCCATACATTGCCTATGTTTTCTCATGCATATGCACCTCCAGTTTGGCATACCGACCAGAGGTGTTTATCCTCAAGAAAAAGGCCCCAGATAATTGTATGTTGTGATAATATAATGGTGGATTCTATCACCCAAGTGTAATTTTTGATAATCCCCATAATTTATGTCCCATATCATCATCCTCGATTCAAAATCATTGAGATGTGATTTACACAACTTATAATACAATAATTCAAGAGCATTTGATGTCCTCAACTTTTTTGCACCCATATATCATACTAATTATCAAGGTGAAGATGTTTTACCACATTATTGGGCATTTTTATAGTCCTTATCATGAAACCCTAAACCACATGATACATAGTCTGAGTTTTAGGACCATAAAAGAAATACCCCCTTTTAAAAGTATCTTATACAAAAAATCAACCCTCCATTCACATTTAGTTTCACTCAACCAAAATTGGATAGTTTTTCTCCTTTATACATTAACTATTAATCATGACTATAATCAATGTGGGACTTGGTATAAGCATTATGACCTTAAATTTCATGCATTTTTGTTAAATTTTTATGGGATTAGACTCTAGCACATGGTGGATGAAATCACAAGACGTTAAACTACTAGTGAATGAGATATAAAACTTTCCAAACTAAAAATTCATAAAGGGAATTCTAATCAAAATTAGTTTCTCGAGTCTCTATAAACTTTCTCTTTGGGGTAAAGGAAAAATTTATTACAAAAAATAAAAATTAAAAAATATTATAGTGTTCACCATGTGACCCAAGTAACAGTCGATCAATTCTCTTTAGATCCCTTGTGTTAAAGAAAAGGAAAGAGTAATCATGTAATTAATCATACCCTATATAATGTGTTTAATACATGAAAACATGAAATTTAGGGTAGATTAACCCACCGTTAATGTTTATATCCCATGACCCACTTCGTGTATTGAGAATTTTAACCCCTCAAAAATATTCATTTTCTTATGGTAACAAGTGTTTCCCCTCTATGGGACACCTCTTATCAGTAATTAATATATTCCACACATTGGATCCTTCATATATAACCCTAGATTGGAATATCAAATAGTTTAATTTTCACTTTATGAATAATATCCTTTTATTTTTATCACCTTGACATTATTGTAGTAGAATCCATCACCATAGTGTTATTCATGGGAATTCCCACCATATGGTCCATGTCCGATCACTCAGATTCAAAATCATTAAGTCGTGACTTACCTATTGTATGACTCAACCATTCATGTAGTTTCTATATCCTTAATATCATACCTTAATGCATTTTACACATTATGAAATGAAGTTTTTTTAATCTCATTTTAAAATTTGTTTATGGTCTTACATGTTTGATGACAAATGATATGTAATAGTGGTAAAACCTACATAAACTTAAACTGCTCAAGGAAATACATTTGGTACTCATCCGGAAAAAATCTATAAAGGGTAGTCTAATATAAATAAGATCATTTCCTCACTGGACACGCAACATGTAGGATCTAGGAAAAATCCATCAAATCAAAGAAGAAAATGGATGTTTTAGAGGGATTGATGTGGAACAATATTCTGCCTTTTCTATTTTGGTTGGGAGAGGTCCTGAAATGGTAGTATTCAGAATCTATGAGTTATGAGGTAGTTATAATGTAACCATCTAGGAAATTAATATTAGTTTATATCCATAAACAATGTCATAAAACAATTATTAACTCTTTTAACCACTAATAATATGTATTTTTTAACTATAATAGTAACTACTCATATCAAATTGACCCTTACTTGAGGAAAATTAGATATGGACTTCTATTGTATTTTACATTGGGAAGAAGACAATGTCACTCTCACCAATGTTGTATAAATAGAAAACATGTTGCGATTATTAATATGATGAGATGTAAACATTGGTAGACATCAAACAATTTGATAAAACATTGATTGTGTACCTGATTTCAGAGAAAAACGCTCTCCATATAATTCCACCATAATAATATCATCAGAAAAGGAATATTTTTTAAATTTAATGAGTCTCTAAGAGCACATTATCATGTTCAAAATCAAATTGAATAAGTTTTAATTTATTCACATCAAAGACTGAGCCTGATCTTAATTGGACTCTGATTGTTTCCACCCATACACAGACCATGTCCAGAGAAGGATATCCCATTTGAGATATTGAAGGTGTATCTTACTCATATTTAGAAAAATGGTCCCTTTTTCGGAACCTTATGAGAATAAATATAATTAAAAAATTTAGGGAAAAAATTTAGAAAATAAAATAAAATAAAATAAAAAAATAAAATTATTACATATTGACTCTGAATGAAGTAACTTAATTGATAACCTTAATCACATTCACTTGTCTTTTTTAAGTAAATACCTTCATAAAGAACTAGTGACCCAAGTTTGGGAGATGGAATTAGTAGAATCGGAATTTATCTTCCTGGTCTTTTCTAATTGAATACCTTTAGATGGAACTGTTGACTAAGGTTCTTGAGGTGGAATCAGTAGTAGCAATGGTGGAATGGCTTCTTGATCCACAATTATCTATTCCATGTGCTCTATTTGACTATGATATATTGGATCATCATCACCCTCACCATTATGTAAGACATATTTATATTTTTTTCTCAATGGATAGTGTACTTTAGAAATTATGGTTCAATGAATAACTCAATTCTCATAAAATATCGAAGTACATAAGATAATAAGGTTATTAATAACAAAAATTATTGTATGAATAATAATGAAATTGTTTTCACCTCTCCACTTGAGTTATAATAGTCTTTATTGTCCTCACCAGTTTTAATTATAATAGAAATTTTCATATATAAATCTTGGTTTTTATAATGAACATTTCCTTTAAAGGAGTCTATTTATTCATTGATATAATTAAAGAATTATTGGAGCCCTGGATTCTCTTACATGGATATTACATCATTTTTACGAATATTCACTACATTAAAAAAACGAATTCATGAGGACCATAATAGTTTAGTTCCTTCATAAACATGTAAAAATAAAATTCATTCATTGTTAAATATATTCAATTTCACCCTTAATGATCCTTACCCTTTGGTACTCTTCTCAAACATACCCTTCTTAAAACTATTATTCATAACATGGGGAAAGGAAACAAAACAATTGGTAAGAAAATATTCTTAATAAGGATTAACATAAGAGATATAAATCTATAATCATATTTAAGAATAGTATAAGCATAAGGGTATGTGATAATAAACTGAACTTGCGAGGTTTATACCCAACCTATCATAGATTATAAACACAAATCATGGAATATGGTATGGAAGATCCAAAAGACACAAATCATAAAGTAAACAAAGAACATGATCTGTGAGATCATAAAATTTGTATAAGACATTTATTATTTGAATACACACAAGTATATAAAATCTTATTTCAAGTATACCCACCAGTATATTCATAACATGTTAGGCTAGAGTTGACCTCCAGTATACCTGCTTGAGGACTGGGCTGACCACCCATGTACCCTCCTTTATAGGCTTGGTCTAACCACCGATGTACCCTCATTTACTAGCATGAGCTAACCACCCATGTAACCGAATATCTCATTGAACATTTAAATTTACCCAACACAATGGTGGGAGATATATTTCTCACCTGTTATATAATTAAAACCACATTTATGTTTTCCAGAAGATCAAAAACATTCATCATATCAAAACCCATGAAATAAAATGGGTATCCGAAAGATTTCATCATATCATAACCAATGGATAAGAGATATGTTAAATAATAATTTCCTCAAAGAATAACCCATGAATAGAATATGGTTATATAATAATTTTACCATGTTATATTCTGTGGAAGAGAAACAAGTTCATAAACATCATGTCATCAAAACATAAAACATTAAGAGAAAGAATATGAATGGTATCCTTGGATCACACACCCAGTAAATAATAAATTATATCAAATGATTTCATATTATATAGAGAATTATTTTGATATATGACTTGGAACATTTATTAAGGATAATAATCTATATTTGAGAATCAGTTTTAGAATACATTATTAAAATATTTTTCTCTGAAAACAATAGTGGAAAAAAAAAATCATTAAAAAATAATTTAAAAAAATTCTTGGAAAAAATATTCATTATTTTTTAAAAAAAATAAAAAGGTAAAACGTTTTTATTTTAAAATAACCTTGAAAACATATATAGTAATGTTTTAAAATCAGTTAAAATAATTTTAAAATTAAAATTTAAAACCCTTTTCTTTGAAAATAAACTTCAAAAAAATTAAAGGTAGATTTGAAAATTATTTAAAACTATTTATAAAACAATAATAATTTTGAAAATATTTTTCCATGAAAATGATCTTATAATTTCATTAAAAATTTTATTTTTTAAAAAAACATTATTTTGGAATAATAAATATTTCTAACCAAAACTTGAAATAAGGTCGTATTTTCCTAAAATAAATTCTTAATTTTATTAAGAACCAAAGAGTGGGAAAATGGTACCATTATAGGAATATATCATGAATAACTATAGGATAAGAAAATTAAATAGAAATTGTGAGATATAGGTCATTACATTTCAACATTTGACACTTAATCATAAATAATCCTGATTAATAATGAAATTGTAACATAAAATCTTTTCCAATTTTGTATCTTTGAATTATAATCCCCATGAAGGAATAAAATAAAACGGAATATAAAATATCATGAGGATAAATAAATTAATAATATTATATTTCAATGTGTCTTATGTACTCCTTGTAAATTAATATTGTTCCGTACATCTTAAAGATGGAAAATTGAGATAAAAGTATCTTATTGATTTGTTACCATTTTTAACTATAAACCACCAAGAAATTGTTATCGTAAAATGAATATGTAACTAAAAATAATTTAAATTACAAACATCATAAAATAGTTTCATGGGTAATATATATAACTCATAGATGAACATGGTGGTGAATATAGAATGTGTCTCGTAAAAGTATAAAAGTGAGATTAAAATCACATACTTCTTGAGTAAATTTGGAATCGTAATCCCCAAGAAGAAATAAAATAAATGGGAAAATTTATTATCATGAAATTATTTTTATTCATTATATATCATGTCATATGGAATTATATGCACCATAAAAATAAACGATTGGGAAATATGGAATAAATCTCTTAGAAATAAAAGTGATACTAGAAAACCTATTACCTTATGTCTTGACTTCCAACATACTCATTCAAAATTTCGGTATAATTAATATAATTTTATTATATATATTATAGAAAAAAGTTTTATATCATACCATATATTCTTTTTATAACTTTTTATTACCTTTTTATTAACAATTCCTTTTTAATTTTTTTTGAGTTATAATAGCTTTGTTTTTTTATATATGTTTTGACTTGTCATTTTTTTCCTTTAACTTCAATCATGGTTTTATCAAATAAATAATTAAAACCATGATATAAATATCATATATATTCAGTATATATGTATTTTTAATAATACATAATATTTATTAATAGGAACTGAAATACACATTTCATGGAGATTGTAGGTCGTGAGTATGCATGAACGTTGTTTCCATTTTCATATCATATTGAATGAAATAAAACTAAATGATTTATATATATATGTATTATCATTAATGTTAATGTTTTTATGTCATATTTGTTAATTTATATTATTAAATCCATCAAAAATACATTCCATGTAAAGAATGAATGAATCAAATCACTTTACGAGGCGGTAGTTTATCGTACACACAAATAATGTTATAATATTCCCAAAAAATGGATAAAATAATTTTATGCGTGATATAATATTTATAAAAGAATAATAACATCATTGATTTCATAAATATAATATGTTAATATTATTTCCAACATTATGACCAACCTTGAGAGGTGGTAATGGAAAAACGAACGTCATTAGTTCGTGAGGAGGTAGTTCACCATACACAAGAATGATGATTTTATAACCCCTTTGATCGATGTGTGTGTCGGATTATAGGTATTACTATAGAAATTAAACCATATTATTATATTTAAGATACTTATTTCTTTATATAATCATTATATAAAAATAATTTAATGGGTTTAAGGAATAAATAAAACAAAAATGTTAACTGATGGATGTCACCTCTTCTTTGAGTATCCCCTTTTGGTTTACACAAAAGGTCATATTTTGTTAGATTTATTCATAAACTAATTCTTATATGATGATATAAGGGAATTGAAGAATTTTTTTAGGGATGTATTGTAAAAACAAATTTGTTTTAATGTTTTGAAGAGAAGTGGAGATGGTTTGGCCGTTTATAAGTGGGTTGAGTGGAAAACATGTAAATTTTTAAAGGAGAGAATTTCAACCACGTATTTCATTTGAAAAAAGTATATAAAATGGATAAATGTATACCTTTTACATGATATAGTCAGAATATGGCCTTATAATGGATGTTTGAAATGTTTTGGGTGATTTCTACACCTTATATTATAAGATTAATCACTAAATAATCTTTTTTTACCTTAATCATTATAAATTATTTTAATTGTTTTCACAAATAATTTTTGTTACAAATTTATGTTGAAATTATTAGAGATTAAAAATTATTCTAACTAAAAATATAGAATCTATTTTTTAAATTCTAGAAAACATAACTGGAAAAAATTATTTTAAAATTAATCCTACAGGCCTGATGAGAAAGTTGGTTTTTAAAGCAAAAATGGCCAACAGTTTACAAAGTATTTATATTAAATTTCAATATGAAATTTATTTAAATGACATAAATTAGATTAATATATATAAAATTAAAAAAATAAAACTTTAAAATAAAATTAAAATACAATTCAACAATATAAACAAATTAAACAAAAAGGAAGTTTTAAATTAAAAAAAGTATTTTTCATTATTCATCCAAAAAATGAAACTTTTTATAAATATCATGAAAATTTACCCTAAGGTTGTTTTGAAATTATGAATTCAAAAATGATATTTATTTTATCAAATTAATTTTATTAAATGTGTAAAACATTAATTTTAATATTATTTACAAACGAAATAAAAAACATTTTTTTAGAAAATAGTATTTTCAAACATATAAAGACATTATTGAAAATTTTATATTTTGTTATCAATTTGTTTCGTTTATATAAAAAAATTATAATTAATATTTTAAAAATAGTTATCATTATTAATTTTTCTAATTCTGATGACTATGTTATAATGGTTTATTTAAGATGACAATATTAATAATATGTCACTGTTTTGTAAAAACTCAGTGTCGTGTGTCTCGTATTCTAACCAAGTATTGTATATAGTTAAACATAATAGTGGGTTTAAATTAATGAAATATTGATTTTTCGTTGCATGTATCACAAGAAACCAAAGATATTTAATTTATTTGAAAATATAATAATTCTTAAAAACTCAGGGTGTTACATTATACTCCAATTAAAATGGTATTTTCACTTGACATTTATCACTATGATACAATAAAATTGTGATACCTATAACACATAATATCCTCAGTCACCATGTATCTTCCTTAATCTGGTTGTTTTTACAAAAAATTATCAGGTGTGTGGACTCATTTCTTGGAACATTCTTTAATCAATCCATAATATCTACTGGTTATTCCTCATTATAAATCTCATGCTCTAGCAGTATTAACTCTAAGTTAAACACATGTTATGTATAAGTTATGAACATCCTTATGAGTGATACATTAAACACATCATGAAATGAAGAGAGGATTGGTGTAGATTCTAAATAGCAAACTATTATCCTGATATGATCATGTATTTTAGTGGGACTGATATACCTATAGATTATGTTTCCCATCTTTATACTATGAAGAAATTAATATAAATTAATCCTTACCAACTTCAAATTATAGATCATGCTTAAAATTATCAGCATCACCTTTTTGTAGTTTTTACATGTTTCTGGATGGATCATAACCTTCTATTAAATCTAATATGATTAATCATGTTCTAATTACTTAATTTCTAGCACTTCACTCTATTACATTAGAGTTATAAACATATTTCCATATAAGGATTCATAAGGATCCATTTTTATCCTCAAGTTAAATCCATTATTGAAGGAATATTATCGTGGGGATGGTTTTGATCCCCTCAACTTTGATATCCATTAGTCAATATTTTAGAGTATCCTTCAATTATATGATCACAATTTTGTAAATGCACTCTTCCATAAATAACATTGTCTCTAAAACATAGAAAAACCCAAAGGTTTGTATTACCATAAATTTCTCTTAAAATATCATTAATCTTGATAAACTACCATCATATAAAACCTCAAGAAGGGTGTCTAAGACTTTGAACTCATTAAAAATCTTAATCATATAAACCTCTGACATAATCCATAACTATTATGTTAATATTATATGGAGACATATATACTTCAAAATGTTAATTTACCCTTTATTCCTTATATAAACAACTATATTATACAAAAAATTATTATTATAATCACGGTTTGATCAATATATTGATAGAATATGTGATTTCATTATTCTAGAATCCATTTAGAAAATCCCATGAAATTTTACTAAATGGTGGACAATAATATTTACATTGGTCTCATTCATAAAAAATAAAAAATTAAATTCCCAACTAATTATGGGAGTATAAGAGTTCACTATTTATCATGGTTCACTTCATATATTATGATAGCATAAAAGTTCCCATTTTAGTTTGTATTTAAAGTTTTTTTGGAATATCATCCCCATTAATCCTTGGATTGGGGCACTTGTTAGCATAATTATTAATAATTTTTCAATTAAACCATTGATGTTTGATAGGTGTAGTGTATGGGTATTTCTCATTATTTTAATCATTAGATAACCTTTTTCCATCACATCAGCATTCAGAATCTCAATAACCTTCTTTTTTCACACATAAAAAATTTTCTATTCCTAAAAAGATAATTCCATCTATGTTCCTTACAACACATTGAGCATAATAGAAATCTCACATTATTCTCTCTATGGTTCTTATATTTTATTTTGAACACCATATTACTTTTCTTATCAAACCCATGAGATTTATACATAACTCGATCATCTAATTACACTATAATAGGACAACACAAAATTTACTCATATCTACTGAAGTCTCTTATGGAAAAATTCCTTCGAATAATTGTTTTTAAGAAACTGAAGAATCAATCAACATTACTTTCATGTTGGATGAGAATACTAAATGAATAAATTTTATGTCTTTTAAAATTTCCCTCTCATATAACAACAGATTCAGAATTATTTTTCATTATCTTAAGGAACACCTTCTCCTTCATTGTAGACAATGTATGGAAGGTACTTATTAAAAAATAAGTTCTTCAACTCATCCTGATCCATGGAGTCAATATAATTTTCTTTCCTTGTATTATTGATATGTTTCCACCATTGATCTAATTCCCCTTCCAAATTTTAGACAGAGAGAATAAAGTTTCCATGTTCTTTATGCTGTAGAACATAAAATAATTTTTAGTGGTAGCAATCCAATACTCAAAAGTTAAAGGATCGCTGGATCCACTAAAGGAAGGTGGACTTTATCTCATAAAGAACTCAACATAATTTTATTCCCATATTTGATCATTTTTTATTCCAACATGAATCATAGATTGAGATTATTTTTTGATCATAAAAAATAAATTTTTCATTCCATCAACCCAAACATTTGGACTAACCGGAGGAAAATAATTTCATTTTTTCTCACACTTAGCATTGACACAATTTCTTTAGGTTTCATCCATTGACAAAAACCAAATGATTAGAGTAAAAAACAATATTCTTATGTAAGAGCCACATAATCATGAAAAACCAATTATAGTATGTCTATATCATGATACATTTTCAATCTATGACACCTTAGGGTTATCCAAGGTCATTTACAGTCATCATCTATTTAAATCCTTCATGATGGTTTATAAACAGTTTGTAAATTTCTAAATCATATCCCACAACAGTTTCAAACTAGGTATATAAAAATTCCAATTGTTATGCACCAGTTCCCAATAGATTCTACCTCAATATGTTTTTTTGAGTTTGTTACCCTTATGTTCATATTTTATAGATTCACATCCACTTGTAATATCTAGAAAATGATTTAATTTCTTGGAAACCAATATCTAAATCCTATACAAAAATTCTTGGAGATTATCCCAAAAATTTATTCATCCTTAGACTTATCTTTAAATCCATCCCATGACATATCATTATAAATATCCATGGGGATCTCACTAAATTTTTTTATCCCAGTTTCCAAAGTGTAACTAATCATTTCCTTTGATAGAAACTATAGTGACCCAGGAATATCATATGTGGAATTAAATAATTTTTTAATGAATATTCATTCCATTAAATAAACACATGGCCAAGGAATATAATATTTTATTTCCATTATAACATGGAAACATAATCTTATAAATTTTTTAAGGATTTAAACATCTCCCTTAACGATATTCTCTCTTTGGTACCCTTTAAAAACTTACCCACATAAAATATTTCATCATAACCTATGAAAAGGATATTGTTATCATTGTGTGAAACAGAATATATTTTAAATATTTTTATCACATTTTTGGATGTAACATTGTTGTCTTCAGTGATCCAAACCTCAATACGGTTTGAGGAACTCATGTGGTTTATTCAGAGCATAGAAAAAATTAAAAAATTGTACCTTATTCTGATTTGAAGCACTCATGTATACCGAAATATCTTCTTGAATGATCATATTGAGAAACCCTCTATATTTTCAACATAATATTCTTGAATCTAAAACATTTTTTCGTAAAATTTCATGTTCTAGCGTGTAGCTCCAATGATCACAACAATGCCACCTCAATCACCATGATTCTCATCCTTCAATTCATGAAGGAAAACATGGATTGTTATCTCATATTGAGTGATTTTATCTCTAGGACTCAGGAGGAGAGGGAATATCCTTATTCTGACTGAGGTAAATAGTACATTGAAATTAGCTTCTCTCGACTTATTTTGTTGATTTTCAAAATACATGGTTAAGGTTCCCCGAGCCCCATGCATTAAACATACATAAAATAAGTTATATAAATAGTTAATTATGATGAACTAACTACACAATTATTATTATTTATATTTTATCACATATGTGTAATTTATATTAAATACATTATGTTATAATACTCAAGTCATTCACTAGATTTGTAATTCCAAATAATATCCAATGAACATGGAATATAAAAATAATATTCATTCATATAATATTAACGCTTGTATTTTCTTAAATACTTTTAAAGACTTTTAATAAATAAATTCAAACTAATTATTCATTACATTAATAATAATGAATTTATTTATTTATCACTGATCGATAAAACATAGACAACACTAAGACCCTATAGTGGGTCCCACCATATCCTATATTACTATTCACCATAATATGGAAGATTCTCAAATGCACTATTCTGTGTGACCTTCTAGGATCATATCTCGATTATAGTGAATAGTACTCATAGACTGGTAGCAGAGTCTAGATCCCAATAAAGGCCCATAAAGAGACAAGGAACAGTTATAACAATGAAAACCAACTTACAAATATGCACTGTGAAATATAATCTCGTTTTTCATATGATATCTCGAAAGGATGATGCATACTTCTGTCACCATATATTCCTGATTTATTATTTGTTGATCTAACTGGATGGACAGACATTTGAATAACATGTCTGCGGATTTATGAAGGTACTTCCATCCTGATCAACCAGGATTGAAATATCCATCCTCAATTCGGAATCAAAAAATCATATTTAAATCATTAAAACAGTGTCATACAACCAATAACATATGTAACACAAACTACCTCAACACGACTTCATTGTCATTATTTTCTCCTTGCATCATAGTACATGATCAAATGGTATACATCGATAATGATCTCATATTAAGAGACCAATACACAATTTTGTAGATAGGAACACCCAATGACGCCTAAAACTTGTGGTATTCATATTGGAGGGTCTTTCCACATGGTCTAAATTAATAATGATCACCAAGTGGGAACATCATGAGAATAATTCTCAATACTTATGATCCTCTAGAAAGTGGTAGATTCACATCGTCTGTGTCATTTGGTATCATGTATCTGTACTATATGACATTATTTTATGATTACTATCAGATTATCTCTAGGATCTAATTATAGCCCGCTATCTGTTATAACCATTTTATAAAATATGTAATCCAAGTAAATTTCCATAAATATAGTGGATGGAAAAGTATAGAGACTATTATGGTGGAAAACACATGTATATATAAATAACTTTATACATGTATTGGTAATCAAGGTACATCACATGTTGGGGTTAGGGAACCCACTTTCAACACTCCCACATGAACAAAAGAGAACTACTATAATGCTTCAATCTGCTAGATCTCCCATTAGAATCATGCATTTGTTGACATATGGATTTAGTTAAGGGTTCTTCCACGCTGCCTTATGTGGCTACTGTACTAATTGTGAATTCACCTCTCTGGTTGAAATCATTCAATAAATGAAACTTCCAAGGTATATGATTTTTCCTCTAATGTGAACTAGGATCGTTATAAATAACCACTATTGAAGTATTATAATAATAAACTAGAATAGGTTCTTAACTGATAGGCACAACACAAATATATAAGACAAATATTTGTATCCATAATATATCACTTGCAACATTTGATACTACTATATACATGGATTTTTTGATAGAATCAGCAACCACTGGTTGTTTTGAGCATCTACATCTCATTGCACCACCATTCTAGAAATAGGTGTAGCTGGACTATGATTTCAAATCATCATGATCTATTTGGAAAATAAAATATGTGTATCCTCTCACTACTAGTTATTCATATCCTACATACACCAATAATATATCCTTTTGATGCATCAAGTACTTAAGGATAGTTTTCAATGTTTCCAAATGCAAAGCATGACATGCATGATAGATACCACTATCGATTCATAAGTAATTATACTCCCTCTTTAAATCTCCTCTTATTTTGTGGATATATTTTTTTGGAGAGACTGATACCTTGTGACATTAGAAACAACCCTCTCATGGATAGTTCAATAATGTAACTTTTTATTTACTTGTCGATATATGTATTTTTACTTAACCCAGGAATCCTTTGAGATCTATATAAATAGATCTTGAACTCCAAAGTGTTGTCTTCATCACCTAAGACTTTTATATATATAAATTTATTTAACCAAGACTTAATTGACTATATGGTTTTCACTCTGTTTCTTACAACTTATATGTTACCATCATATAATACTAGGAAAATTAATTCATTCCTATTAACTTTATTATAGAAAAATGAATCACTTTATTTAAAAAAATCTCTTATGGCCTTACCAAAATGAATAATCCATGATTATGTTGTCAGCTTCAACCCATAATGGATCTTTGTAGCTTTCACAAATTACTGACATTATATAACCTAATAGTCCATTTGGGTTGAGTTATATAGATATCATCAACTAAATTCCCATTTAGAAATGTCGTTTTGACAATAATTTACCAAATCTCATAATCATGGAAGGATTCTAGTGGAGGAAATATTTTGATAGATTTCAAAATTTCCACCAGTGAGAAGGTTTTTTCATAGTTAATTCCTTAATATTGTCTAAACCCCTTCTCGACCAATCTTACATTATAGGTATTGTCTTTACTATTCATGTACTTTTTTTCTTGAATATAAATTTAATCCCAATAGGTTTTACCTTAGCTGGAGGATCTACCAAAATCCAAACATGATATACATACATGAACTCCATATCAGAATGCATGGAATCATTCCATTTAGCAACATCCTTACCTTCAACTACTTCCGTGCAAGTTAGAGGTTCATCATATTCAATGAGCAATGTGTCACCTGATTTGGTTATAAAAAAACCATAATGATTTGATTCCCCAACCTCTCCAGTTTACTTATACAGTACATGAGTCTTATTAACTTCTTCATCTCCCACGGTCTCTTATGTATATTGTTCTCATACTAACCCATATGCATTTAAAGAACTATCTTTATCAATGGTCATATTTATCACAATATTTACATTGAAAATGTGTTCTCTTTCAATAAATATATCTTGTATTTACACAATAAATTTTATATCTGATGGCTTATATAGTTAATATCCTTTGGTTTTTTTGGGATAACCTATAAAGATGCACTTAATGCTTCAAGATGATAATTTTTCCCTAGCTATAGTCTTGTAGAATCCTAAAATCCCCATACACATATGTGTGACTGACTAGGATTATTTCAATAATGCAAATGACATAGAATACCATCTAATTATTTAGTTGGTACTCAATAAATGGTTTATGTTTTGGTCTATAAGGAGTATCCCCAAAGAGATAATGGAAGAGTTGTCTGACTCATAATTGATCTAACCATGTCAAGAAAGGTCATATTATTCATTTCAATAACACAATTATAATATGGTTTATTAGTATGAGTAACATAGGATACCATCACCCACTCCATCAAGTGATCAATGAGATATTGGTTAAGATACCATTATCCTCTATATGAGCTGAGTTCTTTAATCTTATTACCATGATAGTGTTTTAATTAATGTCGATATTAATTAAAAACCTAAAAGAAATATGAACTATAATAAATTAAGTAGATATATCCATGCTTATTACATTAATGAATAAAATTAATGAAGTAAGATAAACCTCCCCTTCCCTCTACTGGAAATGGACCACATACATCAGTATAAATTAAGTTCTGTAATTCAATGGTTCTTTCTCCCTTTCCATAAGAAGGTTTTTTATGCTCATTTCCCATTGTAAACAAAATTGCCATAAATCCGAGGGTTTTAACTCAATTGATTCTAAATAACCATCTTTATGAAATAACTTCATGTTGACATTACTAAACCTGAAGTTCCATAGGAAGGTGTTATATGATTCATTGTCAAATGGTTTTTTTATAGATTTTCATTACCATGTCTTCTAGTTCAAGTATATATAAACCATTTTTAATATGCATCAAACTATAACACATTTAATCCATATACAATTGAAAATATTTATTTCAAAACCGGAAATAATATCTCATTTTATTCAGACTTGACACTGAGATTATGTTTCTAGTTACTAAATTTACATAATAACAATTATTAAATACAATATAAAAACTACCAATCAAACTAAGGTGATAATATCCTAGTACTAAGGCTTATACACTCGTATGATTTGTTGCTTGATGATCCACTTTTCCTTTGGAAATATTATTGAATCCTCTTGGTTTCTATATAAGGATACATATGTGTGATCCACATGTCATATACAATACCCAACTTATAGATAATGAATGATTTCATTCAATGACAAAAATACCCGAAGTAGAATTGTCTCTTTTCTTCTTCTTCCAAGATTTGTGAGTATTCTTTGAGTAGTCATTAATTCTAAATATAAATTAGACATCATTATTCTCATTACCCTACCTATGTATCCTTTTCCTTTTTGATGGATGGTGAATTGATGTCCTCATCTTAAAATATGACTTAAACCCTTTATCTTTTCCATTACTCCTCTTATTCAGCATAAAGACAAAAGAATTAGTATTATTTAGTTCCTTATCATCTTGGATAACAAAAGATCCGGGAGTTAATTTTTTATGTAATTCATATTTTAGTTAATAATTAAAGTCAATAATCTTGATGGAAAATAAGAAATAATGAGATCAATGGCTAGTTCTTGGTTCTGTTTAAATCCAAGGGATTCAAGTCTCTCAATGTACCTGATCAACTTGAGTGAATGAGGTTCTTCTTGATTACCTTATGCTAGTCTACACCTACAAAGATCACTTGATATATCATAAATTAATTTCCAAGCTCTCTCCTAATATAACTCCTAGAGATGAGAAAGAATCTTGTAGGAATATTCATCCTCATAATTTTTTTGTAACTCGATAGAAATAGATGAAAACATAATGCACTTTAAATCTAGTGCATCATCTACATACTTTTTCCATTTTTTTCATATCCTATATTCTTTCTCCTTAAGGAGGTTCAATAGGAAGTGAAGACACCAGGACATAATACTTTCTTTATTGGCATTGTACTATACACAAGCTCCTATACAACTCCATGAAGTTATAGAGAATCATGATAGTTTCTTTATCCAATATGGATTAAAGTTGTAATGTTATTGTGGTATTGGAGATTTCAATTTTTATATTAAACATATAAATTTTAGAATTTAGTATTTTGTATTGATTACCTTTTATAACTTATGATTAATTAAAAATTAAATCATTAAATGTATCCCGCTATTTTATTGAACCTCAATATCCCTCACTATTAGATTTGGAATACAATTTTGATTGAGTATTCTAGTGGAGATAATCCTTGAAACCCCCCCCCCCCATCATATTTTATAAGTTATGGTTATGCACTACTCATAGAGTTTCAAGTTGGGATCTTGGATGGATAACCTCATTAACTAATGATTCCTTAATCTTTTAAGTAATTTATTTTCCTATCAAAATCTTAACATTGACTCACTCTTTTCATTTCCTCTAATGTGATAAAAAGTTAGTTATGGATAATTATTAACTACCAATTATAGTTAATTCACCCCATTACTCTCATAAGAACCCCTGGTAGAAGAAGTAACTCCCAAATATGTATGATGAGAATTTTGAACCCCAGTTTTGTTCAAATTTGAGCAATGTAAGGCATTTAAAATTTAATATATCTTTGAGGGATTTTATCATTTCTCGATGAACGTAATAAATTTATATTAAATATGTTTAACCTGTGTTGTTGTGATCAAAACTAAACATGCAAAAATATAAAAAAAATATGTTGAATAATTGTACATTTTATCTTGTTTATTATTTTATGTGGTCTCATAGTAATAATGTACATAGAAAAAATAAAAAACATTGCAAAATGGAAATTAATCTACTAGACTGATCTAGAGAACCTAATATTGGTCGAGTCAACCATGACGTAGGGGGTACCATTCCTGAGTCAAGTATTATCTCGTATTTCAGTATTCCCTTGGTCCATTGTACTTTCCTCTCATTTCATGTGCAACCTCATCTTGGTAGGGTCCACATTTTATGTGGCATTGTATAAAAAAAATATACCTATGCATAGGAATTGGTGTTTAGGGGTGTAATATAAAACATATAAACTGAACACGCAAACCCTTATACATATTATAAAAGACAATTTGGAGACTATCATTTTATTACCTACTTATTACAATCATTGAAGGCAATAAATAATTAAATAAAACAACCATAAATGCTCGGGATTAGTGAATTTTCTCAATGAAAGTTTCCATATAAAATTAACGTGTCATAAAAATTAAATTTTAATAAATTTAAAAGTATTAGATTATTGAAATTAAGTAAATGAATTTAAATAAAATCAAATAATTAATTTTATTTGATCCTGACAGAAATTTAATTTTAATTAAAATATTTAAATAATTAATTATTTTCATTCAAAATTATAATTATATTAATATTTGGGATAATTACAATATTAATAAAAAATTAATTTTATTTAGTTCAATTTATATGAAAAATAAATTATTTATTTTAATTAATTAATTATTATATTAATATTTAACCTAGACCTAGAAAACCCCACCTTACCATTTTCGGGTTGAGTCAAGCCCATTTGGGGCCAATCAGACCCCATACAGCGGTATATTGGGCTAATCCATCCTACCTAGACCCATTTCAGGTTTTGTAAACCCACCATGGCCAATGGCGGGGCAGATCGAATTGACCGAACACGTTCCATGGGTTACATCACGCATTGGATCTAGTGTAGGGGTGGCCTTAGTGTTCATCTGAACTGTAGGAGGATACACTAAAATCAATGGCCTCGTTCATCCATGATGGACGAGAGTCAACCGAGATCTACGTAGAGGGGCCTCGGTCGGCTCACTGGAATGGGATGGTGGTGGACTATGGTGTGGTGTGGGCTCACTATGGATGGACATTAATGAGGGGAATTTGGGTAGTGGTGGATCTCACCGTAGAAGGTGTTCATGGTCTACTAGCTGGCAATGGGCCTTGGTCGGTCTGGTAGTGATAGTGCAGACGATGGTGTCCCATTCTATACGAGGGGTCGACGAAACTAGTGAGGGTGAGGTGGTTGGGTATGAGAGTAGCGAGGCTATCTAGGATCATGTTTTTCGCAATCGAATGGACTTCATGGAGGAGGTCTAGGTGAGGTGGCATGTTCATTAAGGGGATGTGGCCAACGGTTTTGAACATAGCACAGATGAGGCAGTTGTCAATCCAAGGGAGGAGAGGGAATCCAACTTTGTAAAGGGATGTGTCCAAGTCAATAATACCCAAGAGTAATACACCAAATTAATTTTTTATTTTTCCATGCCTTATGTAGGATTTAGAAAATGAAAATATTTATAAAAAAATTGTGTGAAAAAAAAGTGAAAACCCGTGAATCCAAATGTCTTTTACCCCATTATTTAATTGTTTTTTCCTTATTTGTGTAAATTCCATAATCATGTCAAATTTTTAGTCATTGGGCTGTGGAAACCCATCTACTAAATTTTTTCCAATCCATGAATAAATAAAAATGGGGTCACCAAAAACAAAATTTTCACTTTCAAATAATGATAAATTACCAGGTATAAAATATGTTCTTCATATATTTATATATCCAAAAATATAAAATTCGATAATCACCATGTCAATCCATAAAATAAATTTAGATTACCATAACATGGTCATCATAAATTTCATCAACACACAGTTAAATTCATTTGGATTGATTTACAACCCTCTATTAATAATTTAAATAAAAATAATTTTCATGGCTTAGAGAAACCATGGGATTACTCTAATACCAATTGTGGGTACATTGGTGCACAGAGGATGTCAGTGGGTAGGGGATTTTAAAATTTTAATCACTACAGCGATACAATTTCATCATCTTTGGTGATCTGAGCCCCAGTAAAATAGGAGGATCACATGTAGTTTAATCAGAGAAAAAAATAAAAAGAACTAATACCTAGTTCAATTTTGAATCGTGCACATCTGTCAAAAGTAACTGGTGGCCATTTCTAAAAGGATCCAATATTAAACCCATATATATATATTCCATCCATTATTATAGAATATTAACACATATTGTTCTTAGGATTTTGTGTCCTATCATGAAGATTTGATGATCAATTCAATGCCATACCAATCACCATGATCCTCATCCTATGATTCGTGAAGGCGAACTTGGATCATTCACTCAGATTGAGAGAATCACTCTCTATGGAATGGGATAACAGAGGAGTAATAAAATCAAAATGAGTGAAATATTACATTGGAATGATATTCTCTATACTTATATAGTGTATGTTAAAAATACAAGTTTAGGGTTCCTCGGTCCCCTTGCATTAAACATACACTAAATAAGTCATATATATAATTAATTATGATGAAGTAGTTGTTTCAAGAATATTAATTATATTCTATGACATACATGTAGTATATATTAAATATATTAAATTATAAAACATGAGTCATTAACTTGACTCTTAATTCTTGATAATATAAAATGAACCAAGAATATTAAATTAATATACATTCGTATAATATTAATCTTCATATTTACATAAATACATGATAATACATTTAATAATTAAAATCACCCCAATTATTATTTAATTGAATAATAATGAATTTATTCATTTATCAGTGGCCAATAAAACTTGGACAATAGTCATACCCCATGGTGGGGCCCTCTATGTCCTTTATTCTTATTTACCAGAATATGAAAGATTCTCAAGTGATCTATTATGTGTACCCCTCAAGTACCTTAACTTGATTGTAGTGAATAGTATTCACAAACTAGGTTCGGAGTCTAACAACCCATCATGGCTTCTGAAGAGACAAGGAATAGTCATAGAAATGACATCCAACCTATAAAAAACACTATATAATATAATATATATTTTTATACAATATCTCATAAATGAGGATGCACGCTTATGTCATCATCCTATATAAAATTATTATTATTTTTATCTAACTTGATAGAATTACCATTGACTACCAAGGTCGTTATATATAATGGTACAACAATCCTGATCATCTGGGCCTGAGATATCACTTCCCCAATTTGGAAGTGACAAATCTTATCTTGATCATTCAACAAGTGATAGACCACCAATGACACCCAATAAAAACTACCTCATCAGGACTTCATTTTCCTGGATTTCTACCTGCATCAATGCATGTTATCAAATGGAACAGATTGATATTGATATCTTGTAAGTAGAACAACACAAATATCTAAAGATGGGAATAACCAATGAAACCACAAACGTGTGGTGTTCCTATTGGAGAGTGTGTCCTCATTATCTCAACTACTAGAGATTACCATGTAGAAAATTCATTAGAAGAAGTTGTAATGCTTATGAGCCCCCAACACCTAATAGTTACACATCATCTATGTCTTATCAGTTTAATGTATCTAGACAATTGTACATTACTTTAACATTACTATCGTTGTATCTCTAGGTTCTCATTACAGCATGGGATCTTTTATAACCATTTTATATGAAATTTATTATAAGGAAATTACTACAAATAAAGTTGATATAGAATTATAAAAGATATTATGTTAATAAAAAAATGTTTTTATATATTAAACTACATGATTGTAGTGTTAATCAAAGTACAACACAAATTGGGTCTTTGAAACCCACTTTCAACAATGGAAATATAAGAAATGGTGATCTCATATGCTCATTAAAGGTAGGCATAAGAAATATAAATCTATGATTATATGTAATAATATGATATGCATAAGGGTATGTGATCATGAATTAATCTTATGAAATTGATACCCAACCTAACATAGATTATAAACATGAAGCAAGGCATACAGTTTGGTAGTTTCTGTGACCTGAATCATAAATAAATGATATAAATGAAACATGAGGGCATAAAATTGTCATAATACTAGATTTGTGGCCTAAAAATGTAAATATAAAATCTTATGTAATGGATACCCACAAATACATTCAAATCATTCTATTCTTGGTCTGAACACCCGTGTTCCTTCTTTGAGCTTGGTTTGACCACTCGTGTACCCCCCTTGATGGGTTTAGGATGACCACCCATGTTCCCTCTTATACGGGCTTGGGATGAACACCCATATACCCTTTCAACTCAGATAGAATTTATCATTTCCCAATTAATTGTGTAACATATAGGTACACCCATCACACAATGAAAACAATATTTATTAGTGCCATAAAATCATAAAAATTCATCATATCATAACCCATGAAATGAAATGGGTATTATAAAAATTTAATCATATCATAACATGGGTAGAAGATATAGGTCTCATAATCATTTCATTATAAAAAAACTCATGAAAAAAAGTGGGGTTCATACGCATTTTATAATGGAATAGCTTGTGGAAGAGAAATGTGATTCATAGACATCATTCCATTGAAATATAAACCATTCATAGAATTAATATGAATTGTATACGGGGATCGTATCCCCAATAAAAAGAATACTATATAAAAATATATCATCTTATAGGGAGAATATTTTTAAAATATCACATGGAACATTTATTAATGAAAATTACATTTCATTTAAAATTAATTTTATAAAACATTTTCTAAATCCTTTTCATTGAAAATAAAATTTGAATCATATAATGGTTGTTTTGAAAATTCATTTAAAAAATTTTTTGAGGAAATTATTCTTTCATATTTGAACATTTATTTTTTAAAAACAAGAAATTTTAAAAACTATATCATGGAAAAAAATCTTTAAAACTTATAAATTAATCCTTCAAATTCATTTGAAACACTTTTTAAACATAAAAAATTGAAATAATTTTATTTGAAAATATTCATTGAAAACTTATAAAGGTAGATCTGAATATTATTTTAAAAAACATTTCAAAACATAAAACATTTTCAAAATCCTTTTCCTTAAAAATGATAATAAATTATAATTTAAAAATAATTTTTATTCGATTTAAAAAAACGTTTTTGAATAAAATATATTTATTTACGAAGAGGGTAGTAAGGTCGTATTTTCTTAAAAAAATGTATTAATTATCTTAAGTAACAAAAGGTGGGAAATAGTACCATTAAATGAAGATGTAATAAATAAATATTGGATAAGAAACTTCATTTGAAATCATGAGATTTAGTTCATGATATTTCAATATTTGAGTCTTAATCATAAATAATCCTCATAAATTGTGAGATTGTAACATAAAATCATTAAGAATTTTGAAAAACAGAATCATAGTCACCATGAAGGAATAACATAAAATAAATAATTAAATAACATTAGAAACAATAAAATCATGATATTACTTATCAAATGTTTTGTATATACACCTCGTAAAAGAATAGTTATGTACGTCTTAAAGAATGAAAATTGAGATTAAAATCCCTTACTAATTTCTTAACATCAAAACCATAAATCCCATGAAATAAAGATCCAAATATGGATATATAAATAATATAATTTTAGTTATAATAATCATAAAATACATTCATGGTCATTATATACACCACATAGAATAAATAGGTGGTGAATATATTATGTGTCATAGAAAAGTGAAAAGTGAGATGTAAATCCCTTACTGCTAAAGTAACATTTGAATAATAATCCTTGTGAAAGAATAATTTCAATGGAAAAATTAATTATCTTAAAATGAGGTATAATCCAGATATATCATGTGATAGGGAAGTATATACATCACACAAAAGAAAATATTTTTGAATATGGACTAAGTCTCTCATAAATAAAAGTGATACTAGAAATCCCCTTACCTTAAGTATTGACTTCCCCTGTTCTCATTTAAATATATTGTATTAGAAATATATGTTTATTACAAACTTATTACATACCAAATTTTTATATATCATACCATATATTATTTTTATGTCTTTTTATAACCTTTTTATTAACAATTCCATGTTAAAGTTACATTTCGGGTAATAATTGCTTTTCCCATATATATATTGACTTTTCATTTTTTTCCTCTTATGATGATCAAGGTTTCTTAAACTATAGAAATATAAACCATGATATAATTATCAGATATATTTGGTATATATTGATTTATATTAATCTTTAATATTTAGTCATGTGAAATGAAATATACTATTCATGGAGATGGTAGGTCATACGTATGCATGAACACCATTTTCATTTTCTTATCCTATTGAAAGAATGAAATGTAAATAATGTATTATCATCATAGTAACATTTTTAATTCATATATATAATTTTTTATTAAAATAATCTTTAACACATTCCATGTAATTTCTGAAGGAACCACATTTCTTTGTCATATGGTAGTTTGTCGTACACATGAACGATGATATCATATTCCTAAAAAATGGAAAAACATGAAGGTATGTGAAATATAATATTTACATAAGAATAATAACATCTGTAATATAATAAATAAAACATATGAATAGTATTTCTATCATTATTCCCAACATTTAGAGGTGGTAATAGAAAAGATAACGACATTGGTTCGTGAGGCGGTAGTCAGTCGTACTCACAAACAATGATTTTTTATCCAATTTTAATTAAGTGTGTGTTATTATAGAATGAAACCATGACATAAAAAATCAGAATATGTAATATAATTATATTATTATATAATAATGATATTTAAATAACTTAAGGGGTTTGAGGAACAAATAAAACAAAGACATTCATTGACGAATCTTACCTCTTATTCAGGTATCTCTTTTTGGTTTTTACCAAAGGATTTACATAGTTGTATTTATACCCAAATAAAAGCTTATAAGATGATATGAGAGTATTTTAAAAGTTATTTGGGAATATATTTTTTGAATTAATTGTCTTCTAAGGTGTAAATATAGGATAAGTGGTGTTGGTGTTTAATAAGTGGGGTGAGTAGAAAGCTTGTCAATTTTTGAAAGAGATAATTCCACCCCCATTTTTCATATAGAAAAAGTATTCCAAATGGCTCATATTTTGATCATAGACATTATATGTTCGTATTTTGGATAACCATTGTGTTTTTGAAAATTTTTGGATTATTTTTACAACTTATATCCTACGTTTAACAACTAAGTAAATTTGTCTTCACCTGAATTGTTGTAATTAGTTTTAATTATTTTCACATATCATTTTTAGATAATAATTAAGTTAAAATTGTTATAAAATATAAATAAATATTATTCAAAATACAAAACCCATTTTTTAATTCTAAAAGTGGTAGTGCAAAAAAGAATTTAAAATTAATCCTGTAGATGTGATGAGAGAGTGTGATTTTAAAGAGAAAATTATCAAAAGTTTACAATGTTTTTATATTCAATTTTAATATGAAATTGATTCCAATGACATAAATTAGATTAATATATGTATAATTACTCTAATTAACCTTTAAAAAAAATTGAAATATAATTTAACATTATAAATAAATTAAATGAAAAGGTAATTTATATTAAAAACTCAATATTTTTCACTATTCATCAAAAAATTATACTTTTCAGAAAAAATCATGAAAATTAACTCAAAGATAATTTTTACATTATGAATTGAAAAGTTAATTTTACTTTATAAATTTAATTTTTTAAAATTTTCTAAAATTAATTTTCATATTGTTCACAAAATGAAAAAAAATCATTTCTTTGAGAAAATATTATTTTCAATTATATAAATACTTTACTAAATATTATATATTTTATTATCCATATGATTTTTTATGTGAAACCACTGTAATTAATATTATAATATTATAAATTACAATTTATTTTTCTATTTTTAACATCATGGTTATAATGGTAGAGTTTAAATGACAATATTAATAATAGTTTGTGGTTTTGTTAAAACTCAATGTGGTGTTTCATGTAAGATAACTGAGTGTTTCATGTAGAGAAAGAAAAACTGAGGTTTAATGTTACTCAAGAATTAAATGGTGTTTCATGTAATGTAATCCATCAAATGAATTTAATTTATTCTGGAAAAAATAATTCTTAAGAACTCGTAGTCTTATAGGAATCCCTCGACTTTGTCAAGTTTCTCCACATATGAGAATAATACATGATTAGATACACTATTTAATTCATCTAGTTCGACCTAATCATAAAAACCCATTTTTTGATTCTTGGATTAATGCTTTTCTTCTCTAATCCTCCCATTACTTACAAACAATTTGATGCCCTTCCATGACTTTATTGGGTGCCCCACAAACCAAAACTCCACTTATGGGCACTCCACCCACTCCTTTCACACCTGATAACACTCTAATAAATAAAAGAGTTTGATAAGGTCCCTATCATGCTTCTAATGAATCATTGGATATGATGGACTACTAGAAGATGGATTCTAATTGGGGCATCATCTTGTTGATGCCACTAGATCCACTTTGACTTCACCCTGACCAATGATGGTAGATCTTTAGATCTTGTTACTAGTTCATCTAATTGTCCATTAGGATACAAAAAATATATAAGTGTCAGTGTAAGAATTAGAGAGAATAGTACTGAAATCAATTTGAGGGAACATCACCCAGAATTGATTTTCATTCCTAGACAACATGATCTACAACTAAAAATCTACCATGGGGAATCTCCCGACACTAATATTTTGAGGAGATTTAGGGAAATTCATTTGAATACATCAAAAATTACATCCAAAATAGTAAGGTGAATATGATTTATAGAATATATTTTCATTAATATGATTTGATAGGACAACTTTACTAATATCCTATAGATAATAGAAGACATCAAGATGACACTTTATTTTTATTAATTGAAAAGGTTGGCACTCCATACAAAACTATTCATATCATTTTATTTTTTTACTTTATTACAAAATTCGTCATTATGAAAATCAATGCCCCTATGATTATATAGATGAATTGAATGAAATTTGAATTGAGCATAACATGGGGAGTGGTAACCTCAAAACCATCAAAATGAGCTACCATGTACCCCCATAACACATGTAAGGGTCCCAAAATCCAATACAGAGAGTTTCCCCAAAAAATATGGTGGTGACTGTGACGCAATTTGTCTTATATAGAAACAAGTCAATTCAACTACTAATTTCTAAATAAAATTTCATCATAAAGGTTATCACCACTACAATACCTTCCTCAAAAACTAGTAATATGTACCAAATGAGGTACATGGATAAAATTTATCTGGTGGAACAATATAGTTATCCTAGTAAGAAACTGTCACTTTCCAAGTTGTGAACTGACCACCTATAATCATCATCTAGTAGCTTCCCTCTTCCTCAATAGATTTACATAATGTGAAATCCTGGGGATTCTTATCCAGTGGTTTATTCATTGTTTTCTTGATAAACAATATGACCCATCGTATAAGATATATGTTAACATCAGATTATGGATCCTTCCTAATGACTTCTTAGGAAGAATTTAGATACTTTTTGTGATATGTGGATTCCATTTAGCATCATCCTAGGAGTATGAGGGAAATATTAATTAATTAAACTTATCATATAGGATCAATTAACAAAAAATAATCTCAACATACAAAATATTTATACTTACCTAGACATTAATCATGTTAAATTTATCAGTGTCCATGATCTACTTAATTATGATGTTAATTATAATACCATTGTTGTAATTGGTCGGAGTATATAAAACTTAGGAAACCTAAAATAATTATATTTTGTAAAATTAAGAGGTGTATTTTATTCCATTACACTAAAAACATATGGTTCATCCCCAATCCATTTCAAATCCCCTAACTAATTGAATATACATACATGTTAACCATCCAAATTTCTGATTCGACATAGATTTCTACATTTTCAATCTGTAGATATGAGTATGAGGATTTGAATCAATCAAGATCACTTCAATGTGTATATGAATAGGCCTTATCACATATCCATTGGAGTGGACCTCTTTATGATTGAAATGAACCATAAATGATATATTCACTAGGAATGTGTTATGAATCCTGATGATCCAATAAGGAGGCAGGATCTCTTCCTAAGTATGTGAGATCAGTGCATTATTCCAAATTATGAATCAATATAGTGGTAACCATACAGGAAACATATAATTAAAATTATTAATCTTCACCAAACACTAAGATTATATTGAGTGGATTGAACATATTCATATTGGTTAGCTTCCATACCATTAACTATTGTATCCCATCAACACATAGCCTCTTTAGCTTCCATCCTCAAAAGAATCTACATTAAGAAATGGATTATTATATTTTATTATAAAAATAGGGTTTCAATCAAAATGGATCATATAATATATCTAACATATAATGATCACATGACCAAAATAGTTCCAAGTGATACATTATCATTATATCATCACAAAAATGCACGATCAAAAGGTAATAATGTGATCACATAAGTATGAGAAGTACACACAATCCAATAAAATGTATATTTGGGATTCTATTTCCGAAAACATAAATAATATTATGTGATTCACTCGTGTAATGATGGTTACGAAAAGGGGTTATGTTATTTTCTTACACAATGGAGTTATGTGAAGAAATCATGTGAAAGAAGTGCTCTTCGTACATGTCTCCAATGCTCTGGACTACTGTGTTTCAAGTATGAAGGCATCCTATCATTCATTTATTTATAATTATGGACTCATGAAATACCCAAATACATCTATAATACTAAGAGTTACATGAAATATCATGGGATTCAAACCCATGTGGGTATCCACTTATTCATAACTGGTTTACCCCTTCTTCTTTAACCAAACATTATTTCAATGGAGGGAATTCATTGATTCCCTCTAAATAAACATCAATCATATGAAGTGATGAAAAATAATAAAATGATGAGTACCATTTTTGTATAAATGAACATAGAAGTAAAAAACACATCATTCCAAGATTTCATGACAACATGATAGTCACATGATTAGGTTACACACTCACATAACCTTTATATTACTATGTATCACCTCTTGAGTTTTGTGATTTCATGACTCCAACAATTTATACAATCGATTTGGGAAATTTTGGTGATGATATAACCCACTTATTCTTCCTCTTGATCATGCAATTCCCCTATTTCATGAAATCACATAACTCTAATAGAATAAAGTTATAGAATTATGAATGATGGTCAAAAATAGAACCCTCATTCACTAACTCTGAATCATATGAAGTCCCCATGTTATGTTATCAAATAAATATGATTGGATAATGTGTCAGTATCAGAAATGTTTTCTATAAAGGATTTATTTTCAATCGATGATGTTCATGTAAAACTCTGTAGATATTTGATTTCCTAATTCAAATAAATTCACTTGTTCAACATGGTGGTAAGTTTTCAATGAACGGACCCTTTAGGTCAACCTTGATCATGTGATAAAATTCATACATGATTGACTTCATTTTACCTTGGTCACCTTGGTCACATGATATGATTCTGAATTATGTGGGTGTCTTCCAGAACCTCAAACTCATATATGTGGATCACCTGCATTATAAAGAAGAATTGATGTAGGATTCAAATTCTTATAAAAACCATCACCTTACTTTTTGAAACAATACTGGGAGATAGAGAGATGAATGACCAGAGAGTGAGGTGGAAGGATTAAAAGTTACATTCAAGACAAATAAGTGTGTAAGTGATGTTCCCAAGACAAGTCACATATGGATTGGCATGTGATTTGACCATATATCCAATTACATAAGTGGAACCTGAGTTATCCACATATATAGATATAGAATTTCATGACCCAAACATGGTCATGTGATCACTAAACCCTATCCTTATTATGATATCAAAAGAGTTACATTATGGATTTATCCTAATTCAACTAGAAAATCACATAAAACTACTGTAATCATGTGATTATGTAATTCCTAGTATACCATATCTTTTTAGTTCCTCTTTGATAATTTTATGCTGAAAATTGTATCTTTACATGTCTATAAAAAGAAAATTAATGTGGATATATCCCTCGCTAGAATCCACCAAGGTGTAATTATCTATCATTTATAACTCATTACTTCACCCTAATCCTTTTAACTCATAAGATAATATTATCTATGAGTTTGATTACCTTTTATTACCCACTAATTTCCCAATAGAATATTATATTGGGAATTTATTTCATTGTCCTGATACAATCTACATAACTATGTAGACATTGATTCCTATTATAAACAAGATAGGTGGGATGATTTTGAAGGGATTGAGACCCATATCAGATATCATAAGTCCATCATGTATGTCTTTCTAGATCATGTATTTTTATGCGGATACATTCCCCATACATACCATAATGAATTCTATATTTTATTTAGTTTCAACATTTCCATATATCCCTTTTGGAAATCCACATCCAATCCATAACTGTATTATTAAAGTCCTTATCACATGGTATTAAAATCCATAACATTCAAAATATGATGAATATGATTCCAATTTTTTTAAGATATATAGGATACCTTTTTGAGGTTCAATATCAATACCAAGTATAATCATCTTTTCACTTCCATCAATAGATAACTAATGAACCCACATAATGGGATTCCTTCTTAGTTGTAATGCACAATACATATTAGGCTCATGTGTAATCTGTTTGATCTTATGCTATCTCTTTATTTTCACACCAATCACAGATCATATGGTCTTAAAGAAATATGATTCACACACCATTTCCATGATGAAAATGCATCCATCATGAGCCTCCTTGTTGGGTGAAAGTTCTGACCAAATCTTATTTTCCTCCAAAGGGTCGTATTCATAGGGGATCATATATTGGTAGCCTCATATACGAAAGAATCACTGAAGCCTCTATTGGTTCACCTTTTATGAAACATATTTACTTAATATATGAACTATGTGTACTTTGATTCATGTGTTTATAGTATATTTAGGTTGACACTCCCATGTTTGATCCACATATTAAATATTCATATATAAATATATATATTCTTACAGAATGTTGTTAAATAGAATAGTATAGTCCCATCACGCAACATTATATCGTTTCCAAAGAAGTATATAATCTATTATTATTCTATAAATAGGATATGTAGGATGCCTCCATGATTTTCAAACCCATCATCAATGACCTTCCATTCCCAACCATTTTGGGCCTTATTTTTCAAGGGGGTCATTTATTTCCATATCACGCATGGATAAAATCAGATGATCCTGGGTGTTTCATCTGTTGGGAAAATATTCCATATGGACCATCCTATAAATAGACTATATTCTTGATAATTTCATTCCCACACTCAACGGGTTATATTCTTTTTGAGTCTCATCGTACCATCGTTATTGGGCCATACTCTTAGTGGGGACATATCTTCACTGGTATATATTTTGTATGAGTCCACCCTAATCTCAATGAGGTATATTTCCTCTAACATCAACTAGAATGGTGTTAATATGATTATGTCCCTCACCTATCATTTTTATGTATCTTTTTTAGAGTCTTCCTTACCACATGACATTAAACTACATGGATCAACTTTATCACAGGACCTTAAAAGGTTCGACGTATCCCATTATGTGGCATAGAACTATGTGGGTTCTAATTAATTTCACAATGATACATAGGAATTCCATTCATGGGATCAAACCTAAATCCATAATCATCAAAATCCTACCTGATCAGTGATAACATCTATAGTGCATGACTATGTAGATTTAAAACATAGTGACATATAAACCATCATCACTAAGTAAATATAAGATAAATATAAATAACTGTTGATACATATAGATAGAATCATATATGGGGAACCCATTATACAGAGATATGTTCACATTGATAGGATGAAATAACTATATATAGACATTCAAATTTTCAAAAACTAATGACTTATTATAAAAATTATGGTAATAAATCACATATCATGAGTTTGGAAAGATTTATGAACATGAATTAAATCTATATCTGAGTCCCGAACTATGCAATAATTCCCCCTAATAGGATGTGATGACCCCAAACTATCCTCCTCTCAACCAAGGTGACTTCCAAAGATCAATGGTTAAGAAATCGTAGTCAATTCTTGCCTTTAAAAAATAATTCCATTGTAATATCCTAAATATTTATATTAAAATAATAAAAATATCTATAGTTTTTATAAAACATAACATCATGTTTTAATAAAATTGATATGTATTTTAAAATTAACATTTTAAATTAACCTTGATAACATATAATTCTATTAAAATGTATGAATATGAGTAAATTCTGTAAGAAAAATATTTATAATGGTCCTAATAAATAAAAAATTATTTATTAATTATGATCAAATAAGAAATCATTTTTTAATTAATTCATTTAATGATTCAAAAATTAATTTTCTTCAAAAATGATTTTTATTTCACTTTACGCATGAACTTTATAACTAATTTTTATCTTTTCTAGAAATTTTATTTAAAAAAATGAGTAACATTGATGAAATCAGAATATCAAAATGAAATTAGTTAGAAATGTCACGACCCTTCCTCGGGACCCGTGTCATGACTACCCCAAGCCCACCTCCCATAGGCCAGGGGCTGGCGACTAGCACCATGGCGTGAATCCCAACAAAAAGGGGAAGGCATTGCCTTTATAAGGTAAACAAACACCAAAGAGTAAGAAAGCAGAAGTAAACACCAAGTAAAAATGGGTACAAAAGTAGTGTGGAAAAGTAATTGGGCCAAAATACAAACCCAAACTGATGGTAAAGTACAACTGGAGAGAAATTACAGCAACTGAAAGTAAAGTAGCAACATCGAGCCGTCCACTGGAAGTCCCGCCTGAAGTGTAGGTACAGCTAGCCTCCTCAGCTCTTCGGGTCCAGACGTCCGCTCCGTGTTCGTCCCACCCAGTGGTCCACCTCTAGGTGCCAACTAGCTCCACAAGCCTCAACCACGATCAGCGATGTCCGTAATCTGCATCCAACACAACATAGTTCGGGCATATCCCATTGAGGGGTGAGTATACGCTACTCAGTAGGGACCCCGAGACCCCCGAAGGTCTCCCAGAATCCACAAGGATAATCCACAGAGGAAAGATACAATCACGAAGTAACAACCAACACTACTTAGGTATATTCCCATACATATACCTAAGTCATCAACTCCAGTTCGGCTCCAACATCCAAGCCCAAGTTCTATCACGTCGACACAGGATAGTACAACCCAATCCACCGAGGATAACACGACCCAATCCACATAGAAAAGCAAGTAAATCATATCGAAGATATTGATTGAAAGTCAAGACTTAGCTCAAATAGGTACACATCATTTGTAAAGAAAAAGTGGATGATTAGATATAGTTACTGATTCATCTAGGTGGGACCCACGTAGGATACAAGTACTATAGTCATCACTGCTGAACCCACGGAGGATTCTAGTATGGTTATCATCGTCGAACCCATGGAGGATTCCAGTACGATAGTCTTCACCGTCGAACCCAAATAGGATTTCAGTACGGTAGTATTCATCGTCGAACCCACTAAGGATTCCAGTACGAGAGTCTTCATCGTCGAACCCACGGAGGATTCCAGTACGGTAGTCTTCATCATCGAACCCACAGAGGATTCCAGTACGAAAGTCTTCACTTTCAAACCCACATAGTATTTCAGTACGATAGTCTTCATCATCGAACCCACAGAGGACTCCAGTACGAGAGTCTTCACCGTCGAACCGACATAGGATTTCAGTACGGTAGTCATCGTCGTCACAGCCAGCTTTAGGGTTCCCGCACACAGCATTCTCGTTTCTCAGAGGATCCGCTCCACAAGCCAAGGGGGGTCGATACTTCAACTGACATGTAGTATGGATTTGATGTATCCCAAACTTCTACCTCGTCGATAGGAACCCAACGTGACAGACGGCGCGTCAATCGGACGCCCGGTCTGAGAGTTAATGGCTTTTTCGCCCGAGGGGCCCGGTAGGTTTTTAAATCAAAACCAACCCGACCGTACTCCAACTGTGTCCAAACCTCTAGATGATTAAGCCAAAAGGTCCTTCTCACTAAGAGGAATCCAACAAAGTTTATGGCATGCCAATCGGACTTCTGGAGCTTAAGTTGTAAGCGTTTCCGCTCCGAGGGCTCGGTTGGTTTCGTGTTCGAACCAACCCGGTTATAACCCAAGTTCTCTGAAACGTTGAGTGTAATATACCGAAACGACCGTTTCGATCCAACGATCCCAACTCAACTGACTGTGCATCGATCGGAGGTTTGACGCCCAAGATATGGGCAAATGACTGAAAATAGTTTGAAATGGGGGGTCTGGGCCCGGCCCGACCCAACCCCCCCTGGGTCGGCCCGAACCGGGTCAACCTGACCCAGGTCCGGGTCTGGCCCATTAGGGCGCGGCCCGGCCTGGTGGGTGCGGCCCAGCCCAACCAGCGTGGCCCAGCTCAGCCGGCGTGGCCCGACACGGCCTGGGCGGCTGGTTGGCCCGGCGCGCGGCGCGCCCCGCACGGTCAGCTATGCTGGCTGTGCCGTTGCGGAAAAGGGGGGCGGCTACCTCCCTTGATTGGAACCATGGCCCCCAAGTGGGGGCCGCTCCTTGCCAGAATACACGGCCCAGCACCGCGTCTCTCCCGGGTCTCACGTGGTCGCGGGACAGGTCGCATGTCGTCGCGGCTTCAGCCGCGGCGGTCCCTCCTGGCCGCGCGCCGGGACGCCACCTCCTCCGGGCGGTCGGGCGGTACCGGCTGCCACCTCCGGCCGCCGGCGCCGCCGGTGAATTCCGATGGCCACCGGAGCCCCTCCGGTGGTCCGTTCTGGCTCCCGCTTGTGCCTGGGGTCATCTCGGGACCTGAAGATTACTATGATGGCCTACAATTTCTCAACGGTCCCATTTCATCGTCACCCATCATTCCGCGCATCAAGAACAGAGAATCGGTGGTTTCAGACTTGTTCGTTGGTCCGCACCCACCGTGTTAGTGGTTCAAACAATTTTCAACAAATTAAACACATGCTGAGGATATAATACACATAAATTAAATTAAACCAAACCCCCTACCTCGATGAAGTCAACGAACGAGGTTTTTCGCGGGAAAGGGATGTCGCGGAAGAAGGCGTCGCGGAAGGAGCATCGTCGGCGTTGCGGTACATGGCATCGGGGAGAATAGTAATCGTCGGCATCGCGGAGAAGAAGATTGTCGGCATCGCGGTACATGGTGTCGCGTCGTCAATCTCCAGGGAACCAGCGTTCTTCGTCGTCTTCCATCGGAGGTCGGCGTTCTTCATCGGTGACGGTGAGTTCTTCGAGTTCTTCAAGGAGGAAGAAGATATTCCTCAAGAGTGCAAGAGTCCTCCCTTCCTTTCGCACAACGAATCAACCCCTAATAAAATAAGTCTTGTATTATTTTATTAATACACATGTAAGCCATTAATTTGAAAATCAAACAGATCTCATTCAATTAATTGAATTAATTGAGGAGCGTTTAATATTAAAATTAATTTTTTAGGGTTGACTTGGCATTTAAAAAGGGGGTGCGAGTGAGTTACCAAATTAAATGCTCGTGGGAGGTAAAAAGGAAACAAAGTGGGTAGGGCTCGTGTGGGCCACAGCTCACTAATATCCTACCTAGTAGTTATGGTATCAGTGGGTCCCACTCCAACCACCATGCCTAGGTTATCATTACTTAGAATAAATAATAAAATTGTAGCACAACATTTTTTTTATTCTTTAGTTAACCAAATTAATTAATAACCTCACCTGAGCAAATGCAACTCCGGAAAAGGTGTTCTTAAGCAATTACCGGTGCTTCGGTTTCATCGGTGTCCTCGGTTTTCAATTCCGAGCACCGGTTAAAAAGATAGGAAAACCCGCTCGTTCGTTCACTAAACATACCCGAGCTAAACTTCGAAAATTGATTCCGGGCACACCTGGCCTTGGAATCAGGTGCCGTCAAAAACTGCGCACTCTTAAAATCCCAAAGAAAATTAAGAAAAAAATTTCCCTTAAATTTACAGTTCTTTACAAGAAATTTAATTATTTTTAGGAAATGAATGATTTTTCAGTGAAGAGAGAAAATACTAATTTTTCAAATACGCCATTTCTTCTCATTAAATAAAGTAATTAAAAAGTATAATTATATTTTGGGTATGGAAATAATGTGAAATATAGTCCATTTTATTTATAATAATCTAACTAATTAAATTCGAATCATCTATTTTCATTATTTTGAAATAAGTTAATTAGTATGCATAAACATATTTTTTCTAAAGAGTATTTTCGTTATGTCTTATCAATTTATATTAAAATTAATTTATGAATTTTTTTTTATTGAATCAAAAAAAATGGATTCTATATTTATAATGTTAATGTTAAAATTTTAAAAATAAGCCCATTTTATTTTTTTCATTCATAATAAAAATCGTGGTTAATATGTGTCACCTCAATAAGGGTAAAATGTATAAAACAAGGTTCAAACCTTGAGATAAGGTCTAAAAAATCCAAAAAAAAGCCTTCTATTTTGTTTTATGGGATCAATTAGATCATTGAAATGCAAAAATATAATATATGTTATTTTGTTCCATTTTTCTAAGATCATGATATTTATATTATTACGCATAATGAAAATTCAAAAATATCACTACCTTTCTTTAACCCATAAAACTGGTCACTTTAAAATTAAGACATTGAATTGGTGAGTATAATAATATAATATAAATAAATATGAAAGTTTTTTTTAAAACATTGTAAATTTATTTTTATTAATTAAATGTATTTTTAATTTTTATTTATGGTATAATTACCTTAAATTCATAAATAAGGTTGGCATAGTGCTTGTGTAAGCAGTGAAAAACAAAGTAAATTGTTTTAAAAACAAATAAAGTAATATATTTTTTATGAATATGGTGTCAAAAAAAATTTGTTTAATAGAAAATTATTATTAAATTTTAAATGGGTAATATTTTTAATCCATTTTTTGACATGATTGTTTCCAAATTCCAATTAAATGAATAGTTATTAAATTGATATTAATTGTGTTTAATGATAAATAAATTATATTAAATTATTCAAAAATTATATAAAATATTTAAAAAAGATAATTAGGATATAAAATTTTTTAAAATATCATCCATTTTTTATTTATGAGATAATTGTTAACATATCAGTAAAATTATAAGCCTTTAAAATTGAAAAAGTTTTTGCTATTGTTAAGGATAAAATTTGTTAACTATTTGGTCAAAACAAAAGATAAGGTTTGAAATACCACTTAAACCTATCCAAATTATATTGGTTGAAATTATATAATCCATATCTATCTTATTTTCTAAAATATTTTGATTTTGTTCAATATTTCATGTATTATGAACTTTAAAATATTTTATGAAAAGGATAAATAAAAAATTTCACTCTCTTGATTTTAATTTCTACAATACATTTTCATAAGGATAAAACGAGGATATGTTATATTATTAATTCTTATTTTAAATATTAATTAACATTTCTTATAATAGTAATTTTTTTTATTTTTTTTATTGTAAATTTACATTAAATTATTATGTGATACTGATAAAGTATTTATCCAATTAATAAAAAATAAAATTAAAAATTATTTCAAATATTAAAATTAATACAATTTGGTGGAATTATTGTGTACCGTAAATTTTTTTAGAAAAATAAATATACCATAATTGGGATGTGTTATTTTTTGTGTTGAAATTACATTACTATATTTGTGATTTCTTTATCAATATAAATTAATAGTTCTAAAAATGACATTAATGATATTTTATAATATATAATATTTTATTATATTATTTAAAATTAATAAAAATACAATATTCCAAAAATATAATTTGAAATGGTTTAAATTTAAACCATTTCACGTTAATGGGACACTTAACCTTTAATGGTAACCTTCTTGACTCTTTAAGAGTACAAAATTTTAATGTTGAGGTAACTATAAAAAGAGTTAATATGGGGGTTAAAACTAAGATATAAGGCTTAAAACATCCCTTAAAATTGTATTAATATTTCTAGGAGAGGGTATTTTAACTTATCATCATCATATACTTTAAATATATCAATTCATCACCACATTATTATAAAAATTAATTTTATTAATCTAATAGATGAAGTAATTCCTTGAGTACCCCACTCCCCACTAAAATAGGATCACATCTTCTCCTATTTTACTCACATCTTTTGCGACATATTTCTATGAATATCTCTACCATAATACCTTTATATCTTCTTCCACCACATCCTAAAGCATTTTCTCTTACCAAATGACCATCCTTTCATGGCTTAAGATGTAATCCAAAATTGGTTTCTCCTTGAAGTTGTATAATTATAAACTATGAATAATCAATTTTATTTCTTATTAAACCTCTTATTTATCAAAAATATACATTGTAAAATAATTAATTCAGTAGATTAAATATATTTAATTTCTATTTTATGATGAAACTATAATGACCCATAATTTTATCAATGGAATTTCCCTTCTTATTTCATAAAACACATACATCACATAGAGAATCTAATAAAAAAATTATCATCATAAATTAATAATAATACATTAGTCATCAAATAAACCAATAATAATATATAATATTACAATGGAATAATAAATAGAAAATAAGATAACAAAAATTGAAAATTTTGGATTTTTTTTGATCCACAGGAATAATCGTACTCACGAACAAAGCTGTAGAAATAAAAAATAATAATATAATATTTATTTTGAAGTTGATAATATATTAAATTGAGAGAAATTATAATTTACTGAAGGGTTAATGAAAAATTATTATTTATCTTAATTAAGGAACATATATGACCATTATAAATTTGACCGTTAGAATAGTAATATGACCATTAGGAATAGTAATTTTGATGTTGTAATAGTAACCTCACCTATGAACATATAAAATATAATTTCTCTATATTATAAATAAAAATATATATTTATATCATGGTATAATTAAATAAATGTTTTGAAAATGATAAATTAGGTGTTGGATTTTTGTAAAAACTAAATGATAATTTTCAATTTTATAATTAATATAATGATTTTAAAAAAATATAAAAAATAAAAAAAAATTATTATATTGTATTCTGAATATATTATAATTGTATGTGACCTTAATTAAATTTTTAAAAGGTTAAAAAATCAAATATAATATTAGAATCCTTATTTTTCGAATAAAAAATGATTTTATTTACAATTTAAATTTATCACATTTAGACAGTTATTTTCACAAAATTGTTTCTATTTTTAAAATTAACACATCAAAAAATGGTTAGAGTAAATCTTTAGGATTTTTCTAAAATAGTTGAATTTTTTTTTTGAATAATGAAATATAGTAATTTAAATTATTTAACATTATAATGCAAATACATGAATTTTTGAGTAAAGGATGATGTCAGTATCCATTGGTTTGAACTCAACTGAACAATTTACTATATTTAGTCATATGAATTGACTCTATTTATCAACATGATCCCAAATAACAAACAAATAACAAAAAATCCCTTTCCTCTCCTTATAAATACAACCTCTCACTACCCATTATATTCATACCTTCTTTGCCATTTCACTTGTAAATACTTTTTCCAATAACCTTTCTAATCCTCTTCTCCATGTCTAAAAGCTTATCATCTCAAAAAAAAGTCCAATTTGAAGTTTGTTAATGGGCCCTTCTAGGAGGTGATATTCAAGAGGTAACTTTCTCAAAGCATCTCTTTTAATTTCATTTCTTTGTTATACAATATACATAACTACTTAATCCATAAAAGAATATTAAATTTAGTAACATTTATATACTTTAATTTTATATTTATAATGGAAAATATTCCATCCACCCCTTTTATCATCTCCTCTTATTTAAAGAAACAAAACAATTGTCCTAATTATGGTATTTACCGTCATCATGGATAATTTGTTTTCATTTTCCATTACCACCTTCAAGGATGATCGTAAAACAATTATTATATTAGAAACGTATTTTAATATTTATATTATAACTTTTTTAATGTTTTGGAACTAATATATATATATATATATAATCATAAATAAAATGAAACTAGTTTGTGATGATCGAAAAACCGTCAAAATAAACTAAACAATAATCATAAACATTTTATCAAATAAATCATCATCATATGAGAAAAAAATGATATATAGGACCATTTAAAATTATTTATTTGAATAGTACCATATAATTTTAGTTCTATAGAATAATTCCCATTTTACAAGAACTTATATAATTTTACAGAAGCAAACCCACCATGAAACCACTAAATGAATGATCTCATAACGATGAAATTGAACTTTATAACTCATTGAAATACTGATAAATGAACATAATAATATTATAATCAATAAATAACATATATAATATGTTATAAATTAATAAATTAATTAATATATTTTTATTATCCAAGACATTAAGTGAAAGTGCAGAACACATTCTCACAGAAGGTAAGGCTTCTTTCTGAACCTCCATATTTCCTTTAAGTTACGTTCTATCTTTATCCACCTCAAATTTTCACCTATTTTTTATTATATACTTATTATATATTCTTTATATATGTCTCATCCATATATACCATGGTTATTTTATATTTATTTTATGGTTATATACATATATTAAAGATTTTATTATTAATTCCATATAAAAAGTCAATTAAAGGGAACTTCTCTACTTTATATGTCTTTGTTAATATACCACTAAATGAAGTTTTTTAAAAAATATATTATTTATAAGTACAATCCTTGCTATTTTTAAAAAACATTTTAGTTAACATCTTTTTTATGTAAATTATTATTCTTGTACCCCTTTTAAAAGCTACTTACCTCTTCACTTAAAACCCCGCTTAAGAGGCATGTTTCCAAGGTTACTTAACCATTATTTTTAAATTTTTTAAAATTAGTTTTACATAATTTATCATTATTTATGCTTTTTACCTTTATTAATTTCCATGTATGAGTTAAATCCCTTATTTCATGGATACCATTGTTATATGTCCATTGGTTATACTATATAACTGGATTGTGATACCCATTTCATTCCATGGGTAACCATTATGTTTATTCCTCATGTTTGATTCATTATGTGGAACACCTGAGCATCAACATGTTATGATTGTTGCACCCACATAGTGTTTCAATGCATTGGGTAATGTTTAGTCTCATGATACATCATGTATGGGATTTGGGAGTATGCCTAATCCATTAATAGACTTTGTCCACCATGTTATATAGTCTTGGCAGTAAGGTTAAACTCATTTTTATGTCATGTTATATGTTTCTTTCATATTAAAATATTTATATGATTGTATTACTCCATTTTATATATTTATGATTGCATGTGATTGTTCATCAGGCATGCCTTTTATGTAATCATGTTATGCCTTCTGGCTAATATATTATTCTTTATTCCTCTGTTCATTCCCTTACTATTCTTTTTAACTCATCATATTTTGTCTATGTATTCCCCAGATTATTCTATGAAGTTTTCGAAGTTAAAAGGACTTCAGGATTTAATTATTGATTATATAAAAAGTATTCTAGTTTCATGTTTTCTAATTATGTCCCTACTCTTCCAAACACATTATACTTTTCAATCCGTGGTTTGTATTTCATGGATAATTATACTACAATAATCTAATAATATGTGTAAAAGGATAGTTTCTTTATAGTCTCTATCATATCATGTTCTAAATATTATTGAGTATTAGGACTAGAACAAATTAATAATATCCCAAGGGATAATTCCATCACCAAGGATAACCAAGATTGAAACTTAGGGAATCATAAGTTAGGATGTAATTTGTATATATATATTATTCCTTATATGTTCATAGTTTCTTTTTTATATTCACATTGGATTAGTATTTAATCCCATTAATTTTATTTTATATCTTTTTCTTTGTTAATGGCAGGAAATTGGATAAATTTTGAAAATAATAAATGTGATATGCAGTTTGTATATTTCTCTAACGAGATGTCAAACTTCATGGGAATGGGAGTGCAAAACATCGTGACCATACTAGCTCAACTAGATAAAGTTATGAATACTAACTTTAATTATGTGGACTTCCCAAATTCTCCTAATAAATATAATGTTGTTTTTATATCCTTTATGTGAAAAAGGCATAATATATTTAGTGGATATTTTGATCCCCTCATCACAGAACAATGGATTTAGTCCAATGAGAATATATTATCTATAATTCAATGAGAACAAGAATATAAATCCATTATTATAGTCTATCATTTTAATGGGGAAACTGATCAGTGGTTGACACTAATTAATAACATAAAATCTAAAGAGGACATTGAATCTATATATTGGGAAGGATTCATGAAAAAAATTGTAATTATTTTCTCAAAACTATCTATCTTATGATAGAGAGGGAGTTACTCAGACTGAATAATAAGTAAGATGAATCTATCGTAATTTAAGAGGAAAAAATTAAATGGCTAACACAATACACCTTCACATTTTTCATGTAAACATAAATTGTGTTGGATCTCTTATTTAGTGGATTAAATCCAAGACTATAAAAATCCTTGGTGATTCGATACATTGAAATCTATAAGGAGATTTTCTAATGAACCCTAAAGGTTGAGATAGATATTGGAGACTCTTAGTGGTATCAGGGGATTATAGATATAAAGAGTAAAATGGATTTCAATATTGTTAGGTCAATAGATAAATCCCATGAAGGAAATAAAACCCAACATCCCACATGTAAAAGGAGTGGGAAAAAGAATACCAGGAACTGTCTAAAGGGTACCAAGATGTGCTTAAAATGTGGAAGAGAGGGACATCCAGCTAATTATTTCTAAATATATTTGAATAATAAAAATAATTAATAAGAATAAAAGAAATTTTATATTTACACTTAGCTTATAGATTAGTGTTTCTACTAAAATGAACATTGTAATTATGCGAGTAACTTAACTATGCCAAAGGTTGTCAGAGACAATAAACAATAACTTTTAAGGTAGAAAAGAAGGACATATTCCATCACTACTACTGAGGTGGAGCCTAAAAATAATGTAGTGATACATATAGTGGTTATTCATTCAAGAATATTAAATTTACTATTTTATTCTAGTTCTATGAATTATTTCATATCATTATGTTTAATAAAAATATTCAAGAACACCCCAAAATATAAAGGTTGAGTAATATGTGAGAACAACGAAGAGGGAAATTATTTCATCAAATGTATATAAATAGTAACCCATTTATTTCATTCAACCAAACCTCTTATAAAATCTTTTATTACTTAGTTTGTTGAATTTTGATGCTATATTTGGAATTTATTGACTATATTTATAAAAATCCAACATCAACTATTGGGAAAGGGAGATCACCCTTCACATACAGAGGCATCCCCCAATAATTTTCATGTTCAATGAGGCATATGAGTCTCCTTCCAAATAATTATCCCAATTTTGGATAGTATTTAGTTATTATTATTCATATCTAGATCAAATGATTGAGACAAATGAGATGATTATGTTTGAAGACATTCCCATTGTCAGGGACTACACCGATGTGTTCCATAAATAATTTCATAGTCTTCCTCCTAACTGATAGGTTGAGTTATCAATTGATCTTATACCTATATCTCTCCATATATAAAATTCTCCTTATAGGATGGTCACCATTGAGTTATAGTAACTGAAGAAGTAGTCACAAGAATATTTATAAATTGGTTTTATATGCTTGAGAGCTTCACTCTAAAGTGTTCCAGTACACTTTATTTAGAAGCATGCTAGAACAATGTTCCTATACATTGATTATTATGAGATCCAAAATGTCAAGATAAAAAAATATCCATTTCCATGGATAGAAGAATTTTTCGATCAACAATATAGGAACAAGTATTTCTCTATTGTGTAGATTTGGATAGGATATCAATAATTAATAGTGGTTTGGGAAGATATTCCCAAGACATGATTTTGAAGAAGTTATAGACACTATGAGTTCTTAGTGATGCCCTTCAAACTCACTAATGATCTATAAAATTTCATTTACATAATTAATAGTTTCATTAAATATTAACTTTAAAAATTCATGGTAGTCATGATAGAATATATTCTAATATACTCTAAGTGAAAGGAGGAACATAAGGATTATTCTAAGACAATTCTAATGAATTTTTCTAGGGAGAAACAATATGAAAAGTATAGTAAATGTTAGTTCTAGATGGATGATGTATAATTAATGGGTAATGTGATAACTTAAAAAGGAATTTCTATGGACCCTTCCAAAACAATGACTATTCTAGAGTTTCCAATGTAAGGACCTGCCCTTAAACATTACATATTATAGTTAACTCAAATAGAATTCACACTCATACATTCCAAAATATATTTGAGGTTTATATTTTTAGAGAATTAGGTCATAAATACATGCATATATACATATATATTAAGAATTAAACACTTCTACTCAAAATCTATTTTTTAACAATAAGAAACTTTTAAAACAAAAAAATGATTTCCTTTCATAATAAAACTTCACAGCTTTAAACAAGAATTATTTTCTTTCATTACCCTTCCAAAACCCCTATGAAAAAATTTTAAAACATGGTAAGAGAACACAAAGCTCAATAAGGGAAAAAAATGAAGAAATAAATTATTATTCCCAGAATAAATACACTATCACATGGTTATAAATTTTACATATAAAACATTATATCTTTATCATGCCTTATGAAATCGTAATTTCCCTATAAAACCATAGAAAGAATACATAATTCATAAAATGTAACTTTTGAAATAATTTTCATGTCACTCTTACATATAAATTATCCCCCTCATCTATATGGGGATTAACCATCATGGCTACACTTGTAATAAAAATTATAGTATATTTCTATAATCTCTTAAGAGAAACTGAACCAATTAACTTTGTCCCATTACCTAATAAATTAGAGAACTGTAACAGGATCACCCACCCTCATTTTATTGTGGACCCTGATTCATTGTAATAATTCCCAAGAACCATAACATGGTCATGACACATTAATATTTCATAAAATAAACAATCTCAATGAAATTAATTTTTCATTTTGAAATCACCTTTAATTTTTATGAATTTTCATACTTGTAATTAAAAATTTTCAATTTGAAAATAAACATGTAAAATTGTAAAGGGAACATCGTATAAATAAGGTTTCATGAAATCCATAAAATAATATTATGTCGTATAGGTGAAAAAAAAATTTCATTAATTAAAAAGAGTTGTAACTTGAAAAGTGGTTTTTTTAAAGAAAGTCCTTTACCTTATGTCTGAAAGGATTCATTACTTGTACATCATGTCCTAGATAATAAAATTATATTACTTAATTAATTAATTAACTTCATTTTCCACATATATTTTATTTATTTCCATTTTATTAAGGTCATTTATAGATATTCTGATGAGTTATAAATATCATAATCATCCTTCTAGGAGCGTTCATTTCATGGATTTGTGGTCGGTTCCCATGAATATAATTAAGGGAGTTCTTATGAAATGGAATAAAAAATAGAAGAGGAAATAAATAGCATTAATATGTTTAAATAATTTTAATTTATCCTATATATCATTTTTTATGATATGAGTATGATTCATTGGATAAAACATCAATGATAAATGGTTGGTTTGTTTTCGGAAATTTTTCATCCATCAAAATCTATTTATGTTTTATTTGATATTTTGTCAATATATTGTTTCCAGAACATTAATAAATTTATAATATACATATTAAAATCTAGTTAAACCATAAAAATTGTTTTATTACTAGAATTGAATGTGGTGATGGAAAATCAAAAAGCATTGTCCATGAAGGTACTTAATTGACACATCACAGAAAATGTTTTCATTTTTTATAATATGAGGAGAATTGAAGAGGTTTGATGATTGATATTACATTAACATAATAAAATATTCTTATATATATGGTTATATGGTTATCATTACAGTTCATGTAGGGGTGTTGAGAATAAGTTAGAAAGAAAGAAATAAGAAAATTAAAAGAGAATGGTGGAGGATTTACCACTTGAATATCTTCTCCTTAATAACCTCCTTAAGGCACATGGTTTTGGTCTTTTGGTGATATCAAAAGGTCTCGGATTTGGGTAACATTATTTAGAAGGGAATTGGTTATAATTTATACAAGCTTAAATTATTAAAATGCATGAGGAGAATATGGGGTGGGGTGGTATTTATAGGAAGAGGAGAGGGGTGTTGTTTATTGTTTTATTCATTTTTTCCATTTTGGGTCAGGACTACCAATATTATTGATTCTTATGACAATGTATTTTAATTAGAAAATGTTATTTATAAATAATGGGTGATTAAAATATAATGTACTCAAAAATCCGTGAATATAACTTATAATGGTAAATACGGTAAATTATAATAGTTTACTATTCACTAAAAATTCAACTATTTTAGAACAATCCCGAAAATTCACATAAACCATTTTTAGATGTCTAGTATTAAAAAATGAATTATTATTTTGAAAATAATTTTCAAAATATGATCATTTTATTTTTTAATTAAAATCACCACTTTTTTCGAAAAATATTGATTTTAATATTATAACTAATTTTATTACTCTGAAAAATTAATTAAGGTCTAACAAAATTATCAAATAAATATAATACAAAAAATATTAATTTTTAACCCTATTTTATGAAAATAAATTTTCATTTAAATCATTATATTAAATATAAAATTGCAAATTTACATTTATGTTTCACAAAAAAAACCAACACATAATTTATAATTTTAAAGCATTTATTTACTTATTCAAGAATATAAATATATAATATTTTCATTTATGAGATAACTAAATTTTATTTATACTTTAATTGGTGAGGTCATTATTCTAATTACCAAATTATTATTTCTAACATTCACATTACTATTCCAAAGGTTCGGGTTACTATTCATCTAATATAGATTCTGTAATATCTATAATCACCACTTATTTCATTTTTAAATTTACATTGAATTTTACTATTTAACTCTAGAATGAAAAAAACCACCTATAATTTTTTGGGTTTATACATTCTCCCCGATTTTGAAATTTTTATCCTCCAATTTTCTTCAATTATTAAAGAAATGATGATTCCTTTCCCTCATAACATTTTTAGATTCCTATATTTATTCTTTATCCATGTGGTTTCTCTACAAAACTATATCCTAGTGAATTACATTATTCTATAATTAATTCTCTGTACAGTCTAGAATCTGAATAGGATTTTCCTTATAAAAAATTTTTATCTTCTAACTAAAAAAATTCAGGGTTCATAACATGATATGAATCTATAAATTACTTTATTAACATCAAAACATGAGAAGCATTGTGTACTCAAGAAAAACTCAGAGGCAAAGCCACATGGTTGGAAACAGATCCAACTTTCTCCATAATTTCATAGGGTCCAAGGAAATTTGGACATAGCTTCTCCTTCTTACCAAAATACATCACACTTTTCCATGGTGAAACTTTTACAGAGACATAATCACCCACCTTAAAATAAAAATCCTTCCTTTGGTTAACTGCATAATTTTTATTCCTACTCTAAGTGGTGCCCAAGTTTCATTGAATCAACTGAACTTTATCTATTGTTTCCTCTACCAATTCTTGACCCGTCAACTTTCTTTCACATATATCATCAAATTTATGGATTTTGACCTCTCTTCCCATATAATTATTAAAAATATACCATATGTATAATATGATGAAAACTATTATTATAAAAAATAGAACCAAAGAAATATATTGATCCCAAATTCATTGGTAATACATTGAATAATCTTGAAGCATGTCCTCTAAATTCTGAATTATTCATATTTATTTTCCATCATATTGAGGTTCAAAATCAGTTTTTGAATTTATTTCATTTCCCAATGACTTATAAATGCCCATATAAATTCTAAAAGTAAACTTCGATCAGGATTATATACAATGGATTATATATATCCATGTAGCCTAACTATTTATTTATGATACAATCAAGAATGTTGATCTGTAGACATAGTGTCTCAAACAGGAATAAAATGTGAAGATTTACTCATTTGAACAACAACAACCAAAATATAATTGTTACGTTAAGAAGTTTTTAATGATCCCTCAACAAAATAGAGGTATATATTTATCCCATTTCCACTCTAGAACTGGAAAAGGTCGAAGCATCTCCTTCAGTAATTTTCATTCTACGTTTACCAATTGAAAAGTAAAACATATCAGGGTAAATTCACCAATATCTATTTTCATTCCATCCCACTAATATAATCCTAAATATATATGTACATCTTAGTACCTTCAAGATGAATGGAAAATAGAGAACTATGGTATTCACTTCATAACTCATTCATCATCTATGAATCACAAGCCACACATATTATCTTCCTATATCAAAAAATTCAATCTTTAACAATGTAAAATTATAGAAAAATACCCTTTTATACAATTATATAATTTTATGAAACTCTAGGTCTTACTTATATGTATTCATAATTCTAAATAATAATAACGATTTTAATGACACCTGAAAAAAATAGAATAATTCCTTTCCCCAACAACTTCCCAGAAAAAATTTATAAGTCCATTAACCAAGTGATCATATTCAAAACCCATGATGGTTAATGTAGATTTAGGTTTTCTACTCACGGTATCCACCACTTTATTTTTTTATTGCAATTGATCATTAAATCGTTATATATTATCAGTTCTAGATATCTTCTCTTCCTCATAATCAATTCCTAATGAGTGAATGTATACTTCAAACTTTTATGATTAGTATATATTTCCTATATTAATCTATGTAGAATATGTCTCCAAATTTTTAAATAAAAAATCATTTCTGATAATTATAAATAATGTGTGGGATAATTTATCTCGTGGGGTTTCTATTTTCCTGAAGCATAAGAAATTACCTGATCATTATGCATCAAAATGAAATCATATCCCTTTAAATAAGCATCACAATAGATGAAAAACTCTCTCCTTCAAGAAGTAACTGCAAAAAAATGGATCATTCACCAATATTCTTTTCAATTCCTAATAATAAACAACACATCCTTCTATCCAAATAAATTAAAACCTTTTTGATGTTAACTTATTTATCTAGCTAGATAATTTTTCATGGCTTTTATAAAACTGTCAGTAATAATCTACTAATCCATGCAAATTTTGAATATCAGTAACATTTCTTGTCCTTGGACATTAAAACCCACTTTTTTATCAACTATTATGCCATCCTTATTTGCAGTATTCCCAGGAAAATAAATCTGTGGTAACAAAAAATTACATTTTCTAAATTTCTCATATAACTTATTTTATTTTAAGGTTTTCATAACAATACCTACATTTTTTCATGATCCTCATAACTTTTTGTATAACCCAAACTATCATCAATAAAAATAACATAAAACGTATCAAAATATTCACAAAATATTCTATTCAAACCAAAGGGAACATAAAAAAATCAAAATTCCCATATCTAGTATGAAATGTAATTTTTGGAATTTCCTCCTCCTCCACCTTCAATTAATGGTACCCAGATCTCAAGTCTATCACGGAAAAATATAGAGCTCCCCAAATCTAGCAAAAAAAAATCATCAATATGAGGAAAAGGTTTCATATTCCTAACATTAATGTTTCTAAATGATCTATAATTAATACAAAGCCTCATAAAACCAACTTTTTTAATAAACAAAATTGAATCACCCCAAGATGAAGAAATCATAAGAGTGAAACCTTTACCAAGACATTATTATAAATTTATTTTCAATTATATAATTTGTACATGAGTCATTTCATATGGGGGTCTTGAAATATGTTTATCATGAGGGAATTAATCTAAAGTAAATTCAACTTCCCGATTAGGTGTAATACCATAAAACACATCAGCAATAACATTTAGATACTAATTTATAATTGAAAAATAATTAATTTTAATAGTTTTTATGTCTTCAACAATAAGTGAAAGATAACAATAATTTCCATCTATTAACATTATCTCTACTTCTATATATTTTGTCAGTGTTATGGGTTCATTATAGTATTAGATCTAAAACTGTTTCTAAAAATCTTTTTTAGCACTACAATCAATCTTAGCATAGTAAACAAAAATCCAATCTATACCTAGAATAACATAAATTTCTACTGGTGAAAATACAACAAGTATTTTAGGGAAATTAATTATATAGACATTGACATGAATATTCTTATAATTTATTTTTTTCCTTAATATTTCCCCTAGGTGATTTTACCATAAGTTCTAGATTCATTTATTCTGGTAAAATTATAAATTTACAAAAATAATATCAGATATGAAAGAATGTGAAGACCCCGAATCAAACAAGATATTAGAAAAATATGAGTAGACAAATAAAATACCTAATAACACTTCATTTGATGGAAAAATATCTTCATATGTATTTGTAAAGGATTCAACCAAACCGTTCTGTATATAGTTTGGATGCTTCCCATTATTCGGGTTCCACATTGGACACTTGTTTTCATATTGATGCATATCATTATATTTAAAAAAAATTATTGTCTGTGTATTAGAATTTTTCTTACCACTACCAAGAACTTCTTCATTACAATTTTAATTCATTCCCTAAATTTCTGCATCATAAACACCGACCAGACTTCAAAAGTCATTCCCCAACCTGTTTTACAAAAATTCTCACAAAATAGAAATGTAATTTTATTACTATAAAACTTATTTGATGCATTCATTTATTTTTCCTTACACCAATACCTATTTCTCTAATGGTTTTCAAAGAACACAAGATCCTCAAACAACACTATTTATCCCTTCTCCACACATCAAACAAGTTTTTTATAACTTTTGAATTCACAATAAGACAATTCCATTTGATATTTTAGCTTCATGACTAAGTAAAAACTACTGATTTTATTATCAATATCATAGAAAAAATTTAGACTGTACCAGTCCAACATAGTGAATTATTATTCATATGTGGCCACTAAATACTTATCTTGTCTCAAGTCTAATAATTTTTTTCCATCCTATGTTGAATATCCTTAGGAAAATATTTTTTATGGAAAATATATTTGAATTCATCCCATTCTAAAGCATCAATATCCTCACAATCCCAGATATTCTTCACCATTTACCACCATTGGTTAACTTAATCTTATAAATGGTAAATAAAAAAAATAAACATTTGATGTTATGAAAATTAAATGACATTGAAAATATATTCTAGGTATTTAATTAACTGTTCATCTACAAAGGGTCACAAGAACCACTAAATACAGGAGGGTGATGCCTCATAATATGTTCTACCACTGACATGTTACTATAAGGTTGATATATCTAATCTCATGCATAGATGAATCTTACATTTATAGCCTATTTCAACTAATACATTACTATTAAAAACTACTTCATTCAAATTCCCACTATTCAAGGTTTCATATTTGGAATGATGTCATCCTCTCAGTTCCTTCCTACTATAGTGAACCTATATCTTCTAAGGATTTTTTTTTGAAAAAACATATCTTATATGAAGAAACATGGTACTTTTTAATTTCTATATCATTTCAAATTAACTATATAGTAAAAATCATATATTCATATTCTTTTTACATAATATTAATCCCAAAAGCAATCTAAACCTTGCTCTGATACCAACTATAAGGACTCGTCCTTAAAAAATGCATAATCTAGTTAATTTAACTATAATTAACTATTATACATTTTAAAATATCTTTTACGTTTATAGTTATAGGGAAATAGTTTATAACCGCATACATAGAAACTCATATATTATAAAGTATACACTTCTCATCATTATCTATTTTTTCATAATATGAAACTTCTAAAACAAAATATAATTTATTTTCATAATAAAACATCAAAACATTAAAAATGAATTCTTCTCTTTATTTACCCATAAACAAATCTATGAAAAATGTTTTAAAACATCATGTTAGCACAAAAATATTGGTAAGGGACATAAAAAAGAAGACGTTCCTATAAATAGGATCTCATTTGAAAGAGTTTGATACTGTAATATGACTCTAGAGATTACATGTTTTTGAAATTATTTCTAGAGAGAGACTCTCATGATTAGTGCATACTGAACACCTTTTTCAGATTTGCTTCATGCATCTCCGAATGTTGCTAAGTACATTTGAGGGCTTTAGGGGATAGGAAGACAGAGGTGTCTACTACCTTAAAGTTCGAGGACTTCCTTGCTGAGGAAGACAAAGGGGCCAACTACCTTGAAGTTGAGGGCTTGCAAATACAGCAAGACAAACTCCAGTCTTTGTATCGGGGGCTTACCCTAGTGTGGGTAAGACATAATTTCTTGAAAGTATAAATCAAGGGACCTTTATCCAAGGTTGTTGGATACCCTTCTATTTCGGTTTAAGGATTTACTACTTGTTACTTGTTTGTTTCAAGTTCTCCACTGTATTTTTATTTTTGAGGAAAGTATAACTATCTTATACTTCTTTACATTTGTACACTCTTATTTAGTAAGATTATATATTCTTTAAGGTAGAATTCTTCACTTTGTAAACTTTTATTAAGTTTCATTTCTGGAACCATCTTTTCCATAATTACATTCTTGGAATCACTTTTCCGGAATCAAGCAAGTTTGTAGAACTTAGAGGTTTTGTGAATTACCTTATTTAACCATGTTAAACAATAGAATGGTTTCTAACCAACATTAAAAGATCTAAAGAATTTTTAAAGTATAAAATTCACTCGCCCCCCCCCCCCCCCCCCTCTTATATATTGATCATCATACGATACTACAATCAATATCGTTCATTATTTCAATCCTAATTTGGTATCTAAGGAGAATATTATTCTCCATACCATCATAACATCAATTGTGTTGTGCAACTATAAATCCACATAAAAAATTGGAATTAAAAAATAAGGTAATCAAAATTAATTATACACATAATCATAGAATTTCATAATCAATGAAGTAGAAGATTAATCCCATGAATAGAAATTGAGGTAAGAAATCCCTTACCTCGTGATTCTATTTTATTGAACATTATTTACCCTGCTATATAGTGGGTTTAAAAATATTATTAACTTATACCATAAAATATTAATATTTATAATATCATATTTGATCCTTTTATAACATATTATCACTTGTTTGTTAATAATATTTCATTATTTTCATTGTTTCAAGTGTTAATTGCCTTGTTTTCTCATGCGTGTTTTGTAATTAATGATCCAGTTCTTGCACATGTTACATAGTTTAATCATCTAAAGAATAATAATAATGATATAATTGTCATATTTATACATCAATTATAATTTTAATACCAATCATGAAATATCATTTTCGGAAATGATGTGTTCTACAATCAGGGAGATGGTAGGCAATACCTACGTTTGAGTAACGTTTACATTCTTCAACGATAATTATGAAAATGAGTTAATTAATATTTCACCATTATATAATGATGATAATTTCATATTATTTATTTAAATACACATATATATACAATCCATGTGGTGTGGTTATTAAAAGAGAGTTCTATTATTTTCGAAAGGCGGTGGTCCACACGTACATGAACGACGTAATCATATTTCTTAGTGTAAAATGGTATGAAAGAAAAAGATATATCTCATATTTTAAGAATTATTAGTATGTAATTAAGATAAAAATTATTTCATTTATATGACATATATTCATTAAATTTTCCCTTATCATCATCCACATAAAGATTTAGTAAAATACGAATCACATCGTTGTGGGAGGTGGTAGTATGCCATAAACATGAGCATCATTATCATATCTCCTATAGAATGTAAGGTAAAAATATATATAAATGAGATAATTTAAATCTAGGTATAAATATTATATAAATATAATATATATACTTTATATCCATCATCATACCCATCCATGAAAGGTGGTAATGGAAGAACTAATGACATAGTTTCGCGAGGTGACAATATTATGTACACTCGAATAGTGATTTTATGACCTATTTGATGGAAGTGGAGGTGGTTGTATGTCATAACATTATTATAATAAAATTAAATTATATTTAATATAATAATTTCATTATATTATAATGATTTATAATAATTGAATAAGGTAGAGAAATAAATAAAAAAATCAATTCTCGTTGATGGATATTAACACTTATTCATGTATCCTCATTAGGTTGGCACCAAATCCATCCTCAGATTCTTTTATTCCAAAAATAAGGCTTATGGATTATAAGAGGAAAATTGGGATTTCAATTTAGTAGGTATTTTCAAATCCAAATTTGTTTTAAGGTGTGAATAAGAGATGAGGGATGGCCTTTTATAAGTGAGGTGAGTGGCACACTTATAATCTTTTGAAAAGATTAAATCATACCCATATTTTTAACATTAAAAAAACAAAAAAAATATTAAATTTTTAAAAATATAATAGATAATGGAGAAATATGACCATAAAATGGGTGTTTTACAAGTTTTTACGTAATTATTAACCCTTTACATATTAGTTTAACCCTTCAGTAAATCCTTTTTTACATTAACTATTGTAATTGATTTTGATTGTTTTCACTATTCATTTTCATAAAACATTAACCTAGAATCATAAAAAATTATAAATTATTCTGATTCTAAATATTTTATAGATTTTCCAAACTTAAATAATTTATGAGAAAAATTTTAATTTAAAAAAATCCCTGATGCATGATGAGAAAGCGGGTTTTCATAGAGAAAATGTTCAAAAGTATAAAATGTTTTTCTACAAAAAATTTTATATGAAAATAATTCCAATGAACTAAATTATATTAATTGATATATTAATTAAATAGTTTTACTTTTAAACTAATCTATAATATAACTTATTTATATAAATAGTTTAAATGAATGGGATGTTTTCAATTAAATTTCAATTTTTTTAACTATTAATCAAAAAATGAAAATTTTCAAAAAAAAAATTAACAAAATTCACGCTATATTAATTTTTATATTATTATTTTTAAAACGAATTTAATTTTATCAAATAAATTTTATAAAATAAATTTTATAAAAGTGTTAAAGGTTAATTTTAAATTATGTGCACAAATCATGATATATTTATCTTTTAGAAAAAACATAGTTTTCATAAAACATTTATTTTTATTCTAAATGATTTTTATTTTATTAAAAATAAATAGATAAAAATATTTTTTATAATTAAGTTAGTAATATTCATATACAACAATTTAACAGTTACTTTATAACTATTATTTTAAATAATAATATCTTAATAATATTTCATATTTTGTTTAATTTCAGTGTTGCATGTAATGCAAGAAAAACTCAGTGGGGTGTATAATGCATGTTAAATTCTGTATTTCTTTCCATGGAAGATAAACCCAGTGTTTTATGTAATGCACTCTATTTAAAATATTTAATTATTTTAAAAATAAATATACTGTAAAGTATGGGGGTGTAGTACCCCCATTTTTTTATGTAACCCTTACATAATGATTTTCATGGTTATAAAGTTACGGGTGATGAATGGGCGAATCAAGATAACTTTGAATGATGTTTCTAGGAAAAGGGAATGTTGCACGGGAGGTACGCGATTTGTCTAACCCTGCGGAAAAATCATGCCTAGTTGGTCCTTTTGAGCTAGGGGCTCCCACACAGTTGGAGCACGGTTAGAGAGGCCATGCGAGGAAGTCATGTGAGGGTCTGTCTAAGCAGTGGCTAATGTACGGTTAGCACATGGTTTGTCCTACCATGCGAACAAACTATACGGGCACTTAAGTGATATCCTAAAAAAGTGTATATCACACGTTTTTTCTTCTAAGTGGATCGTTTTTCCTCATAAGAGGCCATAACTCATGATTTTGCTTCTCCTAAGGTGAAATAAGGTTCTCCCATTATTTTGGAGGTGATATGAAGGCTTCCCTTGGCGAATCGAAGATGGATTCTTGAGGTATGTGATCGTTCTTCTTTGTTCTTGTTAGGTTTCTTAGATCTACATAGATCTTCTTCTCATATTCTATCGGTTTCATAGATCTAAACCTTTTATGGGTAGATCTAGGTGTGTGGATGGCTAATATGATGAGTTTTGGTCTTATTCTTGTTAGGAGAAGATATCTAAGGAGAGTTCTAGATAAATCGACCTGGTTTTCTTGAGGGTTCTTTATTTTTTGTGGTTTTTGTCAATACCTTTGAGGTGGGAGGCTTCTCCCTTGACTCCTATTACTAGAATTGTTTGTCTTAGTTTCAAATTGGTTTATTTAAATGGGATTTATATTGAAAATCATGTAATAAATCTTCTTCATTGGTGATTTATGGTTTTAGTGAAATTGTGAAATCTTGGTGAATTTTTGTGCAAAGTGATTTAGCCTATTGAATTTAAAATGATGGTTTTAAATTATTTATTTCTGTAATTTTTAAATGGTTTGATGAAAATTTTGTTTTCAATTAAAAGAGTGTTTTATTAAAATGGTTTGGTATTGAAATGACTTTGATGGAATCAGTTTTCAATAAAAGGGTTGTTTTATTGAAATGATTTGTTATTGAAATGACTTTAATGGAATTGTTTTTCAATAAAATGGTGTTTTATTGAAAATTTGTTTTTGAATGATTCTTGAGAATATTTTTTTGTGAGTTTATATTGAATTTTGGGGGTTTGGTTGAAATATGACCTTGTGCTGAGTGCCAAAGGTTAAATGGCACACGATATATAAAATTTCATATTACATATACAATAATTGGTTAAAATATTACCTTGTGCTCAGTTTCAAAGGGTTAATTGAACATGGGAAAAAATTACCTTGTGATGACTTCGTAGTTCAATAAGAAACCGCTCATGAGTATGGAAGTTTCATAACATAGCATGCATGGTTGGTTGAATGGGTTTGTGGAATGGTTGGGTATGTCAAAATGGGAATATTTTAAAATGGTTTTAAATCTTGTTTAGCTATATTTATAGAAAAATAACTTTCTGGAAAATTGGTTTCAATTGAACTTGTATGCTTTTGGTTATAAATGGTCTTGGGGAACTTGTTTATATCTTGTTATAAACTGTTTTGAGAAAATGTTTTATATAATCTGCTTATTGTAAATGTTGTTAACTCTTTTATCCTAGTTTCATGAGTAGGGAAGTCATTGGGGGAAACCTACTAAGTTTTATACTCACCCATGCTTTTTCACTTTGGTACTTTTGTAGATTCTATCTTCTGGGACAGAGGAAAATGTAACGTTTCTAACATTTTTAGCACTACCTTGTGATGTTTATGCATTTTAGATATTGTGGATATTGGATCTTGTGGATCATAGAGTCTTTTGGTATTTTGATATTCTGGTGTCATTTATCTATTGTGTGCTTTGATACTTGTTTATTCTTCCACTATTTCACACTTTGATGAGGTTATGATATGCATTAAGTTTTTTAGTTGTCTTTCATTTGTTCATGCATCATATATTGAATGATGGTTATGGTTGGTTGGTTTATTGGTTTATTTAATAAAAATTAAATCATCTCCCACTTCGATTTGAAACCCTTCGAAATTTATTTCCAGCCTTTGGTATCTTGTGGATGTCCCTCCAGTCCAAGGAATGACTCATTGTGCTCTCCGGAAAATGAGAATTTGCAAGTCATTAAAATGGTATCAGTCTACTCCTTTCCTTATGGTACAAATCCTTATTGTTCTTAGTATTAGAGTTGGAATTCATTTTCATCTATTCCTTGGTTTGGAGTCTTAGACATGAGTAGGATTATCGGAACTTTAAATGTATAGAATAAATAGACGTATCTAACCATTTTATACTGAAATTCAAGTTACCAGGGTGTTGGGTACATAAGTGTTTTGGATACACTTCTAGAATGTTGAAAATATCATTATCGTGGATTTATCCAATGAGATAAGCATGGCTTTCATGTTAGGGGAATGAAATCCCACCAGAATTGTATATCTCATTGTGAGGAATGATTTATGATTTTGTGAAAAGATGTAAATTTTAGAAATAAAATGCATAATTTATTTTTAAATGAATGATTTTGAAAAAAAGGATACTTGGTGAATTTTAAAAATGGTTCGATTTTCAAAACCAATAGTTTATTTCCAATAATGTTTGAACATGGAAAAATGTTGTTTTTGGAAAATAATGTTTTAATAGTTAATGTAATTGAATTTAAAATGTTAAGACATCAGTTTCTATAGAGTGTGATTGACAGAGTTTGTTGTTGGTTTAGAAAATGGCACCTTGTAGGCATCGTCGAAACCAACCTAAAGAAGCTATAGAGAATGTGGTTTCACCTAAACCATGAGTGAACCAAGAGCTGGTTCATAGTATTGTCCATGATTTTCAAGCTGTGGATAAGGGGAACCGGAGGAATGATCCAAGGCATGTAGACTATACCATCCAGTTCATAAAGTAGAATCCACCTAACATCTGAGGTTATTCTGAACCCAAGAAGGCAGTGGTGTAGCTGAAAGGGATGAATCGTATCTTTTGTTTCATCGGTACATAGGTGAAGATAAAGGTCGGGATTGTGAAGTATATTCTTGGGTATCTTGCATACAAGTGGTGGGATTTATAAGTGCGTGATAAATTGGATGAAGGCCTTATATAGGAGTATTTTGAGGAATTTTTATACGAACAATTCTATCCTCACACATTCAAGATCCAAAAAATGACATATTTCTTCAGCCTAAGGAAAGAGAGTCTCTCTATCATAAATTATGCAGCTAAATTCCGGAATTTAGTATGCTTTTCACCTTAATTTGTAGAAAGTGCGTCTTTGAAGGCACGTATCTACGAGTCATGGATATGGAAGGAGATACGATCGAAGATTATAGTGCTCTGTATTACAAATTATACAGAGATGGTGAACAGCGAGATTGTAGATGAACGTGATATCTAGAGATTAATAAGAGGAGGAATGATGTTACCTACAGAGAATGGTGGGAACTCAACTGTTGGGATAAAGTGGAAAAGGAAATCATATTTCTTAGGAGGAAGTTTAAATCAGAATCAGACAGCGGGATTACTGAACCTTCCTCCACAACCCCAGAGAAAAGTGGGTTTCTCTCAATGTGGTTCGCTTGACCACATAAAGCGACATAATATGGCACAACCTAGAAAATTTCATAATTGCAAGAATATGAGACATCTTCAGCATTATTGTCATAGTTCTCTAAGGTCAAGTGCTTGGGACACTTCTCAGGCATGGTAAGAATCATATGCTTTTATAGGGAGAGGAAATCAGAATCAGTCTCATCAGCATAATAGAGCTAGACATAGTGATTCTTGAAATACCATGACTCCTTAACCAAGGAAATATCTTCAAGGCAACAAAGAGAACAATGCAGTGATGAAGCAATTGTATGGAGATGAGTATATGATTATCGATGATCAGGATGGACCATCTATGAAGAGATGTACAATTCTTTTGAATTACACCCATGTGCATGTGCTCTTCAATACAGGTGAATCACATTCATTCATTACTTCTTGTGTTATTGACTTGCTATGTTTAAATTAGGAAATGATGTCTTCAATTTTAAAACTTCAAACTCCTATCGGTGAAAGATAATGCCAAGACTTTGCATATAGAGCATGTACTATAACTATTTATGGAGTTGAGCTAAAATGGGACTTCTCCATGTTGGACATGGATGTCTATGATGTTATCCTAGGAATGAATTGGTTGAAAATGATTATGGCTCACATAGAATACTATAGGAGAACAATGACTTTTATGAATGAGGATGGCATCAAGCATCTATTCAGATGAGAGATTATAGAAAATAAATGAGAAAAGAGATTGTTGGAACCAATGGTGGGAATGATCTCTTACCAGTTAGTGATGTTTAATTTGGCATCAATGGAATAGATCAATGAAAATAGTTTTCCAGTAGTTGTAGATCAATTTCTAGATGTATTTACTGAGAACATTTCAAGGATACCACCAATAAGGGAAGTTGAGTTTATGATTGATCTCCTTCCAGGGACCGGTCCTATTTCCCTTCCATTTTATAGGATGTAAACAATAGAGTTACGGTAATTGAAAGTGAAAATAAAGCAGTTTGAAAGAAAGGGTTTCATTCAACCAAGTATATATCTATGGGTAGCACCAGTTTTTTTCATGAAGAAGGCAGATAAAACCCTTTAGTTGTGTGATGATTATCATAAGCTTAACCAAGTTATGAAAATGAAAAAATATCCACTTCCACGCATTGATGATCTTTTAAATCAATTAAGGGGAGAAAAATGGTTCTCCATGATTGACATGGGATTAGTATATCATAAATTGTGAGTTCGGATGGAGGATATTCCCAAGACAACTTTCAGAAGAGGATATGGACACTACAAATATGTAGTCATGCCTTTTAGTCTAATGAATGAACCAGCGGTCTTCATGAATCTGATGAATATAAAATTTCATAAAAATCTATAATCTATTGTTGTGGTTTTTGTGGAAAACATTTCGGTGTATTCAAAGACAAGGTATGACCTTGAGAAACACCTGGAAACAGTGTTAAAAATCCTGAGAGATCATCATTTGTATGCCAAATTATCAAAGTTTGATTTTTAGATACATGAAATACATTTCCTTGGCCACTTAATTTCTGAAAAAGGTATTTCTATGGATCCTAAAAAGATAGAATATGTTCTATTGTTGCAACCATCGATGAATTTCTTCGACATACGGATATTTCTTAGTCTATCTATTTACTACCGACACTTTGTGCGTGACTTTTCACGACTATCTTTGCCAATGATAGATCTAAAAATGAATAATTCCCCATTCCAATGGACAGAGGAATGCTAGAAGTCTTTCCAAGAGTTGAAAGTTTGGATTACATCATCACCTATCTTGATTTTACCAGAATCCGGACAGGGGTATGTGGTGTACTGTGATTCTTTGAGATCAAATTTGGGTTGTGTTCTCATGAAATGAGACCATGTGGTTGTGTATGGTTCAATGAAGTTAAGAATGAATGATAAAAACTACCTATCACAATATTTAGAGTTAGCTTCATCCATTCATGCTTTGAAGACATAGCGACATTATCTCTTAGATGAGAAATTTACTATGCTCATAGGCCACAAAATCTTGAAACATGTTTTCTCACAATGAGATTTAAATATGAGGAAAAGAATATGTATGGAGTATCTCCAGATGTTTGAATTTGACTCGATGTATACACCAAGAATAGAGAATTCAGTGGAAGAAACATTGAGTAGAAAGTCATATGCTCAGTTGGAAAAATAAACTTCAGATGAATGGCAGTTGATATCAGTCCTAGCCGACATGCATGTGGAATGTGAAGAATGTGTTCATGTTGCAGTTTTCTTTTCAGCTATTATTCTTACTGATTTGGTAAATGTGGTCGAAGAGGAACAAACATCCAACACAGAATGTCCAGTCATGAATTTAAAACTCAATGGTGGGGAGTCCATTGTGGGCTGGAAATTTGATGGCAGTTCAGTTTGGTTCTTTAGTGATCATATAGTTGTACCTCTGGCTTGTCAAGAAAAAATCCGTCATTCCTCCCACCATTCGATATGGGCTTTACATCCAGTTATATATAAGATTTACAAGGCGTTAAAGGCACTGTTTTGGTGTAGCTTCATGAAAAAGAAGGCGGCTGAGTTCGTCTTGCAGTTCTTAACTTGTCAGCAGGTTAAAGAAGAGCATCAGAGACTAGCAGGAATGTTGTATTCCTTACCTATCCGAATGTGGAAATGGGAGTAAATAGCGATAGATTTTTTTATATGTTTTCCAGTAATGGTTCAGAAACACAATGTCATATGGGTGGTAGTGGATCGGTTTTCCATGTCTACCCATTTTATCCCTATTCATGAAACTCTTACGGTGGATGATCTGTCAAAAATATATATCCAAGAAGTGGTAATGAGGAATGGTGTACAAGTTTTAGTAGTCTCAAACAACGATCCAAGGTTCACATCTCATTTCGGGAAATCCTTACAGTAATCTCTTGGGACTCGGTTGATTATGATCATGGTTTATCATCCTCATACGGGTGGGAAATCTAAGAAAATGATACAAATGTTGGAAGACATGTTGTGGGATTGTATAATGGATTTTGGTGGCTCATGAGAGGTGTATATACCCTTGGTATAGTTCTCATACAATAACAGTTATCAGGCCTCGATACACATGGCTCTGTTTGAATCATTGTATGGGCGTCCTTATCATTATCCACTATTCATGGTGGAAACAGGTGAAACATCACTAGTTGGGCCGATTCATGTCCAAGAAACAATGGAGAAGATACATTTGATCAAAAAGTAGATGGAGATGACTCAGAGTCACCATAAATCTTATGCAGATCACTATAGAATGCCATTGTCATTTGTTGCGGGTGATCATGTCTTCTTGAGGATATCTTCATGGATTAGACATCGTCATTTCGGGAAGCAAGGAATGATGTCTCCTAGATACATAGGCCCTTTAGAGATATAAAAATAGGTCAGAGAGGTGGAATATTGGTTGGCATTACCACCATGGTTCAGTTCAGTGAATAATGTGTTATATGTATCTCAGTAGAAAAAGTATCAGCCTGATCCTGACCATGTGATCAGATGGGATCACATTGACCTAGAACTAGATGCTTCAATGAAACATAACATGGTTCGGATTGTGGATAATTAAGATAAAGTCTTAGGTGGGAAAATCATTGGCCTAGTGTGGGTTTTATGGAAAAAAATTCAGATTTAGGAAGAGACTTGGGAATGTGAGAAGGAAATGAAAGAGCAGTGTTTGGAACTCTTTCAGTTGGGTGAGGATTTTTTACTTTCCACGGATGGAAAGACCAATGGTGGGCAGAATTTAGTACCCCTAGTTTCTGGTATGTAACCTTTACTTGATCCTTTTATGGTTATAAAGTTAAGGGTGATTACTGGGAGAGTCTGGAGAACTTTGAATGAAGTTTTTAGGTAAAGGGGAAGTCGCACGGGAGGTGCACCATTTGTCTAACCATAAGGGAAAACCCTGAATAGTTGGTCCATTTGAGGAAGTGGCTCCTACATGGTTGGATCACGATTAGAGAGACCTTTTGAGGAAGTTGTGTGAGGGTCTGCCTAAGTTGTGTCTAACACATGGTTATCTCACAGTTTTTCTAACCGTGCAAACTAATTGTGCGGCACTTATGTGAGATCCTAAAAAAGTGGATATCACAAGGTTTTGTTTCTAAGTGGCTCGTTTTTTCAACTAATAAGACATTACTATGGATTTTTCTTCTCCTGAGGCCATATAAGGTTCTCCCAGTATTCTATAGGTGATCTGAAGGCTTCCCTTAGGGAATCAAATCTGGATTCTTATGGTATGTGATCATTCTTCTTCGCTATTGACTGATATCTTAGATCTACTTAGATATACCTCTCCTCTTCTCTCAGTTTCTTATATCTACACCTATTATAGGTATATCTAGGTGTTTAGATTACAAATATGATGAGTTTTGGTCTCATTATTTTTATGAGAAGAGATCTAAGGAAAGTTCTTATAGAATTGACCCGGTTTTCTTGAGCGTTCTTTGTTTGTTGTGGTTTTCGTCAAAACCTTTAAAGTAGGAGGCCTCTATCTTGACTCCTATTTCTATAATTGATTGTATTAGTTTCAAATTGGTTTATTTGAATGGTATTGATTGTGAAAATCATGGAATAAATCTTCTTCATTAATGATTTATGATTTTAGTGAAATTGTGAAATCTTGGTGAATTGTAGTGAAAAGTGATTTAGCCAATTGAATTTAAAATGATGATTTTAAATTATTGATTTCTAGAATTGTTAATTGAATTGATGAAAAAAAATCAATTAAAATGGTGTTTGATTAAAATGGTTTGGTATTGAAATGACTTTTGTGGAACCATTTTTCAATAAAAGGGGTGTTTTATTGTAATGGTTTGGTATTGAAATGGATTTGATGGAATTGGTTTTCAATAAAATGATTGTTTTAATTGAAAAGATGTTTTGGAATGATATTTGGTCATATTGGTGTGTAAGTTCATATTCCATTTCTGGGGCTTGGTTGAAATATGACCTTGTTCTCAGTGCCAAAGGTTAAAATGACACACGAGATGTAAAGGTTCATATTGCATATATGGGGTTTGGTTGAAATATGACCTTGTTCTTGGTTCCAAATGGTTAATGGCACATGAGAAGAAAATACCTTGTGATGACTTGGTATATTGATGAGAAACCGCTCATGAGTATGGAAGTTTCATAACATAGCATGCATGGTTGGTTGAATGGGGTTGTGGAATGGTTGGATATGATAAAAAGGGGATAATGTGAAATGTTTTTAAAGATTGTTTAGTTATTTTTCTAGAAAAAATAACTTATTGTAAAATTGGTGTCAATTTCACTTGTATACTTTTTGTTATAAATGGTTTTGGGAAACATTTTTATATCTTGTTATAAACTATTTTAAGAAAAATTTTTATATAAATTGTTTATTGTAAATATTGCTAACTCTTCTATCCTATTAGTGTGAGTAGGTAAGTCATTGGGGAAAACCTACTGAGTTTTATACACACCCTTTCTTTGGAACATTGGTTCTTTTTCATATGTTATCTTCCGAGATAGGGGAAAGGTAACATTTCTAAAAAAATTAGCATTACCTTATGATGTTTGGTCTGTTTAGAGATTGTGGATCTTGGACTTTGTGGAGCATAGAGTCTTGTGGTCTTTTGAGAGTCTGGTGTTGTTTATCTGTTTTGTACTTTGATAATTGGTTATTCTTCTATTGTTGCATACTTTGATGTTGTTTGGAGATACATGAAGTTTTTGAGTAATCTTTAATCATTTATGCATCATATAGTGAATATTGGTTATGTTGGTTGGTTTATTGGTTTATTTCTTAAAGGATAAATCGTCCCCCACTTGTATTTGACACCATTTGGCATTTATTGACAGCCTTTGGAATTTTGGGGATGTCTCTTAAGTCCAAGTAATGAATCGTTGTGCTCTTGTGAAAATGATAATTTTCGGGTCATTATATGGGGTGTTATATTTTTTTTCAAATCTTGGTGTTGTGTGTCACATATGCTATCGAATGCAATGTTATTATTTGATAAATTTGGGGTGTTATATTAATCATGTTGTGTAAGGTTAAGAATATGATTATGTAAGGGGGAAAATTATTTCTAAAACCTACATAAAGGTATAGAAATATCTTTAAAAAATTACATTTTAAACAAAAATACTTAAAAATAATTAAAAATAATTGTAATTAATAAAATAATAATTAATTATCTTTTTGTAAAATTAGAAAAGTTAGATATTTTTAATTATATAATAAATAAATAGATTGAAAAAGAGTCTACCAACAATCCAAATTTAAAATTTATTGTTTAATTTTATATGTGTGTGGAACATGGGGGTTATCTGAGTAAATTCTCTCATCCAAGGGTTAATTAATAGACCAAGGAAGGACCTATGTTATTTATTCAGAAGCTACAAAGGAAAACTTTTTATCATTTCAAACAACTTCCTTCCCATGAAGAAATCAAAGAATGGGGATTATGTGATGCTTTCCAAAGTGGGAGTTCACCAATATGTAAAAAATAACGTTGATTATGGAACTACCTGGGGCAATCAAATTTGATTTTCCTACCTCAGCATCATTGATACTGGTGATTTGAATATCATCAAATTTATAATAAGAGAGTCTTGAGCACTCATTAAATTAGTTATGTATGTTGTTATAGAAACAAATTTAGTGAAGTATTAATTATTTTAATGAATCTTTTCCTTGTATTTCTATTGGAATTTGGTCTTCTGGTTTTATTAAAGATGATTTATTTAGTCTATTTGTGATTTTGTTGACACTTTGGAGTTTAGGATTACTTGAATGGGCATAACATATTTCCTTAAAAATCAAAGAAACATGTATCAGTGTGTATCTGTGATAAATAACACTTAATATGTTCTTGATGTGGGGATCGTAATTTTTTCTTGGGATAAAGAGATGATTAATATTATTAAATTAATTTCGATAGTAATTATTACCATGGAATTGATTGGTGATTTTATGATAAAGTTATTTATGATAAATTTTATTTCATTTTTTATGTATTGAATATATTTAATATCCTGGTATTTTATTTTTTGAATAAGTACAATGTTAATTTTTTTAAGGATTGTTTTTTTCAATGAGGGTTTTTCCAGATTAAATTTATTAAAATGTTTTAAGAGAATCAAGGTATTCATATGTGTGGAACATGAAATGAAGAGAAACTTCATGTTGTCTAGGGATAAATGTTAAATTTGGTGTTGGAAAAAAAATATGTGATCAGTCATTAAGATTTTTTATGTTTTGAATTTGTTCAGGCATGTTGTAGATGTGTCTTAAGGTTAAATATTTATAGAATGGATTATGTTAAAAATTAGGTGTTATTTTTTTGGTTTAAGAGATTAAGGTATCGTATTTATCCATATTTGATAAATTGTGTTATCCATTTTAGTTTTTTTCTATAAGGAATGACTTAAGGATCTTATAATTAATTAAAGGTATATTTTAGTGCTTTAGATATGAAAATTTCATCTCAAATATCCATTTATTTGACTAGAATATGAGATATAATTAGAATTGATCAAAGCACATCTAAAGGATGGAATTTTTCTTATTAAATAGAAAGAAAGAAATTAATTATATTTTATTGTGTTATCTGTCATGATTATAAAACAATCCTCTACATTCTGAAAAGGAACTTGAAATACAAATATTATCCTTTTACCATTATTTCCAATAAATCGATGGTCTTTTCACCCCTCACAAATTTGTGGTTTTGTGGTCATTAACATTCTGATAACTGTGTTTTATAGCACTATTAGCTAGTCCTTAGACATTATTTTTCACCACTATGTGTATATTTAAACATCCCACCTATTTTATCCATATTTTGGAACCTAGATATTTGTTATTTTTATAACCATTATGTTTCCCATTTTCCCTTTTTAAATAATGTCTTATAATCCCTTTATATGATGGGGGTTTTCAAAAAAAGGTGTTTTAAAATATAGATCCATCGTTCACTGATATAAAATTTATTGGGTTAAATTTATTTAATGGGGGGAGAATATAACACCCTATTAAATTAGTTTAAAATAATAATAAGCTTTATATTATTCTTAACACACAACATCAATCATCAATCAAATTGTGAAATATTTTAAAAATATTATTATTTAAAGGATACCATTATAAAAAAAATACATTGAATTGGATGGTATAAATATTAGTAAACATATTATGAAATAAATTTATAACAGTCTAATTCAATAAAAAAAATAATTGATTAGTTCTTATAAAATAAACAAGCATTTTAAGTGAATTAATTTTATGCCTCAAAAAATGCATTTTTTTCAAAAGTGATTTTTATTGCAGTCTATGCATAAATGTAATTAATTATTTCTAATTTAAGAAATTATATTATTGAAAATAAAAAATAATTTTTTAAATCAATGTATCAAAATTAAATTAGTGTGAAATATTGGTATTTATCTAAAATTACTAATTTTTTAGCGAATGATGAGAAATTAATATTTTCCAAATATTCTATTTTATTTTCATTAAAAATTGTAATTAATAAGATCAATAATATTTTTTATTTCGTCCAAATGTGAAATAGCAAACATTTAATTTCTAATAATTTAATTATTTCCATTTGTGTTTTCCGTTTTCAGGATTTTGATATATGTTTCCTTTTATGCTTAAAATGTATTTTTCTAAAAACTATTTTTCATTGTGTTGTTCAAATTTATATTATTTTTTATTTAATTGAAAACAATATATTGAATCTTGATAAATGGATACAATATTTTCCATCATTAGGTTCAAATTTTGAAAGTATGTCCCTTTTATTTTTGGTCATTATTAATAGTAATCGTGGTATATATTTCCATCGTGTAAAGGGAAAATGGGTAAAATAGGATTATAACCATTTGATAAGGTCTCATAATCAACTAAAAACATTCCATTATTTAATTTTATGGGATTTATTAGACCATAAAAATACCAAATTTTATTATATTTCTTTTTGGTCCCATTTTCCCACGATAATAACCTTTATATAAGTTTAAGTAATGAAATTAAAAAATACCACTCTCTTTCTTTTAATTTCATTTATATATCAAAATTAGAAAAATAATATATTAAAAATAATTAAAAATATACTTCTATATTCTTAATTTATTTTTATAATTGTAATTTATTTTAAATTTTTAGTTGTGGAATAATTACCTTAAATGATTACACAACACGAGCATAATTCTAATGAAAGGAGTATAAAAACAAAGTTAATTATTTTAAAACATCAAAAGTAATATTTTTTGGATGAATTATGATTTCATATGAATTTTATGGTTATAATAAATTATAATTACAGTAAAATAAGTTGTATTATAATCAAATTATTTTCTTGATTCTTTTAAAGTCAAAATATGTGTATTGATATTAGAATGACACTAATAGTATTTATTGTTAAATATATTTTATAAAATAATTTAAAAATAAAAAAAATAAAAAAAGGGAAATTAGTATGGTAAATGGTATAAAATATTATCCACTGTATATTTATGATCCAATTGTTACCTTATAATTAAAATTATGAACCTTTGATATTTCTTTAATCATTACTATAGTTAAGGACAAAATTGGTTAACTAAGGGGTTAAATAAGATTAGGTTTAAGATACCACATCAACCTATAAAAATTTGTTTTTCTAAGTTATTTAAACCATTTCCTATATTATTTTTGAAACTATTATATATGGTTCCATTTTTCATTGATTGTTATCATTATATTATTTAATGAAAAAGATAAATACAAAATGTCACCCTCTTGACATTAATATCTTTAATAAAATTTCTTAAGGATAAAAATAGGTTTTTTTTAGTTATAAAATTTTATTTTAAATATGAAGTATTTATTTATCATATTAATTCAATATTAGTTTTTATTCATTTAAAAATAACTAAAATTATTACGCAACACTGACAAAGTATTTATCCAATTAATAGAAAAATAAAATAAATTATTTTAAAAATATTAGCAATAAATAAATTTGGCTGAATTATTATGTTTGAAAAATTATTTTAATAAATATAATTTTTTTGGGATTTTTATATGGTCTATATTTTGATTTTATAACAATATTTATGAATTAAATGTTAATGTAAATGAATAATTCTATAAATGAAAGTAATGATATTTTGTAGTAAAAATATTCTATTAAATGATTTAAAATTCATAAAAATATAAACTATAAAACATTTTCTGGTATATGGTTTAAAATTTCATACACAGAAAATTTATGGATCCGTTTTACTTTAATGATAACCTTTTTTAACCTTAAAGTGTACAAAATTGTGATATTTTTGTAATTGTAGAAATGGTTAATGATTGGTTAACATAAAGATATAAGAGTTATAAAATCCCATTAATTTTCTTAAATATTATTGGATGGGATTATTTAGACTTATCATATTCTTATTTTTTAAACATATAAATTTGGAGACACATAATTATAAATAAATTATATTAATTTATAACTTTAAGTAATTACAATAGTTTCACACTCCTCACTTGTAAAATGGAACCACTTATACCATCTTCCTCATGCATTGTCATCCTTATATATAATCTAATAAAAACCATAATACCTTCATATATCCAGTCAATACATCCTATTTCTACTAGTATTTTCAAAATCTAACATTTTGATGCTTAAGGTGTAAGTCAAATGAGGTTTCTCAATGAATATATATAACTCTTACTTGAGAATTTTCAATTTTATTAATTCCTTTACCTACACTAAATACATTGAATACATTCTATAATAATTAATTTGGTATTGAAAATATACTTCATTGTTATTATGGAGATACAAATCCATCATTCACCTTATTTCCATTATATAGAAAGCGAAAAACACTGGTTTTGTGTACGTATAGCTTACCGTCCCCTTATAGAAGTGAAATTAATTTTTCATCATGCCATTACATGGATTGTTATAATGATGAATATAATATATTAACCTTTTATTTATGATATTATTATGGTTATTTATGTTTAACTATTACTTATCTTTGTTTTTTCCATCAACTAAAGAAGGGAAACATCACACATGTGTACATAAGAATGATCGTCTCCATGGAGTGATGTAATTCATTATTCATCAAAACATTATTGGAATAGTTATAAAATTAATATAATAATTAAATATTTAACTCATGAAAATATAAAAAATCAGGAAATTATGGAACTATAATAAAAGAACAATGATCGAGACTTCCAAATAAAAACATCTATGAAAAAAAGAAGTAGTTATCACCTAGAATAGGGGTTTTAATAATGAATTGTTAATACATGAGTGATAAAATTATATAAGTAAATTATATATGGTATAATATATATTATTATCATTCTATATTAGATTAAAAATAAATATATTTATTATATAGGATTTTTAATGCATGTGATTAAAGATGAGATATTGGGAAAGCTTTTCACATCTCACTTTTATTTCTTTGAGACATATGGAATATTCACCACAAGTTTAATTTTTCTGGTGTATATGCTAATACTAAATGTATTTTATGATTATTTTCAAGAAAATTATTTTGATTTAAAAACCATATAAGATTATCTAATTTAGGGGGGTTTATTTTGATATTACTAAAGAGGTATGGGTTATTTGTCTCAAAATTGTTTTGATGAGACATTGATAGATGTTATGAAAAAATTTTGTTTATAATGTGTATATAATGCCACTTTATATGTTATATCATGATTATTATTATTATTATTATGATATTTAAATTTTCATTTTTAGTTGTTCATTCATTGGTATTTTGAGTAAGAAGTTAACTAATTGGTTATGGATTTATGTTTCAATCCAATTTTAATCGGTATTGTTTATGCTTGAATTTATATTTAGTAAATTTCATTATCCTTATCTTATATATCCCTTTAATTTTACTTTCCCAATTTTATTCGTTTAATTTCATGTAATGGTATCATTTTTCTCTCTATGGTACTTAAAATTATCTGGAAAATTATTTCTAGAAAAATATATGTTATTTCTTCTTTGGTTGGAAACCCTTTTCTTCTATAAGCATTTTTTCATTAAAAATTTTTAAATAATTCTTTAATATTGTCATATAAATGTTTAAATTAATTTTTACTCTTGCTTTATTTTTTTACAAAATTTTTTTAAATTAATCTGATTGTTGTTTTTTTAATGATGTACTTCTTATTTTAATCGATATTGTGAACGGAATAATTGTTTTAACACACATAGAATGAATATAATTTCCCTTTGTCATGACTTCTTAATGATTTGATTATTCCTTTTAAATTTTTCAATTAATTTTCAAAGGTAATGTTTTTTATAATATTTTGAAAATATTTAGTATATAAATAAGTGATTTCAAAATGAAAAGGGCGTTTTCTTCATGAAATGTTCCAATTGATTTGAAAGGAATTTTTCTCCGATGATAACATCCTTTGAAATTACTTATGTTTTATTGGAGATATGATATAATGATACCATGATCTTTCATTAATTGAATGTATTATTATTATAATGATTTAAGGATGACACTATAAAACCTATTTAATTCCCATTTTGTAATAATGTTATGATTAAACACTTATGAAAACCATTTCTTATCCATGGTTTAAGATATGATGATATGATGATGTGTTTACGAACCAAATTTCTCATCCATTAGTTATACTATGATCATATTGTGTATCACATATGTATGATTTTAATTATATGATGGTCGTTTCTATAATTATATAGCCCTATAATGGTGGTTTTATTCTCACATGCATGCTACAAAGAAGTTCAGGGGACTCGACCCCGCAATCTGCATCCCATACCCCTACCCCCCAACCACCCCAGCTTCTTGGTGGGGGGGATTATATAACCCTCTTATTAATTTGGTAAATATTGATATCTCATAAGATAATGAGTATTATAATTCAGAGTGAACCCAATTTAGTAAGATAATTTGTCCACTATGATAGTCTTAGGAGTGAACCTTGTCTAATGATATGATTGAATGGGGAGTGAACCTAATCCGAAATAATAGTATTAAGAGTGATCCTTGACTAATAAATTTTTTTCTAGGATTATGTGTCTTATCTAAACGGATGTTTTATTCCAATTTTATTCTCTCATAGCTTGTGTTTATTGATTCACATGTGACTCAAGCCTTATGAACTACCAATATTTATTACATGGCTCAATATTATGATCTATGATATGATGGGTAAGTTTTTTAAATGTCATCCACATATTCTCATACCCTTATGATAATGTTATGTTTAAGTGATCTTTGATATATTACTTTTTTACCTTTATTAGGCGTCTAATCCCTCCCTTTTATATATTTATTTTTCCTAGGTCATGGAGAAAGGTTTTAAGTATGGTATGTCTAATAACAGTTATTTTTTGTGAGTTACTAGGTTGGTTTCAATGTAGATCTTAAATATGTTAGTTTTTTTGTATCATAGTTTCCAAATATACTAAACCTTTATAGTTCTAGAAAGTATATTAATTTTTTATATTGAATATTCATCTAAAAATATTTAATATTAATGTATACAATGATTGTTTCTTCTTACCGATAACATGTTATGGATTTGGGAACCAATGTGGTTTTTTAGTTTTATGAATAATACACATTCAAAAAAATCTGAGATAAGAGTTGTGACCCGATTTGAGGACTAAGCAGTCATGGTCAACCACTCACAAAACAATGCACTCGTCCACCCCATCCTCGATCAAAATATATATATCTTTTAATCCTATAATAATCACTCATTCATTAATTTTATTTTTTGTATATTTTTATTAATAAACATAAATAATATAAGACACTAAAGTTGGTTCTAAACAAAACATAAAAATGAATTATTTATAGAAATAATAGATTTTACGATTTCTTTAAAATTTATAATTACTTTATCTCATAAGTAAATTCTTCTATTACACATCGAGAGAAAGTTAAACCCGTAATTTATATCAATGTTTTTTTTTTGAAAAAATATTGTAAACTAGATAACCTCCATGAATCTTAAAAAACAACACAAAATAATTTCATTGCAATAAAATTTTAAATTAGTGATTTATATTACAAAACTGGTAATTTATCAATGGATGATTCATTTTCCTTCGAAAACTATTGATATATAAATAATTTCATAAATATACAATTAAATAATTTATTAGATACATTTATTTTGTGATTGATATAACTATTATCTTGTCATTTGGGAAATCTAAATCAATTTTAGTGATTGGATAATCTCGACATTGGTCTCCTTGTATATTCTAGAAAGATTTTCATCATTCTAATGGTGTTCATTAGAATAGTTTCAACATAATTTTAATTGAAACAATGAAAATTATTATCTTTAGTTTTTAATTTTCAATCTTTATTATGATCAACTATATCTCTGAACTTTTATGAAACTCCCAATCTTTTCTAGAAATCCCCATAGTGTTTATCCAAATAGTTGTGTAAAATTTTAGAATTATGTTATTCTATTATTATACAACATCTATTTTCATAATATATGGCCCTTAATCATCATATTATTATCTTTACTTCCTTTTAAAATAAAATATTTATAAAACTTCATCATAGTATGGATATCACATGTAAATATCACTTCATAGGTTGGAAATAAATGAATAATTAACAACATTTGAAATCTAGGATTTCATACAAAAAATAATTGATCAATATTTATTTCTTGATTATGTACATAATTATAAGAATATATTTTTAGCCTCTTAATGTTTTCCTCAAGTATATTTTTAATTTCCACTTATTTTTTCATAAATTCTAAAATTTACAATCTATATTATCTATTTACCCTTAAGTAAAATTCTTAACAAATAATATCACCTTAAATTCATTATATTTTATTCCATCTATCAATTATTCTTTCTTAATGTTCTGATTTAAAAACCCCCTATGGTCAACTAGAATGTTTAGAAGATATAAAATCCTTAGAACCTTATCCATTTCACTACATCCCAATATGTTGAATGTTCCTGATCAAGATTTAATCAAATAATTTTCCATTAGTGGATTTTTTTTCATTGAAGGTTTGCGGTTTCTTCCTCTTGATATTATCAAATTCCAGTAATCCCTTTTAGGGGAATTTTTTCTATAAATTTATAGTTATTTGTCTTATATTGAGTCGTTTGTCTTACTATACTAATTTTCTACTAAGATATATAATTATTTTCATTGGTTTACAAAAGTGGATAATTCCCTCAATGATTACGGGTATGGGTATGGATTTCATTCTTTTATTTTGATTCTATTTATAAAAAATGTCGTATATATAATAAGTTCATTATAAATATATGATTTATGAATTAAACATATAAATTTATCAAAATAATAAAATGTGTATTATATTAAATAAATAATATTTTTTAGAATTTCCAAAGGGTCTTTCATATATTTCAAATTCCTAAAAGAAATCCTTAAAATTTAGTTAATATAGTTTCTAGTGAACTTTCTATGGTAACAAATGTGTCCCAACCATAATCAATATCCCATATCTAATGATTATTTATTGAAGTTCTCTGTAATATAAAATATTAAAATACACAGGATACTAGATTTTAGATGTCTCTAATGAATACATATGAACATGATCAATACTTTATATTATGATACATAATGTGCATCATAAAATAATTGAATCACTATTATTTCTTAATAATTTATCATAATTAAGAATGTTGTATTTTTTTGGTTCCCTGGTGAAATATGGGAACAATATAAATGATGAAATCAAACATTAAGAAAGGGACACTATACAATGGAAGATGACATGAAATTATTATAACATAAATAATTTCAAATAGAAAAATAATCATATAATTACAAGTGAAAGATAACATGAGAATAATATATATATGTTTGGCATAAAAAAATAAATAATCATGTGGATAATAGTAAATAATTTAGTGTTGGACTGTATAATGATATATGTTAATGTAATATTGTCAATGTCTCATATTAAGAAATAAAACATAAAAGGGTATGGATATATCCAATACCAAATCTAGTTTGTCTCATGAAACCCACTAATAAGTATGGAGGATATATTATCCAATTATCCACATATTACATAAAAACTCCCATGGTTCATTTATATGATAATAATATCTAAACAATAAAATACATAATTTTTTATAAGTAACCACTTATAAATGAAAGGAAATGTAATGAATAGTAATCAAAATGGAAATAATAGATATAATGATTTTTAAGGATTCACTTATGAAAAGAATGATATATATATTTATCAAGGGTAATGCTTTTCTATAAAATAATAAACTATAAGATATTTATAATGTAAAATAATTTGCCCTTTTAAAATAATAATGAATTGGGTACCTTGGTTTTATTACACTCACTATCTAAACAATACAATACATAATATTCCCTAAGAAATACCTTATAAAATAATAGGTAGGTAATTAATTATTATTAGTATTGAAATAATGGATATACGTATTGTTAAGTATTCACTAGTAAAATGAATAATATCGATATCAATATGAATATACATCATTCAAATAAAAAACAATAAGGTTCTCAAAATGTAAAAGAAGGTAAACATAACGATGAATTAAGAATGAGGCTACAAGTTTGGGTACATTAATTATTTTACTATAATATTAAATAATAATCAATTATAAAAATATTTTTAAATTGAAGGATAAAAAATAATAATTAGAAATTTCCCCTTAATAATGTGGGAGTATGTTTCACACATATTTTATGTGCTTTATAGATAAACATTTCCTTACAGAGAAACAACCATGTAAGTATACTTTAATTATAATGGTGAATTGTTCCAAAATATAGTTTAATCCATCATGGCTTGAATAATGGGAATTCATTGCATGTGATCATCATCCATCCTTATAAAAATTCCTCATGTTATAAATAATAAATCCATAATACCAAAAATATGGGGCATGTATAAAGATTTGGATAACTAAATTTATAGATATGGAGATGTTTTAGTATTATGTCAACTAATGAATTTTTTATAATGAGAGGGTATGGTAATACCTCATTCAATATATAATCAGAATTTTATAATATGAATCAAAATTAATTTTCATATATTAATGTAATGGAAATTAAAAAAATTACAATTGTAAAATATGGAGACCTGTTTAAGAACCATTACCTAGAACGATGTCTTTATAAAACAAGGTAAATAACCTCTTATAACATTGAAATATGATTTTAAGGGCTTGTAAATATTTAATTCATAGGATAATTATGCATAATGATTTTAGATTGAATAATAATTGAAGGATGGATGGGTATTAAAAACAACTATGGATGAATTGTTGAATAATTTATATATTTAGGATTTAAAAATTTAGGTTGAGTAAAATTCAATAACTTTTTCATTCCCACTATATGAAATCAACATATGTCACATTTATTTTATTGTTATTGGAATTTATATTTTAATAAATCAAACTCTCTTTTTTATATTTTTTCATTCAAGTAAATGAAATTTAGTTTCAATTAATTATTATAATATCCATAAAATTCATTGAAAACATTAGAAACATATTTATAGTATTAGAAAATTTATTTTAATATTTTTAATTATGTTATTTTAATAAATAAAAAAAACATTTCTGGATGATAATTAATTTTTATTATTTGTTACTTTATAATTATGATATAATGGATACAATATATGCATATAGTATACTACTATTTATCTAAAAAACTATTTCAAAAAAAAATTTGGGTAGTTTTGATATGAAAAGTATAAATTTAAATCCATTTTTAAAAAATCTATATATAATAAATTATATTATATACTAAAAAATCTCTGAATATTTTCATATATTATAATTTTCTAAAAAAATAAAAACTTTATTTTATAAAATATTTATCATTTTTATATAAATATTTAATTAAATTCCCATACATTAATTAATATATTGTATTTATTTTTTTATTTATACTATTACCCTATGATATTTTATATTTTATTTCACAATTGTATGTTATATATAATAATCACAATACTATTACAACAATCTTATTACTACGCTACTATTATAACATTCTCCACTCCCTTCTAATGGTCAAATTAGCCACTATAATGACACACCTTTTAAAAAAGTAAAATAATTTTGATTATTTTATTTATTTCCACATCATTTCAATTCCATTAATCATAGTCTTATTTATAATAGGGATTTAGCTTTTTATTTTGTTATATTTTACCAAATATGATCCCCTGGGGTTAATGATAATGTTGTGTCCATATATAATTATATTTTTTTATAGTACAACTTGCAGTACTTGTAGTGAATGTAACACTCTAGTGTATTATTCTATTTTTATTATGTGTGAGGGATTGTATTTTGTAATGGTTATTTTAATAAAATGTTAATTTATTTAAGTAGAAAAATGGATATTACAAAAAAAATGGAATGATTAAATTTTATCTTTGTAAATAAATAATAGATATGGGTTATTAAAATTATACTATTTATTGTAGGTTTTACACGAGTCTCCTATTGAATTAAAATCATTATGATAATCAATATATTTTATACACATGTAATCTTGTACAAATATTATTTCATTGATTTTATTATCATATAACCTCCATATCACTCAACGACAGGAACCATTTTTTTTACTCCTAAAAATTAATAGAAAAGAAATTTCCTCAAAATTTTCAGGTAGCATCACCAATAAATTTTTTGCTTAAAATTTAATATTCCTGAACTGCCCAAAAAATAAATATAACTCTCAAGAACTTTTCCATCCTGATCAATATTAAAAATTAATTATATTCTCTATTTATATGTCATATTCAAAAAATGGAAAAACTGGCATATTTTTATGTATTAAAAAATCTCATGCTAATAAATATATATATCATTATAGTATTAAAATAATTATCAATAAAAACTTATTATTCCAATATTATCTATTAATATACATCAAACATATTGGCTCAATTCATATTTTAATGGATTATATACATATACATATATGAATATATATAACATTTTAAATGGAAAATAAAAATAAAAATTTTATAAGTTACTTTATTAGTTTGGATAATATGGATACATTTTATATACACTCATGATAACTATGGGATAACATTGCCTTTTTTCCTAGAAAATACATTAATAGAATCCTTGTAGTTGTAAAAATGTCACCCAAGATTCCACACCAAAATGTTCTTTATTTTCTCTCTACCTCATCTCCAAAAACCAATATTGTCAAAAAAAAGTTTTTACTTCTTAGAGAACCATGACTAATCTTGATATCCTCCTCAATATATTCTAAAAATTTTTCAAGCTACTTCATGCCTAAAACACCTACCCTGGACACAAAAATATTATCTATTGAGTAATCCTACCCTAAAATATAAAATAATTAATCATTAATTACCCTTACCTTTGTCTCATTACAACCAACTCCACTTCACAGTGATGACTATTTAATTTAATGAAAGCACATGATTTATTTGTAACACCCTGAGAAAGATTACATCACATACAATTAATTACTAAAGTAAAATGGTAAATATTTCCTTGAGAAAAAATATTACTCTACAAGAGAAATTCATTATGGGAATTTAATATGAAACAAAATTTTGAAAAGTCAAAGTTGAATAAATGAGCAAGTGAATAAAAACATAAAAAACATAAAATCATTATCTTTGTGACATACTAGGAAGATAATGACCTTGGTTGGAACTATAGAAGTAAATAACGGAATTTTAAAATATAATATACATGTTAAAAGATAATAACTAATGGTGAATAATTTTATGTTATATATAAGAATGGAATATGATGGTTATATATGGTTGTTGGGATTATATAGTCATTGAGAATATATGACTATTGCAGCATAACCATTTAAATGGTGACTAAACCTATATGTAATGTAGTACCCCCGGTTTCTAGTATGTAGCCTTTTCTTGATGCTTTTAATGGTTTTAAAGTTACGGGTGACGAATGGGAGAGTTGGGAGAACTTGGAATGAAGTTTTAAGGCTAAAGGGGAAGTCGCATAGGCGGCGCACGGTTTGTCTAAACCGTGCAGCCAGACCATGTGTAGTTGGTCTTGGAGGCAATAGCTTCCACATGGGCGGCACACGGGTTTTCTAACCGTGCAGCCAAATCATGCAAGAAGTTTGGCCGAGGCAGTAGCTAATGCACAGTTAGCACACGGTTTGTCAAACAGTGTGAACTAACCATGCAGGCACTTAAATTAGATCTTTAAATTGTGGATCTCACGTGTTTTTGCCTCTAAATGCCTCTTTTAAGCTCCTAAGCGGCCCTAACTCAGTATTTTTCTTCCCCTAAGGTCAAGGAGGGTTCTCCCATCATTCTAGAGGCGATCTGAGGGCTTCTCTTGGCGAATCGAAGCCGGATTCTTGAGGTATGTGATCGTTCTTGTTTGGTTTCTTAGATCTACTTAGATCTATTTCTCCTCTTCTCTCGGTTTCATAGATCTACACCCTTTATGGGTAGATATAAGTGTGTGGATGCCAAATATAATGATATTTGTTCTTGGTTGTGTTTAAAGAAGAGATCTAAGGAGGATCCTTGGTGAATCGGCCCGGTTTTCTTGCGCATTCTTCGACCATTGTGGTTTTCGTCAAAACCTTTGAGGTAGGAGGCTTCACTCTCGACTCCTATTACTAGAATTGATTGGCTTAGTTTCAAATTAGTTTGTTTGAATGGATTTGATTGTTAAAAGCATAGACTAAATCATCTTTAGTGATGATTTATGGTTTTTTTGAAATTGTGAAATTATGGTGAATTGTTGTGCAAATTGATTTGGCTTCTTGAATTTAAAATGTTGATGCTTTGGGAATAGGGTTGGGTTGTGTTCTCATGTAAGGAGACAATGTGGTTGCTTATGGTTCAAGGCAGTTGAGGGTGCATGAGAAGAATTACCCAACACATGATTTAGAGTTAGCTTCAATCATCCATGCTTTGAAAACATGGACACATTATCTCTTTGGTGATAAATTCACTGTGTTTACGTATCACAAAATCTTGAAACACATTTTATGATAGCGAGATTTGAATCTGATGAAAAGGAGGTGGATGGAGTATCACCAAATGTTTGACCTTGACTTGATGTACACACCGGGAAAAGGAAATTCGGTGGTGGAAGCATTGAGTAGAAAGTCATATGTTTTGTTAGTGAAATAAGCCTCAAATGAATGGCAGTTGATGTCAGTCTTAGCCGACATGCATGTGGAATATGAAAAGTGGGTTGATGTTGCAGTTTTCTTTTCAGCTACTCTTGTTCCTGATTTGGTAAAGATGAACAAAGAAGCACAAACCTCTGATGTAGAATGTCTGGTTGTAAGTTCAAAATTCAATGGTGGGGAGACGATTGATGGTTGGAAACTTGATGGGGGTTCAGTTTTTTGTTTCAGAGATCGGATGATTGTACCTATGGTTTTTCAGGAAAAAATCCTCCATGCTTACCACCATTCAAAATGGGTGGTACACCCAAGTACATAGAATATGTATAAGGCATTGAAGGTGCAGTTTGGGTGGAGCGGCATGAAAAGGAAGGTGGCCGAGTTCATCTCCATGTGGTTAACTTGTCAGCAGGTTAAAGAAAAGCATCAGAGACTAGCTGGTATGTTACAATATTTACCTATCCCAGTGTGTAAATGGGATCAGATAGCAATAGATTTTGTTACAGGTATTCCAAGAATGGTCCGAAAATATGATTCCATTTGGGTGATAGTGGATCGTATAACCAAGTCGGCCCATTTCATCCCAATTCATGAAACTCATACAATGGAAGATCTTTCAAAAATCTATATCTGAGAAGTGGTAAACAGGCATGGTGTACCAATGTCTATAGTCTCATATAGAGATCTGAGGTTCACATCTCATTTCTGTAAATCATTATATCAAGCCCTCGAAACTAATTGACTATGAGCACCGTGTATCATCCTCAAATGGATGGGAAATCTGAGCGGATGATACAAACGTTGGAATATATGTTGTGGGCTTGTGTAATGGATATTTATGGCTCATGGGAGGATCATATACCCTTAGTGGAGTTCTCATACAATAACAGCTATCAATCCTTGATACACATGGCTCCGTTTGAAGCATTGTATGGGTGTTATTGTTTTTCTCCACTATGCTGGGTGGAAACCAGTGAAACTTCACTAGTTGGGCCAAGTCTTGTCCAAGAAACAATGGAAAAGATTCAGATGATTATAAAGAGGATGGAGATGGCTCACAGTCATCAGAAATCTTATGCAGATCACCGTCAAAGACCGTTTTCATTCGTTGTGGGTGATCATGTCTTCTTGTGGATCTCTCCAAGGCTTGGACATCATTGTTTCAGAACGCAGGGCAAGTTATCTCCTAGATACATTGGCCCTTTTGAGATACTATAACGGTTTGGAGAGGTAGAATATAGGTTAGCATTACCACCATAGTTCAGTTTGGTGCATAATGTGTTCCATGTATCTTAGTTGAAAAACTATCAGCCTGATCCTGACCATGTGATCATATGGGACCACGTTTACCTAGAGTCGGATGCTTCATTGATACATATCCCTATATGGATTGTAGATATAAAATAGAAAGTCTTGCATGGAAAAATAATCAGTCTAGTGTGGGTTTTATGGAAGCATGGTCAGATTCAAAAAGATACTTAGGAACATGAAAGGGAAATGAAAGAGCAGTGGATGGAACTCTTTCAGTTGGGTGAAGGTTTTTTACTTTACGAGGACGGAAAGACCAATGGTGTGGAGAATTTAGTACACTCAGTTTCTGGTATGTAACCCTTTCTTGATGCTTTTAATGGTTTTAAAGTTAAGGTTGAAGAATGGGATAGTTGGGAGAACATGGAATTAAGTTTTGAGGCAAAAGGGGAAGTCGCGCGGGCAGCGCACGGTTTGTCTAAACCATGTGGCCAGACCGTGCGTAGTTACTCTTGGAGGCAGTAGCTTCTGCACGGGAGGTGCACGGTTTGTCTAAAAGTGTGGCCAAATCATGCGAGAAGGTTGTCTGAGGCAGTATCTAATGCACGGTTAGCACACGGTTTGTCAAACCGTGCAAACTAACTCTGTGGTCACTTAAATGAGATCCTTAAATTGTGGATCTCAGGAGTTTTTGCCTCTAAATGCCTCATTTAAGCTCCTAAGTGGACCTAACTCAGAATTTTTCTTCTCCTAAGGTCAAGGAGGGTTCTCCCATCATTCCAGAGGCAATCCGAAGGATTCTCATGGTGAATTGAAGCCGGATTCTTGAGGTATAATATCGTTCTTGTTTGGTTTCTTAGATCTGCTTCTCCTATTCTCTCATTTTTTTAGATCTACGCCTGTTATGGGTAGATCTAAGTGTGTGGATGCCAAATATGACGAGATTTTGTCTTGGTTGTGTTAGGATAATAGATCTAAGGAGGATACTTAGTGAATCGACCCGGTTTTCTTGAGCGTTCTTCGACCGTTGTGGTTTTCGTCAAAACCTTTGAGGTAGGAGGCTTCAATCTCGACTCCTCTGGCTAGAATTTATTGTCTTACTTTCAAATTGGATTATTTAAATGGATTTGATTGTGAAAATCATTGAATAAATCTTATTTAGTGATGATTTATAGTTTTGTTGAAATTGTGAAATCTTGGTGAATTGTTGGGCAGAGTGATTTGGCTTCTTCAATTTAAAATATAAATTTTAAATTATGGATTTGCTGAAATTGTAAATAGTTTGATGAAAAATGGGTTTTTAATAAAAAGCGTGTTTTATTGAAATGGTTTGAGATTTAAATGACTTTTATGGAATTGGTTTTCAATAAAAATGGAGTTTTATTGAAATGGTTTGGCTTTGAAATGGTTTTGATGAAAATGGTTTTCAATAAAAATGTGTTTTTATTGAAAGGGTGTTTTGGAATGACTAATGGGAATATGTGGTGTGTGTTTATATTGCATGTATGGGGCATGGTTGAAATATTACCTTGTTCTCAATTCCAAATGGTTAATGGCACATGGGAAATACGGGGCTTGGTTGAAATATGACCTTTTTCTCGGTGCCAAAGGGATAATGGAACATGGGGAAGGTGTGTGCTCATATTGCATTTGGGACAGATAAGGGTTAGGGGTATCCCCCATCAATGTTGGGATGGATAAGGGTTAGGGATCTCCCCCATCAAGTATTTATGTGCATTTGGGTTGGATAAGGGTAGGAAGTCACTCCCATCATGGTTGGGATGGATAAGGGTTAGGGCTTCTCCCCTCTTCCAATTAGCATTCATGGTTGGTAGCATGGGTTGGGAAATGGATGGGTATTCCAAAAAGGAATGTTTGTGAAATGGTTCTAAAGCTTGTTTGATTATTTTTATGGAAAAATAACTCGCTAGAAAATTGGCTTCTATTGATCTTGGAATGCCTTTGGTTATGAATGGTTTTGGAAACTTGTTTATATTTAGTTATAAACTACTTTTGAGAAATAAATTTAAAAAAAACTATTTTTATATAAATATGGCTAACTCTTCTATCCTAGTGGTGTGAGTAGGGAAGTCATTGGGGAAAACCTACTGAGTTTTATACTCACCCTTGCTTTGGAACTTTGGTTCTTTTGTAGATGTTGTATTCAGGGACACAGGTAAAGGTAAGGCATATTATTCCTAGTGGCTTGTGGTGATGCTTGGGAGATATTGTGGAGCTTAGATCTTGTAGAGCATGGATTCGTGGTGTCTGTTGAGAGTCTTGAGTTGAAAATCTGATGTGTACTTTGATGCTTGGTTTGGTCTTCCGCTGTTGTATACATGATGTGGTTTGAAATAAATTAAGTTGTTTAGTTGTCATTCTTTTGTTCATGCATCATATAGTGAGTGTTTGGTTATTGCTTGGTTGTTTTATGGGTTATTTTTTCAAGTTTAAATTGTCCCCCAAATTGTATGTTAAACTCTTCGGCATTTATTTCCAGCCTTTGGCATCTTGGGGATGTCACTTAAGGCCTAGTAATGACTCATTGTACTCTCAAACCAATGAGAATTGGCGGGTCATTACATGTAAACACATTATTAAATCTATGTAGAAAATGAAAATAAATACTATCATGTTATAGAATACCTCTATATGAAAATATCTTGTTAGATCTTGGAAGGGCGGTTTATTTTCAAAGGATTTCCCTAGACCAAGCTTAAACTGAACTCCAACAGTTACGTGTCGACTGAAATCATTTACCATAGATATTTATTCTAGGGGAAATCAAAATGAGACCCATTCTAGATGAATCACCACCAATGGAAATCATCACTACTTATCTAATTGTTATATCATATCTAAAGACCTTGAGTGGTTATATAAGTAGAAGTTTGGATGGTATAAACATGTAATTATTAATGAAATAAATTTTACATATTTATCATGTGTATACATTTCCCATGTATATATTTAAATGAAAATAAAGGTTATAATTAATAAAAATTCATTGATAATATATACGCTAATAAAATATCTATTTCTATGAAAATAATAATAATAAATTTATTTTATGTTTAAATGATACATTTTTCCAACTTTTTTTTGCATTATGTTTGATTATATTTAAATTAATATTTATTAAATATAATAATTAAATGAGGTAAAATAAATTTCATATTTATAATTATAATATTTAAATCAATTTGTGATTTCATCTTCATTTTTAGGTATAATGTTTTCTCCATGGTTAATGTTATTTACTGTAGTGATGATAATAGTGTTGTTTTCAATGATTTTTTAACATTTGTTTTTTAATTATAATAAAATAAATTTAATATTAAATCCTTAAAATGATGAATTATTTATAATATTTAAATATATATATATATTAACTCTAATTTATTTATTTTTTTGATATAAAATAACTAAGATAACATAATTTTTTAAAAATACATTTTTCTACAAATTTTTTGTTCTGTAACATATATTTTAAATTCAAATTTGATTTTATAACATTTAGAAATTGAATTAAAATTAAATGATTAAAAATTGTGATTTAATAAGAAACAATTTGGTTTTATGGGTCATCTTATATTTTTAGTAATGAAAATATTAACATAGTAAAACACTAATCATGGTTAACAAGGGTTAAAATGGGTAACTTAACGTAGCTTAAATTGTATATAGTTTAAAATACATGTAGACCATATAGAATAACTTTTTCATGTTATAAACTCACATCCACATGTATCATCATCACTTCCTCTCCTAAATCATCAAACAGCAATTCGATTCCATCTTTACTCATCACATAACATTTATTTCAAAGGAAAAGTCCCTCTTTTCGCCTATAAAAGGATCACACTTCCACCCACATAAATCCACACATATCATTAAAAATTACCATACAAATATCCCAAGTTTAATTCTCATAAATCTATATTTTTCATCTGGAATCCCCTTGTTATAATAATGTGTTCCTAGTTTTAAATTTCCATGTAATCTTTCAAGTCAAGAGTCAATTCCTCAATGCGAGTATTAAAAAACCTAACATTTTCTTTTCAATATTTAACCTCTAAACCCATTCCAAATATAATAATATAATGAAATAATTATCATTATTAAACTATGATATTATTATTTTAACATAAAAACTATTATCTATATTCCTCCTATCCATTTGAAAAATGAAAATCGTTCTTGTGTTACGTGAGAACTATTGCCTCTATAAATGAAATATATCATTTTCCATACCCAACTATCATGGGTGATTCAAAAATAATAAATCATAATAAATCATATTTTTTACAATATTATTATTCTATAAAGATAAATTACTAATTAAATTAATAATATTAATAATAAGTGATCATTATCAATTTCACTACCTAAAACCTACATACCAAGAGGAATAACAATTTATTCATTGCAAGTAAAACATTATTATCAAATATATTCTTTATCTACCATTTATAAGTTATAATTCATCACATTTATAAATCCTAAATAATTCATTATATTTGTGTAATAATTTTTTTATAAAAACTTTGTAACCATACTCATCCATTGATTACAAATTGATCTTATTTGGTTTGGTCTAACCACCTACATGAATGATGCTTAAAATATCTATAATAGATTAAAAAGGTAACCTAATTATGCATAATATTGGGTAATGACAATAAAATAATTTTTCGTTTTATATTCTATATGGGTAATATTAATATTTATGCTCATTATTAATATATCACATTTTGTTTCTTTAAAATCCTCAAAAAAGCCCATTACTGATTTCATATTTTTGATTCGTAATTAAACCTCTCAAGAAATGAATTTGGAAATTTATTAAAAACAGTTTAATATCTATTCTAGTGCCTTGGAAAATATAGGAATGATTGACTTGGTATCAATGAATGATTATCGACACCAATTTTACAAAACATCGGGAAGACAATCAAACTTAATAACATCAAACTATATGAATAATGAATAACTTAATAATAAATATGTAATATTGGATAATTAATTAATAATATAAAATTTAATATACTAGAATAATTTTATAAATTAGGTGATTTTGATGGATATTTTTATGAGACAAGAGGTTAAAGTACACTCATGTAATTCTTTAGAAAATCTAGGGGGCTTCTCATCTCAACTATCTTTATTTGTGACATATTCCATTTTTTACAACTTTCATTCTTTTTCATAGTGTATATTCATACATGTGGAAATTTTTATAATTATTTTCTTTAAATTATTTTTTTTAAACTCATTTCATATTCTCTACCTAAATTTTCTTTGATTCAAAATTTATAAAAAACTATAATGGATTTTTTTAAAACAAATTACCTTTATTTGTGTTATGATGCCACTTATTGAAATTAATTCTTATATATTTCCCATTATACATTAATTTAACATTGCATATGAAATTATATGTTCCCATTCTAGGTAGAACTACATCAAAATCTTATTTCATGATGAATTTCATTCTCCAAGAAGTATAACATTGTTAAGAATAATTTATATCCTCTATCATGACTATTTTTCTAATATATCAATAACCTATTATTTCAAAAAGGTTTTTTATTTATTATTTTGAAACCCAAATATGAAATATCTCTGGTGAACTTATTATTAATTTCCCTTTACAACTTTGTAAGTGTACATTCTTCAATCCTTTTTATGACGTGGGTTTTAATAATGGAATTTTTAAAATGTTGAAAATGGTTTTCATTTCATGATCATACATTCTATAATCTACTCTGCATTTTATTTTGATAAACTTTATGGTTTTTTAAAATTTTATATATTGAGTTTCTATGAAAATAATGCTTTAAAAAAGTTATCAATTGAATAACATAAAAATGACTTTTTCAAAAGTGACTAGAAACTTGTCCTCTTTATGAAATTTTTATGAAATTTTTTCTAATGATAATTTTAAGATATAATTTTATTTTACAATTTAAATAAAAAATTTATCTAATATTGAGTTATATTTTATAATTAAATCTCTAAATTAATTATCTAAACACTTCCTTGGGTGATAGAGTTTTTATTATAAACTATGTAAATTATTTATATCATCTTAGGTGATACCATTTGAAATAATTAAGAAACCCATTTTATTTCAATTTATTTTTAATTATATTGTATATAATTGATTTCATATTGAAAAAATATGTATGTTTGTGATGGGTGGGGTCATATATCACATTTTAATGTATTTACTATATTTTATATCGAATGCGATAATGTATCATGTATTTTACTATAATTGTTCACATATTAAATTCTATTCATGATTGAGTTTACACACAATATAATGAATGAGAATGTTTGATATTGATCACAATTTGATTATTCTATGTGCTTATGTTTTTTCATAGTTTCTTATTTTCATATATTTCTGTGTTATATTCTAATGTTATTCTCTATGGATCATGATTTTTGTCTCATGATTCTATAGACTTAGTCTATGGTATATGTTTTATCATTTAAAAATACATATCTTTTAATTATATAATATATAATATTTTCACTGTTCCATATTATTTTAATCATATATTTCTCTCAGGATCAAGTTTTCTCATATAAATATGATATAATACTTTATTTCATGTTGATATGGTTTTCACATACTGAGAATTTTATATCAAATATTTCTTATGTTTTCCTTTCCATGAGTTATGAAGATGATGATTATATATGAGATGTCTAGAATAAGGTCTATTATAATGAAATTATAGAAAAATATTCACAATTATGTGAAATAATATTTTTATTTACTTAATCTGAAATATAATAAGAATTTGTGTTCTAGGATTGTGAGATTATTTTGATCAAAAATGATTAATTAATATAAAAAATATGAAATTTTACAATGGGTTTTCTCACATGTTATCAATGTTGGAATATAATAAATGTGTTTTTAGAAAAAGATATAGGAGTAAGAGTCTAGGGAATCTCATTCTTGGTGGTTATATCAATTGTTTATTGATCATCAATTACTTTATTCCCTATATAATTTAATAACATTGATTTATAAACAACCTATCACTTTTGATCTAATTTAATGATAAGTAATTTATGATGGTGATTTATTTTTTTTATTGAAATTCATAGTAGATATTCATAATGTTGATTTATAGTAGTGATAAAATTCCATCAATGGAATACTCAGCCAAATATAAAGATGAAAAAAAGAGAAAAGGTCAAACATATATATAATTTAATTCAATAATAATAGAATGAATATATTTATAACAATTGAATTCATAAAATGGAAATATATAATAATTAAAATATAATAAAGATTAAAAATGGAGTCTACTATCCTCCCTTAGGATACCTCCGGATCTTTTTAATGTTACTCTAAATACTCTAGATGTCTAGCCTTGTTCTTTATTCAAGAATAAATATAAATGAGTGAGACTATCTATTTAGAATAAATTAATCTAGTTCTGTATTTGATGATGCATAAATCCTAATGCGAAATTATATTAGTATGAAATCAAACATATCGTCTTGAGTAATATTATACTTCCATATATTCAGTTTAGGTTGTGGTGTGAAATATTTCCTCATTTTTCATCAAAAAACTAATTTACAATATACATTTTTCGGAATAATTTATCAATTATTTAAAATAGTAAAAAACTACACTCCTTTCATTCATTAAAAAAATCTACTTATATTTTATAAAACAATTTCTCAATTTAAAAAACCACTATAAAATTTATCTACAATTGTATATTATGATAAAGTCATTATTTTCCTACCATGGTTAAAATGATCATATTATGTTTGGAAATTCATAACCTCTAAAATGAAAAAAAATTATACATTTATAATGAATAAATATTTAAATTTGTTTCCCTTAAATAGCCTATAAAATAATTATCACCTAAAACACAAAATAATTTTTAATTATGGAAATGTGCATTGAACCACCTTTCCTTAAAAATACAACTTCAAAATGGTCCATTTAATTTCTCAACATTAGAATATTTAAAAAAATATACACTTTTATACGATATGTCTCATAATTTAATAACATTAAAATTTATTTCAAATTAAAGGCAATATTTCTAATTAATTTTTCATTTATAAAAACTGACTCAAAATTAAATCTCATGGAAATGAAATGGGAATGCACACGGTTATCTTAAATCTCCCATATATATAATTCTCATTAAAATGTGATCTTTCTTACACATCATTCTAAACCAAACTAAATATATCATCCACCCTCTGGTGAATAATGGGGGCGTACTCATCTAATATTCTACACTTAGACCCATTCCAAATTGTAAAATATTTCATCGACTATAATGAAATTATAGCTTCCATTCTAAAGATATGATTCATTATAAAAGAAAAAAATGCATTGTTTTCTAACCCAAATACAAATTAAATATATGTTGGCTTACCATCCAAGCAATAAGAAATGTGTTCTTGTCGCATCTATGTATTATAATAACATGATATAACTCATACAAGTTTATTATTTTACCATATATGGGATAGTATCATATCATATCATCATGAAAACACAACATAAAACCATTATTCTATCTTAATTATTGAAATAAATATCATTTATGTGACACTAATGAAGTTATTTATTAATGAAATTTTTTTTATGCTTTATATTACCAATATTTATCCAAGCTAATGTACATGTAAATTCCATATTAATATATTTAACTACTTAATATAAAATAATCAATTCAATTATTTCATTATTGATTCTTACCTTTATAACAGTGAATTACTCATTTTTAGGCTTATGGATTGATCATGTAAAATTTAACACCATAATAATAAGATTAGTAATTTGTTTATAATATCCCAAATCAATATATTATTTCAAGAATGTATGGTTATAACTTTAACATCTATGTGTATCCAAAATATGGGGTAAGATAATTTTCAATACCATTTATTTAATAAATAAATATAACCATGATTAATTATAATGTGATACATTACTCAGAAATATTATGACAAAAAACATCATCACCAATAAGGTATATTATTTCTAGATATTCCTCTAATCAAACTCTTTTTAGGAAGATACAAAAAACTATAAATTCATTTAGCATTGATGACATTTAAATATTACTAAATTTTTCCTAAAAATGCACCCATCATTTCAACACTAATCATTCTTTCTTCCTAACAACACCATCTATTCCAATTCAACCATTATGTTATATATAGTATTTCTAAATATATAATATGTCATCACAATTATTCATCATAATTTTCTATATCAATTATCTCAAAAGAATGAAAAAAATAACATTGTATGACTAATAAAGGTTATAGAGATAATGAATAACCCAATAGGGTAAAATCATCACTATCGGAAAATAAACTAATACCCAGTAACATTAAACATGTTGTCGAAAAGGGTCTCATACCGCTACAATCCAAAGAGAATAAAGAAATTTTCAGTCCAAAAACCTCAAACCTTATTCCTCAAAAATTTGGAAAATACCTAACAAGTATTTAGAATCTAAACATGTCTAAAATAATAAAACTGACGTCAATCCATCATGATGAAATAATATAATGCATTTCACAGAAACAAATATCCACCTATATATAGTGATGATATTGGATCATAAATTTTCATATATGCTATTTATATAAAATTAAATCATGATGGATTAAATATATAATGTTTAATTTCAAGAGAACTAACATTTAATAAAGGTATGATCAATTTCAAAAAACCACTATCAATAGAGAATGTCACTATAAAATGAAACTTGTAACCATAGATCTTGATATGTTATTTCTTAAATAAAATTGATTTTGATTAAATAAATAACCATTTTATCATTTCATATGTAAGGATAATGTCAATTCATACCTTCAAAATATGAACCCAATCTAGATCATATAACATGACATTAAAATGTGAAACAAGATCTAATGCTATTATATAATCTCTCCAATTAACCTAGTAAATCACCAATAAATCTACCAAATATTTTCACCCTATACATAATAAAAACATAACAACATCATATAAAAAGTGTAAACCAATAGGTGTTAATGAATTTATTATAAATTATAAAGAATAAAATTTTTAATCATAATCTTAATTAGAACAAAACCCAATTAAAACATATATAGATGTAATATCAAGATTAGGCCATTAATCCCCTATGTTTAAAAGAAAACTATCCCACAAATTACTACTAATCATTAAAAAATCCATGAATAATAGAATTAGAGTAGATGAATATGTTCTTGAAAGAATAAATGTAATTCCAATCACAATTAGTTAGAGACATAAAATCTAACATCAAGATCATCCAATGTCGATATAATCATGAAATAAATCTCATAGCATATATTATTAACCTAAGTTCTCATATACACTATAGTGGTCCAAATAGTAAATTCAATTATCAACATGATAAAAACAATAATCCTCTCGTACTCTAGTCCTTGACTAAATTCCTTATCATCCCCATGATTAACCACGGGTGGAACACCAATGGGTCCTACATGTACATTCTCTGACCATGAAATATTTTATATGTTTCCACAATGTATGATTTATTAATAAAAAAATTATAATCCTCAATTGGTTTTTAGTATAGTAAAACAAACAATTTAGAAGTAGAAATAGTAATTTCCCAATCACTATTCCAACAAGAATTACACTATCATAATTAAACATGCTCATTTATCATTTAATAACTACTATGTGATGCATGTACCTACTTAATTATATAATATAATAATTTAAAAAATCAATATAGTATAAAATTAAATAATAATTTTACATACATATTAATTGATTATCCACCACCAACTATAATTATTCATCTATCCAATTATGTTTATCCCTAATAATTTTGGGTTATTTCACTATTTATTCCAAAACTATCTAAAACATAAAATGATTTAAATTTTATAATCGTCAATAGATCTCAAAAAACTAATCTGATTACATTATGAAAAACCTACTTTCCCTTAAATTTCAGATGGTTCAATGAAAAAATCACATGTAACCCTTATATCTAAACTCTTATTGACTACACATTAATGACAAAAACCGAGTGCATAATTCTCACAAATAAGAGGAATTTCCCTGAAAATAGTTCAATGTATAAATATATATTGAAATGAAGATAATAAAGTGATGAAGAAAAATAATTAAAAATAATATACTAAGATCACAAAAAATGTAAAAATCATGAATGAATTATAGTAGAACCAAAATAATAGGCAACTACCACTACAAAAATAAAAACCATAGTACAAAAACATGGATAAATATCTTATAACATTAAAACCTCAATGGTAAAATAATGTTTTTGAAACAAAAACCTACCTCTATCAGCCATGGACATTGAGTTACCATATCTAGGAAACAATAACAAATCCTATAAAACTGAGTGTAGATTTATGTGTGATTATAAACATATAATTTTTTAGTTACCCACTAATTATGACTAACCATGTAATTATAATGCTCATATAATAATGAACATAATAAAATCACAATACATATTATCATCCACATCCTCCAAAACAACCAAGGGTAATGTAAATTTAATACCAACATGTGAAAAGTATGATCCTTAAAACACATAAAATAAATCATTTACATTTAATATCATATAAAAATATATACATCCCCATTAATAAATCTGACTATTCTATATATATGGTTCCCAATATCTTCATTTACATCACTCGCACAAAAATATACTATATATAGAATAATTTAATCCATAGAAATCATGAATCCCCTGTAAAAATAAATTTCCACCTCTCTATGACCTGTATTCCCACATCCTTTTATATATTCTGACCATGACACTATCATATTCATTCCACATTCAACTTCCATGTATAAATTAAAATCATTATCAAATATAATCCAATTTACATGAGTCAATTAAATACATATCCATATATAATTAGATTTTTTAAGGGAGGGTGTACTAAGGTAGTCATTATGTTTTTATTCATCAACCAAATGTTTGGTCAGACTTGAGAAAACTATATAAACCGTCTGATCATCAATTTAAACTTCTCATCTATATTACTTTATAAATCATGTTTTTTATTAATTGTGTATATATAATCATATATGATATCTAGTTAATAAAAAATTCAACGTATTTTTTATATAGTCCTCAATAATTAACATATCATCATCTCACATGAAGTCACAATAATAAAAATGTGAAGGTACATATACAAGTAATCGTGAAACAGACCTCTATATAGGTAGATGCCACTATGGAGAAAAATAATGATTTTAGTTTCACTTGTAATCAAATTCATACACCCAATGATATATCTAGAGAAAATCTCAACTTAAATAGTATATATTGAAATATTACAATCAATGATATTTTAATCTAATATTGATCCTAATTCAATCATTTAACTGTTATTATATAGAACCCTATTTAATGGTATCAATATTTTCATGAAAAAACCAAACACATACTATAATCTTTTAATACAAAATTATAGAAAGAATTAAAATCATAATGAATAACTTCCCATCATAGAGAAACATCCTTGTGTAATGTCCATGTCATTTCATAATATAATACAAATGTGCATTTTAAAAATATAATAGCATGAGATTTTAAAATATATATCTATTTAAAAAAATAAATGTGTTTGATATCATACAGTTTATGAAACACCAAACATAAATGAATAATGTTTTATTTCTATATAATTATTAAATATTTTAAAAATAATTAAATAAAACATTATAAGTAATTTCAATTATGTAATTAATAGAAGTACTGCTTTAATTATTTGTAGTCAAAAAAAATTAATTATTTACAAAATTGTATTATTATATATGTTTAATTTAGAAGAACATTTTCTTTATTTATAATTTTAATCATATAGAAAATTATCTTTTATACTCGTAAAAAATGAGTAATGATTCATACATTTATTATCAAATAATTAAAATTAATGATAAATTAATTTGAATGTAAAATAATTTTTTAGAAAGAAATTTTTAATGTTCACAGTGTATTTTACCTTGATAATTTAAATTAATCACAATTTTAAAATAGTTTTATTTAAATATGTAGGTAATACTTCAAATAAATTACAAACAATATTTTGGTTGTTATTATGAAAGAATGAGAATAAAATCATTTTTATTCTTAAAGATACATTTTTTATAAAATTGGTTCTTATGATTTTTGTACACAGAAATGAGAATTAAGTTGTACCATATATATATATATATATATATATAATTATTTAAAATACATTCTGTAACACCCCACCCCTACCTCATTGGCTTGAGGAGGTGACGAGGGCTACTTGGCCTTAAGCGACGTTCCCAAGATGCCAAAGGCTGGCAATAAATGTCGACGTCTTCAAGATCAAGTTGGGGAACGATTTTCCCTTAAGACAAAACCAACCAAACTATCCACTAACAGACACTGTATGATGCATGTCAAATATATTTCCAAACCATGCATTCCCAAAAGAGAACTATGTTTTTCCACAACACAACTCATGATCAATACAACCGGGCATGTCAACAAAACATCAGAGTACACTGCGGAAGCTAAACAACCAAACACCACCAGCCATGACACCACCACAGCTCCACACCAAGATCCAAGCCCCAAGCTCTACCAAGGGATCACAATGCTCCACTAAAGGAAGGAGATGCCGTACCTTTTACCAAGTCATTATACACAACATCTTCAAAGACACTAATGTTCCAAAGTAGGGGGTGAGTACTACAACTCAGTAGGATTTCCCCAAATGACTTCCCTACACACACCACTAGGATAAAACAGTTAGCAAATTTATATAAAACACTTTATATAAGTTAAATCACAAGTGCAACCATTTTCATAAGCCAACATGATCTTACCAAGCCATCACACCCAAACTAAGCAACCATGGGAAAGCCAACCAAAAAAGACACAATCATCCCAACATTTACACATTAGAACAACAATTCCATCTTGCAAAGCAATGCACAACAAGCAACCAAAACAACCAAACAACCAAATGGTGGAGCTTTCGTCCAACTCGTTCACCCGTTCACACTAAGCGGCACTTCTCGTCCACTAATCCTTGATGGTGGCCCTTCCGTCCACTATCCATCCCCTTTTTATAGTGGTACTTCTTGACACTTCCTCAAAACATTCCAATCAAACCAATGCAAAGCATATAACCCACCATGGTCACAACCACATGCAATCAACCAATTCCATTGCATATCAATCCACTTTAATAAATCACCCATTTATTGAAAACCATTTTCCATTCCAAACAACATTTCAATAAAACAACCCTTTTATTGAAAACCATTTCAATCAATCATTTTCACAAATCACCCATAGCATCCCATTTTATAATCTCCATTTTAAAATCCACAAGAATAGAATTTCACCATAAAACACCATTTTTCCCAAAAATCCCCAAAACATCACCCAAGGGATTTCCAACCAATTTCGAATAAAAATTCACAATTCATTTTCAGCACAAAAATTAATTTTAATAAAGAACCATTAGTTCTAACCAAGTGGAGTTGAGAGAGAAGCCACCTACCATTTGGGTTCCCGAGAAATCGACCCACAAGCCACCGCACTTCAAATCCGGCGAACGCACCACTGAAACCTCTCTAGATCCCATACCCTAGAATCCATAAGACTTAAAATAATCATTCAAGGCAACCACAACCCTAGATCTACACACAACAAGTGTAGATCTAGAAAATAAAGAAAGAGGGAAGAGAAGATATAGAGGAAGACACAAGAGAAATAAGAGGAGAGACTTACCCGGGAGAAACCACCTTCTAACCACCTTGAAACCCCTTTGAAATGCTTTAAAATCGAGTGGGAGAGCACCCTTAACCCCTGAGAACCCAAAATCCCAAGTGAGGCTCGATTGGGAGGAAGATTGAAGTGTTTTATTTTAATCATGAGGGAGCTCAGAACTAATAACCCTATTTTTAAGTGGTCGGACGGTTAGACCGCACGGTTTGGCAAACCGTGCGCTAATCTTGCATACTCCACTGTCCCGGGAGAAAGGGTCCGAAAAGTTTCCTCACACGGTTTGGAAAACCATGCGCAGTCCGTGCAAATCCTACTGTCTCCCTTGCACGGTTTCCTGGAGAATCCACACGGTTTCCACTAACCGTACTTAAACCATGCACCCCTTTAAAAGCCTCCAAACTCATGCAAAACCATTACAAACTCTCCCAACCTCTTCCCAACTCATATCATGCACTTTAAACACATAAAAACGCATAAACAAAAGACACATAACTCAAACCTGGGGTGCTACATTCTCCCCACCATTGGACTTTCCGTCCTTGGAAAGTAGTGAACCCGCCCTTTGCCGAAAGAGCTTGGGCCACTACTCGACCATCTCTTTCTCCGGCTCCCAAGTCTCCTCTTGAATCTGACCATGTTACCACAAAACACGAACTAAACCGATGATTTTACCATGCAAGACTTTCTCTTGCCTATCCATAACACGCACTGGCACGCGCACCAATGAAGCATCTGGTTCTAGCTGAACATGATCCCATCGAATCACATAGTTACGATCGGGATGATACTTTTTCAAATGTGACACATGAAACACATTGTGCACCGCAATGAACCTAGGTGGAAAAGCTAAATGATAAGCCACTTCACAAACCCTCTCAAGAATCTAAAAAGGCCCAGTATACCTCGGAGATAAATTTCCCTACTTCCCAAACTGACGATGTCCCAACCTAGGAGTGATCCTCAAGAAAACATGATCACTCACCTCAAACGACAGCGGCCATCGACGATGATCTGTATATGATTTCTGATGACTTTGAGCCGTCTCCATTCTCTTCTTGATCAACTTGATTTTCTCCATCTTTTCCTGGAAAAGGCTCGGTCCAACCATCAAGGACGCACCCATTTCCACCCAACATAATAGACAACGACATGGCTGCCCATACAATGCTTCAAACAGAGCCTTCTCTATGGATGAATGTTAACTGTTATTGTGTGAGAACTCAACCAACGACAAATTCTCCTCTCATGAGCCACCAAAATCTATGACACAATCCCACAACATATCCTCCAGAGTTTGTATCATCCTCTCCGATTGACCATCCGTCTGAGGGTGATACGCTGTACTCATTATCAACTGCGTTCTAAGGGATTTCTGTAAGGATTTCTAGAAATGAGATGTAATCCTCGGTTCTCTATCTGATACAATTGAAACTGGAACAACATTCCTCTTTACCACCTACCGGATATAGATTTTGGACAGATCCTCCACCGTATGAGATTCATGAATGGGGATGAAATGGGCCGACTTCGTTAGCCGATCCACTATCACCCAAATGGCATCATGCTCCTTGACCGTTCTTGGGAGACCTGTGACAAAATCCATCGTTATCTGCTCCCACTTCCAAACAGGGATTGGTAAAGACTGAAACAATCCTAATTGCCTTTGATGCTCTGTCTTGACCTGCTGACAAGTCAAGAATCTCGAAACAAACTCAGCCACACTTCTTTTCATACCAGCCCACAAGAACTGCGCTTTCAACGCTTTATACATTTTCTAAATTCCAGGATGAACAGACTACCTGGAATGATGATACGCCCTAAGAATATCCTCCTGACAAGCAACTGGTACAACCATCCGATTCTGAAAACAAAGAACTGAATATCCATTCAGTTGCCAACCCTCAATGGTCTCCCCACCATTGAATCTCGACCCCATGGTCACACACTCAAAATCGGATATCTGCGCCTCTCTAACCAGGCCAACCAATTTAGGAATCAACAAAACTGGAATGAAGACCGCTCTATCGCCCTGGTCCTCACATTCCAACCACATATCAGCTATAATCGGCATCAACTTCCACTATTCTGATGCCTGTTTTACCACCTGAACATATGATTTTCTACTTCATGAATTCGCCACAAAATTTCCCTTACTCGGTGTGTACATCAAGTCAAAATCAAACATTTGGAGATATTCCATCCATCTCCTTTTCCTCAAGTTCAAATCCCTTTGTGAGAAAATGTGTTTCAAACTCTTATGATCTGTATATACCGTGAATTTCTCACCGAATAGATAATGACACCACAATTTCAAAGCATGGACCACTGCTGCCAACTCCAAATCATGAGTTGGGTAGTACTTCTCATGCACTCTCAACTGTCTTCATCCATATGCAACCACATGATTCTTTTACCTGAGAACACACCCCAACCTTGATCCTGATGCATTGCAATACACCATGTATCCTTTTCCTGGTTCTGGAAAAACCAATATTGGTGTTGATGTAAGACGACCCTTTAGCTCTTCGAAACACTAATGACATTGTTCATTCCACTGGAATGGAACATCCTTTCTTGTCAAAGTTGTCATCGGCGAAGCCAAATGTGAAAAATCACGAACAAAACACCGATAATACCCATCTAGACCAAGAAAAATCTGTATCTCAAACACTTTCATTGGCAGTTTCCACGAGATAACAGCCTCTATCTTTTCCGGATCCACCGAAACACCCCTTTCAAAAATCACATGGCAACGAAAATGAACTTCCCATATTCAAAAGTCACACTTTGACAATTTGTCATACAACCGATGTTCCCTCAAGGTCCCCAGCACTGTCGTCAAGTGCTGGTCATGCTCCACCCTTGTCTTTTAATACACCAGAATATCGTCGACAAACACCACCACAAATGAATCCAGATATCTCTGAAATATCTGATTCATCAATGCCATAAAAACCACTGGCGAATTCGTTAGACCAAAGGGCATAACCACATATTCATAATGGTCATATATAATTCTGAAAGATGTTTTAGGAATATCATCCTTCTTCACCCGCAATGGATGATATCCCGACCTCGGGTCGATCTTGCAGAACCACTAGGCTCCCCTCAACTGGTCAAACAAATCATCAATTCATGGAAGTGGATATCTATTCTTTATCGTAACTTGGATAAGTATACGATAATCAAAGGTTCCATCCACCTTTTTCACAAACAACACCGGCGCTGCCCACAGAGACTTGCTATATAACGACCCATACTTTACATACATTGTTAATACTTCAAAATTGAATTACACTTATTACAACATATAACACAACCATGAAAGGACCGTATAGGTATAGTGTCTTTAGAGACTGGGAAACATAAACAACTGGTTCATAAAGCATCTACATTCTCTCCCAGTTATTTCATCATATCTAGAGTCCCTTTTGGAATATCCTACTTAATAAACTTCCTCCTGACCTGGGGAAAGAAAACATACAAAAGGGTGAGCTCAAATTCTCAGTAAAGGTAAACAAAATAAATATCAATAACATCATATTCATAAGAACATAACATTTTGAAATCTTAACCTGCAAAAGAGATCATAATTTCATAATCATGGGATAAATCATAGTAGTGAAATGTAATCCCAAGAATCATAACTTAAAACATGAAACTTTGTGGAATACACACATAATCATAGATAATCATTTCTTAGTAGTCAAGACTCATTTCCAAGACTATCTTAGCATAAAATGTCCATTTCTGAACCGAGTTCACTCCTCGTTTCAGTCCTGTTTCACTGAACCGGTTTAACCTACCATTCCAGCCATGTCTATCTCATGAGATATAAATCTTTACCCAATGCTTTGGAGGAAGATATAGGTCCCACCCATCTCATAATGAAACCATTATTATGTGTGCCACAAAATCATAAATCATACATCATAGCATAACCCATGTAATAAAAAATGGGATTCCTAAACATCATGCCATCATAAAATAAATCATATAAGATAAAAGGACATCATAAAAATTATTCCATCATAACATAATAAAATCAATGTAAACATAGGGATAGAAACAGAACCCTATATTATCTAATATGGAAAATAATTTTGATAAAACACTTGAACTCCATTCTTGAGGAAAATATCCTTTCTACTTCAAAAACATTTTCCTTTCCTAAAATGTCATATAATTTTAAACTAAAAGAAGTTGATTAAAAATAAACTTGAAAATTTATAAAGGAACCTTCATGGAAATAATTTTCTATGAATCCATTCATTTCGTATAAGTTAAAAAAAGAACATTCTTCTCATACTTTGGCCGGAAAAGTCAAAAAGTACCTCGTACGAAAAACGACAAAAGATTCCTTTCATATATTTTACTAAAAACTCACCTAAGGGTAAAATTATAATTAAACAATTGTAGGAGGATAGAAATAATATTAAATATTGAAGAAAAATGGATGTGGATGATAAATATGCCCCAGTAAATACCAAAGAATAAACAATCTCGGATAAAAATTGAGATTGTGAGATTTTCCCTTACCTTAGGTATGATTTGCTTCGTATGTGTTCAAACCTCCTGTATAATGATTTAAATAATGTCATTGACTTATTACAGAATCATACTTATTTTTATTATATCATATATGGTCATATTCTTACCTCTTTATTAGTAATATTTCATTGTTACTTGTTATTCGGGTGTTTATTGCTTTTTGTTCTTATGCGTGTTTTGTCAAATAAATTCTTATTATTATTTTTAGGTTATAGATACCCCATTTCCAGAATGGTATTAGTGTAATAAATATAATATTTATTCACTCAATTCATTTATGTAATCATTATGCAATGAAAATCATGTAGAACGAGTCGTATCACATCGTGGAGATGGTATTCCGTACGTACGCATGAGCGATGATATCATTCCCATGATAGTGGAATTGTATTGGAGTGTATGTATACTATTTAAGAATCAATATCACTTTAAAATAATTATATATAGTTATTATTCACACCATTATACCCATCCAAGTAAGGTGGTGGTGGAAAATAGATTACACCACAGCGTGGAGACGGTATTCCGTACGTACGCACGCGTGGTGATTTCGTTTTCCGTAGGATGGATAGATGGTGAAATAGAGTTGTTTCATACTTATAATAATATATTAGTATATTAGTGATACTGATTTTATTACTTTATACCGAAACAACTAAAGAGTAATAAGTGGAAGAAGAAATAAAGTTGAAAGAATCAGTAACGGACATTACCTCTTCTTTGAAGCGCCTCTTTGAGACCTCCACTTAGGGCACTAAAATTGGTCTTTGAAGAAGACCAGAACCTCTATGATGTTTCTAGTGGAGTGGAGAAGAGAATTTGTCCGGGGTTGGCTGAGTTTCAAGGCTCAAAGTGGTGTGAGGAAGAGAGGGAGGAGGTGCCCTTTTATAAGGGAGGAGAGGGCCACCTTTGGAAAAACTAAAAATATTATTTTATTATAAAGTCATATTCGGTTTTTAATAGCTCCAAACTGATTTATTTCTAATATAAGGTTGGGATGGGTCTAAATCCTCTCATCCAATAGAATTTAGACAAGTTTAGGTTTATATTTTTACCTTATCATTTAGATTTAACTTTAAGTTAGATAGTTTAACTTTTACCGTGTCTTCTTGTTTTCTTACACTATAAGGTTAATAAACATACTATAACAAGCCAAACGAACCCCAAGTTGTTTATTATTAATATATATAACCTTATCTAAGTAATTTGGCCTAACCTTATATTTTTAGGAATAAAATAACAATTAATAATATAATATTGTTTTAAAAACTATTTTATGTCAATTTTGACACTATTTGGTAATTGATTTTTATGAAAATCATAACAGAAATTTTAGTTCGAAAAGAGTTATTAAAATAAATAATAACATGTCATATTAACATATAAAATTATTGTAATTCATAAAAAGTCTCAAATTATATTTATTTGGGTATTTATAACATCAATTATGTCAATATTTCATTAATAATATAATTACTACATCATCTTTGTGTCATAAATAAATTAAATTATTTAATGTCTAAAAATTACAAATAAAATACCATTATTTAGGAAATCGTTTTAGATTTCTAATGAATATTTATAGTCTAATTTATCTTATGTATAACCCTATATTAAAAATTCTTTACTTATTAAACTTTGATTTTAACTATTTTAGCCCTTTTTTAAATAAATTAATAATAAATGTCCTAATCTAATCCAAGTGGGCCTAAATGGTCATATTTTATTCCTAAGGTAGTTTTTGTTCGAATTACACTTATCTAATAGAATTAGGACATGTCTTAGGGTAATAATAATAACATTTTTACACTTAATTACCCTATTTACTTTTAACCGTGGTAAAAAAAAGTAAAAAGTTACTATTCACCAAAAATTATTTTCATCTCATTGAACCACATTGTAGTCCTTGATATTAACCGTGTCTCTCGGATTTTCGAAATTCCACTCACAGAAGTGGTAAAATTATGTTTTATGTAAATTTTGCAAATTCTCCTAGGAGGTGGGTAAAAGACGGTGAAAAGTTCAATAAAATTTTTATATATCTAAAATTATTATAAAATGACTCCAATGAATTACTTTGAACTTATAAAGGTTTTATGTATCAATTTTGACTTAAAATAAATTTAAATAAAATAAATAATTATTTAAATAAAAAGTCAGTTTTTAAATAGTAACCCAGTGTTTTCACTATTTATCTAAAATTGAAAGTTTTCAGAAAAATACCAAAATTTCACCCTAGGCTAATTTCGATATTCCGAATCCAAAAATGAAGTCCATTTTGAAAATTAAAATTTAAAAAAATTCAAAAAGTGGGTATTACTACTCATAATGGCTAGTTTTAATAATATTTTAATAGTATATCATTGTTTAGTGAAACTCGGTATTGCGTACGACGCAAGCTATCGAGGAAGGTCGTGATTGCATGTAAAGCAAGCCAAGCTAGTGTTGTGTGTAGTGAAATATTCCTTTGATGATTTATACAACATAAAAACAAAATATATCTCATAAAAGTCTCGGGTGTTACATTCTACCCCCCTTAAAATGAATTTCTCCCTCGAAATTCGTCACTTTGTAACAAAAAGATGAGGATACCTCGCCATCAGCATATCCTCAAGCTCCCATGTAGCTTTTAATAATTGTTGGTTCCTCCATAAAACTTTCACCAAGTGAGTGGTCTTGTTCCGGAGGAATTTTTCACTACGATTGAGAATCTCTATCGGCTGTTCTTCATAAGAAAGATCTTGTTCCAGCGGTACAACTTCTGTGCTGAGTACATGTAAAGGATCAGGTATGTGCTTTCTCAGGAGAGATACATGGAACACATCGTGAACTTGAGAGAGATTCGGTGGAAGCGCCAATCGTTAAGCTACCTTCCCAACATGATCCAGTATTTCGAAAGGACCGATATACCTAGGGCTCAGCTTTCCCTTCATTCCAAATCTCATTACTCTCTTCCAAGGAGATTTTCGTAAGAACACTTTATCACCCACTTCAAACTCTAGGTCTTTTGTTCTGTTGTCGGTATAACTTTTTTTTCGACTCTGAGCTACTCTTATTATTGTTGAATAGATCGGATCTTTTCTGCCATCTCATCAACAAGATCAAGTCCTAATAGATTTCTTTCCCCAACTTCATCCCAGTAAGTTGGAGTCCTACATTTCTTTCCATAGAGAGCTTCATAACGAGCCATCTAAATACTGGAGTGAAAGCTATTATTATAAGAAAATTCCACCAAAGGTAGGTTTTGATCCCAACCACCTTTGAAATCCATAGAGCAAGCTCTCAAAATATCTTCTAGAGTTTGGATTGTCCTCTCAGACTCACCATCTTTCTGAGGATGATAAGTAGTGCTGAAACTCAACTCTGTATCTAGAGTATGCTGAAGACTTCACTAGAACTTCGAGGTAAATCTCAGATCCCGATAAGATATAATGGAAAGCGGTACTCCATGCAATCTTACCACTTCCTTTACATATATCCTGGAAAGCTGATCTAGAGAGAAATCCTCTCTAATAGCAATGAAGTGTGCCGACTTTGTAAGATGATCAACTATGACCCAGATAGCATTATTGTCTTTGGATGTTTTAGGAAGTCCGGTGACAAAGTCCATAGTTATGTTTTCCCATTTCCATTTGGGTATGGGTAATGGTTGTAACATACCCTTAGATTTCTGTCTCTCAGCTTTAACTTGCTGACAAACCAAGCATCAAGAGACATATTCAGCAACATCTCTTTTCATTCCATCCCAACAGAAGTACTCTTTCAGGTCCCTATACATCTTTGTGCTTCCAGGATGAATAGAGAATGAAGAACTGTGAGCCTCATCCAGCAGCTCCTTCTTTAATTCTGGGATGGGAGGAACACAAACTTTATTTCTGAACTTTATTATCCCATCACAATCAAGATGGAATTCAGGAACATTTCTCACCTTCTTTTGTAGTTATACATCTTCTTTTTGTGCCTCTTTAATCTTCACATGTATAGATGGTTAAACATTCATTTGAGAAAGATATGATTTCTCCCCTTCCATTATAATTCCAAGATCCATCCTTTGTAAATCCATAAATATTGGATCTTTTGTGATCCTCATCATGGATAAACTGGTATGGTCTTTTCGACTTAATGCGTCTGCCACCTTGTTTGCATTCCCAGGGTGGTAATGAATTGAGAAGTTGTAATCCTTAATCAGCTCCAACCATCTTCTTTGGTGCATATTCATCTCCTTTTGTGTGAAAATATACTTTAAACTTTTATGGTCATTATAAATATCACACCTTTCACCATAAAGATAATTCCTCCAAATCCTTAATGTAAAGATTACCGCAGCTAACTCCAAATCATGAGTTGGGTAATTTTGCTCATGGATTTTCAACTGTCGTTAGCCATAAGATATCACCATATCATTTTGCATAAGAACACACCCCAGCCCCTTCTTGGATGCATCACTATAGATCACAAACCTTTCTCCAGTACAAGGCAGTGTGAGCACAGGTGCACTGGATAACCTTATTTTTAACTCCTTGAAATTCTCTTCACATTCCTCCATCCATACAAACTTAACTCCTTTTCGAATCAACCTAGTGAGTGGATTAGATAATCGTGAAAAATCATTCACAAAACGTCAGTAATAACCATCCAAACCAAGAAAACTTTGGATCTTGGTTACTGTTGTTGGTCTCGACCATCTTTCGATAACCTCTATTTTTGCTGGATCCACAGATATCCCCTCTTTTGAGATTATGTGACCCAAAAATGCAACTTTTTTAAGCCAAAATTCACACTTGGTAAATTTGTCATAAAGCTTCTCCTTTATCAGGGTCTTCAATATAATTCTCAAGCGATCTTCATGTTTTTCCTTGCTCTTTAAATAGACAAGAATGTCGTCTATAAAAACTACCACAAACTGATCAAGATAGTCTCTAAAGACTCTATTCATCAGATCCATGAAGATAGTAGGGGCATTAGTAAGACCAAATGGCATCACTATAAATTCATAGTGTCCATACCTTGTATGGAAAGTCGTCTTTGGTATATCCTCCATTTTGACACTTAATTGATGATACCCTGAACAAATATCAATCTTGGAAAAGTATTGAGCTCCGCATAGTTGGTCAAATAAGTCATCAATGTGTGGGAGAAGATATTTGTTCTTGATGGTGATATGGTTAAGTTCTCGATAATCAATGCAGAGTCTCATTGATCCATCTTTCTTCTTAACAAACAGAACAGGTGCTCCCCAAGGTGACTCACTAGGGCGTATGAATCCTTTATCAAGATTCTCTTGGAGTTGCTTCTTCAATTCCGGCAACTCAATTGGGGCCATTCTATAAGGTGTCTTTGAAATAGGCAAAGCACCCGGTACGAGTTCTATTGAAAACTCAACTTCACGATTTGGTGGAAGACCTGGCAATTCCTCTGTAAAGACATCGTCAAACTCCCTTACAATGGGCATATTCTTAACCGTGAGTTTCTCACCAACCATTTGAGATAAATAACTTTCATTTAGTGGAATCATGACCCATGATATGGAAGAAATTTCCATTGGAAGGTTATGTTCATCCTTGCATCGATAGACAATCATAGATTGATCTAGAATATGAAATGTGACTTCCCTTCTTTGGAAATTGGTATGATCTCCATATAAATAAAGCTAATCCATGCCAAGAATCACATCAAATTCCTCTATAGGAAGGATCACAAGATTTTTAGGAAGCACTTTCCCACAAACTTCAATCAGAAGAGAATTGTAAACTTTTGATGCAACTGTTGTGCCATTAGGGGTTGTCACAGCTAACTCAACATCTAATTTTCGAGGTAATACGACGATACCCTTATAAAATTCTTTAGAAATAATAGATTGGGTGGATCTATAATCAAATAAAACATTTTCTACTTTAGAGTGGATGGTATGTGTACCTCTCACCACTTTGTTGTCGTACTCCACATCGCTGATAGTAATTGCATGTGACTTTCCTTTGTCTTTATCCTTAAGAGTTTGTTGACGTCGATCATCATCAAAAACCCTTTGATTAGGGCATTGATTGGCATAATTCCCCATTTTCTTGCACTTGTAACATTGAAGTATAGGAGGTGCACTCTGTGTAGCCATTTATTTGTTCGCATCACTAGACATCTTCTTCCCTTCATTGCGGCATTCAAATGCCCGATGACCTTCTTTTACAAATTTGAAACATTTACTTGTCCCTTTAAGACAACTCCCTCCATGTTTCTTTCCACACTTTGAGCATAAGGTAAAACTCATCTTCTTTTCAGTGTGCTCTTTATATTTTCCTTTGAATTCCATTTTCCTTTTCTTATCAAATGCATATGACTAATGGGTTACTCCAATCTCCATCTCAACCTTAAGAGCACATCGAACGATTTCCTCGTAGCTATTAAAGTCCCTTATGGCTAATGCCCTTCGAAGACTTGGTTTTAAGCCACTAAAGAATCAATCGATTTTACTCTCAGGTTGGATAATAATACCATAAGTGTACCTTGCATGTCTTGTAAAATATGATTCATAGGTACCAACAGATTCATCCTACTTTTGCTTCAGTTCAAGGAACTCCTCCTCCATCTTTGTTCAGAGATTATGAGGGAAGTACTTATTGAAAAATAAGTTCTTGAACTCGTCCCATTACATGGACTCAATTTCATATCTTTGCCTCAGATTCTTGATAAGATTCCACCATTGATCAACTTCACCTTCCAAACGATAAACTGCTAAGATGAATTTATCATGTTCAGAACATTGAAGAACTGAAAATATCTTTTCAGTAGTACTGATCCATTGTTCAGCAACTAATGGATCAGTAGACCCGCTGAATGAGGGTGGACGCTGCCTCATGAAGGATTCAACAGAATGTTGCTCCTTCCTTTTCTCATTTGGAAGTCCCGCATGATTCATAGCTTGAGAAAGTTGTGTGAGCATGGCTACAAGATTTTTTATTCTATCTCCCATAACGTTTGGTTGCTTAGGAGGACAATCATTGCATTGCCCGTCGCGTTCCGCATTAACACGGTTCTTTCGGGTTCCAGCCATTCACTAAAACCAAGAAGAATATTGTGAGTAACACTAATTATAATAGGAAAACCACATAATCAAGAATAAAATTTCACACTTAAGGTCTTATCATAGGTTGTTCATGGACATTTTTAAAACACTAAGATTGTGTTCTATGCTTAGACTTATCCTTAGGGTTCTTACTAAGGCTTTCACATCCTAGTTTCCAAAGGTTGACTATACCTTTCCTATGATACCAACTATAACGACCCATACTTTACATACATTGTTAATACTTCAAAATTGAAGTACACTTATTACAACATATAACAAAACCATGAATGGACCGTATAGGTATAGTGTCTTTAGTAACTGGGAAACATAAAAAACTAGTTCATAAAGCATCTACATTGTTTCCCATTTATTTCATCATATCTAGAGTCCCTTTTGGCATATCCTACTTAATAACCTTCATCCGGACCTGGGGAAAGAAAACATACAAAAGGGTGAGCTTAAATGCTCATTAAGGTTAAACAAAAGAAATATAAATCACATCATATTCATAAGAACATAACATTTTGGAAATCTTAACCTGCAAAAGAGATCATAAATTCATAATCATGGGATAAATCATAGTAGTTAAATGTAATCCCAAAAATCATAACATAAAACATGAAACTTTTTGGCATACACAGATAATCATAGAGAATCATTTCTTAGTAGTCAAGAATCATTTCCAATACTATCTTAGCAGACAAATTCCATTTCTGAACTGAGTTCACTCCTCGTTTCTGTCCTGTTTCACTGAACTGGTTTAACCTGTCGTTCCAGCCTTGTCTATCTCATGAGATATAAATCTTTACCCAATGCATTGGAGGGAGATATAGGTCCCTCCCATCTCATAATGAAACCATTATTATGTGTTCCACAAAATCATAAATCATACATCATAGCATAACCCATGTAATAAAAAATGGGATACTTAAACATCATGCCATCAAAACATAAATCATATAAGATAAAAGGACTTCATAAAAATAATTCCATAATAACATAATCAAATAAATGTAAACATAGGGATTGAAACAGAACCCTATATTATCTTAGATGGAAAATAATTTTGATAAAACGCTTGAACTCCATTCTTGAGGAAAATATCCTTTCTACTTCAAAAACATTTTTCTTTCATTAAATGTCATATAATTTTAAATTAAAAGAAGTTGCTTAAAAATAAACATGAAAACTTGTAAAGGAAGCTTCATGGAAATAATGTTCTATGAATCCATTCATTCCGTATAAGTTAAAAAAAAGAACATTCTTCTCGTACTTTGGCCGAAAAAGTCAAAAAGTACTTCGTACGAAAAATGACAAAAGATTCCTTTCATATCTTTTACTAAAAACTCACCGAAGGGTAAAATTGGACTTAAAAATTTGTAGGAGGATAGAAATAATATTACATATTGAAGAAACATGGATTTGGATGATAAATATTCCCCAGTAAATACCGAAGAATAAACAATCTCGGATAAAAATTGAGATTGTGAGATTTTCCCTTACCTTCGGTCTGATTTGCTTCGTAAGTGTCCGAAGCTCCTGTATAATGATTTAAATAATGTCATTGACTTATTCCAGAATCATACTTATTTTTATGATATCATATATGGTCATATTCTTAGCTTCTTATTAGTAATATTTCATTGTTACTTGTTATTTGGGTGTTTATTTCTTTTTGTTCTTATGCATGTTTTGTCGAATAAATTCTTATTATTCTTTTTAGGTTATAGATACCTCATTTAAATAATGTTATTAGTGTAATACATATCATATTTATTCACTCAATTATTTTATTTAATCATTATGCAATGAAAATCATGTAGAACGAGTCACATCACATCGTGGAGACGGTATTCCGTACGTACGCACGAGCGATGATATCATTCCCATGATCGTGGAATTGTATTAGAGTGTATGTATACTATTTCAGAATAAATATCAATTTACAATAATCATATAAAGTTATATTTTACACCATTATTTCCATCCAAGTAAGGTGGTGGTGGAAAATTGATTACACCACGGCGTGGAGACGGTATTCCGTACGTACGTACGCGCGGTGATTTCGTTTTCTGCAGGATGGATAGATGGTGAAATAGGGTTGTTTAATAATTATAATAACACATCATTATATGAGTGATATTGATGTTATTACATCATAATGAAACAAATAAATAATAAGAAGTGGAAGAAGAAATAAAGTTGAAAGAATCAGTAACGGACATTACCTCTTCTTTAAAGTGCCTCTTTGAGACCTTTACTTAGGGCACTAAAATTGGTCTTTGAAGAAGACCAGGACCTCTAGGATGTTTATATGGAATTGGATAAGAGAATTTGGTAGGGTTTTTCCTTTCCTGAATGCTCAATGTGGTGTGAGGAAGAGAGGGAGGATGTGCCCTTTTATAAGGGAGGAGAGGGGCACCTTTGGAAAAACAAAAAATATTATTTTATTATAAAGTCATATTTGGTTTTCAATAGCTCCAAATAAATTTATTTCGAAGATAAGGTGGGGATGGGTCGAAATCCTCTCATCCAATAGAATTTATACAAGTTTAGGTTTCTATTTTAACCTTATCATTAAGATTTAACTTTAAGTTAGATAATTTAACTTTTACCGTGTATTCTTGTTTTCTTACACTATAAGGTTAATAAACTTACTATAACAAGCCAAATGAACGCCAAGTTGTTTATTATTGATATATATAACCATATCTAAGTCATTTGGCCGAACCATAGATTTTTAGGAATAAAATAACAACTAATAATATAATATTTTTTTTAAAAACTATTTTATGTCAATTTTGACACTATTTGGTAATTGATTTTTATGAAAATTGTAACAGAAAGATTAGTTCGAAAAATTTATTTAAATCAATACTAACATGTCATATTAACATATTAAATTATTGGAATTTATAAAAATTCACAAATTATATTTATTTGGTTATTTATAACATCAATTTTGTCAATATTTCATTAATAATATAATTACTACATCATCATTGTGTCATAAATAAATTAAATTATTTAAAGTCTAAAAATTACAAATAAAATACCATTATGTATGAAATAGTTTTAGATTTATAATGAATATTTATAGTCGAATTTATCTTATGTATAACGCTATATTAAAAATTCATTACTTCTTAAACTTTTATTTTAACTATTTTAACCCTTCTTTAAATAAATTAATAATAAATGTCCTAATCTAATACAAGTGGGCCTAAATGGTCATATTTTATTACTAAGGTTGTTTTTGGTTGAATTACACTTATCAAATAGAATTAGGACATGTGTTAGGGTAATTATAATAACATTTTTACCCTTAATTACCCTATTTACTTTTAACCGTGGTAAAAAAAAGAAAAAAGTTACTATTCAACAAAAAATATTTTCATCTCATTGAACAACATTTTAGTCCTTCATATTAACCACAGAAGCGGATTTTCAAAATTCTAATCACAGAAGAGGTAAAATTATGTTTTATGTAAATTTGCAAATTCTATTAGGAGGTGGTAAAAGACGCTGAAAAATTCAATAAAATTTTTATATATCAAAAATTATTATAAAATGACTCCAATGAATTACTTTGAACTTATAAAGGTTCTATGTATCAATTTTGACCTAATATAAATTTAAATAAAAATAATAATTACTTAAATAAAAAGTCGGTTTTTAAATAGTAACCCAGTGTTTTCACTATTCATCCAAAATTGAAAGTTTTCAGAAAAATACCAAAATTTCACCCTAGGCTAATTTCGATATTCCAAATCCAAAAATGAAGTCCATTCTGAAAAATAAAATTTACAAAATTTCAAAAAGATTGTATTACTATTCATAACGGCTAGTTTCAAAAATATTTTAATATCATATCGTTGTTTAGTGAAACTCGGTATTGCGTAAGACGCAAGCTATCAAGGAAGGTCGTGATTGCGTGTAAAGAAAGACAAGCTAGTGTTGTGTGTAGTGAAAGATTCCTTTGATGATTTATATAACATAAAAACAAAATATTTCTCATAAAAGTCTCGGGTGTTAAATGCTATGCTGGATAAACCCTTTGTTTTCTAACTCTTCCAACTGGATTTTCAATTCCCGAAAATCAGATGGTTCCATCTGATAAGACGGAAGTGAGATAGGACTGGCCTCTGGAAGGAGATCAATATTAAACTCGACTTCTCTTACAGGAGGTAACCCAGAGAATTCTTGAAGAAAAACATCCATGAACTGATCTAACACTGCCGGAAGAACACTCTGCTCAACACCATCTATCGATTCCAATGACAACACTACCAACTGATATGATGACGTACTTACTACTGGTGCCAACAAACCTGTTGCACCCTGCTATTCGTGCTTCTCTCCTCTAAAGAGATTTCTAACTCCATCATTTGTTGTAAAAGCCACTTTTCGCACATCACAATTGATGCGGGCCTTAAACGCCACCAGCCAATCCATTCCCAGGATTATATCATACCCATCCATTTAAAGCATTGAGAAATTTAACACTATCTCAACCTCACCCACAACGATATAACATTCTTTACACAGGAAGGCTCGACACTCTCTTCGACCCAGAAGAGTTTTAAGTTTCAAAACCGAGGGCATCATTTCTACCCTTAAACCCAGCAAATCAACCACATGTGCAGCAATAAAAGAGTGTGAAGCACCCGTATCAAACAACACTTGCATCAAGGTAGAATTTAATAGAATAGTACCTCGCACCATGGATGGTCCCGACTGATCATCCACCACAACCTACTCAGCTCTGAACACATGTTTGTTTGCCCCACTCTTCTCTTTATTGCTCTGCTGAGGCGTCGTGGTATTCCGAGAATCACCATGACCCACTTTACTCTGCTAATGAGGGGTATGTTGTTGTCCCTGTCCCGTCGAAGCATACGATATATGCGATCTCTGAGGAGTGTCATGCGCACCTGACCTTGGAGCACTCTGACAATAACGCTACAGATTCCCCATATGCTTACAATTATGACATGCTCGTGGTTATGTCGTACAATCCCGCTTGATGTGGCTCATACAACCACACTAAAAACATCACGGCTTGCTCTAGGGCTTCAGAGAAAGATTTACCGATCTTTCCGTCAGATTATATGCCATATTCCCGCCCTGAGAATAAGTTCCCCTCTTCCGCTTGAATACAGCGTTAGAGTTCCCACTATTCCCCATGGGTACCACCATGATTCCCCCTCCCGGAGCTCCCAACAGATCCTGCTCATCCACCGAGGCTATATTCAACATCTCTGTGTAATCATCTATACACAGCACCTCTATCTTTGAAATAATTACTTTTCTTAACCCCGCTTCAAAGATCCTTTCCTTCAACGACGTTCTACCCTCCACCTCGGGTGCAAACCGCACTATGTTCATAAACTTAGCTGCATAATCCATCACAGACATAAGCTCTTGCTTCAAACTGAAGAAATCAGTTGTACGCTGAATTATGAACATATGTGTGTAGAATTTTTTATTAAAAAATTCCTCAAAGCCTTCCCACATCATTCCCTGGTTCGTCCCCGCATAGAAAACTAACTCCTACCACTGAAGGGAAAGATCTTCCAACATATACCTGGCGAAGTTTACTTTTAACTCTACCGGTGTTCCCAAGAAATCGAAGATCTTGTTCATTCTATTCAACCATGATTCTGCCCTCTCTGGCTCTGAATCACCCCTGAAGATGGGTGGATTCTGCTTTTGAAACTGAACTGCATGATCCACATGCCTTGGTTCATTCGTTTTATTTCAACTCTCCACATCTTGGTAAGCTTGCACTATGCTTTGCACTAACTGCTGGTTCACCTGAGGCTCAGGTGCTACCACATTCTCAGCAGCCTCCTCTGGTTGGTCTCTACGACGCCTACCCGGTGCCATTTCTATAAACATAAAACAAACAACCATGAGTCTCACTTCTGTAGACATCACGAAATCCCATTTCAAATCACATTACACAACACTTTCACAACAAGGATTTCCACCAGTTCAAATCTTCCACATGTGCCGTGTTTTAGCATTTTGAAAACCAAACCATTTTCAAAATACCAATTTATTCACATTACAATTTCACACATTCATATCACATCATAAATCATTATACCTCAATGAAATATGCATCCTAGTGGGAAGTCATATCTACCATGCATGTCATGCTCATCTCATTGGCTACACCCACAACAATGAGATTTCCAATGCCTATAAGTGTCTCCAAAACACTTATGTACCCAACTCCTTGGTAACATGAATTTCAATATAAAAGGATTAGCTACGTCATTTTATGCTATAAATTCCAAGTTCCTACAATACTACGCCTTTCTACCATCCCGACTCAAGGAGTATACCACAACAAATGTCAACACCAAATCCGAGAATCAACTCCAAAGGACTGAACAAACTGATACCACTTGTAACACCCCGCCCCTACCTCATTGGCTTGAGGAGGCGATGAGGGATACTTGGCCTTAAGCAACGTTCCCAAGATACCAAAGGCTAGAAATAAATGCCGAGGGCTTCAAGATCAAGTTGGAGAACGATTTTCCCTTAAGAAAAATCCAACCAAACCATCCACTAACAGCCACTATATGATGCATGTCAAATAAATTGCCAAACCATGCATTCCCAAAAGACAACTATGTGGTTCCACAACACAACTCAATATCAATACAACTCGATATGTCTACAAAACATCAGAGTACACTTCAAAAACTAAAAAACCAAACACCACCAGCCATGACACCACCATAGCTCCACAACAAGCTCCAAGCTCCATGCTCCACCAAGGGATCACAATGCTCTACTAAAGGAGGGAGATGCCTTACCTTTGCCCACGTCACGATACACAACATCTGCAAAGACACCAACATTCCAAAGAAAGGGCGTGAGTACTAAAACTCAGTAGGATTTCCCCAAATGACTTCCCTACACACGCCACTAGGATAAAACCATTAACACATTTATAGAAAACATTTTATATAAGTTAAATCAAAAGTGAAACCATTTTCACAAGACAACATGCTCTTACCAAGCCATCACACCCAAACTAAGAAAACAGAGGAAATCCAACCAAACAAGCCAAAATAATCCCAACATTTACACATTAGCACAAAAATTCCATCTTGCAAAGAAATGCACAACAAGCAACCAAAACAACCAAACAACCTAATGGTGGAGCTTCCGTCCAACCCGTTCACCCATTCACACTAAGAGGCACTTCCCGTCCACTTATCCTTGATGGTGGCCCTTCCATCCACTATCCATCCCCTTTTTATTGTGGTACTTCTCACCACTTCCTCACAACATTCCAATCAAACCAATGCCAAGAATATAACCCACCAAGGTCACAACCACATGTAATCAACCAATTCCATTTCATATCAATCCACTTCACTAAATCACCCATTTATTAAAAACCATTTTCCATGCCAAACAACATTTCAATAAAACAACCCTTTTATTGAAAACCATTTCCATCAATCATTTTCACAAATCACCCATAGCATCCCATTTTAAAATCTCTTTTTTCAAATCCACAAGAATAGCATTTCACCATAAAACACCCGTTTTTTCAAAAATCCTCAAAACATCACCCAAGGGATTTCTAACCAATTTCACATAACAATTCACAATTAATTTTCAACACAAGAATTAATTTTAATAAAGAACCACTAGTTCTAACCAAGTGGAGTCAAGAGCTACCTTTAGGGTTCCTGAGAAATCGACCCACAAGCCACCACACTTCAAATCCAGTGAATGCACCACCAAAACCTCTCTAAATCCCTTCCCCTAGCATCTGTAACCCTTAAAATCATCATTCAAGGAAACCAAAAACCTATATCTACACAGAAAAAGTGTACATCTAGAAATCCAAGGAAGAGGGGAGATCAGATCTAGAGAAAACACAAGAAAAACAAGAGAAGAGACTTACCTAGGAGAAACCACCTTCAAACCGCCTTGAAACCCCTGTGAAACGCTTCCAAATCGAGTGGGAGAGCACCCTTAACCCCTGAGAACCTAAAATCCCAAGTGAGGATCGAGTGGGATGAAGATTGGAGGGTTTTAGGTTATGCTTGAGGGATCCTAGAACTTATAACCCTATTTTTAGGTGGCTGCACGGTTAGCCCGCAGAGTTTGGCAAACCGTGCGCTAACCGTGTGCACTCTACTACCTCAGGAGAAAGGGTCCGCACAGTTTTTTCATAAGGTTTGACAAACCATGCGCAAGCTGTGCGAAGCCTACTGTCTCCCTTGCACGGTTTCCTGGAGAATCCGCACGGTTTCCACTAACCGTGCTTAAACCGTGAACCCCCTTAAAAGCCTCCAAACTCATCCAAAACCATTCCAAACTCTCCCAACCTCTTCCCAACTCATCCAATGCACATTAAACAAATAAAATTTCATAAATAAAAAACATATACCTCAAACCGGGGGTTCCACACATTCCATATTTAGAATCATAACAATACATATTAGGTATGAAAGTAAAACATAATTATTATCAATAATAAATAGTCACCATAGTAAAAATATTATAACGATGGTAAGGTTTAAAAGGGATAATAAGGGGTTTGGAATAAGATATATGGATTAAAATATTAATACTAGTATGAATATGGTTGGATGAGTAGATTTCAATCTTACCATATTATATCTTTGAAACTTTTTCTATTTTCTTCCAATTTCACATGAAAACTACTATATTATTTTAATTTTAATGGTATTCAAAAGGGTTGTAATAACCTCACATATAAAAGGGAACCTCATATTTTAATTTCCCAACACAACCTTAGAAACATAACTTTACCAAGATTTTCCCAAATCACTTCCCAAATGAATGTTTTCTTATACGTTTTTGCGGACTACCACCTTCATAGAGTGATATATTTCATTTTTCATCCCCAACTCACATTTTTTGTTAAATAGATGGATTTAATAAATATATATATATATATAATATAATATTTTTTTAAATATGGAATTAAATATTATTATATACCTTCCTTTCCTTCTATTCATTGAAGGTTGAATATATTATATGTGCGCACATGCAGACAACTGCCTCTAACAAGTGATGCAATTAAATTTCCAACCCCTCCTTACCTGGTTGGTTATGAAACATTATATTATTAAAATATATTATATTTATTAAATGATTAATATTTATGAACCATGACCAATATGAATATACTAAAACCATCAAATTGAAAATCTTGTGGGAAATGAACCTACTAACTACCAAATATTGATTTTAATGAAGAATTTTTAATTAATGGGTGGTTGGAAAATATAATTGAAGAATATATAATAAGGTATGTATGAATATTTTTCAAGTATATGTATATATAAAATAAAATTTTATTTTACAAGATGTTAAATTACATAATAAATAAGTCAGGACTTGAGGTAAGGGGTTCCACATCTACATTTTTCTTCATTGAGATATGTTCTATATTCATTTGCATATTTGTTTTGTGTTATGTTTATACTCACCATGAATTTATTTTATGATTATTTTCATAAATATTGCGAGGATTAAAATCCAACTATTTTTATTTATTTCCTATGTTTTTTATTTAGATATTACCAATGTTGTATGTTTATAATGAAAACTCACTTTTTATCATGATATTTTATGTTTGAATTTACATTTCATGAAATTTTATATTATTTCCATTAAAAACCCATATATTTTATTTTAATTTTTTTTTACCAAGTTTTTAATTTATTAATTCTGTTTTCTCTTCATTTATAAATCAAAAAGTACAAAAGAATGTTTTTTAAGACAATCTGACCTTATATGACATTTTTGGATGAGAATCTTTCTCTTCCATATCAGTGTTCATCAAATTATTTAATTGAAGTTTTTATCTAATAATTAATGATAATTAATGGTATTTTATATCAATTTTTAATTTCTTCATAAATTATTATAAGGAATATTTTCTAAAAGATTATTTACAACTCACTTTTCAAATTTATTTAAAAGTAAAAAAAGAATATATATTTTTAATATTAAAGACTTGATTGCATTTTCCTGCCATCATCAGAATTATTCATTATAAATATTCTATTACATATTAATATGGCCTATTTAATAAAATACTACTCATTTTTTCTGAGAATTATTATTATTTTTATGATACCAAAAGAAAATGATGTTTTCTCATACTTTTCAATGATTATCATTAATGGCATTATAAAATTATATTTTTATCTTAGACATCATCCTTTATGGATTGATATATTTTACTGGTGATATGATCATATAATACCATTAACATCCTTCCATTATATTTTGTATTATTATGTTTTTTAACTATGTTTAACGAAATTCATTTATATCTCATGAGTTAATTAAATTATAATAGAATGATAAATGATTATATGTTATTGTGGTATATATATGAATTGTTTGTTATTATGAGATGGGTGATCCCATTATAACCCTATAATGCATTGGTTAATGTTTTATATATCATGATCTGTATGGGTACTCATTAGATTATCCCATGCATAAGAGGTTATGCAAGAGGTTTTATAAAGCCAAAGATTGTACACATGGGGTTTTCTTAATACAAAGATGGTACATGGTAGGTTTATTCATTCCCAAGAGGGTATATGGGAGGTCTTACCAAGACCATGATGGTATATAATAGATTTTACTAAGGCCAATAGGGTACACAAGAGGTCTCCATAATCCAAATAGGGTATATGGGTGATGTAAAAAATCCCAATAGGGTACACTAGAATTTATTTAAATCCCATGATGGTACATGAGTTGTTATCCAAAGCCTACTATGTAAATAATTTCACAGAGAGAATCCTTGACCTATTATTTATATTATTATTCTTATGAAAAAAATTTATACCATAAATATATGTGTTATGATCATGACATTCCCTCATGGATCGTGATTGATTAATGATGATTCGACACTTTTTTTACTCATGTCTTTCATTATAAAAAAACTTATTCTAAGAATCATGTTTTGTGTTCTATGACTTGTTTGGAATGGTATTGTATATTGTGATCCTTTTCTTATACTTGTATGATAACATTATTCTTAATTATGACTATCAATTGATATCTCCCATGTTTACCCTTATTAATCATAGGATCTTTCCATTTCTTATGTTTCTGATTCCCTAGGTTATAAAGATTTAAAATATGAAATGACTAAGAATTGGATTATATTAGAATAAAATTATAGAACATGCTGAATATATTTCACAAAATAAGTTTATTATGTATCTAGTCTCTAAATACATTAGGCCTTTACGATTATCAGGTTTTTCTTAATTTTTACAAATATTCAATATTCATCTAAAATAATGAAATATTTATATAAGTGATGCTCAGATCACTTTAGTTGGTAATAAACAAGGTTTTTTAAATTTTTTGTGTTTATGATTAGAAAAATTTAGTGAGAATCCTATAGATAAGTATAAATATATGAAATATCCTAAAATTTTGGTACACCGCAGAGTGTGTGGTTTCTTGAAATTGGAATCCCTATCTTGATACTAACAAGTTGATATAGGCTCCGGAATAGATTCCTCTAGGGTTGATAACCCTAAAATTTATGGTTGGGTATTAACTCAATCTTCACTCAGTGCATGACAAAAAACAAAATTAAACAACAGTTTTGGAACTCCTGATGGGTAAAATTTGGTTAATTCACATTCACATTCACATTAAGAACAATTATTATTAATAATAGTGTAGAACCTATGATAGCATATAATAGTCCAAATTAATATATGATGAACCAAAAGTTTAAATGGTTGATAATAATGTGTCATAATTTAGGACATATTATGAATTATTTTCATTATCTTTTTACTTCTTACACTGATTAATTCTTATTGATAATCACATTATCTTTTATGGTGAATTATATTATGAGAACATAAATCAAATGGATAAATTTATTATTCTAATGCATTTAAAAAAATTATATTTCATGTTTTTATATGGTTGTACAAAAATTTTATAAATAATGAATTTTCTAAGAGAATGACATCACCAAATCAACCGTTAGGTATTAATTCATCAATAAAAACAACTAATGGTGTTATGATTTCATTATATATCAATAGTATCTCTCTTGTATAATTTTGTGTGAATAAAATTCCTAGAAATCTTTTTATTCTCCTAAAAGTTTAATTTTATTTGATTTTGGGCATCTATTATCTCTCTTTTTATAGACCCATATTAATTTTCATGTAATTGATTTACCATTTGTTATTATGATTTAAAAAATAGTTTTCTATCGATGTGAGGAAGGACATGAACTTCTAATTGAAATTACATCTATCATATGTGACTTACTACCTATTAATGGGGTGTATTTATCTAAAATTTATAAAGAGAAACTCAAAATTTATGATATTTTTATTGTGTTAGAATATTCATATGAATTTATTAAAGAGTTTCCCAGTCTTCCACTGAATAATGAAGTTGAAGTTTCAATAGAACTCATACTTTATACTTTTATTATTTTAAATATTTTATGCACAACGGCCTTAAGTTACTTTCTATATTTGAATAAGGAACTCAAGGAGAATATATAAATGGGATTAATATTCCCTGTTTCATCACCATGGGGTTCAACTATTCTTTTAGTTGAAAATAAAGATGGTTAAATGTGTCTTTTATTGATTATTGGGAATTTAAAAAGAACACTCTCATGAACAAGTATACTCTACCCTATATTGATGATATGTTTGATCGATTGGGTGGCACTCAATAATTTTATACAATTGATCATCGATCTTGATATCACTATTTAGTGGTCCAAATAGAAGATATACCAATGGTAACCTTCCATTTGATGTATGGACACTATGAATTTATAGTGACTCCATTTGGACTTACCAAATACCTAGTTACCTTAAATGATCTAATGAATGGAGTCTTTAGAGGTATCATTGATAAGTTTTTTGTAGTATTTATCGATGATATTATCATATATTACAAGAGAATGGAAGATTATGATGTTTATTTGAGGACTGTGTTAAAGACATTGATGAAGGAGGTGTGTGCCAAATTTAGAAAGTGTGAATTCGGGAAACATACAGTATCATTCATAGATCAAGTGATTACATGATAGGTTATATCATTGGATCCTTTAATGAATTATGTTATTTGAAAATGTCTTTGGACAACCATATTGAAAAAGATTAATTGTTTTCATAGATTACTAGGATAATATTAAAGATTGGAGAAAATTTTAATAAGGCTATCAAATCAAATTACCAAGATAACTTATAAGGGATCCAAGTTCCCTTGATCAAATGAGTGTGAAGAAAATTTCAAGGATCTAAATAAAAGGTCGTTTGCTGCACATGTGCTTACACTTCCCTATAATGGAAAAGGGTTTTAATTTTGGTTGATGGATTAATAAGGGGGATAGGATGTGTTCTCATGAATAATTTCATGGTAGTAGGGTTTGTTGTAATTGTGGGCTTCCTAGACCCAACTAAACAGTAATTTTGATCAACATTTCATGTATATAATAAGATATAAATGATTTATTCTTATAATTATAGTGTAGACTTTTTGCATCCACTATTGAAATGATAATATCAATAGATTAAATAACATATCAAAATGTAATAGAAGATCCCATGCTATAATGAGAATCTTGATATACTATAACATTAATCATAAACAAATTTCATACGGTTTAGATACAACATACTAACTGGACACAATTGATGTATGACTATTAGGTGCTAGGGGCTCAAAATAATTAAGACATTTTCTCATGAATTTCACACTTGGTGATCTCTATTAGTGAGATCACGAGGACAATCCCTCCAATAGGAACACCAAATGTTTCATGTGTCATTGGTTATTGCTATCTAGGAATATGTGTATTAGTCTCCTGACTTGAGATTATTATCAATGTGTGTCATTTGATTGTGTACTTTGATGAAAGAAAAGCTCATGATAATGGAATCATGGTGAGGTAGTCAGTGGTGGTTACTCCATTGGTGGTACGACATTGGTTGAATGGTCAAGATATGATTGGTCGCTTCTGGGTTGTGAAAGTTATGTCTTGGGACTGGTTGATCAGTATGGTAGTATCTTCATAAGTCGTTTCTCAAGGAATTTATGGGTAGATTTATCTAGTTATATCAACAAACAATAAAAAAAAGAAAATGACAATGACACAAGTGTGCGTCTTTTTTATGAGATATTTAAAGACAAAGAGTTCATATTACATATTACGTGTTCATAGGTTTTTTGTTGTTGTTATTTTCTATTTAGGGGCCTTTAAGGGTTTCTAGGCTCCGCTCATGGTCTATAAATATTATTTACTATTAGTGAGATAAGGTCTTATAGGGTCACACACAATAGTGTATTCAAAAATCTATTTTATTCAGTTGAATTGGAAATTTGGACATGGTGGGTCGCACCATGGTGTCCAAGTGTTTTCCAAGTCACCGATCATCGAAGAATAAATGAATTCATTATTATATATGTCAATAATAATTAGGTTGAATTAAATTATTAAAATATTGTAAAAGTTAAGTAAATACAAGGAATACTATTAATTGAACGAATATTATTTTAATATTCTTGGTTTGTTTAATATTAATCAAGAATTACGAGTCAAGTTGTCGACTCCATTTCATCACTTAATATATTTAATATATATTTTAAGTATGTGATAAAATATAAGTAAAATTTATGACATAGATTAGTTCATCATAAATATTTATTTAGGGGGCGTTAAATATACGGGGGTCAGGGAACCCAATACTGATATTTGAGCATCCACTCTAAATATAGGAGAGTGGATATCTCAAAATGATGATTAACTATGAGGTTTCCAGAGCCTCTTCATCCCCTCCCTCTTTCTAGAGAGATAAGCTCTAGATCTAAGTTATCAGATCGAGATCATCTCCTTACATCAAAGGCATGTTGATGCGATGATCGTTGGGACATAAAAAGCTTCATAGGATCTCTGTGCTAGCACTCAGAATTCGAAAATCGACACTCCAATAAATTATTGAAGCATGTGTGGACAATTTAGTGGGATTGAGCTTTGGATCCTACAATCATTGAACGCCATAAATTATTAGATGTTAATCATGGCTTCAGATCAAAAAAGGTATGTTTTTCAATATCATTTTTGTGCTTTATTTAATTTACCCAAGATCCTCAGACTGTATCGAAGCTCGAATCACTAGGGATGATAAGTTTCCTCATCCTAGTGATGAAAATTATTAAACTCCCGACCCACTGGCTTCCACCGTATTCCCTGATACCTTCAATTGGTATCAGAGGTACCATGTAAATGATCATAGCCAAGAAAAATTAAGTTGCATTAAAATGATTTCGAGTGTATTAAATCGATCCCAATGAATTTGATTGCGATTCGATCTGAGGTCGAATGACCAAGATATAGTCATATGAAAAACATTTAATGGATATATATCAGGTGTTTATGAGGAAATACATTTTAAAACAATCTTTTTTTTCTGATGAAACCGTTCTTACTTGTCGATGAAGGATGTAATAGTTTATTATGACCAATCAATTTTTATACCAGGTGAAGAATTGAGTAGAATAATATTTTATTTAAATAAATAAAAAATAAAGCCTAATTGTTAGCATGTTGAAATAAAATCTGTGTGGAGGAAAAAAACCACACAAACAAACAAAAATTATTATTCATGTAATTTTCATTTCTTTTTTTTTTTCAGACCATTTTCAACATCTTTTTTCATAGGCGTGAAGAATGATTAAAAATGGGTTGTAATTATGAAAAAATGGGTTACGATTTTGAAAAAAAATTGTCACCTTTTTTGGGAATAAGGACAAAACGTAATTCAATGAGGAATCTTGACTTTGATTTCAAAAATAGGCAGTAAAAGGGACCCCACGGGTGGTCGATGACCTCCTCCCTGGGTACATCGTAGGCCGAGGGAGCGATCCCCTTCCCATTGGCATCTTCAGGCCGAGCTCCTCCTGCTCACCACGACTATCTCCCTGTCTTGCGACCTGTGACCTTGATGTCCGGCCACACCAGCCCCTGACGGTGCTCCTTCAGTGTCACCCACAGCCTCCACCGCTACAGAGTCGATCCAGTGCGCCTCCACTCATGCTGGAAAGATCCAGTGGCTGACTAACCCCTTCGACAATACCCTCAAATTTCTTACGTCCGGTAGCCTATGGCGATCATCTTCCATTCATAACTGAATCCTACCGACCCATCAGCTCCCTGCTTGTCTCATCCATCACCGCCCACCTTGCATTCATTGCCGAACCCGCATGGGCCCCTCTTCCCTCTTTGGTTATCCCCTTTCAGCTAGCAACGACATCACAGTTCCTAAATATGGTGGCGTCGCCCACTTCTGACTTCCTCGGCTAACACCACCCACAACCCGATTCCCTACCGCATTTTTTATTCATTGTGTCGTGCTATTGTCATCCCCATTGGACATCCCATCATCAGAAAATCTAGATACGGTCGACATTGGCCAGACTTGTCTGGACCATAACACCCTTGTGCCGGGGCTATGCTCTATCTGAAACGGGTTTTTACAAGTTCGGTATGACCCTATTTGGGTGTGTATGGGGTTTCGAGGTCCGGGAAGTTATATAAATAACCAAAATTAAGTAATTTAATTTCAAAATTAAATTAGTTAATTAAATACCATCTTAATTTATTTTATAGTAGTTTAATTTTTACAAGGCATTTATTTTACCGGCTGATTGGTCTTGGAATGTCTATTTAATTTAAATATTTATTTAACTGCGTGTGATGATTTTTAATAACTAATTATTTTTTACGGCATGCACATCATCTTATGTTTTGGTCAATATGTATATGTTCATGCATGACTAATTGTATCTATTGTATATTGAACCCCTAGTCCACATCTCCTGAGTGCGAGTACATTTGTATATAGATGAAGAAGATGTATGACATGAACCTCGCAATGATAAGGATAGTGTAAGACAAAAACAATTCTATGTCGAGGAGAACTCCAGACGAGAAGTGGACACATTGGATAGGGATGAGTTGCATCATCATTCAACTGAAGGCTCTAGTATGATACTCATAGTGCATGGTTGATCCATTTAGTTTAAATCAATAAACAAGTTTTAGATTCCCAAGACCAATAATGTATTCGATCACTTTTATGAATTTTTTTATTATTTTATTCATTTTATGACCATGGGAAATACATATAATAATAAAACAACAAAATGACTAAACAAGTGATGTATGTTTTTCTATTAATATTCATTTATGAGCGTAAAAACATTGTATGAAAAAGATTTATAGAAATGGGTTACATTCTTGATGAAAAAAAAATAAAAACCTTCAAAGAAATATTAAATCACAAACAACTTCCATCATTTGAATTTGAACACAACCAGGTGTTTGGGTTGCTCAGTTAGCCATAGTTGAGGGTTCCTCGTACTTCTGGGGAGTTCTTATGTGAATGATGGGTTGACTTAACTAAACTAGTAGTGAGGATTTTCTATATCTAAATTTCTATCACATTAGACGAAATCATTGTGAAACTCAACTTTATGATTTTAGAAGCTGAGACTTCATTCAATAGATCAAGGTGTCATGGGTTAATGTGGTATACCAGTCAAAAGACTACCTTTATCTCTCTGAGTAGTGTCGTAGCCATAGGTTGTAGACTATGAGGGGTGGTTCATGGATCCTTTCCACTAGAATACTCATGTGACATATTATTCTAATTCTAGTATAGAGGGTTCCTAGAATTTGATAAAATAGTGGAAGACATTTAATTATTAAATTAATAAGTAATATATAAGTGTGTAATCGAGATAAAATTAAAATCTTATATATCTTATTTATGCAGAAAATGGCAGGTGATACCATAATAATACACAAACACTAGTGCAGAAAACGTTTTTTACGTCGGTTATTTTTTAATATTTACGTCGGTTTTTAGGCGACGTTAATACGGACGACGTTATAAATAACGTTTTTTACGTCGGTTATTTAAAACCGACGTAATATCCCTAACTTCACGGTGGTTATCACGTCGGTTCATATAATAACCGACGTGATAAATATGCGCGGGGGCTTTATCACGTCGGTTATTCCCTAAACCGACGTGATAAAAGGCCTGGGATATCGTTTATCACGTCGGTTATGTCATAACCGACGTGATAAACCCCTACCGATTTATTTACCACGTCGGTTATAAAATAACCGACGTGAAAGAATTTTTTTTTTTTTTTTAAATAATTGCACTGCTCTCACCAAAAAGCAACCAGAAACCAAACAAAAATAACCATGCCAGCCCTCCCCCAAGCCCCAACTGAACCCCACCCTCATCTATACCCACCTAACAACCTGGCCAGCCCTCCCCCACCACATTGGAGCCCCACCACAACCCTTGAACACCCCTCCCATATCCCTTGGACACCCTCCACCCCTTGGACACCCCCAAGACCCCTAGTACAGCCTCAAACACCCATTGGACACCCCCCACACCTTGACAGCCCTCCCAGACCCCTTGGACACCCCCCCCCCTCATTTACACCCAACCTGCCCCTTGGACACCCCCCCACCCCTTCGACAGCCCCCCCACCCTCATTTACACCCCCCGAACACTAGGACAGCCCCAAACACCCCTTGGACACCCCTCCCATATCCCTTGGACACCCCCCCACCCCTTGGACACCCCCCCACCCACTGGACAGCCCCCCACCCCCTGGACACCCCCCCGACCCCTTGGAAACCCCCCCTACCCCTTGGAAACCCCCCTACCCCTTGGAAACCCCCCTACCCCTTGGAAACCCCCCCATCCCCTTGGACAGCCCCAAACACCCCTTGGACACCCCTCCTATATCCCTTGGACACCCCCCCACCACTTGGACACCCAACCGACTCCTTGGACAGCCCCAAACACACCTTGGACACCCCTCCCATATCCCTTGGACACCCCCCACCCCTTGGACACCCCCACCCTCATTTACACCCCCCCCGACCCCTAGGACAGCCCCAAACACACCTTGGACACCCCTCCCATATCCCTTGGACACCCCCCAAACACCCACCCACCCCCTTGGAACCTCTCCCCCCATACCAAAATCCAGACCAGAAAAACCATCAACAGTAGACCAAAACAAGAAGTAGAGAAAAATTAAACATTCACTTATATAACATTCAAAACTTACAATGTCAACTTCAAAAAAAACTAAATCCAACCTAAACGACTACGAAATACACAATTACATTGACAATATTCAAAATTACATTTTACATTACAAACAACTAAAAGTCAATCGAACCTGTAAAATAATTTGACCACTCCACTTGTAAGTGTTTGATATCTTCAGCAGTAAAGGGTTGAGGGTCATCAAAAAGCTACAAAGGAAAAGGATAGTAGTCAACGTGTATAATGAATAAATCAAATTGAAATATTATTAGAAAGAGGAAATCTTACCAGGTCAAAACTCAGAACTGTCCCAGTTGTTATTATTTCATACATAAATCTTAACATGTAATATCCGCATTCGATGATGCCTTGTTGCTCATGACATTTCTGTTTGAATGAGTGTAAATTCAATATATTATTTTTATGTAATAAATCAAAATGTACAAATTATAAATGGATATTTACCTTCGCATGTACATATTTGATCTTGTAATTCCTTTTCTTTGCGCTTTTTCGAAAGTGGACCCATGCCCTGTTAGAAAATAATACGAATGGGGTAAATTTAAAATTCATTATAATATATAAAACTGTTGTGAAATTGAAACTTACGTTTCCAATATATTCTTAAAACTTTCTCGCACATCATCATGGAGAGAGCATATCCAATAAAGTGTTTTCTCCCTAGGGCAAAAAACCCCTAACATCCAATGATCCCAGAGAAAAGGAAATTTAACGTTAGTGGTTTTTTATGTTAAAATATAATTAACTCTTTGAGAGGGATGTGTTTCATACCTCTCACAAAAAGGCATCATCCAACACTGTGTGATTACATTCTTTTCAAATCTATCAGCAATATAAAGCATTCTTTGTTCCTCATCCAATGCACATGCTTCAGGGGAAATCAATTGTGGGTCCATGAATCCATATACATCTGTCAGCTCATTCCTCTCACAAATTTTATACATATACCTAATACAAAGCAGACATAAGTATACATTTTTAATAAATATAACGCAAGGAAAAGGAGTTAAGACTTACATGATAAAAATTTGCACCACGTTGATGCCCATCTTATCTCCAGTGACAAACTCCATGATATCACTTTTCATAATCCCCACACATAGTTCACGTCCACAGACATGAGCTTCCATTGTAAAGTCATAATGATCCGCCAACAAATTTGAATATCTTGACAATTTGTCAAGACTGCTAGTATCTGCATCTGATGTCATAGCTATCTGTCTTTGTTGTTGTCTATACAGTATTTCTTTACCTTTGAAGTATTCCTGTAAAAATAAATTGAAAAATATATTAGTTTTCAAATGATAAGACATTAATAAAAATATAAAATAAAAGATATAACATCCATACCTCTATGGTAATGAGTCGAAGAAGTCTGGATGGCCAAAGTAAAAAATGGCCGATACTATGTCCAACTGTCGTCACCTCATCTGTAGGTAATGGTATCCGAGCTGATCTATCTATAATATCCTGTACAGTGACCCTCTGATTCTCTACCTCTAACTGTTGATGATGAACTGTATCTCCTATACAATATACCATCCCATATGCAACTATATGATGTTGAGGATCATCAACATACAACTCACAATAAGTAGGTAGCTGCGGCGGAGGAGGAGGATCAAAAATGGGGTCCGCAGGCTGAGGTGGGGGAGTGGGAGCTACTGGGAGAGGTGGAGTGGGAGCTGCACCCTGAAATTGTCTTTGCAAGTCTGCAAACATTAACTGCACCGATGCTCTAATCTTGTCCTCCATTGTCGCATTAATATTATGGACTTCAGCCTCCAACGATTCTATTTTTTTTTTATAAACTCCCTCAACGTTAGAAGTTGAGGAACGTGGCAACACTTTTCTTACCGATACACCTGCCGAATATCCTCTTACACGGCCAGGATGTTCGGGCTTTCCCAATGCCACAGATAAAATATCTTCCCTCCCAGATGGTGTAAATGTCCCCTGTGAACTCTGCTCCTCAAGAGAGTCCTGTAATAATTAATTGAACTTTTCTATAATGATTGGAAATATATGACGAAAATAGTAAACTTAAATAAATAAAATAGATATCTTACAATCCTCTCAACTACGAGTCTCGATTCTTCCGAAAGATATTGTCCTTTTTTGCCCTTCCGAGCTCTTTTCCATTTCTCATGTCTAGATGGAGGGGATGGAGGGGCCACCTCTCCAGAGCTTGAAGACTCAGCTCTTAGTTGTTGAAATTTTTCTGCCATCATTTGTTCTTCCAATAATGCATACCCTCCCCGAGATAAACTATGAGGGTATACATTTTTAGATTGGATCTCTTGATGAGCTTTCCTTGTTTGCTGTAAATTAAGAATAAGTAATCATTAACAAAACAATAATAAGATCATTTATATAAGAAAGCTTATAAAAGTTTACATTGCCCTTACCAAAAATGATTCTTTTCTTCTACTTTCAAAAAATTGTCTCCATGTGTCTTCATCTATAAAAGGATATATACGACATGGATTCTCACGACTCCTATGACCATAAATGAAATCAGATGAGAGGGTTGATTTGAAATCCCTCCATCTCCTAGCAGCCAACGATAAGCATTTCTTCCTGACTCCTCCAGTGTCAGGAATATCAAATGTCATCTGATAAAAAAGAGGTTAAAAATATTATATATACTAGAAACATTTAAAGAACAGTCAAACAATAGCAAAAGATCTTACCAAAATGGTCTCCCACAGCTGAGAAATTATCGCCTTATCCACACTTCTCCAATCATCATAAAGAATGCTTACTTTGCTCTTAGCCTGAGTTGCTACAAAACCCTTAAAATCTTTAGCATTTGGACCTCTAGGAAGATCATCCTCATCAAACTCCACGACTATCCTCTCCTCCTTCGTACGGGCAAGTGATAATTTTGGTAAACGTGTGCACCCACGCTTACCAACCTTTGAACTCTTTTTCGTAATAGGAGCATGTGAATGTTCCTCCCCAGATGTATGACCAATATGCTCATCTCCAGAATCATGTGGCTGATCAACTGATTGATCTGTCATTTTCCTTCAAATCAAAAAAACAAACATTAGTTCACAAATAGAAAAGTGTACTAAATTACATAATAGTAAACATCGGTAATATGATAAGCATGTTAAACAATGATAAACATGGTAAACACAGGCAAAATGTTGCCAAGGAGTTGGCATAAGAAAGCTGAAAAGTGGACTCACTGATGCCACCGGCCGGCCGCTGGCTCACCACCGGCCGGCCGGTGGAGCAGACAGCCTTCCTGTCTGGACCACCGGCCGGCCGCTGGATCACCACCGGCTGGCCGGTGGACCAGACAGAGAGCCTTCCTCTCTGTCTAAACCACCGGCCGGCCGCTGGCTCCTCACCGGCCGGCCGCTGGTGATCCAGACAGAGAGGAAGGCTCTCTGTCTGGTCCACCGGGCGGCCGGTGGTGATCCAGCGACCGGCCGGTGGACCAAACAGAGAGCCTTCCTCTCTGTTTGAACCACCGGCCGGCCGCTGGCTCAACACCGGCCGGCCGCTGGTGATCCAGACAGAGAGGCTCTGTCTCTGTCTGTACCACCGGCCGGCCGCTGGCTCACCACCGGCCGGCCGCTGGTGATCCAGACAGAGAGGAAGGCTCTCTGTCTGAACCACCGGCCGGCCGGTGGTGAGCCAGCGGCCGGCCGGTGGTACAGACAGAGAGGACCGGTTGCCGGTGCGCGCATGACTTCTCCTCTTTACGGTTTTTATTGTTTTATCGTTTTGGTTTGATACATATTTTAATAAGTAAAAAATTTACAGTATCTAACATTATATGAAAATACTAAATGTAAACAAGATATATACTTGTGTTACCTGTAATTTTAGGAATGTACAGTTGGATTGTTTTCCCAAATTCCTTCGTCGTGATCGTTCCTAATGGCACAAACCATGTCTTCAACATACTCATCATTATGTTCTGTTAATCTTTCCATGGAAGTAGGGATCTCACATAAATCAGCATCTTCATCAAATTCATCCTCACCAACATATTGGTTTTTCCCTTGTAAAACAACAGCCCACTGCATATCTGATTGATCTACTACATAGAAAATTTGTTTGGCATGTGTTGCCATTATAAAAGAATCAGCTGTGTCTTCCAATCTATTCAGATTAACAAGTGTCATTCCAAATTCATCGTGTCTGACACTGTTGTTACCGATAAACCATTTACAGTTAAAAACGGGAACTTTAATTTTAAAGTAATCAGCCTCCCATATGTCTTCAATCACTCCATAATATGCACTTGATGCCGAAATTGGGTTTCTGTCCTTAGCACTCGAAAAATGCATTGCTTCTGCAAACACCAATACACCACTATTCTGAACTGCACTTCTGTTGTCCTGAGCTTTCGTATGAAATGTATAGCCATTAATGTCATAAGCGGACCATGTTATCACATTTAAAGATGGACCACCCACTATCCATTTTAATGTCTCTGATACATCTGATCTACCAAGCAAGGTCTTTTTAAACCATGGCAAAAAAGTTTTGTTGTGCTCATTCAAAATCCACATTTCTTTCTTCTTTGGATGACATTGTTTCAACTCATTAATATGCAATGTGATATACGGTTGAACATCAGCTATGTTATTCAAGATGTATGATTCTAACTTCTTCATATGTTCAGCTGACAGTGATTTGACTTTCAAGCCACGAATCCCCTTTCCCTCATTATTAACCCGTTCATGGCGAGATGGAGGCAAACCTATGTGTTGCGCCGTAGCCAAGTAACTCGTACAAAACTCTGCTACCTCCTCAGAAATATACTTTTCAATAATGGAGGCTTCAGGTCGATATGGATTTTTAACATATCCCTTTAATATTTTCATATACCTTTCAAAAGGATACATCCAACGAAGATATACAGGTCCACAAAGCCTTATTTCTCGAACCAGATGAATCAGTAAATGCACCATCATATCAAAAAAAGTTGGAGGAAAATACATTTCCAAATGACAAAGTATAATAATTGCATCCTTTTCCAAAATGTTCAAAGCATTCACATCAATCGCCTTGTTGAAAATTGAATTGAAAAAATAACACAACCTCATTATAGTCTTTCTGACACGGATGGGCAATATTCCACACAGTGCAACTGGTAGAATTTGTTGCATCATGACATGACAATCATGTGATTTCATACCTATCAACTTCAAGTCTTTCAATGAGACAAAATTTTTTACATTTGAAGAATAACCTTGAGGCACTTTGATATCATGAAGACACTGACAGAAGCTACTTTTCTCCCTCTTCGATAATGTATGACAAGCCGGGGGAAGAAATGTTCGTCTTCCTTTAGGAGTGGGAGCTAACTCTAAACGTATTCCCATTGACAGTAGGTCTAACCTTGCATTCAACCCATCTTTTGTCTTTCCTTTAATATCTAGCAATGTTCCGATCAAAGAATCACAGATATTCTTCTCCACGTGCATGACATCAATATTATGTTTGACTTCATGATACCTCCAATATGGTAGCTCAAAAAATATTGACCTTTTCTTCCAAATATGTCTATCATTACCAGATTTCTGTGTCTTTCCCAATGTCACATCAAGGTTTTTCACCCTCTCAAAATACAATTCTGGGGATAAAGGTTGAGGTGCAGTATCAAATTCTTGTGAGCCATTGAATGCCTTTTTTAGTCTTCTATAAGGGTGATCCATAGGCAAAAACTTTCTATGACCCATGTACACTGTTTTCCTCCCATGATGCAATTGACAATATGACGTCTGTTGTTCGCAAATTGGACATGCTTTATGCCCTTTAACACTGTATCCAGACAAATTTCCATATGCTGGGAAGTCATTTATAGTGAATAGAAGCACTGCATGCAGTTGAAAATATTCCATTTTATAAGAATCATACACCCTAATACCATCAGCCCATAAAAGTTTCAAATCATCAATCAGCGGTGACAAGTATACATCAATATCATTGCCGGGTTGCTTTGGACCAGAGATCATGATACTCAACATGACATATTTGCGCTTCATACAAACTTCAGGAGAGAGGTTGTAAATTACCAATAAAACAGGCCATGAACTATGTGTGCTACTGAGGGTTCGGTATGGATTCATTCCATCTGTGCACAAGCCTAGTCTCAGATTTCTAATTTCATTTCCAAATGTAGGGTACTGGGCATCAATTTTCTTCCATTGTGGACAATCAGCTGGATGACGTATTTTTCCATCACATACCCGCTCATCAGCATGCCATCTTAACCTTTTTGCATCATGTGAATTAGCAAATAAACGTTTGAAACGAGGAATTATAGAAAGATACCAAAATACCTTTGAAGGGAGCTTTGTAATCTCTACATCAGCTTGTGATTTTTCTTTCACCTTATACCGTGATGTCCCACATTTGGGACACTCTTTCAGAAATTCATATTCCTTCCTATATATAATGCAGTCATTCGGACATGCATGTATTTTCCTGTATCCCAATCCCATCGGGCATAATATTTTTTTGGCCTTATAATGTGAATCTGGAAGATCGTTATCTTTTGGAAGAATGTCTTTCATCAATTGTAGCAGCTCTGTAAAACTTCTGTCACTCCATCCATGTTTCGCCTTCAGGTTAATCAATCTTAACACCGCCGACAAAACCGTAAAATCTGTACAACCAGGATATAATGGTTTTTCGGCATCACCATATAGACGTGCAACTCTCGGTTCTATCTCAATTTGTTCTGCTACAATATCGCGAATCATTTCATCAATTCCATCGGAGTTACCATCTTGCGATTCATTATCATCAGTGACATTCTGTCCAGTTTCGCCATGCCAAATCCAAGGGTTGTAACTCGGATTGAAACCATGACAAATCAGATGATCTTTTATCTCTCTACTTTTCAACTTCTTCATATTCAGACATTTCAGGCATGGACAGAAAAAAATGTCACTACTTGGAACATTTCGTTTAGCAAATTCCAAAAAGGCATCAACACCTTCCTCATATTCATTGCTCATTCGATGTGCCGTAATCCAACTTCGACTCATTATTACCTATAAAAAATAGCAAAAATATATATATTTTTTAGATAAGACAAATATATGTTTATATGAAAAAAATCATAATTTGAATATAACAATTTTGAAATATAAAACAAATCGATGTGTAAACCCCCCTGGACACCCCCCGACCCCTCTGGACAGCCCCCCCACCCCTCCTGGACACAACCCCCCACCCCCGACCTGCTTGGACACCCCCCTGGACACCCCCCAACCCTCTGGACAGCCCCCCACCCCTCCTAAACACCACCCCCACCCCCTACCCCCTTGGACACCCCCTGGACACCCCCAACGCCCACCCACACCCTTGGACAACCCCCCACACCCACCCACCCCCTTGTAAACCCCCCTGGACACCCCCTGACCCCTCTGGACAGCCCCCCACCCCTCCTGGACACCACCCCCACCCCCTACCCCCTTGGACACCCCCCTAGACATCCCCCAACCCTCTGGGCAGCCCCCCCACCCACCCGGACAACCCCAAATACCCTCTGGAGAGGCCGCCACCCACTTGGACAGCCCCCCACACCCATCCACCCCCTTGGACAGCCCCCCACACCCATCCACCCCCTTGGACACCCCCCTGGACACCCCACCGACCCCTCTGGACAGGCCGCCACCCCCTTGGACAGCCCCCACACCCACCCATCCCCTTGGACACCACCCTGGACACCCCCCGACCCCTCTAGAAAGCACCCCCACCCCTCCTGGACACAACCCCCCACCCCCGACCTGCTTGGACACCCCCCTGGACACCCCCCAACCCTCTGGACAGCCCCCCCACCCCTCCTAAACACCACCACCCACCCCCTACCCCTTGGACACCCCCCTGGACACCCCCCAACACCCACCCACGCCCTTGGACAGCCCCCCACACCCATCCACCCCCTTGGACAGCCCCCCACACCCATCCACCCCCTTGGACACCCCCCTGGACACCCCACCGACCCCTCTGGACAGACCGCCACCCCCTTGGACAGCCCCCCACACCCACCCATCCCCTTGGACACCACCCTGGACACCCCCCGACCCCTCTAGAAAACACCCCCACCCCTCCTGGACACAACCCCCCACCCCCGACCTGCTTGGACACCCCCCTGGACACCCCCCAACCCTCTGGACAGCCCCCCCACCCCTCCTAAACACCACCACCCACCCCCTACCCCCTTGGACACCCCCCTGGACACCCCCCAACACCCACCCACGCCCTTGGACAGCCCCCCACACCCACCCACCCCCTTGTAAACCCCCCTGGACACCCCCGACCCCTCTGGACAGCCCCCCGCCCCTCCTGGACACCACCCCCCACCCCCTACCCCCTTGGACACCCCCCTGGACATCCCCCAACCCTCTGGACAGCCCCCCCACCCACCCGGACAACCCCAAATACCCTCTGGAGAGGCCGCCACCCACGTGGACAGCCCCCCACACCCATCCACCCCCTTGGACACCCCCCTGGACACCCCACCGACCCCTCTGGACAGGCCGCCACCCCCTTGGACAGCCCCCCACACCCACCCATCCCCTTGGACACCACCCTGGACACCCCCCGACCCCTCTGGACAGCCCCCGACCCCTCTAGATAGCACCCCCACCCCTCCTGGACACAACCCCCCACCCCCGACCTGCTTGGACACCCCCCTGGACACCCCCCAACCCTCTGGACAGCCCCCCCACCCCTCCTGGACACCACCACCCACCCCCTACCCCCTTGGACACCCCCCTGGACACCCCCCAACACCCACCCACGCCCTTGGACAGCCCCCCACACCCACCCACCCCCTTGTAAACCCCCCTGGACACCCCCGACCCCTCTGGACAGCCCCCCGCCCCTCCTGGACACCACCCCCCACCCCCTACCCCCTTGGACACCCCCCTGGACATCCCCCAACCCTCTGGACAGCCCCCCCACCCACCCGGACAACCCCAAATACCCTCTGGAGAGGCCGCCACCCACGTGGACAGCCCCCCACACCCATCCACCCCCTTGGACACCCCCCTGGACACCCCACCGACCCCTCTGGACAGGCCGCCACCCCCTTGGACAGCCCCCCACACCCACCCATCCCCTTGGACACCACCCTGGACACCCCCCGACCCCTCTGGACAGCCCCCGACCCCTCTAGATAGCACCCCCACCCCTCCTGGACACAACCCCCCACCCCCGACCTGCTTGGACACCCCCCTGGACACCCCCCAACCCTCTGGACAGCCCCCCCACCCCTCCTGGACACCACCCCCCACCCCCTACCCCCTTGGACACCCCCCTGGACACCCCCCAACACCCACCCACACCCTTGGACAGCCCCCCACACCCACCCACCCCCTTGTAAACCCCCCTGGACACCCCCCGACCCCAAATCCATGCACCTATGCCATGGTTGTGTGTGAATAAAGTAGTAACAACTGTAAAAGGGCAACCCATCCAAATGGACACGCCCCAACCCTCTCGGGGATTTATAGAAAACGATGAAAAATTAGTGAAATCATAAAATTACTCAATATTGCAAGTCGAACAAATAGATCTAGGGATGATAAATAAGATTATGGTGCCAAAACGAGTTAAAAGGGTTCGCAATCGAAGAATCTTAGCTAGTTTCAACAAAAAAATCACAACACATATATATTTACTATCCGCGAAAAAAAACGAACGAGTGGGAGGATTACCTTAGTGCTGCGAGTTTAGATGATTGATCCGAGGAGATTAAATATGAGAAACGATGATCGCAAAACGAATCTAAACCAACGAAATGGACGAGCCGATTCGGGTTTACGCGCGAGAGAGACGAGTCGCGACTGTCGAAGGTAAACTCGCGAATGACAATCCACGGGTCTGGGTAAATTTTTAATTGAGTTATCACGTCGGTTATTCAATAACCGACGTGATAATTGTTTTAAAAACATTTATAACGTCGGTTATTTCAATAACCGACGTAAAAAACTTCCTCCGATTCATTGTTTACGTCGGTTATATATTAACCGACGTAAAAAATGGCTCAAAATCCGCGTTTTTTTACGTCGGTTATGGAATAACCGACGTCAAAAACATCTGCGGATTCTTTTTTGACGTCGGTTATTTTATAACCGACGTCAAAAAGTCTTCAAAAACCGCGTTTGTTACGTCGGTTATTCAATAACCGACGTGAAAGGGCCTTCGAAAACCGCGTTTTTTACGTCGGTTATAAAAATAACCGACGTAAAAAACGAAGCCGCGAGATTAATAACGTCGGTTATTTGTATAACCGACGTTAAATGTGTACCGAACACATGTTTTTACGTCGGTTATTTCTTAACCGACGTAAAAAACCTCGTTTTACATATTATGACGTCGGTTTTATATAACCGACGTAAAAAATGGTGACGTAAAAAACGTTTTCTGCACTAGTGAAAGATAATATTGAGAAAATTTATTATCAAAACTATCAAAAATTTCCTTGTATATTATAGGTGCTTGAACACAATACTATGATATCAGAGCTTCAAGGTTCTAGATTCCCTATACCTGTTAAGGCACCTCAGGAAGATATGGTGTAAAAATGCTTATAGGAGACTCATTGAGGACACATATGATGGTTGTGTCATAATTTATACATCAAATTTTGATTTAGGTTGTGGTTACAATATTAGGACATAGATGATTTCACTTGTATTCTCATCTTGAAGAAGCTTGTCACGAGAATGTGAAGTGAGATATGAATGAAAGATATTACTCTGGTTATGTGTATATATGAATGAAAAACCATGGTATTATATGAAATTGCATTCAAACATATTTTTCACCCAATTACTACTATTTCGTTTAAACATACAAAATGAATAGGATGGTTTAAACGCATCATTACCCTTTGGGTAAGGTTCACCATGTAAATAAATAAGTCAATGAATATTTAAACATTAGTTATTATGGGGAAGAAGTTGAAAGAAAAGGTGAAAATTCCAATAGAGAGTGTAACCCAAAAGGCACATCTGAAATCTACATCAATGAAATTAGGATGGATATTAAATAGGAGGTTATTTTTTTATCGTATCATGAAATATATTTGTGGAAGTTTAATCTCAATGAAATTAATTAAAGAAACTAGTTATCACTTCTTCTCCATGTATATTCATCAATATAAAATGTAATTTTTTATACTTCTTGGGTATTAAATATAATATGTTTCATACATTTGTGTATCAAAATACAGTAACCAAATAATTAATAGAAACATTACAAGAAGTAAGATGTATTCTCCAAGCGACTAAGAAAGGGTGATTCCTAAGTTAGTGGTGAGAAACAAAAAAAATCTAATTTCCATGTTAAGGATATAAGTCAAACTATTATTTATTATAACCAAAACATTTATGTCACAAACCAGGCCGGGTCGACATCCGACCCGGCTCCCGACCCGGTCCGCGACATGGCCCGAAGGGCGTTATCGATCCCCACGGGCTGGCACAAGTGCCCGGGTATCAAAACATTACATGGGAACGATTTACCCGAAATAAAAGACAGAAAGAAAACTAACAATATAAACAAAATGAAACTGAAAACAGACAACCAAACATGCCTTTAAACTATAAACAGGTTTAAAGTTTACAATTCAACTAAAACCCAAAGTGAATAACAACAAGATAGAAAACTCAAACTCCAATACCAACCTCCAAGTGAAGACCATCAGCAACCAGAACCTCCATCACTTAGCACGATGCCTCAACCTGGAATACAAAAAGAACAAGGTTTACATACACCCAAAGGTGTATGTAGGGTGTGAGCCAAGAGCCCAGTAGGATACCACCCAATAAAAAGGTTCCATGCCACAACATAAAAAAGATAATTTAATGTGCTTATTCAAAATTATACTTTCAACATGCTTTTAAAGAAAACATTTACAAGCTAAGTGCTAAAAGAAAACACTAAAAATAACTCATTTCACAAACACGATATTAAAGAGAATGAGAAAAAAATTCATTGTGGGCCCACACACACATACTCACACGTGCACACACACACACAAGTGGTCCTCCATATGCTGACAGAAGGAACCACATCATGGATGGTAGAGCACTATGGGTAAATCCCCTAAGGTTCATCTAGGTCGAGTGGGACCCTAGAACCTCGTGTCTCAGTGAAACGTGGCTTTGAAACCACGACCCTCAGAAAACGTGGCTTAGAAGACCACGACCCTCAGAAAACATGTCTTAGAAGGCCACGAACCTCAGTCATCATATGTTTAGTTAGTGTTATAATCGTCAATCCAGCTAAGTGAAACAGGGAAGATACCCATCTGGATCACTAGCGCACTAGTTCTTATCCGCCCACCTAGATACCCAGGGTTTTCCCTTGTGCTCAATCAAGTTTCAAGTTCACATAATGTATATCGCTTTCACATATCCCGAACCAAACAAGACATTACACATACAAGTCACCGCTTGCATACCCAAACACCATTAAAAAAAACACACGCACACCAAAACCATTTTATAACATAGTTCAGATCACTTTCATGACTTGATAAACTATTTAAACAATTTGAAGAACATTTCTAAATAGCACAATAAGAGTTTTCACATGAGACATTCCCAGTTTCACATGTAAGAATCCCTTCAAAAACTTAATGCACACGTAATTCTATCAAACACAACTTTCTCACTCCACATATAATTTAATAAGTGCAATTAACAATTTATAAAACACATAAAATTAGAAAGCAAAGGTTTGCACAAGAAAGACGAACTCAATTTCATATAAGAACATCGCTTTAAAACCAAAAGTGCAGCTTATACAAACCAAAACATGTTTTCCCGTTGTTCAAACAATTTTCAATTTAATTACAAAAGTACACAACACGAAAAACACACCCAAAGTGACTCATTTTCATTGAAAATCTACATTTAATTACACAGACACCTCAAAGAACTTGAAACCACATTTCTCACCTACCAAACAACCCCGAAAACCTTCCCAACGATGTTCTACATCTCAAAAGACTCTTAATTAAACAATTTCTTAATTAATAAAGCATCACATTTGCATACCACAAGGCCTCACTTTAAAACACACAAATTTTAGATGCTAGAACCATTTGAAAATCAATTGCACATCCCAACACTTCTAAAACCTCATTCGCACCCCTAAAACATACTCAAGGTTCATAATAGAAATTAACACGTCAAAATAGTTTAACTTCTTTTGAAAAATTCAGTTTAATAACATCCGTACCTCAAGCGTTCTTGAAAACACAATTTGCTCACTTTAAATAATTAACTAAAACACGTCTGAAAATTTCAACAACACAACGCACATGAAAAACATTGGCATTTACATAAAAAACAACTCAAATTCATCAATATTCATATCGAAGAACGTCCAAAAATAAAATTCGAATCATGAAATTTATCGCTAGAACACATTATAATTTAATTAAGGATCAATTTAAATCATCTAAAGATGGTATGACATGGAACCACCAACCTTGGTGTTGAAGACTCCAATCCTCGACGCAAAACTTCAATCACTTGATGTTTGCACCAAAAAGAACCTAATGGGAACCCAAAAACATGAACTCAAACCATAAACAAAAAATTAGAACCCAAAAATTAAACCCCTAATGAGTGGGAAAACACCACAAGGAAGAAATAGGTTTACCGGAGGGGCGGCCGCTGGACGGAAGATGGCCAGCAACTAGGGTTGCTGCTACATGAGGAGTCACAGGCAGAGGTCGTGCCAGACCCAGCCATGCCGGAAAGGGGATGCGACGGGGAGGTGTTGTGCATCGGAGCGAGTAGAGGGTGCAAGGGCGGAAGGCCGAGGGAAGTGGGGGGGGGGGGGGTCACGCACATGCTTGGGAGGCGCGCTGACCTTAAGGAACCGCCAGAGAGTATGAAGGTGGAAGCAGCCGGAGAGGAGAGGTAGGGCGCGACTCATGTGGGATGTCCGGTGTGTACAGGTGCTCGGACGGTGCTGGCCGGGAGAGCTGGTTTGATGGGAAGAGGGGAGGCTGCCGCGACCTATGGGGAAAAGTGGGAGGCGGCCAGCGGCGGCACAATGTGAAGAGAGGAGGGTTGCGATGGGTAGGAGGGTTACAGGGGGGCTAGGTCGTGGTGCAAGAGTGGGGGAGGAAGAGAGGAAGTGGGAAAAAAGAGAAAATAAAAGGAAAAGGAAAAGGGGGGAAGGAAAAAAGGATAAATAAATAAATAAAAATAAAAAGAAAACATAAAACAAAATACATTTATAATAATAAATGGGTGATAATAAAATAAAATAAGGGCTAACAATTATAATAATAATGATAATAATATTAATATTAAAAATAACATCCTCAAATAATAATAATATTATTATCATTAAAATAAATTTTTTTATCACACATTTAACTTTTATTTCTTTATTATTATTTTTTTTATTTGGTTAATTGAATGGCGGGCGGGTCACTCGGCGGCGCGGGCGAAGTCGCACGACTTCACAATTATGTTTCACCCGTGCGTCGCATGCTGTCAAACCCCGATGAGCCGGTCGAGGCCGCGCGGCTTCAGCGAGGTCACCTGTCAAGGCCAAAACGTTAATTTATCAGCGCAAAATCACAAAACCCAAGCCGGGATCGCCCCGCATTTCATATGAAAAGAATAATAATGATAATTAGATGCATATATAATTATAAGGAAAAAATTTAGAAATGTGGCGCAACGCAAGGTTTGGGTGTGACAATTCTCACCACCATAAAGTTTTCCGTCCCTGGAAAGCCAAAGCTAGGATCGAACCCCAATGTAGAAAACCACACTCCCTTAAGGTTCAAAGAGGGTCCCTATGAAAACAAGAAAAAATAGGCAAACACACCATGCTCAGAGAAGGTGACTAAAATGAAAAACTCAAGAAACTTGTAAAAATACATTCCGATATATGTCACCCGCCCTAAAGAGCTAAAACACCTCCAGTTGACTGATCAAGGAAAAGAACTCTCACACCCATGGAAACCAACTTCACAAGCCGAAACACCTCAAGCACTATTAAAAGAAGCTCATGTCATTTGGCTAGAATGAACAAACAAGGCCAAACCATGTACAAGGAACACTCTAATCACTTATCACCAAGCCATCTTTAGAAACAGAAGAAAATGGTCAACATGAGGAAGCTTGAGGGGCTCCACACCATTAAGAACCTACCAACGCCCAAGACAAGACTGGAAAACCAACACAGGGAGGTCCGAGCGGGCTCCCCACCATTAAAGAAAAGTCCAACATCGATTCATTCCAGAGACATTCATGCGAGACCCAACGTAAGTCTCCCCACCATTAGAACTGAAAGAGGATAAAAAACTTTGAAAACTTCCCGGCGATGACCAAACACCCCACCACAAGGGGCGGGGAGGGAGGGGCCCCAACCACCAGGCATCAAAACCACGACCTAAGATCAACCAACATCACTACGTCCATGGATGAGCACTATTCAAATCTGAGCAGGAAACCTCATGCACCCAAACGAGTCATTCGAAATCGAACAACCACAAAAAACAGTTTAAACCACCTTCACCTTCAACACTGGTGAAAGAAATAAAGTTGGGGTCTCAAACATTCTCGGGGTTCCTGACAACACGCCAGCTTCACTCCGAGGCCTATGGATGGAGCCCTGATGTTTAAAGCATCTTCTGCCTCGTAGTCAGGTATTGAAGACTCCCGAACGGAGCTTCTCCTTTTGGTGTCACCCACAACCACACTGCAACCAAGAAAACACCAGCAAACACAACATACCCTGACCTCCAAATACTCCCCCAGAGACACATCCATCAAAACAGGGGAAGCTCACCTCCTCACCTTAACCAAGAAACATAGGAACGAAAAATTCATAACAAACACTCCCCTGAAAGTAGGGATTCTCGAAGGGTTCTATAAAATCCACCTTTCCACATCGAAGAGAACTCACACTGCAAGATGTCACCAAACATGACCCTTGCAGCTGATGAAAACACTACAAACCATTCAAGATGTTGGTAAATGCCGATAACTCTGAATCGCCTACACCCTTCCCCACTGGAATTCCTTTCACCGCTTCCAGGGGGAACCATCAGACGCCATGATGTCAAACTTCATACCCGAAGACTCAGACAACTCGAAGAGACCAACACTATGTTAAACTCATCTCACATCTGTCATCCCGCCGCGAGAGGTCTTAGTTGTAAAAAGGAGATGTGGGTTCAATTATAGAATTCAAGAAGAGAGTCCTCTGATCAACTGGAGGTCCGGCCAACAGTGAATTTCCCTTGGCCATATTTCAATTACATTTTAACGCATTATGGGGGGTATACACTATTCAATAAAGAAAACCATGGACCCAAATCAAACCGGTCCAATGGTCAAGACATACCGCAAGCGAACACTAAACGTGCGGAGGGAACCACTGCAAGGGATTCCCAAAGAACTTTTCAAAAGAATTCACTAACTACATACTTGCACACCAACTTACAAATAAGAATTAAAACTCAAAGCACAAATCATCTAAAAAAGATTCTTGTCTCGAAATGCCTCACATCCATCATTTCAAAAACACAAGGACACACCATGAAACCGCCAGTTATTAAAATACCAAATTATCATTTAACAAAACCTTTGAAAATAAGCAAAGTTCGTGGGTTGCATAAACAACAATGGTGTCCCATGGGCCTCGCACATGCATGTTATCATGCCGCACCGGCACCCCCCTCATGTCCATCCAATCACTCATCCTCTCGTGCAATTATCCCTTTCTCTTTTCCATATGCATTCATGCATGTGGTTACCCCTAAGAACACCAAGAATAAAAACCAAACCATTTCATTTTTTTTCAAAACCAAAACATTCAACCGACGCTTTTCAAACCTTACACACCATTTTATTTTTTTAAAGCGCTCCATTTGAAAACATTTTCCAAGACCAAAACATTTTTTCTTATAAACCAAATTTCCAATAATTCAGAAAAAAGGGACAAGAAGCAATGCAGGAGGAAACTAGTGTTAGCGGGTGATTGAAGCATATGGTTGGCGGCCATACGCCAATCACGCCACTGGCCACGAAGAGTATTTTAGGATAGTGTCCCCTGCTCTACAAGGCTTGCCAGACCCTATGAGATTACTAAGACCACTGACCCTACTCTCTTTTAATTTCCCCCTAGACAAGATTAACCGCAATGACCAAAGACTCAAGAAAACCTCAACTTACATTCGTAACTCGAGTCCCGCCACGAGGTGTGCTCGCCAGGCACCTTACACGTAGCTAGGACGTCGCGTCCCGACAACCTTAACTTTGGTCTACACTGACTCTAACCCAAAATAACACGACCCAAGAGAGAAAACCTCCCTCTGATACCATTTTTTCACGAACCAGGCCGGGTCGACATCCGACCCGGCGCCCGAACCGGTCCGCGACATGGCCCGAAGGGCGTTCCCGATCCCCACGGGCTGGAACAAGTTCCCAGGTATCAAAACATTACATGTAAATGATTTACTCGAAATAAAAGACAGAAAGACAACAAGTAATATAAACAAACAGAAACTAAAAATAGAAAACCAAACACGCCTTTAAACTATAAACAGGTTTAAAGTTTACAATTCAACTAAAACCCAAAGTGAATAACAAAAATATAGAGAACTAAAACCCCAATACCAACCTCCAAGTGAAGACCATCGGAAACCAGAACCTCCATCACTTAGCACGATGCCTCAACCTAGAATACACAAAGAACAAGGTCTACATACACCCAAAGGTGTCTGTAGGGTGTGAGCCAGGATCCCAGTAGGATACCACCCAATAAAAAGGTTCCATGCTACAACATCAAAAAGATAAAATAATGCGCTTATTCAAAATTATACTTTCAACATGATTTTAAAGAAAACATTTACAAGATAAGTCCTAATAGAAAACACAAAAAAGAACTCATTTCACAAACACGATTTTAAAGAGGAAGAGAAAAAAAATTCATTGTGGGCATACACACACACACTCATACGCGCGCACACACACACACACAAGTGGTCCTCTATATGCCAATGGAAGGAACCACTTCATGGATGGTAGAGAACTATGGGTAAATCCCTTAAGGTTCATCTAGCTCGAGTGGGACCCTAGAACCTCATGTCTCAGTGAAACGTGGCTTAGAAACCACGACCCTCAGAAACCATGGCATAGAAGACCACAACCCTCGGAAAACGTGGCTTAGAAGGCCACGACCCTCAGTCATCATATGTTTAGTTAGTGTTGTAATCGTCAATCTAGCTATGTGAAATAGGGATGATACCCATCCGGCTCACTAGCACACTAGTTCTGGTCCGGCCACCTAGATACCTAGGGTTTTTCCTTATGCTCAATCAAGTTTCACGTTCACATAATGTATATGGCTTTCACATATCCCGAACCAAACAAGACATTACACATACAAGTCACCGTTTTCATACCCAAACACCATTTAAAAAAACACAAGCACAACAAATCCATTTTATAACATAGTTCAGATCACTTGCATGACTTGATAAACTATTTAAACAATTTGAAGAACATTTCTAAATATCCCAATAGGAATTTGCACATGAGACATGCCCAGTTTCACATGTAAGAATCCATTTAAATACTTAACGCACATGTAATTCTGTCAAACACAACTCCCGCACTCCACATATAATTTAATAAGTGCAATTAAAAATTTATAAAACACTTAAATTTAGAAAGCAAAGGTTTTGAAAAGAATGAAGAACTCGATTTCATATAAGAACGTCGCTTTAAAACCAAAATTGCAGCTTATACAAACCAAAACATGTTCTCCCATTGTTCAAAAAATTTTCAATTTTATTCCAAAAGTACACAACACGGAAAACACACCCAAGGTGACTCATTTTCATTGAAAATATACATTTAATTACACAGACACCTCAAATAACATGAAAACACATTTCGAACCTACCAAACAACTGTGAAAACCTTCCCAACCATGTTCTACATCTCAGACGACACTTAATTAAACAATTGCTCGATTAATAAAACATCACATATTCATACCACAAGGCCTCACTTTAAAACACACAAATTTTAGATGCCAGAACCATTTGAAAATCAATTGCATGTCCCAAAACTTCTAAAACCTCATTCGCACCCCTAAAACATACTCAAGGTTCATAATAGAAATTAACACGTCAAAATAGTTTACCTTTTTTTTGAAAAACTCAGTTTAATAACATCTATACCTCAAGCATTCTTAAAAACACAATTTTCACACTTTAAACAATTAACTAAAACACGTCTGAAAATTTCAACAACACAACACACATGAAAAACATTGGAATTTACTTAAAACAACTCAAATTAATCAATATGCATATCGATGCACGTCCAAAAATAAAATTCACATCATGAAATTTATCACTAGAACACATTATAACTTAATTAAGGAGCAATTTAAATCATATAAAGATGGTATGTCATAGAACCACCAACCTTGGTGTTGAAGACTTCAATCCTCAGCGCAAAACTTCAATCACTTGTAGTTTGCACCAAAAATAACCTAATGTGAACCCGAAAACATGAACTCAAACCATAAAAAAAATGAGAACAATAAAATTGAACCCCTAATGAGTGGGAAAACCCCACAAGGAAGAAATAGACTTACCGTAGGGGCGGCCGCTGGATGGAAGATGGCCAGCAAGTGGGGTCGCTACTACATGGGGACTCACAGGCAGAGGTCGTGCTGGACCCAACCATGATGGAAAAAGGATGCAACGGGGAGGTGTTGTTCATCGGAGCGAGTAGAGGGTGCAAGGGCGGATGGAAGAGGGAAGTAGGGGGGGGGGGTCACGCACAAGCATGGGAGGCGCTCCGGCCTTAGGGAACCGCCGGAGAGGCTGCAGGTGGAAGCAGCCCGAGGCGAGAGGCAGGGCGCGACTCATGTGGGACTTCCGGTGTGTGGAGGTGCTCGGACGGTGCTGGCCGGGAGAGCTGGTATGATGGGAAGAGGGGAGGCTGCCGCGACCCAAGGGGAAAAGAGGGAGGTAGCCGGTGGTGACACATCGTGAATAGAGGAGGGTTGTGATGGGTAGGAGGGTTACAAGGGGGCTATTTCACGGCGCAAGAGAGGGGGAGGAAGATAGGAAGTGGGAAAAAAAGAGAAAAGGAAAGGAAAAGGAAAAAGGGGGGAAAGGATAAATAAATAAATAAAAATAAAAAGAAAAAATAAAACAAAATACATTTATAATAATAAAAGGGTGGTAATAAAATAAAATAAGAGTTAACAATTATAATAATAATGATAATAATATAAATATTAAAAATAACATCCTCTAATAATAATAATATTTTTATCATTAAAATATATTTTTTATCACACATTTATCTTTTATTTTTTTATTATTAATTTTTTATATGGTTAATTGAATGACGGGCGGGTCACTCGGCGGCACTGGAGAAGTCGCACGACTTCACAATTATGTTTCGCCCATGCATCGCATGCTGTCAAACCCCGATGAGTCGGGCGAGGTCGCGCAGCATCGACGAGGTCGCGTGTCAAGGCCAAAACGTTCATTTATCAGTGAAAAACACAAAACCCTAGCTGAGATCGCCCTGCATTTGATATGAAAAGAATAATAATGATAATTAGATGCATATAGAATTATAAGGAATAAAAATTAGAAATATGGCGTGACACAAAGTTTGGGTGTGACAATTTATATCATGTGTTCATTGGACATAGGGAGACATTATTACTATTTTTTGAATTAATTTTTTTTGTGGTGTCTCATATTCAACCAATATTTCAGTGATACATAACTCATAAGAAATAAATTACGAATATAAAATGAAATACATATATACCCAGTCTTGGAAAAATAATACTTTATCAGGTAAACCTAATGTTTCATGTCAAGGATATACCGAGTCAGGTATTTATACTCAATAGAGATAAACATCGTAGTTATTATTGGTGTATATACTTATTTAATTTTAGACAATGAAACCTTTAGAAATAAAGGTCATTCACAAATCCTTTAGCATTAGTTCAGAAAGAGAGCGTGAACTATTCCATGCGTAAGATAGTTGTATATATATAATTCATAAAATTCCATTATGTTCGTAAGGAATGAGAGTGAAGTATGATTTATTCATTGTTATAAGATATAGGATCCTTTGGACTAGCATGATGAAGAATGTATTGACCAAGAATTCATCAATCAACATAATGTAGTGTGGAGTAATTCCTAAGTGCACATTACCTTATCTATATCATGAAATTTATGTTTATAAGTAGGATTGATGATGAAACATGCATGTTAACATTGATCAAAAAAATGATTCATGGATCAATTCCAAAATGAACATTTTATACATCAGATTTATTATATAAGTAATATCATTGTTACAACTTGCCTAAACATCCATTACATTTCAAGACATGCATTGAAAATAATGGTGATATCCCATAACCATATGCCAACTATAATGAAAAGTGGATATCATATGAGTCATAGTATGATGGAAATATGTTATGTCATAAAGACATGTGTTTAGATACAAATAGTATGTTAGGATATAAACAAACATGCATCAATAAAAACACAATGTGATTATAAATAATAATCCTAAAAGTTTCTTAGGATATTAAAAAAATCCCTATGATATAATGATATTGTCAATTTATAGACTATATTTCTATAAAAGGAAGGACATATCTACTTGAGATAGTGGGAGAAATATTGACTTAGGTTGATTCAATTCTAGATATAAAGAAGTAGTTAACATAGGAATGAGTTCCACAAGAGGTTTGGAAGAGGAATGTTCCTAAGACATATACTGCATAGGAAGCATAAAACCATAGTGATGGTTTTATATTCACCATAGTTGGTGATACATTATTCATTGTGAATAATAAATCCTACAATTAATACGTATATGTAAATTAACTAAGATTGAAAAGATCATTTAAAATTCAAAAATGTATTCAATGTATGAAAGTGCATAGGGGATTATTATTTAGAATACTATGGTGGGTTTTCAAATGAGATGATACATGGGTGGTATAAGCATCATACTAATAAGGAATGATGGGTTATACCAATTCATTTTCCTAAATCTATTATAATTTTACTTGTCGTAGCTTAATTTATATGATCATATTATTTTTCCAATGGATGTCAAGAATAAATTTCATGGAAGGTGTTTATACAACACAACCAGAAAGGGATGGTGACACCATAGGATGCTAATAACGATAGAAAGTTAATGAAATACAGTTCATGATTAAAGTAAGTGACAAGATCATATAACCATAACTTTTAATGAATCTTTTCCATGTTTCAACTAGAGGTTAGTGTGAGTGCCATTTTTTCCAAGATAAATATGATTGGTAACATATAGAAATTAGATATTTCTCATATAGTTAGTTAATACCATGATGAAAGTAATTCCCCAAAATGTAGAAACCTAAGTTATTTGAAATAAGATATACTAAGTTATATTTAATGGTTTATTGGACCTATTAAATCATACATATACTGAAAATTTATTGAAAAATTCATGTTGGAACAATTCATGAATGAATTTTTACTAGTGTCATATGCCATAAATCTCTCCATTATGACATGTATGGGACATGGGAGGAGATTAATGTGGTGATTTGACTTCCACAAACTTAAATGAAGGATCAATAACATATTAAAAGATATGTAAAAAATATTATATTGGAAATATATACTGTATTGTAGGAAAATATCAATTATATACAAGATAACAACAAAGGAAGCAGTCAGAACTACTTGATTGTACTTAGGTATGTACAAAATATATATACCAGAGATGTGAAGGAGAAGGGTTACTAGTTTTTAGGGGATAAAAACTAGTATTCCATATAAAAATGTGATCTAATATCATATTAGTTCTATTTTAATGAGAGATACAAGCTCATACAAGATACTGGTAGATATACCTAAAAATATTGAGAATGTTGAAGCTTCTGAGGTAGAAAAGAAGCAGTTATTAAATGAAAATATTTTTTCATGTTCATGGACTCAAACCTACCAAGTAATGTTTTATAATAATGATAATCATACTAATAGTACTAGCCAAGATGTAATGTTTTGACAGTGTAAAAAAGGATATACACAAGGATTCGACCTCTTGAGATGTTTTACTCGAGGAGTTGAGGACGCACTTATCATAACAACCATTCAAGTTGGAGTGTTGTAAAAGTGGGTGACCTTGACCTGACTAAATAGTACTTTTAATACCGTATCATGTATATAGTTCGATATACATGATGTACTCTTACAATTATACTATATAATTTTTTTCATACACTATTTGAAATGGTAATGTTCGTAGATTAATTGCCATATAAAAAGGTTATATCACATCCCAATCTATAATAAAAACCTCGAGATAATATAAAATTAATCTTAAACAAAGGTACTATGGTCTAGATATATAATATTGATGGGACATAGTTTTTTTCTGAATATTAGGTGATGGGGTATTAAAATCATTGAGACATCTTCTCGTGATGTTGTCACTTGGGGATCTATAGTAGTGAGATCATAAGGATAGACCCGTCAATATTATCATCACATGATTCAAGTGTAATTGGTTGTTCCTATCCATGGACATGCATATTGGTCTCCTTACTTGAGATCATTATCGATGTGTTCCATTTTATCACGTAGTTTGATGCAATAAAAACACAATGATAATGAAGCCATGGAGAGGTGGGTTGTATTGGGTGCGCCATTAGTGGTATGACATTGGTTGAATAATCAATATAGGATTTTTTTTGATTATGGGTTAAGGAATTCATATCTCAGTCCCTAATGATAGGATGGTAGTACCTTCACAAGTCATTGGAAAAGTCATTTTAGCGTGAATTCATCCAGTTAGATCAAAAAAAATAATGTAAGAAAAGGAGGATTACATAAGTATGTTTCATACTTCATGAGATATTTAAAGAGAAAGATATGATATTACATAGTATGTGTTCGTAAATTGGTTTTCATTTCTATGACTATTCCTTATCTCGTTAGGGGCCTTTATGGGTTATTAAAATCCATCGTTGGTCTATTAATGTTATCAACTGTAGTAGATATAAGGTCCTAGAGGGTCATGCACAATAAAATATACAAGAATCCACCATATTCATTTGAATAGTTAATTTGGATATTGGGGGTCCCACAATGGGGTTCGACTGTTGTCTAAGTCGTCAATCACCTAAGAATAAATAAATTCATTATTATTCAAGTAAAGAATAATTGGGTTCAATTTATTTATCAATGTTTTTTAAAAGTTAAGTAAATATGAGGAATAATATTAATCAAACAAATATTATTTTAATATTCGAGGTTTATTTAATATTAAGTGGGAATTACGAGTTGAGTTAATGGCTTAGTTTTATCATGTAATATATTTAAAATATTTTATTGTTATGTGATAAAATATAAATAATATTTATGATGTAGTCTATTTCGTGGTAATTATTTATTTAGTGGGTTTTAAATATACAGGGGTCGGGGAACCCAATCGGGGTATTTGACCATCCATTAGGAAAAGAGGAGAGAGGCTCTAGCATAATGAAGATCCATTGTGATTTTTTGAGAGACCCTTTCTCCTCTCTTTCATTAAAGAGAGATAATTTCTCAATCTATGATATCAGATCGACCTCATCTCCTTACATCTAAATCACCTCAATGTGGTGATCATTGGGACGTCGAAGAATTCATTAGATCTTCGTTATAGCACCCAGAATTCAGTGATCAAAACTCATGTGAATTTTTGAATCATGTGTGGATTATGTAGATAAATTCTTATTTTTATCCATCAATCATTGATTGTTAGTGATGATAATATGTCGAGTGTGGATTCAGATCAGAAAAAATTATGTTTTTTAATTTTATTTTTATGCTCTATTTAATTTATGCGAGATTATCAGACTATATTGGGGATTAGATTACAGAATATGGAAATTCATTTGTCTGAGTGATAAATTTTTTTAACCCCCATCACACTAGCTTCTATTTCATCCCTTAGTACCTTTAGTCTATGACTCATGAAAATTAATGGTTTATGAGAAAAATACCCAATTAAATATTTAGATCTAGAAATGGAAATTTTTTCTTTGAACATTTGAAGTAATTTTCTTTATATTTAAAGGTTTGATATATATAATTATCATAAAATATTACAGTATATGTTCATAGAAAAGGAGTTTAATTTTAACAAAAGGATATTTTTGGGTTTGAATAAATTTTATGACTTATCAATACAATAAAACCACGAGAATATAATCATTGTGGTTGATCCACTAATTTAGAAGGAACATGATATATTTTCCATAGTGATTATTGAAAAACATCCAATACCAATATATTTGGAGAGAATTGTCCTTGAAATTGAATTAAAAGGGTAGAAATATTATATTTATCACATGAATTTTAATCCAACCATCCATTTGAAGATTAAAGAGGCACAAAAGGAGCTTGTGGAAATCTAGAAGAAGGTAAGAATTTCTCTAAATTTCAACGCAAACCATGATAGAATGATAATCTTCCATAACTGAATATATTTCCCTTAAACACAAGAATTATCGGAGGATAAACTAGATAAATCACATATATCATCATTCTCTACCCATGTTGGGTGTACATAGATGTATAGATATCTTTTAAAGGATCTATGGTGGTAAAAATATTAAAATGGATATTTTGGAGCATGTATCTCAATGCCAATCATGTTAACAACTTAATTTTGAACATCATAAGTAAAAAAATGATGATGAAACCACTACTCATACCTATTTATAAATTAGATAACATCACCGTTATTTCATCATAGCACTCCCCAATAATTCTAATGGTTATAATGTCATTTGGGTTGTAGTCGAACACCTTATTATGTTAGTGAATTTAAATGCAATGAGAAAAGATATCTCTCATCACAAACTTTAGAGGGAATACATTTAATATTTGGTCAGGTTTTTTGGGTTTCCAATCCCAACTATATCTGATCATTTTTCTGAGATTTACCTCTATGTTATTGAAAATTATCTGGTAATAAATGAATAATGAGTTGAAATTTAACACTACATGTCATCCTCATACATATGGTATTTGTGATCGGACTGTTAAAAAACTAAAATATATAGTGATATCTTACTCTATAGATTTCATAGGAGTTTGAGATCAACACATTCATCTCGTTTAATTCTCCTACTATAATAGCTTTCACACAAGAATTTAGACAGATACTTATGAATCCCTCTGTGTAAATAAGTGTATAACTTTAACATATTGGGATGAAGTTGGGAAAAATGTATATTGCAACTGTAGATATCTGAATATGTTGTTGGGAAGGTTATATATATTCAGTAGCATATTATGGTAGTTTAGAGTTGAAAAATAATTTTATTGATAATTATCAGTTAGATATAGAGTTTGAAGTTACTGAAGATGTATTATTACAAATATTTCTATTGAATAAGTTTCTGAGATTTGGAATTATGGGGAAGTTGAGTCCAATATATATTTGTCCCTATCATATTCCTGAATTTATGGGTACAGTAGATTATTACATGGAACTTAAAATGAAGTTATCCTATGTTAAGGATGTGTTCCATGTATCTCTTCTGAGGAAGTATATACTTTAACCATCACATGTACTAAACTAAATGGTTATATAATTAAAGAATTATATTTCTTATGTGGAACTTCCTATGGAGATTCTGAATCAAAGAGATAAAGTTTTATAGAACATGACCTCTCACATGGTCTATATTTTATAGAGAACCAATAAATTTATGAAACCTACATAATCACCTAGGGGTATAATTATTAATAAATATACTCATATTCATTCATCATAGTAATTGAATTTCATGGGATATATACTTATTAGTGGAGAATATTAAAACACCCTGAGATTTTAGAATATATATCCTTTTAATAAATTGGATGTGTTTGATATCTAGTAATGTACACAACACCAAAATTAAGACAATACTGCTTTATTAAAATTTATAATGAAATATATTACAATACCAATAAATAAAACATCAGTATTAAAACCTATTAAGTAATTATAAGAAGTATGAATTTAATTATTCTTGGATAAAAAAAATGTATTGTTTACAAAAATATATTATTATATATATTTTATTTAAAAGTTAATTTTTCTTATATATAGATTTAAATTATGAAAAATTATTGTTTATACACATATAAAAATTTAATAATAATAAATTTAATAATTATCAAATCATTACAAATTGAGGTAAAACCATTTGAAAGTAAAAGAGAGTAATTTTTTCCAAAAATGTATTCATTGTGTGAAATATATATTAATATAATCAATTAAATTAATAAATATTAATAAATTATATTCAATGAATTTTTTAGATAATATATCAAATAAATTATCATTCAACAAACGTTTTTTATTAATCAATGAATGAAAATAAAATCATTTCTAAGATTAATGATAATATTTTTTCTAAAAATTTGTTTTATGTGTTTTGTGAATGGATATTAAAATTAATTTCCACCACCTATAGGAATTGAATCATTTAAAATGGATTCCATGTTTTTAATTTAAATACATAATATTATTTAATATGTTAAACATAATTTCATCCATAATTAATAGTAACCATGGTAAAATTTTTATCGTTATGGTAATAGTAAAAAGGGATAACAAGGTTGTTTAACTAACAGTTTTAGCTTCAAGTATCATTAATAATTATAGAAATATAATTAATTTATTATATTTTTATATTACCTTATCCAATAATTGAATATTTTCTTAATTCATGTTACTTTCCCATTAAAATGTATTTTTATTGTTTTAAAGTTAAGGGTATTAACAATGGTACTATTTTCTTTATATATAAAATAGAACCTCATATTCTCATATATTCAGAACACATGATCACATTATATGACCCCCAAAACACTTAAAAATTCTCCTCCCCAAGTTTTGTAGGTATGAGTGACACCAAAACGCTAACCTGTGATGGCTTATAGCGTAAGGCAATGAAACATACCCAAAAGGAGGTAATTCTCCTAAATGACTTCTTTCATGATTATTTCATCATACACCACCTAAAAATCATATATAACCATATTAATATAATTAAATAAAATTAATAACTATAATAAAATGTTTTTATGTTAATTGTACAATAATTATCTATCCCCTTTCCATCCAATGGAAATGAGAAATCATCCTTCATGCGTATGTGAAATATATAGCCTCCATGAAGTAATATATTTCATTATTCAACATTGAACCTAATGGATGACTATGAAAATATATTTAATAAATATATATTATATTTATTAACTAATTTTCATTATGTACTAATTTATTATGATTTTCCTATCATTATCTCTATTAATTAAATCATCAATGCATCACTCACGTGTATATGTGGACTACTGCCTCATGGAGTGATGTAATTAATTTTCCATCACCACTGTACAAGTACCATTATAAAGTTTTATATAATAAATATATATAATATTCATGACAAGATTTAGATTACTTAACCATGAATGAGTTGAAGGGATTGGAACCAATAAACTGAAACATGCATGGAAAACTGAACCACTAACACCCAAATACTGATTTAAATGAAGAAATGTTAATAAATGGGTGATTAAAAATGATAAGGTAAATATTTATAGAAATATATATAGGGATATGTTTCTAGTTTATATGTATAATAAATATGATTTTATTATATATGAGATTATAATGTGTTAGAAACAAGTTGGGACATGAGGTAAGGGTCTCCTCATCTCAATTTCCCTTTCAATATGATATATTCTATATTAAAGATCATCATTATTTTATTTAGTATATACACTTATCAAGAATTTATTCTATTAATTTTTTCATGAAAATTATGGGTACTAATTAATCCATATAAGGTTCTTTTTTAAATAAAATAATACTTATGAGTTTATGTTATAATATCACCTTTTATTAGGATTGTTCTTATTTTAGATTCAATTGATGGAAATTGTATATTTTTAATATTTTAAACAATATATATTTTATTAAACTCTATTTATTTCTTAAATTTTCAATTATTCATTCTATTTATAGCTATTTGGAACTCAAAAACACCAATAGAATTTATTAATTAAAAACAAACCTTATTTCCCATTTTTGGCCAAGAATCATTATCTTCTATTTCCATGATCATAAAATTTTTTATGGATTTTTTTATCTATACAAAAAATATTTAATAAAGAAATTTAATTATACTAATGAATTTCATTAAAAATAAAAAAATTAATCATTTCAAATGTATTTCATATGACTCAAATTTGAATTTTTACAAATGTTAGAAAATAATATATTTTAATCAATTCATGATTGATCATGTTTTCTTACTATCATGAAATTTATTTTTCATCATACTTCCTACAAATATTTCTATGGTTTGTTTCATGAAAATAAACTTTCATTTAATCTGATAATATTTATTTTTTTGAAATATACCAAATGGAAAGGGTTTTTTCACTTTATTTTCAAATAACATTTCAAATTACTATATATATATATTTTTCATCTATATTAGCATCCTTTACGGATAGATATATTTGACCTAGGATATGATCTTCTGATTCCAACCATTTCCTTTCTTTTGATGACATATGATGATGATATTTTAATATAATTTCATGAAACCATTTTATTTTTGATGGGTAAATTAAACTATAAAGAAATGATGAATGATCTTATGTTCTTGTTATATATATATGAATGGATTATTATTATGTGATGGTAGGTCTGTTATATCCCTCTAATGAATTTTGTAATGTTTGATATCTCATGAGATAAAAAGGGTACATGGGTTATTATCCCATTCCCATGATATTACATGTGAGGCATTCTCAATCCCAAGAGGGAATCAAGGAGGATTCTACAAGACTAATAGGGTACACTAGATGTTTTTGAAAGCCTAAGAGGGTATAGAAGAGGTTCTATTTTTCCTAGGAGGTCATATGGGTTATGAGATTAATCCCAAGAGGATATATGGGAAGTTTTCCATAGCCCAACTAGGTAAACACGTGGTTATACCAAGACAACTATATAATGAATTTCAGTGTGGGAATCCTTGACATATGAATTCTATGCCTATGTTTATTATACAATTTTACGCCACACACTTCTGTCTTATGTTTATGATATGATCTCATGGGTCATGATTGATTATTAATGATTATGAACTCTTATGACTCACATATTTTATTGTGAAAAATCATTATTCCATGACTCATGTTTTATGATTTATGACATGATGGGTAAGATCTCATAAGTTGTGATCATTTTTGAAACCCTTATTTTTATCTTGTCCACAATTATGATCATAAATTGATATCTCCCATGATTACCAATACAGAGTATCAAAGATCATCTTTTTTTTGTTTTTTTATTTCCCTATTTTTTAAAGAAATGTTTTAAAGTTGAAAATGCCTAATAATGGTACCATCTAAGATGATATTTTTGTGACATGTTAAAGATCATTCATGATATGATTTGATTATGTATATATCCTCTAAACACACAAAACCCCTATAGTTATTAGGATTATATTATTATTATATGTATTTAATATTCACCTAAATCATATAATATTTATTGAAGTGATTCTTGGGTTCTTTACAAAACACCAATTCTAAAATCTTAACGACATCACAACCATAAAATTTTCACATAAATTATGATTTATTAATATATAGAGTTTTAAGAAATGACATAACTAATTTTTTATATTTGAAAACTATAATTGAATAAATTTTCATTTACCCATTTCTTGATCGAAAATAACTTCTAACAGTTCATTACTGATAACCATTGTGAAAAAAATACAATCCATAGAATTACTCTAAATCTTTGATTGATGTGGATAAAGAAAATTATACTCATCATCATGAGTCCAATCGTAATCCCCATATAGTACATAGCCAACATGATGATTATTATATTTTCCATAACTATAGTAGGACCCAAATTTTTATTATTATTTTCACCATATTATTGTTTTTGGATTACTCAATAGAGGGATCCATTATGTGGAAATCACCAGCGACACCACATCTCATTGTTATCTATCAACTATATATCATTCTAGATCTAAACACTACCATTATACCTATTATCGACCATACATTGAAACAACTTGACATCTCTCCCCCCACCTCTATCTAATGTAAACCACACATAAGGTCCCGATCAATCATGTCACACATTCCACAACTACATTGACCTACTCCATTCAGTGATATAACCTCTGAAATATTAAACACATGATCATTATTTTCCATTTCACCATTTTTTATAGTTAACAACCACCATGTAATACTAGTAGAAATTTTATTTCACAATGATAACTAGTATATAAGTGGAACAACCATAATTTATTGTTCAATTATTTTCCAAATTACCCAAATTATTTACTTACTTTGTAGAGTGAATAAACCTGATTTTTGTACATGATTCATTGATGATTTCTTTTTTACTGGTGGTTTAGTTTTCTGAAATGATCATCATGAATAAATGTTGAAATATTTATACATAAAACTGATTAAATACTATCAGCTTAATGTAAAAAAAATTAATTATAAGATGAACATAGTTCATTATAATTTGTAATTTAATTCTTTAATGATATGATTTCTACATTATAAATATAAATATCATAAATGACATAAAGTAAATAAATTAATTATATCAACAATGGTGTATAGGATTATATATTAGGGAACCACAAAAGATTCATAAAACACCTTTTAATCCTCAGTTATTTCCCTTAACGTTTTTGAGAAAATTTGGATCAATAGAGAATAACTATTTATTTAATGAAAAATGAGGTTGGGTCCATCTCGTGATATTATTGGAGCCTAAAATAAAATTATATATATGTTAAATGAAACAATTCATTAGAGGTAATTATATAAGGAATAATTCTCAATTTAAGGTATATTATGGATAATATCATAACTTCCACAAAAGATAAACTAAAAAATCATACAGAGAATGATAATTTTTTAATTAATTATCATAAAAAATAAAAAAGAAAAGCTCATATAAATATTAAAAACATCAACACAGAGGTTAATGGAAAATTTTTAAATCTAAATAATTAACATGAAATTGCATCAAGGGTCATATGAAAATATATATATAAAAAAATATTTAGGTATTTTAATAATGATATTACACTTACAATTTCATAAAATTGAAAACAATTATTTTATGACCATTATAATAGATGCACCATCAAAAAGCATTATCATATTAAATCTAAACTCATTAATATTACCTCAAAACCTAATCTAGATAAATTATCAGAAAATTTATTTCATGATATTCCACTAAAGATATACCTTCATCAAGGTCATATCCATAACTCAGGACATGAATTTCCATAATATAAAATCATTTAAAAGATGTGAACTATAGTTCTAGAATATGATATACAAATTTCGAACACAGGATATTTTTTTCATTTCATTATATTCTTTATAAATGTATCATTATACATGAATCTTATCAAGAATAAAAGATAAATCATATATCTAGATCATTATACCCATATATATAAATACTCTTCTATGGAGTTATTCTCAACAACACTATAAAAATAAAAAAAAATATAATCATATACCCTCACTTGACTAATGGAAAACATTTCATTATACTATTTTCAAACTCAAAAAAAATCTAAAAATAGTTTACAGACCATAATAAACCTAACATCCTCTCCAAAATAATGTTTTAAATGAATAGAAAAGTATAAATTTTGGTCCAACATGAACTTTAACTGACTTCACTAACAATTCCAATCTTGAATATATAGTGTAAGATCCCGACCATTCAAGGAGTTATTTACTAATTTAAATTTTGATTTCACTCCCTTTAAATTGGTTAATTTAATGTATTTAAATAGTAGTCATGGTATCAATATTGTCGTAGGGGTTTTTGATAAGGAAACAGGGGGAATGTGGCTATCCAATGCACTGTGCATGGTTACTAAAAATTGTTCAATAGAACTGTGATCCATTGAAACAGAAGGTGCATGGAATGTAAACCATGCAAGGGGAGGTTGAAAACCATGAGAAATTAGATAGATCCAATCATATAGCCACCAAATGGTTTGAAAACCATGGAGGCTCCCCAGAAAACTGTGTTACCCATGCCTCTCTTTGGACATAGGGGGTGCATGGTTTGTGAAGGGCTTGGAGAATCGTGTGTCCAAAATGAGTACCTTATAAAAGAGAGTAATTTTACCACCCCCCCACTTTATCTTAAAGTGGTATTATCCAATTTTATTTTCCTCTCCACCTCAAGCATCTATAGTGATGAACCAAGTCCTCCCTCCTCCTTCATGGGTGGTTCTTCCTCGATTCCTGGTTGTTTGAAGCACTGTTGGTTAAGAATAAAAGATCCCAGTGCGTCTACCAATTCACATTCTTCTATTTTATAGAATAATAATAGTGAAATGTTTTCCCCATCTAAATCCCCAAACCCTTTTATCCATGAAATTCTTATAATGGGTGTTGAGGGTTGTTTGGGATTGAATCAGGGGTCGTTGTTAGATTAATACTTGTCTATGAACTTGAGGTAGGTGTTCTACATGTTATATCTCATACTATTAATGTTTATTCATGTGTATTAAGTTGTGATATTTTATTTTTTTGATCTTCTTCAGATTTCTATGGTATTAAATGATAAATTGAGTGGCTAAATGATGTATTTGAACATTCAATGTCCTCATTGGATCCATTGATGAATTGTATACTGGGCCTAGGGTCACCTTGTGGAATGCGTCCCCCTTGAACCTGTAATTATGTTTTTTAATAATGTATTAGGTCCAATAGTCTAGATACCCTAAGAGGGGGGGGGGGTTAATCAGGGTATGGAAAATTAAAACAACTTCTCCTTTTGATATTGTTTTGTGGTTAGACAAAACCCTTTTCTCTCTCTCCTTCCTGTTACAGAGTATGAATGAATCTTAAAGCATGCACATGAAACAAAAATTTTACTTGGTTTACCCTCAGTAGGATATGTCCAAGGAGTATACACCGACAATATTTCGATGTACCAAATCCACTAAAAGAGAACCATTGTTTACAAGTTCGTAGCGGACTCACTGTCCCTCTGGGTTTACAACCATTCACAATTTGAGAACACATTGCTCTTTCAACTGAAGTGATCTCACTTCTTCTTCCTAAGATCCACTCACATTTTAAAGACATGTAGGTACCTTCATTATCAAAAATGAATACATATTACTATGTATATAGATTCTCTTTTGAATTTCCAGTTTCATCCACTGATGAATACAACATTACCATGAATGTACCAGGAAATGTTCTAACTTTTAACGCAACCCTAGAATGACCGGTGAGCTTCTCTATGCCTATCGTGCTTCTCTAATATCTGGAGTGCTTCTTCAATACTGGAACACAAGTGTCTCCAAAACACTTGTGTGAAACCCCCTTCTTCAACTCTGAACTTGGGAGACTCACACCCTTTTACGCCCAAACCAATATTGGTGTGAACTGTCAACTGGAGAGCCGCTTCTAGGTATCTTTATACTTGCGCGACCAAACCACCACTTGCATAACCGAACAACCTGAACAAATGGAGCTCTAATTTTCTCTAAGTGTTGAACTCCCTCAGAAATAAGGATGGGTAGACCTCTATTTATAGGCATTTTGGGTTCCCTGAGTGCCGGTGCACAAGTCTCTTCTCGGCGCACAAGTCCAATCGCCCGAGTCTCTGTCTCCCTAGTCACTTGTGCGCCCAAACCAAAACATTGGATAACCTATTTACATTTCCATATTTTGATGTTCTGATCTTGAAAAACATATATTGCGCAAGTTTATAAGATTCCAAGACACCGGCGCGCAAGTACCTTTCCAAAAACAATTTTCTCTATTTGTTGATTTTGAGGCCCAAAAATTTGGCAAACACTGGAAAATGACGCCACCTTGTATCTGCTCTTTTTGTATAGCCTCTAAATCATACATTCCATTATCTAGGTTCTTCAATCAATCATGGATTGTTGTCAACATCCCATGAACTTGACAACTCACTATGTAAAACCCCCTTTTCAACAAATTTGTACATCGTGGTCTACTTTGTCAATAAACACAACACAGAGGCCCACTTTGTCAACAAACACAATCACCTAAAAAATACTTCAATGATACCTTGAGGTATTTTTCCCTAACAATATCCCATTTGGGTTTGTTGAAACCATTTTTGAAATAAAAATTATCTGCATTTTGATACCTCACTGAAGATCCTTCCATCATCCACCATTCGCCTCTTGTGATTCTGATAGCGATCAAGGATTCAGTCAACACATACTCTAAGCCCACATGAGCAATGCTTGCCATGAGAAACAAGAGTAAATGAAAATATCTTAAATGAACCACTTAATTTCAAACACCAATAGTTGAAACCCACTGATACCAATTGATAAACTAATACCAATGGTTGATATCACACTGATACCAATTTGTGATTGCTGGAAACCTTCTCACTATAATCGATCACTTTTAGCACCTATCTTCTTTAATCATGATCATCAGCTGTTGTGATATCTACTCTTTAATCGATCACTTTTAGCATCGTCAGATTAAAAAAATGCCCCCTATTTCATTGCTCTCCCCCTATCTCACTGCTCCATCTGTCATCTTCTCCCTGTGTCTTTGACTAATATATTTTCTTCCTTCCTTATCCATAGTTTCTCCCCCTTGAGGAGTCACTGTTTCTCACCATTTTTTAACAAACCCAAATGTCACTCCTCTGTGGTCTGAGACATTGAAAAAAACACATAGTAGTATAGTAGAGAAAAACTCACCATACCTTGAGGAGAGGGGGAGGGTGTCCCACATCGACATTTTTTCAAGTGCGGGGAGTTGACTAGACTCCCAGAGCCAGCTGATGTCTCTCAAAAGCTTTCTTAGGTAAGGCCTTTGTCAGAATGTCTACATCCTATAGTTCTTTAGGCACATACTCTAACTTCACGATTACATGCTCAACCTTCTCCTTGATAAAATGATACATTATCTCAATGTGATTTTTCTTGGAGTGATGGATGAGATTTTTTCTTAGATTTATAGCACTAGAGTTATCGCAATGAATTCCGATCAGAGACTTCACTTCAACTATCATATCATCAAGCTACTGCTTCATCCCAAATAACTATTTGCAAGCATGAGTGGCCGTAATATACTTAGCTTCTGTGCTGCTCAAAGAAATCCAATATTTTTTCTTACTTAGCTAAGAAATAAACAAACCACCAAGATATAAAGCACCTCCTGATGTTTATTTCCTGTCATCCACTGAACATGCCCAATATGCATCAATATATCCCAATAAGTCTGATTGATATTTGTCACTATATATCAAGTCGAAATCCACCGTGCCCTTGATATACCGAAGTATTATTTTAACTGCAAGAATGTGGATTTACTTGGGATTACTTTGATATCATGAAGCTTGGCATGTGGCGAAAAAAATATCCGGTCTCATCCATGTTAGGTACAACGAACTTCCAATAATATTCTTGTATTATATGATATTAAATGCCTTGCTATTATCATTTTTTGATAATTTCATCTGGGTAGAAACCAGAGTCTTCATATCCTTGGAATTTTTCATTACAAATCTTCTCATAACCTCTTTGGCCTTTTTGGATTAAGAAGTTAATGTTTCACTCCTTCCTTGTGTCACCTGTAAACCGAGGAAAAATGTCAGCTCACCAATCAGACATTTTGAACTCATGTTTCATGAATTGGGAAAACTGTCTGCACTGTGCTTCATTTGATCCACCAAATATTATGTCATCGAAATAAACAAGCACAATAATTCTTTGATTACTATTGTTGTTAAAAAAGATATTGTAATCAAATCTACAATGATAGAAACCTATTTTCTTCAAATAATGATCAAGCCTTGAGTACCATGCTCTTGGTGCTTGTTTCAGCTCATACAACGCCTTCTTCAGCCGTCAAAACTTGTTCTCATCCTCATGAATGAGAAAACCATCTGGAAGCTCGATGTAAACTTATTCCTCTAGAATCCCATTAAAGAATGATGACTTGACATCCATATAGAACACTTTGAACTTCCATTGCACTATAATGGCTAGGAATAACCTTATTGTCTCCAGCCTTGAAACCGGTGCAAATGTCTCATCGAAATCAATTCCCTCTATCTGGGAGTATCCATTGCACACTAGTCGTCATTTGTTTCAAATCACCATTCCATATTAATTCATCTTGTTCTGAAAGACCCATTTAGTCCTGATGACATTCATATCAGCTGGCCTCGAAAAAATCTCCCACTTATGATTCTTCTCAATCTGATCTAGCTCTTCATTCATGGCCTGAACCAAGATTTCATCTATAGATGCATCAACAAAGAATTTTGTCTCTACCTAAGATAAGAAAGATGTCTGCTGTAGTGATTTCATTATTCTTGTCCGAACTAGAGCTTATTGATCACAATGATATTTTTCATGTCAATTTCAGCTCAACTCCTTGGTTTCTGTACAGATACAGATTTTTCTTCTTAATTCTCATCTTCAGTATCTTCTTCTGAATCAGCATCAACCACTTCTTCTCCTCCTATGTTACTTTCCTCCTCATTGCTTTTATCAGTAAATTATTAATTGTACTGTGGAATGTTCTCATCATTATCCAAAATCGTGAATTCATTGCTCTCGAATACTTTTCCCAGCATTTTATTAAAGAATTAATATGATTTTCTTTTTCTTGAGTAGCCAAGGAATATTCCCTCATCTCCACATGAATCAAATTTCCTGTGTTTTTCTTTGTTGAGTATAAAGAACAAACTCCCAAAGATTTTAAAGTACTTCACCATTGGCCTTTTCCCATACCACATCTCATACGAAGTCTTTCCTTCTTTCGAAAAAAAAATCCATGTTAGAAATGTAGACCGATGTCAATAATACCTCCTTCCAAAATTTCTCTTTTAGGTCCTTTTCTATGAGCATCATTATGGACATGTTTTTGATGATCCAATTTCTCCTTTCAAACACTCCATTATTTTGGGGAGTTCTTACTGAGGAAAATTGATGCCTTATCCCATGTTTCTTTGAGATATTCTTCCACCTTACAGTTTTTGAATTCCGTACCATTATCAGTATGAAACTTCAGAATTTTCTATCCATGAATCCTTTCGCACTCTCTCCAGTATTGTTTTAAGTAGCTCAACAGATCGGACATATTGGAAAAAATAAATACCCATGCCATTTTACTTTAGTCATCCATAAAAAGAACGTAGTGTAAAGACCCGTAAATTTCAAGGAATTTTTTTTCTTAATTTTCTTTGGAATTTTACAAGAACGTAGTTTCTGACGGCACCTGATTCCGAGGCCCAGTGTGCCCGGGATCATTTTCCGAAGATTGGCTCGGGTACGTTTAGTGAACAGACAAGCGGGTTTTTCTAACTTTTGAACTGGTGCTCGGAATCAAATTCCGAGGGCACTGATGGAATCACAGCGCTAGTATTTTCTTAGAAATTCTTCTTTCGGAGTTGCGTTTGCTCGGGTGTGGTTTTTAATTTTTGGGCTTTAAGTTAAGAAATAAGATAATGTGGTACGACAAACATTATTTTATTTCACTTAAAGCCACTTAAAGCCACTTAAAGCTGCTTAAGCTGAGTTGAAGTGGATAGGGTGCAATTCAAAATATCATACCCTCTTGGTAGGATATTTGTGAGGTGGGGCCCGCACGAGCCCCACCGTTTCTTTTACCCTAAGTAACGTACCCGCAACACCCCTCTTAAATGAAAGTCAACTGGGGTGTTTCCTTAAACTCTTAAACGCTCCTATTAATTGGGTGGTTTATTCGTTGAAATTAATTCTATGAATTAATGGGTCGGTACTTAGTTTGTTTTACAATTTGTTGGCATGTTAATAAAATAAGACTAACGCTTGTCTTATTGAGGATTGATCATTGAGAGGATTTGGTGAAGACTCCAAGGCTTGAGATCTTCATTCTCATTCATGAAGAACAAGAAGAACGCGAAGAACGCCGCCACCCTCGGAGATCGATGACGCGACACCGTGTTCCGCGACGCCGAAGATTCTCCCTCCGCGACGCTTCTTCCGCAATGTTCTTCCCGCAACAATCTCCGATCACCAACTGCTTGGGGTAGGAGATTTAAAATCTTTTAGTTCTTTGTGGTTTATAAAAACAACATGGATTTAATTGTTATAATTAAATATGTATGTCCTTGATCCTCAGAGTTCGTCGACGCGACGCCGTATACCATGACGACGCGACGCGACGATCATCTTCTACCGCGACGGTCAATTCCGTGAAGAACTCACGTTCGACGACTTCGATGAGGTAGGGGTTTTATTTGAGAACAATATTTATCCCCATGATTGTTTCATCTAAAACAAAGAACCGAGATCAAAGTTCAATTTTAATTTTATTAAAATTGTGCCTTGTTTGTTCTTCATGTGTTGAATATTTTATTCCCGATTGTTATCACCTAACGCGGAGGGTGCATGCCAAACAAACACGGCCCGACAACCCTCCGCAGTTTTCCGTTGATGCGCGGATTTGCGGGACGTGGTTTATCAATTGCTGGGATTCATGGTCTTGTTTCAAACCGCTAACGCGGTGGGTGCCGACCAACGAACAAGTCCGAACCCACCGCCCTTTTGTTTCTTGGTGGGCGGAACGACGGACAATGACAAAATGTGCTGCAGAGATGATTTGTTGATTCCGCAGTGAAGAACGGGACCCGGGATGAGCTACGACGCAGAAGGAAATGCAATCGGACCACCGGAGCAACTCCGGTGGCCCGTGAACTCCACCGGCGGCGCGGGTCGCCGGCGGCCGACCAGACCCACGACCACGCGGGTCCGGCGAGAAACGGGACGCGGCTCTACCGCGTCCGCTTACCAAGAGCGGCCCCACGTGGGGCCACGGCTTCACTTCACGCGGGGGCAGCACGCCCCCCGCGGCTTCCTTTGCTCGGCCGCTCGGCCGAGTTGAGCCGAGCCGAGCCGACCCGCCGGTCAGGTCGCGCCCAAGCCGGGCCGGGCCGCCCTGGCTGGGCCGGGTCACTCCCAACCGGGTTGGACCCGGACCCGGGTCGGGTCGACCCGGTTCGGGCTGACCCAGGGGGGGGGGGGTCGGGTCGGGTCGGTCCGGGCCCAAACCCCCCGTTCGCGGACCTTTTCGGTCTTTTTCTCATAACATGAGTTACGGACCTCTGAACGACGCGCCATCAGCGGCGATGCGATTCTGGGATCGAGATGGTCGTTTCGGTATATCGAACTCAAGGTTTTAGAATAGTTTGGGTTCGGCCGGGTTGGTTCGTACACGAAACCAACCGGGCCCTCGGAGCGGAAACGCTCATATCTTGAGCTTCGGACGTCCATTTGACGTTTCGTCGACTTTGTTGAATTCCTCTAAGTGATACAGATCTTTTGGATTACTCCTCCCGAGGTTTGGACGCAGGTGGAGTACAGTCAGGATGGTTTTGCCTTAAAAACCAACCGGGCCCTTGGGACGGAAAAGCCAATAACTCTCAGACCGGACGTCCGATTGACGCGCCGTCTGCGACGTTGAGTTCTTGTTGACGATACGGAACTTTTGGATACATCAAATCTGGACTATGTGTCAGTTGATGTATCAGCCTCTCGGCTCGTGGAGCGGACCCTCCCGAACGAGCTTGCTATGTGCGGGAACCCTAGAGCTGGCTGCGACTGCTACTATGACGACGATGACTGTACAAAGATCCTCAGTGGATTCGACGGCGACAACTACAACACTCAGAGATCCTTTGTGGGTCCGTGCTACCGATCCTGTGTGGGTCCGATCCTGTGTGGGTTAGCGCTCAGCGGTCCTGTGTGGGCCAGTGCCTATAGATCCTTTGTGGGTCCGATCCTGTGTGGGTCCGATCCTGTGTGGGTCTTTGCGGGGGTTATTACCTATCGATCCTTTGTGGGTCTGACGACTTAGATGGATCAGTGATCATCTCTATCGTCATTAGAAGAAGTATACCTGTGTGAGCTGAAGCCTGTTTAATCTCCTTTGTGGATTGTGTTGTGCTATCCTATGTGGATTATGTTTTTCTTTCCTTTGTGGATTGTGTTGTGCTATCCTGTGTGGATTTACGTTTTGCTTTCCATTGTGGAATGGGTTGTACTTGAGCTCGGATGTTGGAGCCGAGCGAGAATTGATAACTTAGGTATATGTATGGTCATATACCTAAGCAGTGTCGGATGTTACTTCGTGATTGTTATTTCCTTTGTAGATTATCCTTTGTGGATTCTGGGAGACCTTCGGGGGTCTCGGGGTCCCTACTGAGTAGCTTATACTCACCCCTGCACGGGCTATGCCCGCACTACGTTGTGTTGGTTGCAGACGACGGACAACGCTGATCGTGGTGGAGGCTTGCAGAGTAGGACGATACCTAGAGGTGGACCACTGGGTGTGACGTACTCGGAGCGGTCGGCTAGACCCGAGGAGCAGTGGAGGCTATCTGTACCCACCCTTCAGGTGGGACTTTCAGAGGACGGCTCGACGCTGCAACTTTTTCTTTCAGTTGCTGTTTTTCCCCTTTCAGTTGTACTTTACAGTTGGGCTTATATTTCCGGCCCCCTTTACCTTTCCACACTTACTGTTGTACCAGTTTTTACTTAGTGTTTACTTCTTCCGATTGCTTACTCTGTGGTGCTTGTTTACTTTACAAAGGAAATTCCTTCCCTTTTTCCAGGATTTACGCCTTGGTGCTAGTCGCCAGCCCCTGGTCTATGGAAGACGGGTTTGAGGTAGTCACGGCACGGGCCCGAGGACGGGTCGTGACAAATTGGTATCAGAGGAGTTCAGTCCTACCGCGGACTCTGATATTTTCTATGTGAAGCAATAGTGTTTAGTGTATTGGGTGTGGTTATCAGTCCAGGGAGTCCAGTGTTGGTGCGGCGGCCGACGTATCCATACACCAGGACCATGACTTCTGATTTCCGACTTAATGCACGAAAACATTGGTTGCATGTGTGTTTCAAGTTTTCTTTGTGATTACTTGTGTCAGCTCACTAGGTATACTGTTCTGATCGTGGCGCACCTGTTTCTTTTTAGGATGGCCCCACGATGGAAGCCAACTAGGGTTTCGAGAGTTGAGCGTGACAATAACCCGCCGAGCGACGAGTCCTCGGTGCAGGGCCCTTTGACAGCAGAGGCACCGGCGGTACCTCTACCCGCCGAGCCACCGATGCTTCCAGCACTAGCCGCTGATGATGCATGTCGCCTCAGTGCACTGCAAGAGTTCCAGCGCCAGCGACCGCCCAGGTTCCATGGGGAGACGGATGCCTAGGCAGCCGAGGACTGGCTGGAGGCAGTGGTGCGAGTTTTTCGGTTAGTGAGGACACCATCAGACCTCATGGTGATCCTCGCAGCGAGCCTACTGCATGCAGCAGCGGGCCGATGGGGGAGCTTGATGCTCCAGGCGCACGATGAGACATCTCTTCTTTGGACAGACTTTGAGGGCCTCTTCCACTCAGAGTTTGTCTCGGCCACCCTTCATGCGGTGCGAATCCATGAGCTTCTACAGCTGCGGTAGGGCAGCTTGACGGTCGCCCAGTACTTGGCGAGATTTACCGATCTCTCGCGCTACTCGACAGACATGGTACGGGACCCGTTCTTCCGGGCCCGAACCTTTGACCAGGGATTGAGACATGAGATCAGGGCATCGCTGATCTCCCTCAGCATTCCAACCCAGGCAGGAGTGCTGGAGCGAGCACTTCTGATCGAGAGCTTCCTTGCTGAGCCTTCATCAGCAGCGAGACCTACCGCGGGGCGGCACGTAGCAGAGTCTTCTGTGGCAGGCAGTCGACGGATGACTCAGGGGTCCAGGCAGACCAGACCCTCATGCAGACGACCTCAGGACACTGGCTCAGCAGTGCGGGGCACACAGCGCGGAGCCAGTCTTTCAAAAGCAGGCAGTGCTACACATGTGGCGGGCAGGGTCACATGGCTCATGACTACCCGACCCACCGTTCCGAGGAGCTGTAGATAGTTGAGGGGCCACCCAGGCAGAGGCAGAGGGTTGACCGTGGAGGTCCTCAGGGAGGAGGCGGACGAGGTAGAGAAGCTGGCCGAGTAGCAGGTGGTGGGCGACGCTTTGAGGCTCTACCACCACCACCACTAGGAGGTCCACCCCGACCACAGGGAGCTGGCGGACAGAGAGAGGCACAGCTCCAGGCAGCGGAGGCCTACGACCACGGCGTGCCCGAGATGATTCGAGGTATGATCTGTGTCTATTCCACCCTTTCTACAGTTCTTATATACATAGGAGCTAGTCACTCTTTCATAGCCGCTGCCCTTGTTCGGAGCTCGGAGATTCCGACAGAGCCGTTGGCTCGATCCTTACGGATAAAGACTCCTACGGGAGCAGACTCGACGATTACGCACTGGTGCCGGCAGTGTGAGCTTACTCTAAGAGGCGAGAGCTTCGGCTGGGATCTTCTTGTAGTGGTGTCGAGGCCTTACAACTTCATCTTAGGTATGGATTGGTTATCTATAGTCCATGCACATATTGACTGTTTTAGGCGCAAGGTGCGATGTGTACGCACCGACGGGAGCAGGTTCACCTTCACCGGCGAGAAGGGAGCCTTCGCAGCACAGGATGGACTTCCGTAGAGGAGAGGACATCCCATCACTCATCAGTTGGCTAGCCTCATCCTAGGAACAGTTGACGTGCGGAGTCCTAGTTTTCCTGCAGTAGTGGATCAGTATGCGGACGTCTTTCTCAACGAAATTCCAGGACTACCTCCTCACAGAGAGGTAGAATTTTATATTGATCTGTACCCCGGGACAACCCCGATATCCACTCCAGCATATCGGATGGCCCTCGCTGAGCTTCAGGAGCTACAGGTACAGTTCGAGGACGTGCAGAAGACGACCTTCAGATGTCGGTATGGCCACTATGAGTTCTTGGTTATTCCATTCGGCGTAACCAATGCTCCAGCAGTGTTTATGGGACTCATGAACATGATCTTTCAGCCATACCTCGATCGATTTGTCATGGTCTTCATCGACGACATTTTGATTTACTCAGCGACTGAGGAAGAGCACGCCTACCACTTACGGGTTGTACTGGACACACTCCGAGAGCACCAGCTTTATGGAAAACTCTCGAAGTGTTAGTTCTGGATATGTGAGGTCCACTTCTTGGGACATGTCATCTCTGAGGTGGGAGTTGTAGTGGATCCTGCGAAGATCGAGGTAGTGCTAGCTTGGGAGCCACCCAAGAGCGTGAAGGAGGTGTGAAGTTTCTTGGGAATAGCTGGATACTATCGGAGATTTGTGCCATACTTCTCCAGAGCTGCGGCACCACTCTCAGCTCTTATGAAGAAGGGGAAACCCTTTGTGTGGTCAGACAGATGACAGCATAGCTTTCAGGAGTTGAGACAGAGATTGACCAGCACACCTATCTTGAGGTTGCCTGAGGAGGGAGTAGGGTACGTAGTCTACTGCGATGCATCAGGGACCAGACTCGGATGTGTCCTGATGCAGGAGAGGGTAGTGATCGCTTATGGATCACGTCAGTTGAGGCCGCATGAGCAGAACTACGCTACCCATGACCTGGAGTTAGCAACAGTGGTATTCGCTCTGAAGACATGGCGACACGATCTGATGGGCGACCGCTTTACAGTATTTTCTGACCATCAGATTCTCAGGTACATCTTCTCATATAAGGAACTGAACATGAGAGAGCGGCGATGGCTCGAGTTCTTCTAGGACTATGACTTTGAGATAGTCTATACTCCTGGGAAGGGGAACGTGGTAGACGATGCTCTCAGCAGGAGGACGAGCATTCAGCTACTTGAGGAGGTGACAGAGCAGCTATCCGCTTTGCAGATATCCTTTGTGGATAGAGATGGAGCAGCCTTCCTTCAGTCTCTCACAGTCACTCCTCCACTACTGCAGCAGGTCAGAGAGGCATAGCGTGGGGACACCGACTGTGAGACGCGGCGTGCACAGTTATCCTCAGGACAGGTACCTGATGGCTTCTCCTTTGGAGCAGAGCACGACATCCTTTTCAGAGGACGTACCTTGGTACCAGTATCTTTATGAGAGGAGGTGCTGAGATAGTTTCACACTTCTCCTTTGGAGGTACATCCTGGAGTGGCGAAGATGTACCAGGACCTCAGACGACAACACTGGTGGCCGGGCAAGAAGAAGGCTGTGGCGGAGTTCGTTTCTCGATGCCTCACCTGCCAGCAGGTGAAGGCAGAGCATCAGGTACCAGCAGGCTTGGTACAACCCTTGGAGGTCCCGGAGTGGAAGTGGGATGGGATATCTATGGACTTCGTGACTGGACTTCCACGCACTTCCAGAGGTCACGACTCCATTTGGGTGATTGTCGACCGACTCACCAATTCGGCTTACTTCTTACCCATCAGAGAGCAGGGCTCGGTGGAGAGCTTGGGACGTCTCTACGTTCAGGAGATTGTACGGCATCACAGTGTGCCATCATCTATCGTCTCTGATTGAGATGATCACTTTACTTCCCGGCTTTGGAAGGGGTTGCAGGAGGCATTCGGGATGCGGATACGTCTGAGCACCGCCTTTCACCCTCAGAAGGATGGTCAGACGGAGAGGACCATTCAGACTCTCGAGGACATGCTCCATGCATGTGTCCTCAACTTTGGTCGCAACTGGGAGGACCACCTACCCTTGGTGGAGTTTGCGTACAACAACAGTTACCACTCCACCATCGGGATGGCACCATACGAGGCGTTGTACGAGAGACCTTGCAGATCTCTTTTGTGCTGGACAGACCCTGGGGAGTCAGTACTTGTGGGACCAGAGATGGTCTGGGCCACAACAGAGAAGGTCCAGGTCATCCAGGAGTGGATGAGGACAGCTCAGAGCCGGCAGAAGTCTTATGCTGATAGGAGGCGTAGGCCACTAGAGTTCGAGGATGGTGACCACGTTTTCTTTCGTGTCTCACCTCAACGTGGATTATGGAGATTTGGCCGAGGCGGCAAGTTGTCTCCACGCTTCATCGGACCATTCCAGTTCCTCAGTAGGATTGGCGAGGTGGCTTATCTCATGGCTCTACCACCTCAGTTGCACCAGGTGCACGACGTCTTCCACGTATCCCAGCTGAGGAGATACACGCATGACCCGACACACATCATTGACCTTGGGGAGCTAGACGTTGATGATGGGGAGACTTTTGCAGAGGTCCCAGTGGAGATCAAGGATTGACAGGAGCGGGTCCTATGTGGACGAACGATACCTCTAGTGCGCATCAGATGGCAGCACGGGAACCTCCAGGAGAGCACTTGGGAGCGGGAGGCTCAGATGCGTGCTCAGTACCCACATTTGTTTCCCTAGCTTATGCTGTATCTTTACGGGGACGTAAAGCCCTGAGCTGGGAGTGATGTAAAGACCCATAAATTTCAAAGAAAGTTTTTTCTTAATTTTCTTTAGAATTTTACAAGAACGCAATTTCTGAAAGCACCTGATTCCGAGGCCCGGTGTGCCCAGAATCATTTTCCGAGGTTTCGCTCGGGTACGTTCAGTGAACGAACGAGCGGGTTTTTCTAACTCTTGAAATGGTGATCGGAATCAAATTTCGAGGGCACCGATGGAATCGCAGTGCCAGTATTTGCTTAGAAACACCTCTTCCGGAGTTGCGTTTTCTCGGGTGTGGTTTTTAATTTTTGGGCTTTAAGTTAAGAAATAAAATAATGTGGTACGAAAAACTTTATTTTATTTCACTTAAAGCCGCTTAAAGCCACTTAAAGCTGCTTAAGCTAAGTTGAAGTAGATAGGGTGCAATTCAAAATATCCTACCCTCTTGGTAGGATATTTGTGAGGTGGGGCCCGCACGAGCCCCACCGTTTCTTTTCCCCTAAGTAACGCACCCACAACCACCCTCTTAAATGCAAGTCAACTGGGGCATTTCCTTAAACTCTTAAACGCTCCTATTAATTTGGCGGTTTATTCGTTGAAATTAATTCTATGAATTAATGGGTCGTTACTTAGTTTGTTTTACAATTTGTTGGCATGTAAATAAAATAAGACCAATGCTTGTCTTATTGAGGATTTCTCGTTGAGAGGATTTGGTGAAGACTCCAAGGCTTGAGATCTTCATTCTCCTTCGCGAAGAATGTGAAGAATGTGAAGAACGTGAAGAACGCGAAGAACGACGCCACCCTCAGATATCGATGACGCGACGCCGTGTTCCGCGACGCCGACGATTCTCCCTCCGCGACGCTTCTTCCACAACATTCTTCCCCGCAACAATCTCCGATCACCAACTGCTTGAGGTAGGAGATTTCAAATCTATTAGTTCTTTTTGGTTTATAACAACAACACGGATTTAATTGTTATAATTAAATCTGTATGTCCTTGATCCTCAGAGTTCGTCAACGCGACGCCATATACCGCGATGACGCGACACCCTTCCACGACGCGACGATCATCTTCTACCGCGACGGTAAATTTCGCGAAGAACGCACGTTCGACGACTTCGACGAGGTAGGGGTTTTATTTGAGAACAATATTTATCCCCATGATTGTTTCATCTAAAACAAAGAACCCGGATCAAAGTTCAATTTTAATTTTATTAAAATTGTGCCTTGTTTGTTCTTCATGTGTTGAATATTTTATTCCCGATTGTTATCACCTAACGCGGAGGGTGCGGGCCAAAAAAACACGGCCTGACAACCCTCCGCAGTTTTCCGTTGATGCACGGATTTGCGGGACGTGGTTTATCAATTTCTGGGATTCAGGGTGTTGTTTCAAACCGCTAACGCGGTGGGTGCGGACCAACGAACAAGTCCGAACCCACCGTCCTTTTGTTTCTTGGTGGGCGGAACGGCGGACGACGACAAAACGTGCCGCAGAGATGATTTGTTGATTCCGCAGTGAAGAACGGGACCCGGGATGAGCTACGGCACATATGGAAATGAAATTGGACCATCAGAGCAACTCCGGTGGCCCACAAACTCCACCGGCGGCGCCCCGGCGTGCCGCCGGACAGAGCCGCGGCGGCTGACCAGACCCGCGACCACGCGGGTCCGGCGAGACACGGGACACGGCTCTACCACGTCCGCTGACCAAGCACGGCCCCACATGGGGCCACGACATCACTTCACTCGGGGGTAGCATGCCCCCCGCGGCTTCCTTTGCTCGGCCGCTTGGACGAGCTGAGCCGAGCCG